>VKOC01000003.1:24416571-24438730 GCA_009364415.1 Spea multiplicata
ATTTTAAACCCCCTAAATTACAGGCATAGATCAAAGGTTGCACACCACAAAGCCAGCCATCTCGTCCACACTGCCCATGTAGAACCTGACCAGCACCCAGATAACCCATATAAGATTTGCCATCTTTGTCCCCAAATAGCCCAGCACAAGTCAACTGTGTCCCCAAACAGCTCAGCCTGTGCCATCTTTGTCCCATATATACCCCGCCTGTGCGACCTTCGTCCCCAAGGCTCAAACATCCTGCTACACACAAATAATTTTACAGTAACTCGCTAATTCACACTTTCATTCAGACAATTCACCCACACATTAATTCATGTCCCATTACAAATAAATGGGAGCATTTTTCACACATACACACATGGGTCTGAACAGAGCATGCCAGTGGAATTCACTGAGCCAAAGCTGACTGGAGGTGAGTATATCACATGGATGAAAGGGTGTTCGGTAAAACACAACTCCTCTGCAGAATCCCTCCATGAATTTGCAAAACAGCTAGATCACAGGAAAATTTAAAGGGAGCATAAGGTGCATATGACGGCTGGAGTGTCCCTTTAACAGTATAGTCCCAACATACTAAATTTGGAAAAAACATCTAGTTGGAAAATTTGATTTTTTTTCTATTTGCATTAGTTGTAATTCTTATAGGTGAAAATGTGTATTCTACTTATTTTTCACTTACGCAAACTAAACAAGAAAAAAAAGTTATGAGAATTCTTCCATCTTTACAAAGCGCCTTTGTCCTTTTCACGTGATGGTCAGGCTCAACATCATGTGAAATGTATACGTGTCCTACAAAAAATGGGTAATCAGGGACTCTTAATGGAACAAGGAATTAACTAAACCGTACCTGCCCTTTTTGCCCCAAATCCCCTTTCCCTGTTTCACCCTGTAAACACCATCTTTTCTTTTATCTGAAAATGTTTTATTGGCTAGGCTAGAGCGCACCCCAATGTTCTTGGCAGAAAATGGGTTTTTAAATTAAATTGTGTAAATAAAATCAACTTTTCATCATTGGATTAAAACAGTAACTAGCTGGAGGTCACAAAGTCACATAAAAAGTCTTGTAGAGCCCCGCCCCTAGTAACACCTCTTGCCACACCCCCTGAAACAAATATGTCTGTCATTGGCCGTTTGGAATCTTGGGAAATACGTGGTTGTCTGAAACATTCTACAAGGCATGTGTGTCTTAGGGTCACTCTTAAAGGATAGCAAAGAATCTTGTCAAGTAACAACACGTGTCTGTTTTGAACCTAAACAATAACGACTATACTAGTTTCAGAGCGCAACATGTCTGCGCATGCGCAAGCGCTGCGCTCCTAGCAGAAAACATTCGTATTCACGCACCCAGGATCCTATTCACGCTGGTTCAAAGGCACGCAAGCGCGCAGGAGGACATTGCGCATGCGCGCTGTAATTTCTCACCGCGAAGCCGGGCCTGCGCGTGCGTCGCTCAAGAGCGGCGCTTTATCAGCACTGCGCAACTGCGGCTCTTCTCGGTAAAACCCCGTCCGTGACGTCATTGCGCCGGAAGCCTCCCGATCGGTGTCCCTCGGTGGCGTCGATCCGCATACAAAGGGAGGCTGTGTCTACTTTCCTTCATTTAGGCCGGGCGGAGAGCTCGGGATCCGGGCATGACCCCGCTACCTCCTCGGGCCTCCGCCGGGCGGAAATGAGGCCAAGATGTCGGTGTCAGGGCTGAAGGCCGAGCTGCGGCTCCTCGAGTCCATCTTCGGAAAGGAGCACGAGAGGTTCCGGATAATCAGCTGGAGGCTGGACGAGCTGCACTGTGTGTTCATCCAAAGCACGGGGGGAGCTTTGACCATCCACTGCAATATCACGGTGTGTATACACACGGTGCACGACCTGTACACGCTGTATCAACAGCTGGGGGCTGGAAGGGGCACTCTAGGCCATTCCGAGGCGTGGGAACTAATCAAACTTTCTTTCCACGTAATGGATATGCTCCCTGACCAGCGTGTGCAGCACATCCGCTTGGCCAGCTGTTTTGTTTTTGCCCCGGCCTTCATATTGCCTGATACCGTCTCATTCCGTGTCAGGGTTCGCCCGTATCTATTGTAAACAGTACGTGTATCGCTTGTATTTTTTGTTACGGTATACGAGGAATAGGCCGCAGATTCCATAATTTTTCACACTTGAGGAGATCACTGTTTTTCATATAAAAAAAAAAAAAAATACCTCAGGTCTGTAAATCGAAATATTCTTCAATGCATCTTATTAGGAGTCCTTGTACACCACCAATCTTTACTAGTCTATCGGGGTGTATTGTACGTCATCTGGGGAGCTGGGAGTGATAGGATTTATATTAGTAAGCTTACAACTTATTGCTGATGCGCCTGACCACACAGTACTAGTTTTCTCAAGGAAACAATATCTTCCTTACATGTGAAGTGAAAACACTATATGCAGATAAGTTACACAGCTCTGTATGCAATCAAAAAGTTATAGGGCATAGACACTTAAAGTGGCCCCCTTACCATCCATTGATGCGATTCAGTGTGTGCCGATGTAATGCAGATCAGACGTATGTTCCGGTAGGCACCGGCAGTAAACTTTAGAAGCCGTGGCTACCTGGGCTTTTGGACATGACGAGTTTGATACGCACCGCATCTATGTATGAATCGCAATACATTCAGAATTTAAATACAATTTGCCTTTTCGTTGGCAAAGCTTAGTATGCTGGAGTTCCTATCAGCGAATATGAAGACTATGGCTGTGCACATATGTAGGATTTGTGTTGGTATGTTCACACGTGTGTCCTGTGTTTATCTGTGCAGTGTAGGTACAGGGTGTGCTAGGGTGTTCTCTGGAAACATTTCGCTGGCTGAAATAGTTGAATTTGTGGTTTAAAACCCACTAAAGCCCTAGACAGGTGGTGCGGTATTGGGCTGTGAATGAAATGCCAGCGTATGGTTAGGTTTGTTTTCCCTCCTGATGATTCCTCCACATATAAGCCGAGTATGAAATACTTCTCAGTTACACTATTGGCTAGTCTAAGTTAAGACGGACAGTTTAATGATGCTAAAGTAAATTCCAGTCATTTGTTTGTAGTTATATCCCATGGAAATTGTATGTGTGTGTGTATATATACACACACACATTGTGGGGAGTTTGATTGTCCCTGTTTTTTTCCGCCATGAAGACAGCGTTTCGCTGGGAAGCTCCACTTACCTGATGACTGCCTGCTTATCGTTTACAGCAGTGTTGGGTGTCTGGAAATGTCGGTTCCAAGTTCCACTATTAGTAATGATCCTGTGGCACCCTGTCTGCAGCATGGACACAGAAGCCTGTTTGGGTGTCTGAGTCAGCAAAGGGGGAGGGCTTTAGCAGCCCTGGATAGGGTTTCACATAACTTCATACAGAGTCCGGGGAGGCTGTTCTTTTAATACAGCCTGCCTCAGGAAGAACACCAACATTTAAGGGACTGTTGTTGATGGCCTTTATGTTCTTATATTATTGGGGATCCAGTAACTTGCATTAAAGGGCCAATGTAACTTTTCATATGGGTGCATATTTATCGACCAAAGCCTTTATTTAACAGTGGTGGCACATGAGAGCGGAGTTGTTGGGGTCTCCCTTGGGACCAGAAAGGCTTCACACCAATTTTAAAGCAGCTTGTCATTTACGATCCCATCCTCCTCATGAGCAAGAAGCCTGTTGTGTGCCAATAGGCTATATGCAGGTGCCAATACTAAGTTTAAAGGTACATTGATTAAGTAGTGGTCTAAATGTTATTTACAGTTCATAGTAACCAAACTGTCTTGGAAACCCATTGTTCCTTTTTCCAAGATCAGATTTTTTAAACAGCCCAATTTGCTTCATCTCAATTGTTCCAGCAACCTCGGTCGTGTAGAGTTGATGTAGATTAGCCTTTTAATCCATGAGGGCTGCCCATTTGTCTTCATTATATTTGGCTGGGGATGAAGTGTTATGTTCTAGCTAGTCATATGCTTGTCCCCGTGAAGCTTAGAAGGTGTTGTCTCATCAAATAAGTAATGTTTAGAGAATGGCTTAATATCATATACAGTAATGTGGTGTTTGGGTGTCTGAGTCAGCAAAGGGGGAGGGCCATCAGTATCAGCAGAGGAGCCATCAGTCGGAACATCAGTATTAAGAATAGTTCCTTATACTAAACCGAAAATGGTTCCACCAACTTACTGGCCAAAACAAATTGGAACGCGCATAATCAACTCAACAGATCCTCCTCTAGTGTTTAGTTTTAGGGGACACCCAATATAAAAAGCTTTGCATGTTACAGAAACGCGTATCCTAAAGAGAATGCAAGCAAGTCTGTTTTTGCAGAATGTTCATACTATATACACAAGCCTTTTCTCCCTCATACATGAACTCCTGACATGTAAAAATAGCCATGATTGCTGTGCAACATTGTAGAATGAAACCCTGCCAGCAGTTTTCCTAGTGAATCTATTGGTTAGAGAATACTTTCTTTGTGTACTTTGCAGTTTACCCATGTCCATGGCATGCAGTCACCAGCATGGAGAGAAAACATTGGGTAGAACGAGACTTCAGACACATCCAGCGTAGCGTGACCATTTTAAAGGAAAATCTTCAGGTTTTTGTTACATTAAACTATTGAAACTACCAATGTTTGGAGTTTTTTTGGTTTTCATTTTGCAAAATAAGGGACTGTTTGGCCTCAGCTGGGATTTGTGAATAGGATTTTCAGTGCTGGAACGTATTGGAAGAATAATCGTGTAGCTCCTGAGACCAGGAAGTTGAGGTGGCCTCTCCTAGGTATACACAAGGTGGATTTTGTTTATTTTAAATGTTATGAAGGCTTTAGTTTACTGAACTGTGAAACGTGATAGTGCTTTTTAATCCAATGTATAAGTCTATTATCGTGAACTTGTAATATTGAAATACTACAGATGAGCATTTGAAGGTGGTTCATGAGGTTTGGGCAGAATTATTTATTGGCCCAGACCCATGCTTGTTAAACTGCTAGCCAAGCCAAGAAGATGTGTCATTCTCAGGTGATCAGGTCAAAGAGCATCAGTGCTCCACCTGCGGTGTGTTCTGGATGTGTTTGGTGCACACTGTAAACTTACAAATGATCCTCCTGGAAAAGCTGTCCCGTCTGTGGCTTGCCGTTTTACTCTTTCTATCATGAAGAATGATTATGCATCTTATAAATATCCATTAGCCTGTGCAAGAAGCTATTTGAAAGACTACATTGCACCTCTCTGCATCCAGTATACAATTATCTTCAGCACTTTAAGCCATCTGGCACTTTGAAATATGTCCTTTTACAACTTAGTGGCCACCTATGTAAAGGGTGTTTGCATATTAAAACGTACGTGTGATGCATGCACCATATGTGTATTCTATGCAAGCCGTCATCTGGATTGTTAGTAGGATCTGCATGATTCTTTTGTGGAATTTAATTGGCCTGCTGATCTGGCAGGTAGAGTACTTATGAGAGGAAAAAATGCTAATTGTGCCATAACATTATTGTGGTGACTTCATTTCAGAAGTCATCTCGTGACGCTGGCCAAAAAATAGCAAAGCACAAATCGTAGGCAGTTAATACAATTGTGTGCGCTACCGGTTGATGTCTTGAGTCACTGAAGAACTGCAGCTGCTTCCTTGTTCCTGTCAAAACATACTTGCACTTTTATTTTATTTATACTATTTCTGAAGCGGTGGCGCTGCTACTCTGGTGTTCTCTGTAGTTATAGATTGTCTTGTCATTTGCTGTTTATGCGAATGAGACCTCGGACATACTGTGAAATTGATGACTTTATGATTAGCCTGATGACCAGTGAGAACTGATAAACCCAAGTTTTGTTGCTTCTCCTGTAATTTATGGAGAATTTCAAGACTTGTTCACACATGTAATTGTAAAATTCACTATGTCCCTGTCACCCCTTTGAAGACAAATGTCGTATGTGAAATACTTTAATGTTCATTTTTGCCTCACCTGACCTTGAAGCTGCAGCTGTCCTCTTCCTCAGGTTTCAACATTTCCCATGAAATCGATGGGAGTCAAAATACACTCCTGCCTGCTGCATTCACCAAACCTGCACGTATATCATGCAGGGAGATACATGGTGGGGCAACACCACAAATATTTGGGGAGATGATTAATGGTGGGCAGCTACAATTCCAGAAAATGCATAGTTAATGAAACTCTGACAACCTTTCTATCATTCTGTATCTCTAGACAGCCTTTGCAAGTAGTATTTAGAATCTGTATTATGAAGGCCCATACCCAGTGAATCCCTCCTTAGAGAATGGCTATGTAATGTATCCAGTGATATGAAAATCCCCCGATGTTGACAATACACTGTCCTTCCTGCAAAAGAGGCTGCTGAGTTTTGGGTTACTGCCCACGTTGTGAACTCTGATAAAACCCTCTAAGGTTTTAAAGTTGAGACGGTATCCACAAGATCCTCCCATAATTTCAGAAAATATGTTGGAGGTAGATGATTGTAACCCCCCCTGTGTATAAGATTACCAATTATGTATATAGGGCACACTACTGGACTTCTCAAACTGCTTCTACATAACCAGGATTTGTTTTCTGCTATCCAATCACATAATTCTGAAAATGATGCGTCTAAACTGTTCAAATGTAAGCAACACCATTTCAACTACCCTATAATGAGAGCATGTGAGGTGCCCATTCATGGTACCCACTCCTGACCAGGAGATTTGCTTTCCTCTTACCTGAGCAAGCATTATGAATTGAATCTCCCTCCAAAGAAGTAAATAAAACTAATTTCTTCTGTTTAATTGTCAATTGGTGTCCAGTGACTTGCTCAAATCCTTATTGTGAGCCCGTGGCTGGTCATGCATGGGCTTTCATGTCTCCCAGCACCCCCATCTTTAAGGTTGGCTGCATAAGTAGGTCACAGATGTGCAGACAATATTTCTATCCGCAGAGATGGGCAAGCTAACCATGGCACAACACCCATCCTGTCTTTGAGCCAGCACAAGCCAAACATTGGGCTAAGTCTTTTTACAGATCTAGCCAAAAGCAGAGGTTATATGTATAGAACAAGAATTGGCTTTTACATTCAGAGTCATCGCTCCCCAGATCTACCCAACCCATTAAAGTGTGATATACACAGCAAGTTGCTCTTCTGGGTCTTTCCACTATCTTGTGGTGATAAGATAGTATAGATAATGACAGATTCACAAACAATAGGTATAATTCACTAACATGGCAGGGGAATTGCAGTTTCAGCCCATTGGCTTTTGTTTTATATAGAGTCCTGTCGGCTCCAACTCCCAGAAAAGTTTTGGTGGCCGTATATGAAACTTATTTACGAGTGACGTATCAAGAAAGGTAGCTCACTGGTTTAGCCAAGCTGGATTGTGAATTAAGGAGGTTAAAAACAGAACTCTTGCAAACACCTTTTTGTGTAAATAAACCAAACCGCATTGGTTAAGGAGGTGGATTGTGTTTTAAATCATTTGAACTTAACATTCACTAGCAATCAAATATATTTTAAACCGTAAGTAGAAAGCGACATGTTCACTTATTCTGGTGTTGTTTTAGGAATCGTACCCTGCTTCTGCACCAATATGGTTTGTAGAGTCAGATGACCCGAATCTAACTTCTGTTTTGGAGCGTTTGGAGGACATTAAAAAAAGCAACACATTGGTAAGTTGCCTGTGTGAATGCACAATATTGTTTTAGACGTGATAGTGGGTTTTATATGGCTCTGTGATCCTCAAACGTTTCTGTACTCCTGTCACTTCTGTGTATTTCTGATGAAAAGCTTGTGGTTGATTAGGGGACACAAATCCAGCTTTGACATCCTTTAATGAAATCTAAATCTAAATTGGTAACCTGCAAGCTTTTCCATTTGCTTATTTAGTTTAGCCAATCACAATAGGCCTAGTGTGTCATTTGGCCTAATGCCTCTCGTATATTAATGCTCGCTCTGTTCTGTAGCTTCTGCAGCAACTGAAGCGGCTGATCTGTGATCTGTGTAGATTGTACAACCTGCCACAACATCCTGATGTAGAAATGCTGGATCAACCTCTGCCCGCCGGACAGGTATTCTGCTTAGTGAATGCGTAATTAATAATTCAAGTATGATGTCCTTTGGCTGTAACTGTGATTCTATTTAAAAAATAAAAAAAAAAACAACAAATATTTACCCAAATCTGTCTGCATTGTTACATATTTTTAACACCCAAGGTTATTCTATTTTCAATCAAAATCTTAATTTAACTATATTTTAGTGAAGAAACACCTGTACCATAATCTAGCCCCCCATGACTAGGAAGTGTATGGGTCAAAAGTTAGAACGTTGTTACAAAACCTTTGAGGAGCAGTGGTACTGTGACACAAATCCCAGTTTACCCAGTGTCCGGTTGAGTTACAAACATTCAGGCGGAATAGGCCTGTTCATCCCAAAATGTTCTAGGTTCCCTTTGTAGCCCCTGGATTATTTTGGCTTTAGTCTTCTCCTGGTGAGAATAACCATTATCCCAAACCCTCTGTGTGGACAACTTGGCTTTAATGGCAAGGGCCAGTCTTTAGTTTATATTGAGCAGCACTGCCCTAAATCAGATCCGATTCTTTGCCAAGGTTCTTCAACACCCGATCCCGTTTCTTTAAGTTTGCATTGGATAGAGGCAGTAACATTTGTTCAACGTAAAGTCCGTGGACCGGAGAAAAGAAACATGCAGTGTTAGCATGTGTCGCTACCGCTGTGGATTATTTTTCAAATTTCTCCTGAGGAAGCCCCGTGAAAGGCGAAACGCGTTGAGAAAACAGAAGAAAATTGCAGTATTGCTATATTCTCTAAGAGAAACCTGTGAGGACTTTTTCTTTTCTCCGGTCCACGGACTTTTTAAGTTGAACACTCCAATTGAAACCTGCTATCCTGTAAGTGCATTCCATTTGCCTATATTTAACACAGGAAGTTACTGCACTATGTGGGTTTTTTATCTATTTACCTATAGATTTTAATGAAGAAATAAAGGACTTATTTTATCTTTGAAGAGCCTCTCATACCGGCACTTATTTTCACACTATTTACATCAATTAGACAGTACTACACTATCATATATATATAAATACACTTAAGACTCCATAATTGCATTGAGTCCATTTATTTGCAGAATGGGACTACAGAGGAAGTTACATCTGAAGAGGAGGAAGAGGAGGACATGGGTGAGGTAAGAAGAAATTGTATGGCTTCCGCTATTCTGAATAGTGCACAATTTTTGGTGCTCTAGAATGCCCAGTCTCTTATGAATCTTACCATTAAAAGATTAAGCCACGTATACACCGTGTCCATGGACTCATTGTGATTAAGAGGAAAAAAATATAATTCTCTGGTGTACATTTCCTTTAAATGTGGCACCAATGGAGGATTTTCTATTTATTTTTTTTTATTCATCTAAGCTCATGGTAATGTTGAAAATCTAAAGTTTATTATTGAAGGGATATTAGTTAAGGTGTTGGGATTCTGAGATTACCAGGAGAGGAACCTTTTGGTTGGACTGTGCATGGGTGTATGTAATATAAATATCTTATGTCGGTAATAAGTCGTCCCATCCCCCCTTGTCATGCATGTTTAGTAATGTACTGGCAGTATAACCTCATTAGAAAGGTATAATCTGTAAAAAGCTAAAACACTGCGGTTCTAAGTTATTTTGGTTTAGGTTATTGATGCATGCATACACAAAGTATCCCTTGTGATCTTTCAGCAAGTTGGGTTTAGTAACAGAATTAATATTGCAGAATGTAGCTGTTAAGGGTATACAGGTTAGATTTAGGTTTTTTTGCTTGTACTTGTGTGGCAGACTGACATATGAGGAGTTAAAGAAATGCTTTCTTAGGTGTATTTTTTTAGCTTTAGTTTACACTTTCTCATTAAAATATTGTATCTAAGGATATTGAAGACTTGGATCATTATGATATGAAGGAGGAAGAGCCAGTTGATGGCAAGAAGTCGGAGGATGAAGGCATTGAAAAAGAAAACCTTGCCATCTTAGAGAAAATCCGAAAGAATCAAAGACAGGATCACCTTAATGTAAGTGCAGTAAGTAATTCCACGCAGCAACTTGAGCTAAAATTCTCTAATGATAGCTTTGTAATATATATATATATATATATATATATATATATATATATATAATATATAATATATATTTATATTTTTTTTTAGATTTATAATGCCTCTTTGTACTCCTAAAAAAAAAAAAAAAAAAAAAAAAAAAAAAAGTAAAACAGACATTGGTTGGCCCTCTTATGGCATACAGCAACCAAAATTTGCTTAGCCTTTGTGCCTAGACTAAGGTGTAGGAAGAATTTATGCATAAAGTAATCATTAATGTTTTCAAGGGGTATTTATTCCTTGTATTAGGGGATGTTACACTTCAGGGTCTTTGCTCTTGCACTATACCACCACTCATTTTGAGCGAGGCTTGTGTTCTTGATGTGGTAAATACCGTGTTTGCTCGATTATAAGACTTTTTTTTTCACAGCAATGTTCTGAAATTACCCCTCGTCTTATATTCGAGGTTGTCTTCTGATCGGACCTCAAATAGAGGTCTAACTAAACGACTAAGATCCAGATCCCCCGCAACGCTGCAGGGAACCTGGATCCTCCTGCCTGTGCGATGCACGCAGACAACCTCCGCTTCTGCCGGGGTTTCTATATCAGAGTGCTGGCGTCACATGACCTTCTGGTGCTCATTCGTAGAAGCCCCGGTGGAAGAGCCGGCAGCAGCAGAGGTTGTCTGCGCTCATCGCACAGAACTCTACTGATTGCCCCCCGCTACACACCAAGAAATCTGAAGCATGGGGGACAAGTCTAGTGATTTCACTGGTAAGTTGGGGGAGGGTAAGAGTTGCATATGAGGGGGGTATAAGGGCTTTCTGAAGGCAGAGCGGCTTATAGGGGCTTATGGCAGAGTGGCAAATAAAAGGGAATAAAAACAAAAGGCTTTTTTTTTCTTTCATCAGTGTTTATTAAATATGAAAAAATAGTTTACGTGTGAGTTAATATTTACTAGTAACTTTTTCTTCAGGCTTTTTTTTTCCCCCCTAAATTTAATATTCAAATTTTGCGGGGTCGTCTTATAATCACGCAAATATGGTATGTTGACTGTAAGAGTCAATAAATTATTGGATGTTTTTTCTTCAGAATGGGATCTATTCACTAAAGGAAAAAAATGTAATCCTCTTGCATTATGATGGCCCATTACTGCTTGGCTTCTACTGCAGGAAAAACTTGGCTGGCCCAATATTTGTTAACTTGTATGTAAATGTAAAAATGTACACTTTTTTTGTGAAATAAAAACCACAGTGGGATTAGAATGAGGTTCAAAATATGTAAGTAAGTTATTTAATTTGTCCTCCGTATTCCTATTTTTGCTAGGGTGCTGTTTCTGGATCGGTTCAAGCTTCTGACCGTCTCATGAAAGAGCTCAGGGATATATACAGGTCACAGAGTTACAAAACAGGTGGGTATTGGTGCAACAAATCATTGGGCTGAATATTTATGCGGTTAAGTAAGATTAAGTTTGTAGTATGTTATTGTAGAAAACAAAGATGTGGTAGAGAAGGTGGCTATGAAAAGAACACTGTTTATAGTTGGGTAAAAAAAAAGCTCACGTTTACAGCCCAGACAATTCTACTAAACGAGGAGACTTTCTGTATTATGAATTCATGCTACACTTCAAATACTCAGCCCCGGTCAAGCGAAGCTACTTCACCTCTGCTTATCTTCTTGTCTCCCCAACCCTAAAAAACTTCTTTAATTCCATCTTCTTGAACCTATCTAATTGTATTATGGAGATTCGTTGCTTTGGATTCCCTGTTCTGAAGTGTATGAATTAAGTAATGTCACTAGCTGACTTTTTACTATGTATTCCATTAACTATGTGGGATTGTTGGCCACACACTCTGGAATGCTGAGATTTTGCATGTAATTTGCCCAAGATTGGGTCAGAGTGCGTATGTCCAGCCTAGCAGACAAGAAGAACCCAGTGTTTTGGTAAACCGTATGTTACGGATATATATCTAATCGTCCTTACTGTTGTTGATATCCTATGTTTCTCATTTGTGGTTTGCAGGCATATATTCGGTAGAGCTTGTTAACGACAGTCTGTATGAATGGCATGTCAAGCTTCTCAAGTAAGTAGATCGCTTGACAGAATCCTATTTAGTTTCAAATCCACCGTGACTTTTGTAGGTTAGATGTTTGTAGCCTTGTTTTGAGAAAGCATTACATCAAAAGCGTTTGGGTTTTTTGTTTGTTTTTTTTAATCTAATTCGGCAAGTCTTTTATTACATCCAGATGGATTTTCGTCATACTTAATCTTAAATACCTTTAGTAGTCAGCGGCTGTTGGTAATTATTGCGGGGAATGTTTTCTGTGCTAACCTTTTGAGTTTATCGCCTTTTGTCCAGGGTTGATCCTGACAGTCCATTGCACAGTGACTTGCTTGTCTTAAAAGAGAAAGAAGGCGTAGACTGCATTTTACTTAACTTCTCCTTTAAGGTAAGGAGGTGGTGATAATGCTTGGATTTGGCAGTGGATGATGTAAATACTAAATGTAACAGCAATCTAGTCTCCAAAGTAGTATTTTTAATTAATGTATTGGAATGTTGGTAAAGATAATCTTATCCCTTCCCTGGATGCCTCTAGTGAATCCAGGAAGCGTTGGTATGTGCACGTCTCGCGCATGCTTAGTAGTACCCCTGCTGACATCACTCAGATGCGGCATTAGAATTACAGTAAAGAGCGTGTGCCTGTGCAGAATGGCATTCATTAAACTACGCTGGCATCCATGTAGCCTGGTCTCCAATATGCAATTAGCGTGGAAATAGTGTTCCTGGTTTATATGTAAAAGTATATATTCGACTGAATTAGTTTAGACAGCCCTGTAGAGATGTTTTAGATAGTTGCACACGAGTGGATAGATGCATTAAGCCAGCAGTAAATGGGCTTAACGGAAAGTGCTTATTGTTGCTTGATAACTTTTAGTTGTGTAGTCAGTATATTCAGAACTGTTGTATAAACATTAAAATATGTAATTTTTTTCACCTGTAGGATAACTTTCCGTTTGATCCTCCATTTGTGAGAGTTGTATCCCCTGTACTCTCAGGAGGGTGAGTAATCGGCAATCTCTCTAACTGAGAATAAAGATGGATTTCCGTCTTACTTTCATATGTGGCTATAGATAACTAGTCATCCTTATACAAGTCATGTATTCTCACAAAACCAGCAAAATGCTCCAGAACTAGCATACCGTACATGGCCTTTCTAAAATAAGCTCAAGCTAGTCCCTTATACCTCTTTAGAAATGGCTCATACGATATCTGTTGAATGGCGGGGAGGGGGAAGCGCATACGTACAAATGAAGGACTACTAGTTAGTTAAACGTCGCATAGGTTATACGAAGTTTAACTAAGTTATTCTGAGGTGATGAACAGCGGAGCATGTGTCGGTTACCGTTTGTTTCAGAACTGCATCTGTCCTTTTACAATGAGCGGCAAACACTGTGCTTTGCAAGCAGTTTCTGCCGCACATGCAGCTCTACAGCCAAAGGTCGTTTTTATAAAGAGACTGATCAGTTTGGCAGAAAATGTGCTGCTTGTGCAATTTTGCATCCTAACCCCTTAACTATAGTGGTAATTCATTTTTTTAATTCCAGAAAAATATTTTCATGTTAAGCAAAATCTGAATATCTCATTTTGCTTTTGCGTTGGATCAGAGTGATCGGGAAGCATGGCTCTCCAGCCCTGCATTCCCGATCGCGGTTTGTGAAAACCCAGCGGGATCTGTTACACACTCGTGGTTGTTCCAGGTCACAGCATGTAGTATGTCTTAAATATCAGCTTGAGTTGCTTGAATAACGGTACAATCTTCCTTTTCTTAAGATATGTCCTGGGAGGAGGTGCTCTATGCATGGAGCTGCTTACTAAACAGGTATAGTTGTTTATTTTTTTTGTTATCCGTATACATTTGTGCCACTGCCAACCTCTGGGCATAAAATCATCTCCAGAACCTACTCCATCTAAGAGGTGTTGCATTGGTTTTAGCTTTATTATGTTGGGTATCAGCTTTTTCTTTATGTCCTGTTGTAGGGCTGGAGCAGTGCCTATTCAATAGAATCTGTTATCATGCAGATCAATGCTACCCTGGTAAAAGGGAAAGCACGTGTGCAGTTTGGAGCCAACAAGGTAAAGGTGATTGCCTTCAATGTCTTGCGTTTTTTATTTTTCATACAAAAGGATTAAGTTGCGTGTTTGCAATTGTACAGTATATATAATATTTTGTTCTTTTTCAGAATCAGTACAACCTTGCACGAGCACAGCAATCATACAAATCACTAGTCCAGATTCATGAGAAAAATGGTATGGCTTATTCGTTGAGTAAAAGAAACATGCATGTGTATAAATGTTATGGAGCCAGTGGGCACTCAAATGGTATTAATTATCTACTATATGGGAGAAGGTTTAGTGAGGTGCAACAAGGATAGAGCTAGGAATGAGTTATATGCTTGTTATGTATTTATGTAATCCCAACTGCATTAGACTTTTTGTTTGGTTTGCGTGTGTAAATGTCTCTGTAGTCAAAGTTGATACGTTTTTTTTTCTTTTGCCTGCGTGGAAGATGTAAAGTTGCATACATTTTAAGGACCCTGTGGTTCTCTTCTTTAGATGAAACTGCAGCCTAAAGAGTGAGAATTTAATGCACGTAACGTAATTAAAAAGAGGTTGCGCTATGGGGGATTAACATAAAGTAACGCATAAGCCTGAAGAAGAGATCTGAGTTATCACTTGGTTACTTTTTTACATCTTTTCTAAGTTGACCCAGTAAAAGTGATCAGCTTCACTCTTAAATCTTTTCTCCTTGGCTGATACAGTAATATGTATTTTATTACCTCTTTAGATATAGAAACACATTATAGACTTGTTTTTGTGTGTGTAAAGTATAGAAATATTGGTGTGTGTATTTCTGAATTGCATATTGAAATGTCATTCTCTATGGGTTTTTATCATTAAAACACAATTATTGAGATCATATTTTTACTAAGATATTTGGTAGAGCCACCAATTTCTGCTAGAACAGCTTTACATCTTCTGGAGTATGCGTGTACCGGCTTTGCTGAATTTTTTTTTTTTTGGCCCTTACTACTTGGCATCTTTGCGATTTGCAAACTACCAATCTCAGAGCTTGAGATTGGTAGTTTGGGGTCACTGCAGCGGCATCTCAGGCTTCTCAAGAGCTCCTGAATGATGTGACGCAGCTTCCACCTGATAACTGGTCCTCCCGTGCTTACTGGGATATCCTATGTAGATGCAGATTAATTGGCCGCTTCTTATCTGTTACATGACTTTTGTAGAATGTTATTTGGCCTGTGTTTTCCTCCAGATAGCGTGACTAGGAGCCTTAAGAGCCAGGGATTTCTGCAAGCCACATTGATCTTTGTTTTTACAGTATTGTACAGAATGATATTTTAACTTGGTGTTTTGTAGTTCTGGTATAATGGATCATTAATGGGTCTGATTAATTGCCGGGCTGCGTATATGTTCTCACATGAAAACATTTCTGTTTAACCTGAATTTTGTTTCTCTTTTAGGCTGGTACACTCCTCCTAAAGAAGATGGCTAATTTGAACACTTCGGACCAAGATTTAAACAAATTTTCTATTTCTCCCAAAACAGATCCACCGTTGCCCTTTTGGTCCTCTGTACAGCATATGTTAGCTTAATAGAAAAAAAAACTATAGGAACTGAGACCTGTATATTAGACCACGTGTGCTTCTCTTAAAACGAGAGCCAGCTGCCTTTATTGATAAGAAGCCACTCCAAATATTTTAATGTCCTATTTAAATCGGGCAGTATAGCTTAGTTACATCCATTCCACTTTTATTAGACTATTGTAAATTGCTTTCACTTTGTGTTTTTTGTCATTTTGCAGTATTTGTTCTGCATTTTTTTTTCTTTTTGCTTTGTATAGGTTCATTTAAAAAGCCAAACAAGAGTTGATTACTGTTTAATAACATTATGATTGCAGTTTTAAAAAAATGGGTTAGTAGGGGGACTTAAAAATCTCAAGTAAAAAATGTAAAAAAAAATATATAAAAATTAAAAAAAGAAAAATATAAACCTTTTTGTAGCATTGCCAAATTTGATGTGTGAAATGAGATTGCATAGCTTATCAAGTCATTAAGTGGCTCAGGCAGTTTTAAGCTATCTTGGTTTTGAAGATTTAATAACCCTTTCAATTTTTTTTCTTTTTCAAAGGTTGTTCAGTGGCCAGGAAAGATTTTTGTTAAAACTTGACTCGGTCCAATGATCTATATCTGCAAGTAGATTTTTAAACTTTATTTTTTCCTTCTTAGAAGGCAGCAAATGGATGGTGGCAGTTGCCAGACTTAGTCCTCGGTTGCTCTTCCCATCGATTATAAAATGCCTTTTTTTTTTTTTCCCTCTCGGTGATAAATATTGTAAGGAAACAATGTGACCCTTAATACAGTATACTGATGCCTGTGCACATGTTTCTAAAGATGTGAATCATCCAGTCTGATCTCTACTATAGACTGGTTATTTCGTTGTGGTTATTTTGTGGGGCTGGACAGTTCTTTCATATTTTCAAAGTCTTTTTTTTTTTTTTTTTCCCTCCCCTTTTTCTCTCTCCTCTTTGTTGGATCTTTTGGTTCGAACCCAAGGAGATAATTGTTTTTGATGCTTGAAGGAATTTAATATAAAAAAAAAAACATTTTCTTAGTGTTGCTTTTTAATAACGGGTTGTTGCAATTGTTCTATGAGCTAATTTAGAATGAACTGGCGATAATAAGAATTCAGATAAAGAATTCAGTTGTATGTACAAATTTCAATAAAGACAAGTCATTCTGACATTTAGCTTGTTGGATGAGTTAGAAAGACAGAGGTTTCTAAGCACAACGAAAAATAAGTTGCAGAGAGATTTAAGCAATCACAGCTTTCCCAAGCCACCACTTTGTATACGATAAACACAGTGAGGTCTACCTTTCTCCTGTATGTTCAGACCTTTCTAAGTGGCTTTAAATGCCTCTGAATCCTTTTGAACGTCTAAATAGGAGGAAGATGAAATCATGGTGTTTTGGTGTGTTTTTTCTGTTGCAACTGAATTCATATATCTTGTGCACACCTGGTTTTGGCAGTTTTTTTTTTTTTTAATAAAATCTTGCCAAATTTGAGTTGATATGAAGAAGAAAAAAGTCTGTTCCTCCTGTTATGTAATTCTTAACCCTCCTAAGATCAGGGGTGAGAATTGCCTTGCTTTGCAATTTGGTGCAACTAAAAGTACAGTTGTGTCTGACAAAAGAGTAAGTTGATACCTTTTTATGCTTGTGGGTTTAAAGGATTTTACAGCTTTTGGGGGGGTTTTGTCTATCATTTTTTAGTTTTGATGCAACACTCCACCTCGCCTCCAAAAATTGCCACGTGGATTAGTAATGACGCTTAATAGTTTCCTATAGAAATTTAAACCAGTTTGTCTATATGAATACATGCAGACACATACCAATCATTCTGTGACATAAATGGAAAGCATGGAGTCTTTACCGGTAGAAGTACTCTGGAATAAAGAAATCCTCCAAAATGTGGTAAATTGAATGATATGCAACACTCAACGGAACTATAGAAATGGATCATCAACGTTACGGGATGTGCCATCACTATTCAGCCAAAGTAAAGCGTTCCTGGTTAAGGACTGTAGTACTGTTTGCCACAAGGTCAGATGCGTTGACCTTTATGGCTGTGTGAAGAGGTGCAGTTGACTGCAAGTGGTAGGAATAGTCATTAATTGATGTCCTGTACTATCCCCACAAGTGTGCGCTCATTGGCCTGAATCAAGAGCTAGCCACGTTACCGATTCTCCCTGGATTCTGGATAACTTCAGTCATGCTGTTTTTTTTATTTTTTTTGGCTACTGTTCATGTTTGGTCTTTTTCATTATCTGTAAATATTAAACTGGCCAGGTGTCGCTGTCTGACTGTAACATGTATCTTTGTATTTCTAAGCCTTCTACATCAAGTACATGGTTTTTTGTTTTGTTTTATTTTGGCAGTGATTGGTGGGCATTCCCAAAACATCAAATATATGCAATTTTATGCTCTTGGGTGTCTGAATTCTGCCTCCATTTTTAAGCATCTATTTTGGATTTTTGTCATTAAGTTGACTTGTACATATGTTGCTGTGGGCCCCTAGACATCAGTCCAGTCTTGCCGCAAGGGCATAACCGAAAAAACAACCTGGTACATCTTTTCTTTGGGGGATGGTAAAAGTTTGCTAATCTGGCATGCTTTTTGTTTTCCTTTTCTTTTCATTGCAGAACTTATTTGGCAATGTACAGTAATCTGTAAACTTGCATCAAGTTTATGATTAAAGAACCATTTTAATGAATACTCTATTGATTCTGAGTTATCAATCTCCTCTCTACCTGATTTTCTCCACATTCAATAAGCAAGCTTTTAGGCGCTATTTTTATGGAAGGTGTGTTTGCTGCATACATGTTTTTCTTAAAGCCCCTCATGATTTAGAGTACATAAAAAGTGGACGAGAGGTTGTTTTCGACTGGGTACATTTTACACCGTACAGAACCATGCATGCATATATTTAAGTTTTATTTTACTCTTCCCCCTGTCTAAATACTTGGTGACCAACTGAAGGTTGTTGCTGCCAGAGCTCTGTGAAATCTGGTTGACCAGGCTGCCTTGTGTTTTTCTGTACGGGGACCTTGTTCTTGATCTCCCCACCCATTCTCCATGTGATGAGGGGACAACAGGTGCTTCTTGTGATTCTTCAGGAGCTGGATATAGCCATGAGTGTTTAATCAAACCAACACACCTTACTTCTGTTGTCTAGGGTGCTTAGTTTGACGCTTTTCAATAGATAAACAACATATCAACACTGAAAGGAAAAACTACTTTTGACATCTCTTGGACTCTTCACCTGCTCATCTACTACAAAGACTTGCAGATGTGCAAAGAGCCGACCAAGCATAGGATGTATTGCCAAGAACGGAAACATTGTGTAGCGTTCTAACTTGTGTGCTGGCCTTTTGCGATGAAAGGAGGAGCGGGGGATGAACGTGGCTGTCGTGTTGATGTACCCTTTAGGGAATAAACACCTTTTTGAGGTGCCTGCTTGGTACCTTTGGATACCAAATGCACAATTTGCTCAAGAGTGACTGCAAATGATCACAAGTGCTTGGTATCGGACTTACATGTACATTGAAAAAATTGAGGATTCAATTTTAAAGATGCATTTAATCCACTTCATTAAGGGTTACTGGATTGCTGTATTGCATTACACATAATAGAAAAAAAACATATATAGACATGCAAACATGGTTTAGTACACATGCATGTGTCTTTATAATAATTATCTAATAATGAAAACACAACCCAGATTTACAAGCACGGTTGATTTACTAGTTCAAAATCTAACTCCTTAGGTCTAAGGAAGTACCGTAATACATTTTAGTATCCAGGTACATAAAAGGTACATTAGGAATTGGTCCTAAATCTTAGCTTGGTCTGCAGATTATCTCTAGTAAATCTCTTTTGAGAGTCTCTGTCAGCCTTTCCTGGGAGTTTAGGTATTTGCTGGGTATTGAATTTATTGGTGCTCTGCAATACTAAAAAGTCGAGATAAGCTATGAGGCACACATGTTGAAAGGGACTACAAGTAACCCCTGGGCATATTGATGTAGCTCTGCTACTGCGAAGTTTATCCCATCAAAGAAGAGTCAAGACATGATGGAGATAAAAGCGTTAAGAACAGAGGCTTTTCACACCATATGGTTCAAAGTGATTAATACAAACTAGGGTTTTAAATTGGTTATGTAGACAATATGACCAATGAATAGGCGATGATTCGGCATACCTGTGCGGTGCAGAAAATATGGCCCCCCAAATGAAGCGCTTAAATTCACCGATTATGGTTTATGTTCCTAAGACTATGGTCACAGGCCACCACCAAGAGCAGTGTCTACTCTATGTTCTTCTTCTGTGTGATCCATGAAGGGACTCCCTGACCTCTGATTTATTCTTTGGGGTATCATCACACAGCCTGTCCTAAAGGGACACTCCACCTATCACGCACATGTACCCGGTTAAATGCCAGCCAGGTGATGTATGTGCCCTTTGTGTGATACACTACCCTCCAGTCGAGCTGGATGGACACTGCAGTCGGGAGTCGGTTCCACTGTGTGCATTTGTGGACAGGGAACCCATTCGTTTCAATGGCGGCATTTTCCTGACATTCATTGGCTGCTTCAAGCAAGCAAAAATAGTTTGGAGGAGGGCTGCTGCCGCCACTTCTGTGTCAGGTATATTTTTGGTGTGGTTTTTTTTAGGTTTGGAATAATGCACATTAAAGTACATAGTTTAATATAGATTCTTCAATAGTGAGGGGATCAGGAACATTTTAACATTTTTTATGCCAACCCCCAGGACACCCTTTCTCAGATGAATGTACGCACTCATATTCCCGTCCCATTATACTTTATTGTACATTTTTTACTCTTGCCCAGACCTTGAACCCACTGGTAATCCCTGAAGTCCCTGAAGACTCAGCTCTTTGGTGGGGGATACGGGTTGAGCTTTTGGTTCCCTCACTACCCTGGAAGACTTAATTGGTCCCCCTGATCGGTGGAGGGGGCCATGAAGACC
This sequence comes from Spea multiplicata, assembly GCA_009364415.1. Lineage (NCBI taxonomy): Eukaryota > Metazoa > Chordata > Amphibia > Anura > Pelobatidae > Spea > Spea multiplicata. The sequence continues at coordinate 24,437,257 of VKOC01000003.1, forward strand.
CGGCCTTTCCCTAGTTTTACCAGGGAGGGAAGGACCCTGAAAAAAGAAAATAGGGGACCAGGTGTTGTCTATAGCATACTGACATTTTTTTCTTTCCTGGACATAGCAAGCTTTCGTCATTGCAGACTAACCTCAGCCCCGCTAGGGACACATTAGTTGTGCATATTAATGGCGAGCACAGGTACAGTGGTTCGCCTAAGATATGCTATGAGGATGTGCATTGTTGGGGTCTGAATTCCTGTGACGATGTAAAATTAAATCCCCGGCGCCTATACTATCTCGTTACAAAAGAAAACAATTTTGTTTCTTACTTTCCGAGGCACGCAAAACATTTTTGCCCACACCAAGCATGGCGGCTGCGTTTCTAGCTCTTACAAGCTACGCTGTTACCATCGCATCGGTGGTAGCAATTGTAGGCGCCCAGCGGCTTCCGGCGGAAAAGGAAGTCGCTACCCTGAGAATGGCTGGATCAGGTTCGGGGTTGTTGGATCAAGTGGCAGACAGCAATGAGCTTCGAGTACAGAGCTCTCTGGATATCCAGGGGCATCTTGTCCTCAGTAACCTGGCAGAGGTGGTGGAGAGAGTGCTCAGCTTCCTGCCCGTCAAATCCCTTCTAAGAGCAGCATGGTATGTTTACACAAAATACACACAAAAGATATGCGTCTTCTGGTCCCTCATACAAGCTTACAGGGATACCTTTGACGTTTAATAGGACTAATTTGTTATGTTCAAGGAGAAGTCTGTCTAGTCAGTAGCTTACCACTTAAACTGCCATAGGTCATCGTCTAATAAGGTCTGGATAACTTCCTTTCTATCAAGTAAGCTGACATTCAAAATGATGCATCTGTATTGTCTAATGTGGTATTATAGCACAATTTATTGCAAATATGTTTTTATACAAGACACAATATAAATGCAGTTGCCCAAACTCACAGAAATAAGATATTTTTTTAGTACTTTAGTACTTTTAGTAATTTATTATTGTTGGAGAAATTGAATAAACACATTAAATCTGAGATGCAGAGAGCAGTCAATGGCTGTGTTTTAAGATAGGGTATCGGCCGACTGAGCCTACTTTTAATTGGATCTATTGCTCATCCTTCTCAGGAGAAAAAAAAATACACACACAGATATTTGTCAACCAAGTTATTGTCTGCTGGCGTGCTGCGTGTTTCACTCAGGCTGTAACTCGAGTTTGCTTGTCATAGTGTCTGTCGACTATGGAGGGACTGCGCCCGACGCAAGCTAAAGGCAAGGCAAAGAATAACGTGGATGTCATGTTCTCAATTTTTCTATCAAGCACTGCCTGTAGCTCACTCGCTGGTCAAGGTGGTTAAAGATCACCTAGAGGTAAGTTAAGTTTTCCGGTTAGGTGATAACTTAACTCAATATTATTCAAATAATTCTACTCTAATAGTTGTTAATGCCTTACTCGGCAGGTATGTTGCAGTTCAGCAGCAGCTTTGTGCAAATT
>VKOC01000003.1:24455263-24479421 GCA_009364415.1 Spea multiplicata
GTCGCGACCCCTGCGACCCCGGTAGTTCCGCCACTGCATGTTACCCTTGCATGGATCTGGTGTGAATGCGTGTTCATCTGGGTCTCCTGGACCCGAAATATTTGTGTGTTTGGATACCAATGTTAGGAGTCTGCATGCATTAAATGGAAGACAAGCAGTCTCTGCCTCATGTGAAATCCCACTGCCACATGAGATTCCATTACAAAGTAGTCATATGTGTTGTGGTCAGTAACATAATAATGTATTGTATGTTGTCTATATAATGTGTGCATTAAAAATTGCAAAAACCATTTTGATATGAGCCATTTTTGGCGCATTACAGGGGAATTTATGTTGGTGCGCGATGATTTTATAGCTTTGCTTGAAGCACAGATACACCTGTATTCAGATCACCTTGTTATTCTGCAGGCGCCACCTTATTGGCGTACAAGTTATTTTATTCTGACGACTGCCCCATAAACATTTAAGATGTCAAGAGGGATTTAAACTTCATTTATGATTTTAAGATTAAACAGCCGTGTATGCTATAAAAGATAATTGGAAAATAGGAAAATTGAAGTCTTTTCCAAATGAATCTTAAATATGCTGAAACATGCAGACCTCAAGATGTCCTCCAGGTAGATCATTTAGTATCGCAATATATAAAATCTGCTATGAACAAGGGCACGGTTTGAGGTCAGCTTCTCAACAACATGAGGAGTAAACACATTGATGTGCTAAGTAATTAGCTGGTGAAACTGGCGTTAAAAAGAAGCATTGGCTAGAAGATGTATGACTTGGTTCTTGGCCTTCCTGTGTCCCTTAAGATTTTGTGTTTGGCGTCCATCCTATTTCCAATATCCTAAAGATATTGTACAGTTACATCCAATGGTGGTTATAAGACCCCTTCTCTGACTTTGCACTATTGTTTGCTCATAACCATGTTTTCTTTTAATTAGGATCCTGTTTAACTTTTGGTACAACCTTAACTGATATCATGTTTAATAATCATTATTATTATTATTACAGTTGTTTTATTTAGCTGTAAAGTTTGATAAATAATAATGTGTTGTGGAGTATTGGTTTCTTTATACATACCAGGTATTTAGAATAATGAATACAAATAAGCATCTACTTATGTAAAGAGCTGTTTTATTCAGTTAATGTGAAATATCACGCTTTTTACTTCTCTTGTAATGTAAATTTTCTAGCTTTCCATAAAAATCTGATTTATTTTTTTTAATGTCTGCTTTTTTTGTAATGTATGTCAAAACTGACTCTCTCCCTGTATTCAGTATAAAGGCTGACATTAGCTAGGTATAAAAAAAAAGTAAAAAGTGGTCTTACGTCTACATTAACCATTGCATTGTTCTTGGCTGAATGGGCATTAATTGGTTGTTATGATGAATAGATCACTTTTGAAATGTTTTATATAAAACCCTTACTATGATACTTTTTGGCAGTGCTATAGGTAGCATTTGCAACGTTAGTACAATATCCTCCATAACCTGAAAAATATATTTTAGTATTTGAAAACACATTTATCCTCCCCGTGTTTTATTAATCTTATTTTATAGTTCGAAGCATCAAAAAACACTTAGACATACTACACATTTTAATTGCTCGTTTACTCCTTGCTGTTTCAGGCTGTCTAATTTATAGATATATCTACTTGCCTTCCTTAATAAAGGCTGATTTATATCCCCACCCCTTCCATTTCATATATCCTACCTATGATTTGATATTTTAATGTGTCCAGATCCTCACTGTATATGAGATGAAAGTGTCTACCAGAAGTAGTTTGCAGATTATTATTTGAATGTGCTTTATGCTCATAAATCCACTTATTTATTTCATTTTCTACCAGGATATTAAATAGGCTACCAATGGGATTTGGCAGTTACTAAAATGTCTCTCATCGTCCATTTTTCACCTGAATTTACTTGAATACAAAGAATTTTCACTAGATCGTATTTCAAGATGACCTTAAATTTACATGTATTCTGTCATCCACCTGACCTGGTGGAGTCTAGATCATCTTTTTAGGCATCTGTTTAGGCTTAAAAATGTTTATTTTGTACAAAGAGAAATGTGACAGAGTCACAGTTTAAAATGTCTCAGTGTTTTCCTAAAACAGGGATGGCATAAGGAAAGACCTCAAACTATTGTTGAAATTCACATCCTATGATTCCCGGCCGTCTGAAATACTGTATGAGTGTATACTTCTCATGTGGAAGTGTAGTGTCACAAACACTGTGTTACTGAATTTATTTCAATCGGACCCATTGCCACAGGTGATAAAAGGAAGCACCTAGCCATGCAGTCTGCATTTACAGACATTTGCCAACAGATTTGGTCACTCTGCAAAGCTTAGTGAACTCAAGCGTGGTACTGTGATAGGATTCCCTTGCAATAAGTCAGTTAGGAACAGCAGCAACAAAGCGGAAGACCACGCAACGTCACAGAGCGGGTCACCAAGTGCATAAAAGTGGTTCTGCTGATTCCATAGCTGAAGAGTTCCAAACTTCTGCTGGCATTTATATCAGCACAAAAACTGTGCGGCGGGTGCTTCATGGAATTGGTTTCCATGGCTGAGCAGCTGCATGCAAGCCTCACATCGCCAAGTACATTGCCAAGCGTTGGATTGAGTGGTGTAAAGCGCATGCCGCCACTGGACTCTGGAGCAGTGGAAACGTGTTCTGTGGGGTGACAAATCTCGCTTCTCTGTTTGGCAGTCTGATGGGCGAGTCTGCGTTTGGCGGATGTCAGGAGAACATTGCCTGCCTGACTGCATTGTGCCAACTGTAAGGTTTGGTGAAGGAGGGATAATGGTATGGGGCTGTTTCTCAGTGGTTGGGCCCCTTACTTCCAGTGAAGGGAAATCTTAATGCTTCAGCATACCAAGACATTTTGGACAATGCTACACTACCAACGTTGTGGGAACAGTTCCCCAGTGCAAAAAGCAAAGTCCATAAAGATATGGTTTGAAGAGTTTAGTGTGGAAGAACTTGACTGACCTACACGGAGCCCTGACCTCAATCCCTTGGAACACCTTTAGAATGAAGTGGAACGGAGATTGCGAGCCAGGCCTTTTCATCCAACATCAGTGCCTGACCTCACAAATGCTCTACTGGATGAATGGGCAAAAATACCCACAGAAACACTCCAAAATGTTGTAGCTTTCCTTCTCAGAAGAGTGAAGCTGTCCGATGCCAGCCGTGGCCTGTACAGAACTGATCCTGTCTGTGTATGGCGTCTTACCTTCATCATAATATTGCCTTCATCTCCACATATTTAAAACTGGAAAGTGAATTATTATAATAGCTCCAAGCTGGATTTTCAGATTTAAAGAATAGTGGGTTGTTCCTTTTGTGTAATTTGGACCACGGTTAGAAAGAATAGCCTGTTGCTGTATGTAAAATGAGGCTTCTTGTCTATAGTTGTTTATATAGTTGTTATAGTCCTTCACTACCAGCAAAGTACAAGTACACAGGCATGGGGAGAGATTGTTACAGCATTTGAATGTTTCATATCAGGATATTCTAGAAATAAGTGAACAATACCATGTTGTAAAAGAGAGAATACTTTCCAAGAAAGGTTAAAGGAAATAAATGGTCATATTTTTCATAATCTGACATACTCCTCTAAAGAAAAAAAAAATAACTACCACTATCGTTTAAGGCAATGAGGGGGTGGTTATAAGTAATATCCTTCTACAACCCATATTTGAAATCCAAGGTATTATATAATATCAAATATGATAACTTCCCCTGCTATCTGAGACTTTCTGACTAGGTACATGCTACTTCATTTACAGCACCTAGCTAGGATTTCATTTCTATAGATTTCAAAATACCATTTTCTCATGTTAATGCTTTTTGTTACAACTTTGTCACAATAATGTATGCTTCCCATATAATTGATGTTCAGCAGTAGCCATGATCTTCTATTGTTGTTTAAGACATATCTACTTAGAAACCTGACTACTCTTATCCCCCTTTCTGTTATAATTACTGCTTATCTCAGACTAAGGTTACATCCATAGTCAAAATACCTCACCGTGTTCCTGTTATCTTTTTCCAACCACCTATATAAAAGATACCTTAAACAGTGACATATGCTGACCTCACAGAAATTCATTGGTTAGACTTACAGGACAGAGGAAGCCTGTTTAACTCTGTATCCAGCACATTGTGTGTATAATTCGTACTAGGTCATGGAAAGTGGAGATCTACGGACCGTGGGTGCAGCATATAGCCACCATGCTTCTGTATTCCACCGTGTCCCTTGGTCTCGTTCCCAGAAGTGACAGCCTGCATGACAGACTTTTAGGGAACATAAGGTTTGGTGACCTTAGCAGCATCAGATTTCTTCATTCAGTCTGGCAGATGGTGGTTTTCCCCAAAGGAGAGCCTTCAACTTGAAGGGAGTGAATGTGGTATCATATATGTGGACACTCGAAACATGCAATTAGCACTTTGCAAAAATGCTCACTTAATTTAGGATCAGTTACAGGCTGCATTCAGATTTTATTTTATATAAATCAAACCCGTTGGGTGATACATTTATTTACTGCACTGCCATTATTGATTTTATATATATATATATATATATATATATATATTATAATACCTGTATAATATTATTTGTATAAATATGTTCACATTCCATGTTGATCAGGAATATCTCCCTATATTTAAGATATATAAATTAAAAACAAAAAGGACAAATGTGCAACCAAAATCTAGGGAAGACACCCATGGAGGCCACTTGTGTTTTGATGTTAAGATTGCCTTTCTCCAGGATGAGACACCCTTTAAGCATATTTTTTAAAATATTTAAGTATTTATACTTTGTATAAATCAAGTGCAGAGTACAGGTGTGCAGAAGAAGTGTAAACTGAGCACTTTTCATATAGCACAATAATTCTATGGAAACATATGAAGCATTGGAGTGCAGTATATTAAATGCCTCTTGAATGGTAAAACATATAACCCCCTATAGATGTTCACTCACAAGAGTTGAGCCTATCACATCTAGACTTGTGAATATCAGGAACAAAATGAGGGCGTTCGTATCTGGGGTTAGCAGGACAACCTCCCACAGTTTGAGGAAACCATGCCAAATATATTAGGAACAAAAAAGGACATTATATCCAATATTAAAATGAGTATTTGGTTTTAACATAAAAATACATAGCGTATTGTTACGTGTGTGTATATATATATATATATATATATATAATATATACGTAATATATATATTGTAGGTGTGTTTGCTGCATGATAAATTTATATGGTTAATCTGACAATGACTTTCATTGCATGTTTCTTTTGTAAAATGCACGATAGGTTTATTATGGTTAGTTGAACATAGAACTATAGAATTTGATGGTACATAATCATTCAGCTTATCCAGTCTGACTCCTTCTGTAAAGAATCAGACCTTGACGGGTTCATTGTCTTATGTTATATTCAGGATAGCCATATATCTGACCTGTAAATGCAGAAATTCCCACACTCTAGTAACCTCTGCCATTTCTGTTGGGAGACTGTTCCACGTATCTTCCACCCTCATTAAAAATGTCAAGTGTACTCAGTCTTTCAGTTCTCTGATGTACAAAACATTCAGTGATACCCTAACTGCAGCAGCAGAGTTAAATGGCTTTAGAGCAAACTGATTAACACAGGGCCGTTTTCCCAAACATTTAACGATATGACATTTTCTGGCAAAAGACTAATTTGAAACAGAATTATATACACTGTATAAAAATCCCTCCATGCTAGTTTTCCAGCGTAAGCAGAGTGTGAATTTCTGTCTGCCTGGATGTCTTTCAGGGAATGTTCTTCAGTGACCACAATATTCACGGCATATATTTATTCCTGCAATTTCCTGCACTAAATATATCTCGTTCTGGTCACGCCAACAATACCTTTTCTTTTCATTTCAAAAACTACCCATATGATCATAATTCTATCCTGAACATATTGTGTAGCAGGAAAAATGGACCAAATGGTTCTTACCTTCCATGTTTCTATCGCATGTACGATATATTCCATTCCCAGCAACCTTTCGATGACATGCTGGTTCCTTCACAAGTCTTTTATGAAATATATTCCAGTTATACCACTCCTTAATACTGGTGTGGCACACACAGCTCTATATATACATTTACGTAGACACACTTACAAACATATGGAATGCTAACAGAATTGTATAGCTCTTGGATCAGTATGCAACCTTACATTTACGAATATATTTAGATCAAAAATTACAACCATTGCAAATAAATGGATGCACAAGCATTAGACAGAGAAAAAACACATAAAAGGTAAAAAAAAAAATCCCTGTGCCCTACACTGAAAAAGTTTAGGGTATTTATTATGGTGCTGATATATTTTCAAACCTTATTGTAAAATCTCAACATTTTTATCATAAGTGATATATTGAAGCGATATGTTGACTTAAGAGCTCCCTAATATTTTATGCTAAATAATAAAGCCCATGCATACAGTGGACAGGATAGTAATTCTTACATCTCTTTGTAAACAATGTTTGGGGTACAAACTGTTTTACTCAAGGGACGTAAGGAATCCTATGTGAGAGTATGAAGATTTTCACCCTGACTGCCTTTTCAGCTGTTGCTCTAGGAAAACCGACATGCGATTCTTCCAGACTAAATACATGTTGGGACAAATATATTTCAACCTTACTTAAAGTCTGACCCCAACTTTTATTTAATGCTCATTGCAGAACTTAGATGTATTGGAAATTGCCTTCTTTTCAAAATGAAAAATGTGTGAGTGCCAAATGGACATGGTATCCATGCTACTGTAAACAGCAGTATCAGGGGGCACAGGTTCTCTGTCATTATTACCTGGCATTTGCAACAATGCATATGTACTTACAACCAACCAAACTTTTTTTTATTAACCTAAAGGGCTAATCACGGTATAATGCCAGTAAAATTGACTGAAGGTTGTAAGGGTAAAATGCCAGTAAGAAGTATCCTTTATAGAGCGACGTCAGTGAAACAAAGATGAAGTATAAATATAGCAGAACACATGGATATAGTGTAAATAGAGCCCAACTCTTTACCCCAATCTTTCACTTCCAGCCTGGCGATGGGCTGGATCTTCCTGGTCTCCCTCTAAAAACGAATACCACGCAAGTCTTCAAGGGGAGGGGGATCTTTGGCTCCATTGTAACTTTTTCAAAAATAAAATTAAAAAACTAGATGTATATAACTTCTAAGTAGGTGGTACCTGTGCCTAGATTACACAAGATTATTATATCAAAAAGAGACCGGAATCGTCACGCATCATTCTACATACCCAGTATGCTTGCGGTGATCTTCTCATTGGTTATTTATGGTATTATATAGTTTCCAGTACTATATTGCTATTGTTTCGGTTGCAATACCAAATGCCGTTTCGGTGAGCAAGGGAGTAACCTTCCATCGGTGTAGTTTGGATCCGTGCCATACGTTGGCACTCATTATGTGCAAAGCGTGTATTTACATATATAATGCAAGCTGTATATCGTTATTCAATCTGATGCTATTCAGCATTAAATAGTCCTTGTTATTAATCAGTACAGCATAGTGAGTCTTTGCGTTCAGCTCTGCCTGGCCCGGCTGATGTTCTGCGGCTTCCAGCGAGCGTAGAAATGCGAGAGGGCAGCGGAGGACACGCTGTGATGTGCAGCTGGAACAGGCTCAGCTTTCCAGGCTTCCTGCCTTTGTAAGAAGAATTCTTGTACATTTCAAAAGCACAATTCCACTCCTTGGTTCGATTAATAATGTGAATATTTTATATAGTTTAATCACACAATAAAGCTGCAATATTAGCACGGTAGCAGTGTCATTTAATACGCGGCTCTCACTTCACTTGTATTTCGGACACAGAGCTAATCTCTCCTTTTGATCTCTGCCTTTTATAGGTGACACATCAATGTGAGCATTCTTGATATTCCCTTTGTTGACTTTTAGTGATTTTTTTTAGTCCAAAATTTGCGATTAATCCCGTCTTCACACCTCTGAAAGTTGAGAAGTCTGAGAAAGAGAGGGAAGACGCCCATAACCAGTGTGAGATATCGGTTCCCCCATCAGTTTCCCCCACCTCAGCCTCGAACTAATTGAAGCTGATTGCTGGACACATATAATGAGATTACAGTACATTCGAGAAGAAGTTCTTCCCATTGAAAATGTTTTTGTGTGTGATATTTTAAGTCAGCTTTTCATCAGACAAATTACTTGTGAAGCATGGTGATGATTAGTTAATGCATTCTCCAGAAATGTATAACATCTAATCTTCTATGATAAGGCCCATAAAAAATTCACTGATGTTCGCCAGGCCTACCTCTCATCACCTGTAGGGTCTAATCCAACTTTTCTCCCAATAGGTTTTTCAGTGGCAACTGATCTCTTATCTGCTTGTAATTAATTATCCTAACGGCTTTTATGCCCATACTATGTAACACAGAGTAATTCCTTCCTTAACTACTCCAAATATGATTTGTATAAACCTATGTGAAAGGGAGGGTCCGTGACACCCCTACTAAAGAAGAATATATGTATTAAAGTACTTTGTGAGTACTTCAAAATGCATTCTTCCGAAACAAAATATCTTCCTTTTTCCTCTATGATCCGAAACTGTCAACCAGTGGCAGGAAAGTACTTCCATTGATATTAATTGGAGCATTTTGTGGTCACTGACTGACAGCTCCTATTAAAATGAATGGAAAGATCCTACACATGCGCACTGGGGTCTAGACAGACCTCTGCACGCTCTGTTCACCAGAGCCAGATCTGACTGGAGGTGAGTACATCACATGCGGGAGATGCATTCAGTCGAATTAGCAAAATGGACCACACAATGCAGTGTCTGTTCGTGCTTTGTCGCAATTTCCAGTACATTCTAAGAGTTCTTGGGTTGCCCAGGAACTGTGTGCAGCAATGACTTTACAAAATGAACTCACTAAGGTTGGCTTTGGAGTTGGTGGCCCTCGCACTGTGTAGTTTTTACAGTAATATCTGTGTATAAGTTCTTTTTTTAAAATGTATCCTCTTACTTGTCCTGTAATGTCTTAAAATTCCCCCTTAACGGCTCCTTTTTCACTTCCACAGCACCAAGAAATTTGCGTATCCCCATTAAACACGCACTGCAAATCCTACAAACGCAGCCGCACCCCAAAAACTATATTTGTACGATTGTAAAGTGAACGTTTCCCTTTTCCTATAGTAATGTATTAAGACAGACACACCAGGAGAACAGCCAAGGCTTTACCAAAATTGCAAGCTTTTTTATGTAAAAGCAGTTTAATGCTTATTTATTTTTTTCCCTCACAGGAACACCTTTCTTTAAAAAAATATATAGTGGATATACTGGTAGAAACAGCTGCCCCAGCCGAGCCTGTGAAAGATGGGGAAGAGAAGCAAAAAAATAAGAAGAAGGCCAAGAAGTTAAAAACTCGTTTGAACACCAGGTACATCTCTAGTCATTTGGCCCAATCACTATTTATGCTAAAGGTTGATGCTCAGCCATAACTATCTCTATCCCTATCATCCCGATCTACTTTCTTCTTATGGAAACCTAGGAGAGAGCTATGAAGTAATAGAACAAGAAACAGTACAAGGTGCCAATGACCCTATGTAGCTCTCTGACGTCAGGATGGTACAGATAAAGTTGTTTGGTAAATATGGGATCCTTACAATGACATTTATCAGTGAACAGGATACCAGATCTTCTTGTGATAATCAGATGGATGACATTCTGGTTTTCTACTTTAAGGCTGGAAGAGGTAAAGGCACTAGATGTCTTTCAAAAGAAAAAAAAAACATGAGTCTGGTTGCCTAATTTCTTGTTTAGTCATACAGGACTTCTACACTGGAGTTAAATGTCTGTCTATTGCTCCCAGAATGCTTTTAGCTGTTAATTGTCCTTTACCTATTCACCAATATTTTTAACAGCTATAGCCTTGCTACACCATGGTACTGCACACTTGTCATGGATGCTGGAACATGTCTGGCTTAAGCAGGGAGAAGATATTCGTGGTCCATATGGGTCCATATCAGAAGTGCAAGGAAGCATTTTGAGGTGTAATGAAAGTTGTGCTATGAGCTGTTATTTAATTATGTGAAGGTAGACCTGCTGAGGAATTTTAGTATCAGGTAAAGGAAGAAGAAAAAAGTTACAAGTGAGAAGAAAAAAGGAGTTGTAAATTTATGTTATTTTATACCCCTTTGTCATGTTATATATATATGGATTTAGAATGGAAAATATTTCCTGCCCAGACATATGAAGGTAAATGCGGAATATTCGTTATCACGCTGAGAATCTTTCATATTCTGTATATTGTTTTGGAAAAGTAGGACTGCGGAGGAGCTGCCGCTTGTGTTTCTCACAAAGACCTTCCATGTCAGTGCACTTTTGAGTTTGGAAAGTATAGTAGTGACATGTTTAGCCTGATATGTATCAGAGGGCGTAGCCTGAAGAGTGGAGAATGAAGGAAAATAATGTAAAAATTATTTTCCATGCGTTTGTCTAGAGAATCCCAGTGATGAGCCTAATTTATGGCCACTTTCTTTGATTGAGCAAGAAAGCAGAGTATCGATTTTCAGGTTGAAGTGTTCACCTGTTAAGAGCTTTTCCATAATTGGAAGGCAGCGCCGTGTGAATCCGTGGCTCATGTCCAGTTCACAATAGCCCGCTTCGCACGGGGTAAACTAGGCCGATTCTTCTTTGCAGCTATTGATTTTTAAATGAAGTATCAAAGAAAATCAATAGTAATCAACAAATAGAAGGCGTCCGCTGCTGGTGTCAAATCTCTGGGCTTGGTTTAATCAATTTAGTGTTCTGTCACAACAAGGGACAAGCTAGAAATATCTTCCCGTGGAAGGACTGTGGTCAGGTCTGCAGTTTGTCACTGCCACATAGAGACACAAGATCACAAGTAACAAGGATGGCATCATTATATCAGGGGCAACGATGATCTTAGGTTGAAGTTTATTTTAACCCTTTTGCCAGCTGTTTCTTCCACGGTGATTGTGCAGATAGCAGCCATGCATAATTAAGATAAACTGTTTATGGGCACACACGTTACATGTAGATATGTGATTTCTCTGTTGTGGGTTTGCACAATAAAAAGTATTGTTCCTTTTGACAAAACATTGTTATTTTTTAAAAGTGTTATACTGTGTTTTCATAAACAAATGGAAGAGAATTTCTACATTTTACATTACTACCAGGGTTGTTCACAGCATACATGTAAAATATGCTTTATAGATTCCTGTTGTTCACCTTTTAGTGTACGATGTACCCTCTTTGCTCTTTCATTAGGGAAAATATGCATTTGTTAACCTTAAGCCATGGATTCCTTAATAGAACCTAAATAATTAAAGGGAGATGCTAAATAGCAATCTATTTAACCCCTTGACAATTGACGTGCCAGGCAGATCACAGATAAATAATAATGCCTCAATTTCAATTAAATATGGCACCAGTTGCCTGTCTAAAAAGTTAGGAGGCAATCAACAAGTTCCCAAGAGCATCTGGAGAGACTCTTTTGAGAACTCGTGAGCTCCAGGTTAAATACAGGTACTACATTCAACCATGCGAGTCAATGGAGCCCAGTTTACTAATCGCAATGTAATTAGTAAAATACATTTTTATATAAAGTTTATTTTTATGACCAACTCCTAAAATTAGCAATTTATTGTCACAAAAAGGTAACTGCCACTTGAAATAACATTGTTTTGAAATAGCCACTTGTACTATATATATAGTTATATATATAGTGTCCTATAACTTGCAAACTCAGGACGCATTTAGAATCTATTTAGCTGGTTTTGTCATTAGCTTTTGTAGGTGAGCCAAAGATTTTTCAAATTACAGAAAAAGTATGTTTGTTTTCTCATGTTTTTTCTTTTGTTTTTATAGTAACTTTTATGATATGATTAAAATAATGGTATCTAAAGAAAGCCCTTATACTACTGAAAAAACAATGTGTACTGGGTACAGTAAATGAGAGAAGAAAATTACAGCTAGACATGAGTAACCGCAGAAATGTTAAAACAGCCATTGTCGCAAAGGGCAGCTCTGTCCTTAAGGAGTTAAGAATTCTTTCTATTTGGGGGGTGTTTGTCAGGGGCCTTTAAAAAACTAACTTGTTTAAACTGTTTTTTTCCATCATACATTACTTTATAAATGAACCTGTTGTAGGTTCTTTCTTTATACATAGGTCACAGCGAACCAATTTTCTGTTAATGCGGTTTAGTTTATATTACAGTTTTGTAAACTTATTTCTGAATCTAGATCAATATGTTACCTAGGGCAGAGGGGAAGGAAAGGACAGATTGTGATAAATGGCATATTATTTCCTTGCAGAAGTTTTTGTTGGCCTTATTAATATTCTTCATGTCCCAGGGTTATTAAATTGGGTAGGTGAAGATTTATAGGCTGGGGTATGAACTGTGTGTGACATTTGAGGGTCTGTCAGAGAAACACTTTAATCTGTCAAGGGTCTGTGAACGAAGTGTATGCTTAACAGCAATGTGCTGGTAGGACACCCAGTTAGAGTCTGATCCAGCTAATTATTAGACGTGTGCACAGCAAGCAAAATCACTTCCTGTAATTCATTTCGGATCAAATTTGGGGGCCTTTTTTGTATTCGGAACAACACCCTGGGGGCTCTCCCAAAGGCAGAGGTCCCTGAAACATTCTGGACTTACCTTTCTTTATAGAAATGCAGGGGAAAGTTGCCTGGATTGGGCCTTCATAATGCATGTAGTGGTCAAATTCCTGTTTTCACAAATGAAATCGCTATATTCATATGCAAATTCATATGTGCCATCCATGCCATACACTGTAGCCAACATCTGATTTATAATACCAAACATATGTGTTATTGTTGTCTTTCAGAGCAAAGGAGTATGAAAATACAATGGAGGCCAAAACCCCTGTGACTGATTCTCCATACAAAGCCAAGTGAGTTAATAAACAAGTAATACACTGACCCCATCTTTAAATTTGAAAATCAGGGGATATATATATATAGGTGTACGCGTGTAGAAAGGGTAGTGTGGAGCCTAAGAGACACAAGATGTTTACAGAAACACTATGACAGAGGTTAACTTTACGATGGTGTTCCTCCAAAACTTTCAGGGCCAAGGGAGAAGATGGGGAGTTGCATAACTTTAGATTGAGGTCATCATAAGGAACTGACTAGTTATTTGTTCACATTCAGGTTGCAGAGACTTACCAAGGATATTCAGAAGCAGCTACAAACGCAGGACAGTGGTGCCTGGCCCACCAATAAAGTATCAGCCCTGGACAGAGCCTTGGGGGAGATTTCCAGGATCCTGGAGAAGCAGGTAACATTCATGTCTGACAACCGGCAGGTTGATAGATTTATTTCCAGCTTATATAAATTTGTATTGAGGGAAAGGGCCGCTGGATGCACATTAGACTGTGTACAATGATACAACAAAGTGAACCAGAATTGGCAGAATTGACTGGATCCTGGTCTAAAGCACTAGGGACTGACTTTGGGTTGTTAATAATGCCATCTGTTCAACCTGGTTTTGGTATCATAAAATACAAGACTTAGGTGAGTACTAAACCTTTTTTAGGATTCTGTACTGCGTATTATTATTATTATTATTATTATTATTATTAATATAATCATAGAAATAAAATAAAATGTGCCAACAAGTGGAACTGGAACAAAGCCTTGCATTCCAGCAGTAGCATGAACGGGAACGCTTATTATGGTAACAAATTAGTTATCATTGATCTTTTCTGCTCCATGACTGCCTTCTGCCATTGAATTATATTCACATTGTCCAATCTTTTGCCCATACTATTAGGGATGAATAAATATTGTGTTTAGATCTTGACGGCTGCCCTGTTACTTAAGGTTTCTCCGTCTGCGGGTAACTTGCACAGCTGTGTGTCATTACCGGCAGGAAACGCTCCTTCCAACTCCGTAGTCCCGACACACAGTCCCTTCCAACCAATTCAGATAATGCCATGTTTAATAAAGATTAAATTGTACATTGTGTCAACCTGAAACTCGCAGATAATATTTGCCAAAGATTGTAATTTAATTGCAATGCAATTCTTTTTTTTTTTGTTCTTTTTCTTTTATTGACCTATGTCACAATTTCTAAACTGATAGATAAGTGAACAGGTCAGGTAGTTTAATGAGACCCAGACTTTGATCATTTGAAGGCAAAATTAAAGCTCTTTGCATATAAATTCTGCACCTTTCATATAGAATATAGTAGAATAGCAGTTTCTTGCATCAGCAAGTAAATTTAGGGAGGTTTGGTTAAAAATATGTTTACCCCCACTTTTTTAATCTTATTGTCTTGGAACATTTTAATTAATTGTTTTTAATGCATACAATAAGTACACATTAACAGGATATTTATCACCTGGCTGAAGGTTGTACGTTCTTGGGTGGGGTTTGCCTTTCTTTCCTTTTTTTTGACATTTGTTTATGTTTTTGGTGCAGGTTGTCTAAATGAATCTATTTTACAGGCATTATTCATGAAGCAGGGTGCAATGTCACTGCTAGGTCTGTAATAGCTTTCAGTATATGTAGCAGTTGTATGATAAAATTCCAGAGGGGGTATACTTTGTAGACTTACCCGCTCAGGATCTGCCTGTAACTGCTTGTTATCAGATATTGGATATAGCAGCACTGCCACGGAGAGTTATTCCCATTAAAAGCCACAATTGCGGGATTACTTGGACGAGATTTCTCGACATTCCTCACAGAATTCCATGCCAATCAGATAGCGAAACAGCCTTCAATCCTACAGAGTTCCCCATTAAGTTTAAATCATGTTTGCAAAATTGAGGCCATTAGAGGGGCCCTAGTGGGGTAATATCACTTCCTGCATTAATATCTTATCAGTCGTACGCCATCCATATTGCGGTTACTAAATTACAGAAGAACGCGGCTGCCCTTTTACGTGTCACTGAAAAACCCTTGCCCCATACTCTGCATTATTCTTCTGAGAATGCGTGATATTACTTCGAGCTTTCTTCATTTTCCTATGTGAAAACGCAATGAATAGCATGCTTGTTGTACACAGCATTAGGTGAGCAGCACTGATAGAATTATTGAAAGCTTCTGGTTTATTATTCCTTCTATAAAGACCGTTTCGTAATCTATATGTAATGTAGAAGGATTACGGGTTTCTTATTTTCAGCCCCTTTCTGCTGATAATTTATTTCATATTTACAGAGTTTCTTTGTGTAGCATTATATATATATATATATATATATAGTATATATATATATATATGTATAAAACTCCTGCCCAAATTTCATATTACTACATTATAATAAAATATGTTGTTTGCATAGCTCATCAATCCTCACACATTGATATTTGCTAAACCCATCCTTCCCTGCAATAACAGCATTAAGTCTTTCAGGTTGTAAGTCTGTATCGGCATTCGCACAGTGTCTGAAAACGTCAGAAAAAAAAAAATTTAAGTTGTTCGGGAGTTGCTTGTTGATGACAATTCTCAAACAGTCCGACAGCTTCTTGGTGGGACTGGGATCAGGACATTTACCTTTTTGCTCTTGAGCCTGTACAATGTTGCGTTGGCCTTGTGCTTGGGATCACTGTTCCGTGGTTTTGTAGTGGACCGTAGCAGGTTCTCTTGCATTATTTTCCAGAGTTTATTCATCCTATTCTTCTTTGAGTTTCAATAAGACGCACAATACTGAAGGGATGGTGTGTTTTCATGTATGGGTAGCGCTACATTGGCTCAGCAAAATTGTGGCCAAAATATCTGTCTTGTAACTGACCATAAAACCTTTTCACACATTGTAGCTAGTGCTGCTTTCTGGTTTCAGATGCACAGTTCATTGGTACTTTTTGAGTAATCACTTCTTTCTTGCCAAGCTCCCATACTGGCTAGTATTATACAGATCTCTTTTATTGTTGACTGAACTCGGTAGCTCATTCAAAGTTACTGTTGGTCTCGGTCTCTCCTCTCATATGTTTCCTCCTTGTCAGAGAGCTAAGGAACGGCCTTTCTTAAATACTGTAAATTGATGCATCCACCTAATTATTGATCCAACCATACTCACTGGGATATCCAAACACGTGTATATTATTTTGTACCCTTTTTCTAATGTATGCGCATGTATAACATATCCGTATCTTTGACTCCTTATAAAGCTTGACCTAGATGAAACCAATGTCACTTTACTGTAGCTGATAAGATTCCAATGTGCCAATTGTATTTTGGTACAGCGATATGGTTCAACCGGTAAGGGTTCTGAGTATTTTCCAAGGGCGAATGGATAAATAGACAGGCAGATGTGCAGACAGATAATATTTTTCATTTAGTTATGATCCTTATGATCCATGTTCAGCTTTCTAGCAAAAGTTTGGCTCAAAAGTTATTCCCTTGGTGTTCTAAATACAGTTAGAAGAATTAGATCTGGTTAAATTGTATTACTATGTTTCCATCAACTGCCCCAGCTGGGACAGTATTGTTTGCATTCACAAGCCTAACTACAGATGGTGATGAACATGAACAGTACAGCAATGCATAGTAACTTCTGGATGCAGATTTAAAACTCTGGCAGGCTGTTCAAAGTGCAAAAAGAAATTAACCACCGACTAGATTATAAGCTTGCAGGAGCAGGGCCCTCTTCTCATTTTGTACCTCTTTGTTATTGTGTGTGACTTTAAATGATCCCAGTGATTTTTAGGGAATCTGCTGGCGCTATATAAATGTAATGTAAATGAAGAGGTGGCACCTGGCGCCAGTCACCGCTGGTAGTCTTGCATATCGCATTCCTTGTCCATGGTACTGAAGGTGCTAATGGGAACTTGTTAGGGCAGCCATGCCTATCCATTCAGTTCACTGGTCCAGGCATCAACAACACCAGAGCTGTCAATACATCTTTTAGTTGTAGTTCAGGTGGTCTTGCTTGCTCTGAGAATCATTTTATTTGTGTTTGCTGTAGCATTTGCTTCAACCTCTTTTCTCAAGATTTGTCAGTTGAGAAGGGGTTAATTGATTTAACCCCCTTGTTGCACATGCTACCAGATGTATCCATGTGTACTGAAAAAACAGAGGGAGAGAATTCCTCCGCAACCCATTACATTCTCTATCACATTCAGTAGTACGTGGCTGTTTTACTCGGTTTAAATGGCTGCAGTTGTAGTTTAGTGTGGTTGGAAATTGCTTTTGTTATTTGAGTGTATATTTGCTTAAAAACTATTCCTCTACACTACAAGGAGTCGCCCATCTCCGAAGTTCCTGATCAATAGGTTTCCTGCAGATAGATTTATCTGTGTACGTCTGTGTCTGCACAGGGTCATTCCCGTAAGTGGGCATTAACGCTCTTGTTAGTGGGGGGGCGGGAGGAAGAGCCCTGATGGTGTGATCCGTTGACGGGAGGGAGTGCAGTTGACACTCTTAATTGAATTTCCCTGGGGTACTGTTAGTAGTTGGCACAAGTAAGCAGGACAGTATATGGGCCGGATGCATTGTGTATTTCCCTTGCTTGTGGAGATCAGATTCAGAAAGTTCCCAGGGGAGAGGAGAGTGCAGGACAATAGCTTTTCACTTACTAAATGGACTGCTTTATGAGCTGCATCATAATCGAGGTACACAGGAGACTGCCTACTATCCCTTTTCAATCAGTGCATTACCAGTTTCATAGCCCAGAGGAGGCAAACACCACAGTATAGATAATAAAAGCAGGGCTATGCAAGCACCAATTTCATTTGCTGCGGTGATACTTAAGGGAAACAGCTCCCTGTTTCATAGACTTACACTATGTGGACAAATTGGGACACCTGACAATTACACCAACAGGGATTTTATTTGCATTCTATAACAGCTTCCACGTTTCCCGGGAAGGCTTTTCACAAGATTTTGGAGTGTTTCTGGGGGAAGTTTTACCCATTCAACCAGTGGAGTATTTGTAGGTCAGGCACTGATGATTGAACAAGAAGGCCTGGCTCCCAATCTCCGTTCAGTTCATCCCAGAATGTGTTCAAGGGGTTGATGTCAGGGCTTTGTGCCAGTCAAGTTCTTTGGAAGAAGCACTCCAAAATCTTGTGGAAAGCCTTCCAAGAAGAGTGAAAGCTGTTATAGCTGCAAGGGGGGGGGCAACTACATTAATCTATGTATTTAGAAAGCATTATCATAAAAATCCCTGTTTGTGTAATGGTCAGGTGTCCCAATACTTTTGTCCATATAGCATATGTGTGGGTTTTGTTATGAAATTGTCTATGTCCAGCAAAACCCATTATAGCGCAAGTCATGAAACTGTGACTCGAACATTCATTCAAGGCAGTAAAATACATTGACTAATGTCTTCTTTAACTGCTCCTACAACTGTTTCCCATAATTCATCTCCTCGCTGCTCTCATACTTGCTCCCCTGGTGGCTGGCCTGTACAGGGTGCTGGACTCTGATCCTGTCTTGCTTCTTTTCTTCAAGTATATTGTTTGCTATAATTCAGTTTGTGCCCTAATGACCGACCTGTTTTTTTCTACTTCAAAACCATTAACCCCATCTTTATTATTGTGCATGTTATACCTAATCTGTAGCACAATGCAATCTAATTGTGACTATTATTATATGTCTTCTTGGATCAGTGGCATGAGGGATGTTTAAGAGTGATGGAAAAAGTAAATTGCAAATACAAATGTATCAGTAGATATAACAGAGTTATGTTAAGGGTTTAGTGGAAGTGATCAGTCATTTTACTGAGTAATATGAGAACAGGAACTTGACAGCATGACAGCAGTCAGCTTGCCATACAAATACTTTTATTAACTCTGGGTAGATAGAGCAGAGCCCTATCCAGGGTCATCTTTAATATTAATTGAATCCTGGACAATCATTTGCTTGACCCCCCCATTCCACGGCATACAATCACACCCTCCGCTCCAACACCAAAAAAACCCCAAAATAAATAAAATAAATACCTCACTGACTCTACAGATTAGGAGGAGACTCTGAAAGTCAGTGCAGTCTGCTTTGCAGGTATAAATCAACTGAAAAATCACAACCAAACACAGCATTGATGGTATAGATAAAATAAATAATGCATGAAAACCCTAAATTGCAGACATAGATCACAGTTTGCAAACTCCAAAAGACCAATTGCACACATGGGACTTGCCCCAGCACCAGATTGCATCCACAGGACCTGCCCAGCACCCAGATTGGACACATAGGACTTGCCCTATTTGCCCCAAAACAACCTGCCTGTGCCACATTTGCCCCAATCAACCTGCCTGTGCCATATTTGCCCCAATCAACCTGCCTGTGCCACATTTGCCCCAATCAGCCTGCCTGTGCCATATTTGCCCCAGTCGGCCTGCCTGTGCCATCATTGCTCCATATCAGCCTGCCTGTGCTATCTTACCCCCACTTACACATCCATGCTATCACACACATACTCATTCATCCTCTTATTCACAAACACTCATTCATTCACAGATACTTAGTCACTCATTCACACACACTCATTCATTGTATCTACATCCTTATCTCCAATATAAGAATAATAAACATGGTAGCGGCTGTAATTGATACATTATCATGAAAGAGGAGTAAATTGAGAGTTATGATGCAAGGTTTAAAGGGTTAATTATGGTAAGAGGAATTGCGTCGATGATATTCAAAAAATGGTATGGGGCTAGAGTGAGAGAATCAGAATAGTAAAATGAGGGGAGTTGGTACAATTTCAAGGATTAGTCATGTGAGGACTCTTAAGGTTGGTAAGGTTTCTGGGTGTAAAAGTTGTGAGTAAAGTGATTTATAACAATAAAGATAAACAAGATAAGGTTTATAACAATAAGAGAATTGGGGTGAGTTGGACATCATATATTTATTTATTCAAGGTCATATTACATAATATATAACAGTATGTAGCTTTATGTAGTATTAATGAGCATCGACTTCAAAAAATGATCTAACCTCGTAACCAGGGAGATTTAAGTTAGGCTTTGTTAGAATGAGGCTAAACTGTTCCCTGACATGGTTTCTAAGTGGATTGAACAACGTGCTGGCAGCTTAGCCAGGTTTGGTACAGAAAATAGATTAGCACATATTGGATAACAGCATTTATGCTGGAAAAGAAGATTAAAAGGGCTTTTAATCGGATCTGACCTGACATTTTGATCTTGGTTTGGAGTCAGCTGGGCTCTGTGTGTCAAGTAAAGCAGAAGGGGATATGGTGACTATATAGAATATTAGAATAGACCAACTCAACCTGAGCATATACCGGTATTATTGCAAACTTTGAAACTGGAAATAATAAAAAATAACTACAAAAGGTGTCTGACCTCCCAATGGATAGGCAAAAAGTTTCACAGAAACACTACAAAATCTTATGGAAAGCCTTCCCAGAAGAGTAGAAGCTATTATAGCTGCAAAGGGGGACCAACTACTTATTAATATTTAAGTATTCAGAATGAAGTATCATAAAATTCCCTGGTGGTGTAATGGCCATGTGTCCCATACATCTGTGATTCTAATGTCCTAATACTGATGCCGTCACCACTAAATACTGCAATGTTCGCCATGTTTTGCTTATTATATCCTTTCCATCCAGGCCCTTTGCTCAGGAATACATGTCCACGTTATATACAGTACTCCTGACTTCTTGATTTCCGAACTGTTTCATCCCCTTGTAGACCTGAATTTTATGAGCAGGGCCCTTTCCTCCTGATATTTCAGTGAAGTCTCTGTCTTGTCAATGATCTTGTCATTAGCTTAAAGCTATGTAACATACTGGCCACTGTTGCAATGTTATTTAAGTTATAATACAGGTACAATCTGTGACTGCATTCCAAACAAAATGCTGTGCAGTAGAAGATCAATGAGGCATGGATTCCAAGCACTTATTCCACATTTCCACTAAACTAGTTCCCTTCTTTTTTGGTGACTTTTTCATGTTTTCTATTTCATCCTACCTTCTGACCTAGGTTAATGCACCTGCCTGGCATAAGACATGTGCTGCTTCTGCTCTGTCCACCAAGAGTATGGTTTCTGTTATCTCTAATCTTCTCCTCTGTCCAAGTGTATGTGCCTCACAGCGGTACACAGAGCTTTGAAGCACACGCATATTGGTTTTGCCTGGCACCCTTAATGTGCAAATTCAACAAAAACCCATTTGTGCCAACGTCTTACCTTGATACAGTAATTAACCTGAAAAGGTTAACATGAAAATCTTCTGTAGTGTAAAACATATTTTTATTTTTTCTGCTTTGCTTATAATTGGACAAAAGTAATTAATAATATGCCATTAAACTAACATTATGGACAACAGTTGAATGCATAAAACCAATAGACTAAGTCTTTGTCTCCAAGTACAGTGCTTACAGGCACTGATATGATATAATGCTCTTTGTAAGAGAAGTTGGAGTCCTTTGTAACAGTGATCTTCCACTAGAGGGCCAGATCCAGAAGTAATGTAATAGTCTTACATTGGCCCCATATTGAGTGTGTGCATACATGTAATATAATAAAAATGGGTCCTTCACATTTTGGGGGATATTTTCGGGAATTAAAGGGGTTTGAGTGCCCAGTCCCCACCATATAACTCCCCCTTTTGCTTAATAAAACCACTTAGTCCAACTTGTCTTACTGTTTCTATAATATTTCCCTATATCTCCTTTGTATCGATACCTTTAAGTCCACAGAGAGTTCTGAGACTTTCAAATTCATGAACCAGGTTTAGCTGAAGTATAACGTTTGCATAGAGTTCTTAGAATGTTCTTTTCTGTTTGTAATCTCTTTGGCCTCTTTTTTCCTCTAGTGCTAATGTGTAACTAGTGTACAAAATCAGAGAGGATTCCAATGGTTTCAAAATTGTCTGGTGCTTATTATATAACGCGTTTGACTGAAAGAATGAAAATGTGTTTTGATGACTGAAGACAAAGTCATCGTATAACGCCATCCATACGGAAGAGAATTTAGGACAAATGGTCAGAGGTTGTTATCACTGTTATGGAAAACTACTTGTCATTATACCTGAATAATGTATTAATATTTTAATGTGCATGAAA
The DNA here is from genome assembly GCA_009364415.1 of Spea multiplicata. Lineage (NCBI taxonomy): Eukaryota > Metazoa > Chordata > Amphibia > Anura > Pelobatidae > Spea > Spea multiplicata. The sequence goes on from VKOC01000003.1 coordinate 24,477,311, forward strand.
CCATTCACCAGTGTTTATAGTGACAATAAATAAAGATGTAAAGCTAAGTTATGTTATATATTGTTGTCTGACAGTATCATATGAGATACATAGCATCTGGCCAATTCTATTAATATTGTCAAGCTACCTCAGCCTTGGATGGAAGTATTTGGCTTCCATAAAATATATTAAAGGTAGTGTTACTTATATGTTAGATTACTTTGCTTAATTGATATTTTTAAGGAAAGCATTCTAGTGGAGATCTAAAAGATCACTGCACCCTTCTTTTCTAAACAAGTGTTATTAATTTTTGCATTTAAAAAAAGAAAGAAAGATTAGAAATTCTGTTTACTTCTGAACTCTGGAGCCAAACAATGCCTATCACCTGTGTGGTACATGGTTGGTAAAGTGGACCCAGGATGTCCCCTGTATGGTCCCTTCTCTGTGATCGCTTTTATCAGTCGTGGAGAAATAAGTACCATATTGTAGTGTGGCTGCAGACATGGCTGCTTTCTACCACGGTAATGCATCATGGAGGAAAATGTCTTACCCTCGGCACTCAAAAGGTTAAACATGTCTGGAAAAATATAAATGCCCCCCCCCTTAGAAGTGCTGTTAAAGAATCTCAGATTTCAGTCTAAAGTTTTCTTTTTTTTGTGTGTGGGTTCAGACCTCGCTCTGATTGCCTGTCTGTTTACAGTAAATATTAATAAATGATTTTAAGAGCTTCGGGCATTTGGTTTTGCGAGCAGATATTATAGTAGCCTGCTTGTGTTGAAATATTCATGTCTACCCACATTCAGGCACAAAATTGATCAGAGCAAGGTAGAAATGACTCAGCCTTGGTGCTAATGTTTAGGAACATCTCCTGATAGTAATCTAATTCAGCCATTCTCTTAGCCGCAAATCTCTAGGAGATTCCCAGTAGTCAGTGAATTATTACAACAGTATCAGTTCTGTTCAGCATTTAAATGATCAGATTTAAGAGGGGGTAGATTACTTGATTTGGGGTCAGATTCTTGTAATGCTAACATTTTGTATAATATTATTTGCCCTGATCTGAAAGAAAATTCTGCCGCATTCCAATTGTAGACCATAAATTTCAACATGATCATCCGGCTATAAATCCATATTTAGGTAGAAATCATAGCTTGCATTAAAGTGAAGGTTGCTGCTGAAACTCGTACAAGTTAATTCAAATAGGTATGCCATTGATATTAAAGAAAATATAGGAGGAATAGCAGTCGCAGCGTTCCTGGCTAGATGAGGATAAGTATCAACTAGCCAATTAAAAAGTTGCCAGCTCTCTGTGCGTGGCATCTAATTAAATCTCAGCAGCTGCCTCGACTGTAATTAGGTAAAGGTTCCCATGCAGCTATATATGATGTGACAAGTATGCTACTTGACTATTATCCCATTACTGAGAAATGAGACAATATGATTTAAACCTTATCTCAGAGATGATAAAACATATTGGGGTGAAATACCCTGTAATCAAAATGACCTCAGAAAGTAATATCATAGATGAAAACATGGACCTTGAATAACTGCTATGGAGTTTTGCTTAAAATAAATTGATCTTATATGGAATCTTGATCTTGACTTATCCTACCTTATGTCATAATATAAGCTGACAGGTAGTGACTGATAAATATATATATATATATATATATATATATATATATATCCACCCATCCAGTCGGAAGAGGTAACAGCAAAAGTTATTTGGAATTAGCATCAGTCTGAAAATGAAGGCATTGATGGAAAAGTTCTGAATTGTCATAGAATTGTGCTGAGATAGTCCATATAATAAGATTTCTGGAAGGTGTGATTTGACTTTTGTTATTTGGCAGATCCCACCACCCACTCTTCCATCTATGCATTTTACTCTTTTTTAAAATGCATTTAAGGCTGTGTCCATCGCTGGGTTTCTATGTCAAAATGTTGAAAGTAACAAATCACAGTTACTGCAAGTGTTTAAACAATGCTTTGAGAAGTGTACTGGGTACTTGTAGGGCGGTAGGAACGTTCATCCTTGTTAGCAGAGGCTTGTACAGAAGGGTTGCTTCTGAATAGGTTACTGAGCATTGCCTGGATAAAGGCAGAGAAGGCATACCCCACATAAGGCATTG
>VKOC01000003.1:24486646-24496978 GCA_009364415.1 Spea multiplicata
GACCTTACACATTATATACACTATATGTACAATATATACCGGTGTATGACCTTACACATTATATACACTATATGTACAATATATACCGGTATATGCATACCTGGGAACTTGTGGGCTCTGGCTTCACGGAGTCTATCCTTGTGCGACATTGTGCTTCCTCTGGAGCTCTCAAAAATGTCTCAGTTCTGTGTATGTAGATATAAACCCAATACGTATATTAGCAAATGCCAAAACATTGAACAATACTTTCTGATAAGCCAGAAAACAAACATATATGTTGCCTTATTATACTGTATACACATTCAAATAAAACTGACAAATAAAGCATATAAAATACGAAACAGAGCCCCTTGGTTACACGTGTCTTTTTGTAACAGAATACAAAATACAATATATCGCCCTTATGCACACTTATAGCCCTTACACACACCTACCCAGCACACCTGCCCTTGCACACACAGATATACACTGCCCATAAACACATGCCTGGCCTCACACACATATACACTGCCCGCACACACACCTACCCATATACACACCTGCCCTTGCACACACAGATATACACTGCCCATAAACACACGCCTGCCCTCACACACATATACACTGCCCTTACACACAACTGCCTGCACATACATACATACACATACACTGCACTTACACACTACTTATATTCACATATATACACTTCCCTTACATATGCCTGCCTATACACTCATATACACTGCCTTTACACATGCACACATATAGACGGACACACTGAGCTTAAACACCTGCTTATACACACACGCTCATATAAAGTGCTCTTACACACAACTGCCCTTACACATATAAACACTGCCTGTATGCACACACATACACTCCTCATCTCCCTGTGCTCCTCTTCCCCCCATCTCTTTAATTTCTCCTTCTACCCCCAAACAAACCTTGTGCTACCTTAATTTTGGGGCGGTAACCCAACTGGGCCAGCACCTGGCCTGCCAATTTCCCGGGACAAATCCAAGCTTCCAAATCCAGGGACTATCCTGGAAAAATTGGGACAGTTTGCAGGTATGCTATTCACATCTGTAACTACGTCTCCTAGAACAAAAGTACCCTTTGTGATTTGAATTGTTGTGAGGTGTTGTGTCTGGTAGCCATTATCTAACACATAATCCAACCACCGCATATATCTAATTTGGCACCTATTGGCCTTAAAGTGCCGGGCCCTGGTGCTAGTCACTTCACCCTAGTAACAAACACACGCGACTTTGTGTCCGCACAGTTCCTGGCAGCGCTTAAAATGTTGGTGCTCGTTACCATATGGTTAGCATTTTATTCCACAATGGTGGGGAAAAAAAGAGATTTTTCAAAAAGATGCATTGTTCAAATTGTTGGAATAATATTGGAGGTTTTGTAACCGGTTATTATCAATTTGTCAGGAATTTGTGGAATAAAAAAGATGTAATAGATTGAACTAAGTATTTATCTGCAAGTAGATTGGTTTCCCGTTAGTTGGTGTGCGTGTGTGTACATCAGTATGTGTGTACTTATGTTAGTGTTTGTGAAAATATATTACTATATGTGTGTAGGAATGCTACTGTGTGTTTGTGTGTGTGTTAGAATGTGTGTTTAAGTAAATTACTACATGTGTGTGTACGTTAGTATGTTAGTGTGTGTGTAAGTGCATATGTTAGTGCGTGTAAGTATTTTACTGTGTGTATGTTACTGTGTTCCTTGGGCCTCCCATTGGACACCTTGCATAGAGGCTCATAAAGAGAGTGCAAGCTGTATGGGAGACAGGACTCAGCAAGGTAACAGGGGGAATTGTTAAGAAAGGGCCCTTTTGACCAAGATCAAACCGGGTGCGCTGGGAAGGTGAGAGGTAAGCAGAGGCAGGTGGGGATATGTATATATATATATATATATATATATATATATATAATATGATATATATAATATATATATATGTTATTTATGTTGAATACATCATGACAATGTGTAATATGTCATGCGTTGTTGTTCATTTACCTAGTTTTTTAGACCTGCTAAGGAACAGATGATTGTTGTTATGTCCTGATATGTAAAACCATAGAATTTAAAAAGGGTGCAATTTCCTTTTTACACAACTGTAGATCTCATACATGATCATTTTTTGTTATTGCCTTTAAACAATTCTGCATCTGCTTGATTCATTTACAAACAGCTATTGTGAATCTTTGCTGTGAATGCCTGTGGAGGGGGAGGTAACGTCACATGATGCACTTCAGCACATTTTACACACACTTTATTTTTGTTTAATCTTGACAGATGTAGCTTCGACTCACGGGCCAGGCTCAGCTCAGTTGCTTAATTAAATAAAACACCAACACACAAGATGGGTTTGAAAAGGCCACAGCCGTTTTATTTAACAGTCATTGTCCTGTAAAACCTGAAATAATAAACATAGATGCGTTAACAGAGACAATGACGTAACCAAAACCAACCTAGCTTGCCAAGTTATCCAGGTACCATACCACACACCAATTTTGGGAGGGGACATACCAGGATGCCCCAACCCGGACCTGAGGTTCCAAGCACCACTCCTTGCAAGGAACCTCCCACCGGTTATGACCACCAAGGATCATACCACCACATTAACCCCTTGGATACCTGGCAAGCTACCGCCATGAGCCCATCCCTTGACACCTTAAGCCGGATGGGCTCCCCCACAAAAGAAAGCTTGGCCCTTTCAAAACCCACGGAATGCTCAATTCCCCTCAGGCACGGCACCTGTACAAACCAAATCAACCGTCTCACGGTGACCAACCCTCACATAAACAACATAAATGAACAAACTCATAACTGAACAAGTCTTGTAATGTCGAGCCACCAAGGTCCAACAACCCACACCAAAATTTCCATCCCACAAGCACCAAACCCTCTGGGTAACCCAGCTGCACAAACGCTATGCCCAACTGCGGCCCCCACCGACAGGTTCTCCATCCACAGTTCCACCACATCCCCAAAACTAGTGAATGCCGATAGGTGACCCCCACAAACCGGCACCACCCCAACCTGCAAAGAATCTCTATAAACTTCCCAGGAAACTCCCCACTATACGCTCCATAGATACCACACTACAGCCCCTGAAAAAACATCTCAGCATCAACCCACACATGTGCACCCGATGTAAATAACACGCAAAAAAGAAACCTTAATAATGGACCCCTTGGCCGTCCCGTACAGCAAGGTCGTATGATCCTGTGCCGCCGCAGAGAAATACCGCAGGAGTGGCAGCACCAAAACCACCTCCTTGGGGTGCAGATTCCCACCAACTCATCCCATCCTGATGGATGCATCAATTAGGGTGTGCCTGCGTGCATGTCTGTGCGAGGGATGGGGTGCTGCAGCCGGAAACCCCCCATATGCCACTTCAGGATGGAGACTGGAAAAAAGAGGGGCCTCCCCAGCCCCCCTGCTCCATAGCCAAAACCTCCTGCCCCACAGCAGCTGCCCCAGGTAACTGCCTAGGCCTCTCTCCGGTGTCTCCCTACCTTGACATCTGCACAGGCCGCAGTGCAGGCTGCACCCGGCCGTCCTGCCAGCTTCTCTGCCTCCCTGGACGACTCCTGAAGGACCCACATCTGGGGAAACACTGCGGTAGACCTCAGAGGCCTATACCAGGCCGAACCACCTCCTGCAACTGTTGACTCCTTGCACTCTGCACCTCCTTTTCCATCCGGGGAGCGGCCACAGGACACCCAGCTGGGCCATCTGAAATCACTGCCTTCCCATGGGCCCTTCTGGCCCGCTGTGATGGAAACGCTGCAAGGGCCGAAGCCTCCTCCATGCTGTTGCACTGCACACCAGTATGCCTCTGAAGGCCCGCAAATGGGTTGCTTTGACTCCCAGGCCCCGTCCTGGGCTATCTGTGTCGTCCTCCTCAGGTCTGCCTCTGCTCCTATGCTCCAACGCTGCTGTAGTCCTCCATGCCAGCCTTCAGGAACAATCCAGCTGGATCCAGCATGCGGCCTAGTCGCTCCTGCAGCCACGAGGTCCAACAGCTGCTGCAGAACCTCAAATCCATACAGACACCTGCAGGGGACAAGAAGAGGGGAGAGAAAAAAGGGGGGGAGAACAGACAGGCACACAAAAAAGAGCCCCAGATAAAAAGGAAAAGACTCAGACACAAAAAACACAGAAACAAGACAGACCCAAACACAAAATGACACAAAAAACAAAGACAGGCCAGGACACAAAAGAGAAACAGACAGCAAAGGAACAGAAGCAAGAAACAGCCAAGTATACAAGATAGACAACAAGAGATAGACAGGGAAAGACAAACAACACCAGGTAAGGTTAAACAAAATGGATCCTTACCCCTGTGATCACCAAACTTAAATATCCTCCTACCAAAACTCCTCCCCTAAAATCCACAATTCCTGCCTTAGCCTAGCCCTGCTCAGCACTCTGTCAGGGCCCACTCTAGTCCATTCTGGCCCCCGTGGGCTTCATTCCCATTATATAAGGTGCATCCTGGATGCCTAAATCCATTAAAACGGTCCTTTTCTTCAGTTTCAACATCTAAAATGGGTTGATTCCCCTAGAAATCACATGTTTTTTCCTCTTGGTGGCTTCCTGACGTGTGGCAGACATCACCAGGTCTTCTGCACATGCATTTACCTGTTTTCAGAGGTCCACGATTTATATCCAAAGCAATATACACACATGAACAGGGAATCAGAAGAACTGGAAGTAAGTACAAGTTTTCTGCAGCCCTACAAGTAATGTGTATAGAAACAGCAGCAAATGTGTTTAGAAATTACTCTATGCAAATTAAAGCCACAATTCTACTTCCAATTCTATCTGATACATAGAAAGTATCACTAAAGCCTGTTGCCCGTAGTTGTTGTTTAAGTTACGTTCTTCTTTATGGCAAGGCAGTCCAGAGTAGGTTTATGTGCATGTTTGAAAGTATTGGTATATTCTGCAATGTGTTGATCTGCAGGCATTTTCATGCTTCAGTTATTTCTGTAAGAAAGGATCGCTGTGTGTTACAGAGGCTCATTCAAGATTTCCTTGGCAAAGAAGATGCCCTAATTTCCTCATTTCAGGCACGCACTGCAGAATTCATCCAGCCCATGCAAATATGGACCTCCAGTGTCCGTCGGCCTATATGGACATTGAGTTGTTGAGTGGCATGAAAACACATTTAGCATACCACATACATGCAAACCACACACATCTCGTGATTGAGAAGCATGTGTAAACATTGGGTATCGCGACAAGAAGACCAAGGAAGAAATGGGTTGATGAAATAGTCAAGCTTGCTTGTGTCCCATAGCAAAAAAAAGCACAGAGCTGAAGTTATCGAAAACTGTTGTGGAAGCCTTCATCCTTCAGTGGACACACAACAGCCGACAATGGTGATTTTTGCATGCTTGAATATAATGGGAAATGGCATATCTGAATCAACGTGAATTATTAAATATTTGAATGTAGTCCATTTTACATCGAATTCAATTACCTTTTTTTGTAAGATCACTGACTCTTCTAATCTTCCTTACCTGCTCGCTCACATATACAGTTGAGCTGACATGAGTGACTGCGGATGTGCAGGCAGTTTATTTTAGAGCACTACTTGCTTTGGTAGAAGGAGGCGAATTAAAAGAATGATTTTCCAACACCTTTAAAATGGGAGAGTTCCTTTTGCCAGGGAATTTCACCCAAATACTGCATGATGGCCTACAAAGGCGACCAATAGGTCTATAAGAACACTTATTGGAACAATGAAAAACAATACAACTTTTCCTAAGCTGCATTTTTCCATCCATCACTGTATTTAATGCTCAATGAAAATATCAATCTATTTAAATTATATCTGAACTAAGGACTACAATACAAACATCTTTTCTATAATGCTGCCCTAGGGTAACCTACGATAAACCTGTATCAAGCTACACAACTACTTGTATACTGAAGAAATTTGGAATGTGTCCTAGGACAAGGAAAATGCCAGCTGTCAAACAACACAAGCTTCGAGAGGACGGGGGGGGGGGGAATAACAGCTGATTAAATCATTTTTACACATCAGCTGTTGCTTAGAGTGGGATCCAAGTGGGAACCATACCAGAGAAATGTGAGCATGACAGTTAACCCTTTTGTGGCATAAAAGTTGTACAACACAAGAAAAAGAGGTAGGTGATAATCTAAAACAGTGTATAGGAATAACTATACTTCATCCTATTAAAACAGAGAGAGAAACAGTTTCTGGGTTGTTTTGTCTGGTTGCCTGATGCCACCTGCTAAAGGGAATGTCCTACATTTTACATTTGTTTCTTTAATTAGCATTTGCACCTTCCACTGTTACGTATTGTACATCTCTGATGGCCCCAAGTCCTACTGCATAACATGTTTTAAATACTTTGCCACCAGGGGCAGGCTTGGGGGGCAGAGGGGCAATTGCCCTCTGTGAATGTCCAAAATTCTGCAAACCGGGCTAGTCTGACTTGCAGAGATGGGGCAATTGGCAATGTCACGTAACACAATGCGACCCAGTGGACCTCAGTGGGCAAGCAGCTATTAAAAAGCTCCTATCAACGAAAGGGGGTAACAGAGTGAGAGGTAAGGGAGTGAGTATGAAAGTAAGTACTAGTATGAATGTGTAAATGTATGTGATAGTTTGTGCTTATAAAGTATATGGACAAAAGTGTTGGGATACCTGACCATTAGACCAACAGGGACATTTATGAAATCGCATTCTACATAGACATAAATATGTAGTTGGTCCCCCTTTGCAGCTATAACAGCTTCCATTCTTCTGGGATGGATTTCCACAAGATTTTTAAGTGTTTCTGTGGAAATTTTTACCCATTTATCCAGTAGAGCATTTGTGTGGTCAGGCACTGATGTTGGACTAGAAGGCCTGGCTCACAATCTCCATTCCAGTTCATCTGAAAGGTGTTGGGTGGCGTTGAGATCAGGGCTGTGTGTGGCCAGTCAAGTTCTTCTTTATGGACCTTACTTTGTGCATAGGGGGACAGTCATGCTGGAATCCATAGAGGTCTCCTCCTAGAGTCATAGGTCTCATTTTGATCCTCTTCTTTATCTCTTCAATCTTTTCTCCCCTTTATCCTCATGTCCCCTCCTTTCATTATGTCTTTTCTTTCTCCATATCTCTACTATTCATTATTACAATTGACAAATGTATCCCATCTTTCCCTTGCCTCTCCCTCAGTAACTTACATACACAGTGGCACACATGTTTACACACATTCTGATATTACACAGACTAACACAATCACGCCAACACACATGTACACATACTGGCTAATGCAATGATATATACACATCCATGGTAACACACGTACACATACATGCTCATACCTGTCTGACCTAGACCAGCCAAGGGGCAGGAACATATCGTGGTGATGCCCTCCTACATATGCCACTTGTGCTGAACACCAGGATATAGTGTTAAATCCCAGCACTGCATTAGTTTGGGGCCAGTTAGAGGCAGATCTATGCTTACGCCCAAGAGTCTCTATTTGAGGCTATGAAGTTGAGTCTCTGGGCTTCAGCCCCAGTAGCTCCCTCTTGCAATGACCCTGGACATTAATGATTGCCAGTTGAGTAGCTGTATAGCCCAGTGTAATCCTTATCTGTCCACTTATAAAAAGTCCACTTGAGATTCCCCTTAAGCCTTTCACTCCTAGGGTAAGAGGCTGTTGACTATATTTTTATATATTTCTGTAAAATGACTAAGTTTGCAGCTGTTTTTAGCAAAGGTTTTTAGTTTGTAAAGGACATTACACAAATATTATTGATAACAATTCCGGATATGGCACACAATCGTACTGACTATAGTGCACGGTGCTTTCATTTAGATAAACAATTTGTGAAAGTGTACTGCTTCTTAGAGACTGTACTAAAGTCTGAATAGCTGTAGACCATCCACCCCAGTTGAGAGACAAAGTTGAGACAAGGGGAAGAAAAAGAAAAGGGAGAAAACACAAAGCAAGTACATAGCCAATCATTTTAAAAGGTTTTAAAACAAGAGTAGACCTACTTTTTGGACATGAATAGCTCAGGTCTATGGGGGTCCTTCTTCTCCATAAGGGCTGTGTGGCTCTTGTCTACACCATTATGCAGAGCTCTAAATTTGGGTTCTGTATTTCAATTTAAGATTTTTCTCTGGAACCACAAATGTGGTTTACAAATGTTCTATAAACCATAAAGGGTACAGAGAACGTGAGACAAATTTAATTCGTCATCACTTAATGTATCCAGTTCCTCTCTAACTACTTCCTATTCACAAGCATTTTAGGAAGTATATTACCCCACGTGGTAACTACATGACTAAATTAAGATCCTAAAAGCCATCTGTTTTAACATACCATCATCACCACCACCCAACTGCACGCTTAATAAACAGACCATTACTGGGGTGAGATGGTCAGATTTTGTTTAGAGGTCTACATGGTCCATACGAATGCCTTGTTTTAGTGGTACAAATTAATGATAACTGAATGATTCAACGTGACACATTATTATATAGTTGTTGTTTTTCTTATAATCTTAAAAGCTACACTAGAATTGATGACCTGCTGTAAATCATATAGTAATATATTACAGTATGTTATATATATTGACAAGTATGCAATACATATTAAAACAACAAAAAGTGCACACCCTGATCTTCCAAGGTACTACAATAATAATGCTGTGTGTGAAACATCAAGAGTGTAATGTTCAAACATTGTATACTGGAGAGGGGTGTCTGAGGGTTCTTGTACTGTATTTGCAGTCATTTAATAGCTCCAGATTCACGAGCACCATACTCTATGTGTAGTTCATGTTTATGTTCATGTATATGAGTGGGGAAAAAGTGTCCGACCCACAATTCTCATCTTCCTGTCGGAGCCCTGTGTATATGAACCTTTTACATATCAGCAAATAAACACAAAACTATATGTTTGTTTAAACTATAGAGTCATTAGTGCTTGTTTGGAGTATACGGTCCCCATTTTAAAAGCATGGGAGACTTACCTGCTGCTGGCTGTTTATTTCTTCCGTGTTTACAGGTAAAAAACTGGGAAAAATGCAAGTTATCACATTTATTTTACTGCTGTCATCCTCGACAATATATACTGCTTTTGCATGTGTAATATTAGTATTTGGAAAATGCTGCAACTGCTAAAAGTGTTATCAGTTAATCATTTTAATACTATAGATCCTTACAGCAGTACCTATGCCAACTGATTTGACAATACTGGACCTTCCTGCCACTTGACATCATCAAACTGATATCTATGATTCTTTTATATTTCATAAGCCATTCTATCATCAATGTAATTGCAAGACAAAAGGAGCAGGGATTTAAGATGCTTGGAATTAAGCCAATAATACAAAAGTAACTTCTCAAGATGAGTGGACATTAACTTCTTTCTTCAGCAACCCTTTCTGTAGGAGATACACTTTCATCATATAGACTGTCCTCTTGTTTGCTTGCACAGCAAGTTTTGTTAGGGGTGGGAAGCTCCAGGACACCATTAACAGAACTGAACTCGGCATGGGAGCCAAAAATTTTGTCCCAGTGAGTAAAGTGGGGGGCATAGTTGCTCATGGGCTTTTGATGATGCACATCATGTTTTATTGGCCCACCGTAAATTCCAAATGGAATCAAGCGAGATGTGGACCAAGGGAAGTCATAACCACAGTGATCCTCTACAGAGACATACACGTGGAATACCATGAAGATCCAGGTAGTGAGAAGGTGGCACCTTAAGATGATGGGATTTAATGTGGTCCAGGTCCCAACTGTCACTAATTCCCAACCACCAAGACACTGTGTGGCAAGGGAGAAAGGGGCCATATATTCATGGTGAATTGCATGAAAAGTCTTATAAAGCCATCGATTCCTATGGTGGATCATGTGCCAGATAAAGTATTGGAAATCAAAAAGAAGAAGGCTTCCCAACACTCCAAACATTATATCCAAGATCGTTGGAGATTCTTCTGGGAGGGGGCATGGAGGTCTCCAGTACCACTGGGCAACAGCAGCAGGGAAGATATAGAACAGATGGTTGTACAGTGTGATTCCAAGGCAGTGGATAATCATGGCTCCTGTAGGGTTCCTATCTTGTTGGATCTTGTACTTGTGGATAAAAGGCCATCTTCTCCCTATGAGGTTGAAGATTAGATACGGGATACAGAAAATGATGTAGGATGATACAGTAAGGACGACAGGAAAGAGTGGGGACCTGAGAGTATCAAAGTAACGAAGCCTCATGTGGTCCCATAGTGGCTGTAGCAGTGGTCTACTGAGAAAGTATTTATCCAAAAGATGGGACAGGCAAGATAAGACTTCCATCG
>VKOC01000003.1:24497078-24585031 GCA_009364415.1 Spea multiplicata
CTCTGTGTGTGAGAGAGACTGCCTGAGTCTTTGTGTGTGAGAGAGACTTCCTGAGTCTCTGTGTGTGAGAGAGACTGCCTGAGTGTGTGTGTGAGGTTTTCATTTTTTAGTACGAAATCTCGGATGTGGAAGCGTCTAATGGACAAAGCCCAAGCTTATTATAGGAAGTTTGTGAGCTACGGTTGCCATGCGCATTTTTTTAGAAATGCATTTAAATTTTCATGTGATGCATCAGCACACGTAAAGTACTTCATCACTTGATTAAATAAATGATTCCTTTTCTCTACACAGATTGTAACAACCCTGGTAAGATCAGTATTCAGGGTACCACACATTCAATTTATCAAGTGACCAACAGATGCATGAAGGAGATGAAAAATTACACAGCGTCACGTCTGGCAACAATTAAAGTAAAATTCACTGAACTTAGGAAATTTCACAATTTTGCAGAAACGGATGAGTGTAACTCACTTCCTGTTATTATTATTAATGCTAATTTACAGCCGGAATCTACTCTATTATTTTTTCAATATGAATCAAGATAATGTGTTACTTTTTAAGCAATATCCCAGATCAGTGAGAACTAAGCCAGTCCAATCCTTCATTTTGTTTCTTTTAAGCCATTCTGAGGCTGACTTACTTGTGTGCTTCTGATCATTGTCCTGTTGCATAACCCAACCACAACTGGTGCTTTAAGTCACAAACTAATGGCCAGACATTCTCCATCAGAATTTTGTGGTAGAGCAGCCATTTTTGTACGATCTTTTTATTATTGTGGAATTGTAAACACAAACTCTAACTGAGGCCTGCAGTTTTTTACATGTTACTCTGGTTTCTTTTGTGAATGCCTGGATGAGTCGTCGATGAGCTCTTGGAGGAATTTTGGTTGGCCAACCACTCCTGGGAAAGTTTACCACTGTTCCAAGTTTCGCCAGTTGTAGAAAATGTCTCACCATGGTTTACTGGAGTCCCAATGCCTTAGAAATTGTAACCCTTTCTAGACTGATAGATGTCAGTGACTCTGTTTTCATCTGTTCTTGAATTTCTTTAGATCACAGCATCATGTGCTGCATTTGAGACCTTGTAGCCTACTTGACTTTGCAATGACTTTTTCTATGTAACTGGTGGTTACATTTAACAGGGCTGGCGGTATGGATGTGTCTAGTGAAACTAAACCCAATTATAAATTTGTTTAATGGGTTGATTTAGTAACTGAGGGGGTTGCTGTTTTTTCCACCTAGAGCCAGGTAAGTTAGGATAGCTTTTTTTCATATACATAAAGTCATCATTTATAAACTGCATTGGGTGTTTACTCTGGTTATCTTTGTCTAATATTAAAATTAGCTTGATGATTTGAAACATTTAAGTGTGACAAATAAGCAAAAACACAGAAGGGAAGAAAAAGGGATGCAAATAATTTTTACAGCACTGCATAATAGCTGAATGCCACTCACAGCTAAGATTATCACATTGGTACTACTGTCCCCTTTGGCTACCTAAGGGTTAAAAGTAGATTTGGAAGGGGGCCCTGTAATACAGATATTATTGTGATGGTTTGCATTATTCATTTTATACAAGGCATACTGGTTAATTTTGCATTTTCATCACCTTGAAGCAGACATAAAAATAAAAGCATTAAGTTATGTGCATTTCTGTTTTTCGGGTCCAATTAGTGCATAGATCTGTCAGTATGTGCACGATATGGCCTTGTTTATCAGAAACCCAAAGCAGGTCATAAGCGAATCATAAACATAACCCATGCATGAATACAAAAAAGGCTTCTTTCGTCATTTTACAGTAAACATAGGTTGAGAAAGATAACTAATTTTGAACCATTTCAAGCAACACAACAATAGTGTTATATTGACAATCCTTAAAAATACATGCAATCACTCCTTTCCTACCTGTTTGAAATCAAACAGGTAAAATTACGTGGCAGTTAAAAAAAAAGTTGTTAAACCGCCCAGTTATAAATATCTCTCTCTTCTATCCCGAATGACCATTTTCAACTTGGGGAGCTGAAGTGACTATGGGAAGTGACTATAGACTGAGAGATTGAGCTGTCATAACTAAAGTAGGAGGAAAGCATCCTCGGAGGGGACAGCACAGACAGGCTGTACGCACGGCCCAAAGTTGAAATGTAGAAGATGGCACACAGCTGTGCTGTTATATCCTAACATTTAACTCTCATCACTCATACAGCATAAAAGTGAATCGCTACATCATGAGTTTGCAGGGGAGTTGTTTGAGATGAAGCATTTCAACATACAGATATAATCTTCAAGAAAGGCTATGATGGCTCCATATAACGCACAGTTAAATCAGTGAGAAATTATTCCACATCAATAATGCAATATACAAGGTGCATAGTGGTAAAACCACACAGTGAATGCTAAAGTCATTCGCCTAATTACACATTAATTATTAAACCGGCGGTTGGCAGATGAGTTTGCAGAAGGACTATGCTCCTCACAAGCAACCATTTGCTTTCCATGAACTTCTACAAAAGTCCAGTTCGCCTCGTGGCTTAACCCCTCTGCTTAGCTAAGGTGACACGGCCACAATTAACTGTCTGCACCAATGGAACCAGGGGTGTAACTAGAAACCATGGTGGGGCCCCCATCTTCAACATCTAGTCTGTTCCATTATTACCCCCACACAACTGTCTGTGCCTTCTTCCTTGCCCCCTTCCAACATATGTACACAAATTACACACACTCCATCTCAACCCACCACATCCATGCTCATGCGCACACATCCATACATACCTATATATAAAACACATATACATATATCCCATCTCCCGCCTCCGCTTACCTCTCACCACACACTGTGCGAGCAGCCTTGGTTTCACCACGGGGTCATGTGATGTAACGCGACCCCGATAGGTACCTGTCCCCACGTGCCGGTTCAAAATTGTTTACAAAATAGCCCTTCCGACCTGGATTGGTGTGGTCGAGGTCGGAAAGGCCATTTCTAAACAATTTTGTTTAGAACACGAAGACAGGAAGAAGGGTGCCTAGAGGCATGCTTAACTACTAGCAGCCCCAATACATGGACCACTTGCCAGGACTTCACAAAGTTACTTGAGCTACAGAGTTTCAATACAAAGGATTTATTCCACAAGTGTCAAACATAAAGAACGAGAGACAACACAATGTCAGGTTACATACCCCAAACATGGGCCTAATCCCCCAAATCCCAATGAGAAAGCACAATGTCAGATTCTGTTACAGAAGACAGCAAAGAAATTAAAGCAAAATGAATAATAATATATGCTTGATAGATAATAATACAGGATTAATCGAATTGACACTGACCCTAAAACCAAAGAGCAAAGAAAAATATGTATAATTAATGGTTGGTTTTTCCCTAAATAAAATTAAAAAGGTATTGAAAATTCCTGGGAGGTGATGTAATAGGTGAAGTGAAATATAAATAGGATTTTCTTCACAGCCCGCTTGCTCCATTATGTCACATTACATTCAAAGCAAGTAACTGTCTTTGTCCCAAGAGATTAAAAGCATGGAAATGGTACACCATCAAAGGCAGGGGAGTAACTTTGAAAAGGGGCCTCTGGAAATGCTCCGGCTAGTCAATCAAACAGGCTGCTAGTTCCAGAGTTGGCCCCTAGTCATACAGACAGTGTGACGCAGCCAGAATGTGTATAGGGTCTGCCAGTATTTACACGATTCATTCTAGCCATTACTTGTTATTTCTAAATTTATTAATGGCCAGTCCGCTTATACATTATTATGTAGACGTAATGTCTACATAATAATGTATAAGCGGACTGGCCGTTAATAAATTTAGAAATATTGCGTTATTCAAGTGTGTAGACATAAAAGCTGATGTCTACACTGTTCTGACCAGGTACAGACCTCCATAGTATGGATTCCCTTATGCTGCATGACTGCAGTGCTCTGCAGGAAGGACAAACTGAAAAGAGGGTCCTCCAACGTATGTCCTGGAGATAGTTAGGAGCACCTCTTAAATACATCACTCAATATATTAGGCATCTATACCCTCACAAACAGCAGTTGTGATGGATTTTGTACATTTGTATAACATGCAAGCTGCTAAAAATTGGAAAAATATGATCATATATGAGTACGACACATACATTGCTCTGCAAATGTGGTAGCCTAATATCGCAAAAACACTGCTCTGCAAATGTGATAGCCTTATATCCTTTAGCTAATGTAACAGAAGCACAGTTCTATGTACGAGCTGCTAATTAGGTCACACATGTGGAGCCCTCTGGTGGCCCTGTATGGAGTGCCCACCTCTATTTTCTCTGATATCTGCCATAATCTTTAATCCAGGGGTAATTTTCTAAAATCAAATGACCTCATTGTTAGTTATCACTGAAAATTATGAATCCTATAACATCTCATACCTAGTAAAGCATGACACATAATGATGAGATACAAATGAATCCCTGGTCAGGTAACAAACTTGCTCTACTATAGTACATAAGTCTTTATGTCAGTATGTTACATTGTATGTCTAATATATTTTATATAATATAATTAAAAAAACAAACATAAACATTAAATGATACAAGCACAAAATGTTTAAAATGTATCCCTGATTCCAAAAATGCCACATTTTCTCCATTCTATTTTGACAGTAACTAACATGTCACTCCTGATCACAAGTAATTTATTAAATGTAATATTGGAGACCACTAGATTAGATTGTGCTGTCTTCTGATTCCGTTACATAATGTACATTTACTACTATTTAAAGAAAACAACCAGACATCTATGATAAGGAAAGTGAGGGTTAATATAGATCACCTGTGAAAACCTTATTTAGGATACAGATTGAATGCACCAAGCATAGCAGATCCTGTAAAGCAATCACAAACAAGAGCCAACTGGCCATTCTCTGAGCCACACTGGCCACTGTATATCACAGACTCACTCTTGGTCGCATAATATAACCTGCACAGACCTTCTCTTATCCTTGCCTTCTCCTTGTCCTTTTCTTCCAAGGTTTATATACAGAAAAACAGAAAGCAACCAAAGAGTAAATCTGGATGTTAAAAATTGTCATTCTATTGATCTACATCCAGAGATAACCCTTGGAATAAATTCAAAGTGGGGCCTTTTCTTACATGCACATGGCCATATATACACATGAATAATAGATTCATTTAGAAAGGTTTCAAATTATTTTGCCCCTCCTTGATTTTTGGAAGAAAAAAACTGCAGTGGGCACAGGTTATTGAATCCACCAAATTACAAGCACACCACAATAAAGCAATGCTCACAAAAATCTCCCATGCACATGGGAAGGCTCCCTCTTAATTGGCTGGAAATAGCTTTCTTAGTCAGTTTCTCCAAATAGCACTGTGGACCCCTTTCTTCAGTATCTAAACCAATTCTTAACAATATGTTCATGTATATGTGTTTTATGTCCCTTTGGGAAATAGTGTTTCAATTACATGAGACTCCAGATCCAGCCAACTCCATTATGGCTCCACTGGACATCCCATTCTCTGCAAAAAAGTTAATCAGTTAGCAGCCTGGTTATGACTGCATCAGTAGTGGTACAGCAAAAGTTTTTGAGGGGTATCATCCATGATCAAGGTAGTACTAAAGAAAATATGGATGCATGAGATGTCTTATTTGTCTGTCAAGGATGAGAAAATAGTTAACAACCTTCTGTGGTCCTGGTTACACAACATGGTTCTACGAAACACTCTCCACAGGGAACAATCAATAGCACCTTCTGTGGAACCAAGAAAACACTGGTAAGGAATATATATTGATGGTCCTGTTGTACTCATTGACTTATGACTTCTGGGGGGCTGTTACGACTATCTAGGTTTTAGAAGAGGATACAGGGGCTGAACAGAGCTCAGCCCTTTTAAGGTGACCTTTGGTCAGATAGGATGTGAAGACCCCAATGGGAAATGGAGTTAGCGGTAAGGGTTTTTGTTCCCTTCTCACTATAAGTAGGGAAGTAACAACCATGATTTGGATTTTATAGCCTAGCACGCCCATGCCAACAAGGGAACAAAATCCTCCTAGAGACTTGCCCCCTCTCTCTTTTGGGCCAGTAGCCTGACCTTTAACCGAGAGTAGGTAACTGGTTGGAGAGTGAGCCATGGACGATGCATGTTAGTCTTGTAACTTATTGTTTTGCATCTCTCTTCTATAGATGATGCCTGTTTCTTTTGGTACTTTGTTATTAAGTTTCCTTTTTTTAAAAAAAAAGAAAACTAAGCTAAGCGCTTTATGGAAAAACTGTACAAACATACAAGAAATCTGCTTGCCTCGTTGCACTGCTTATGTCATGACAATGATATTCCCCATGTATTACCATCCTGCTCTGTTTTATATTCATTTGCCTTTATGCGTCAGTGTCTTATTTAATGGCTCAATGTGCCATTCTATATTGATCTCCATAGTATACCTACCCTTGCCAGCATGACGCTGCCTCTCTGGTGGTGCAGGACTCACGTTATATCCTTTTGATGTCCGTTCTGGCGTTCTGCAGCTGCACCTGTAGCACAATATCCCAGCTTCTTCATGCATATTAAGTATTATGCATCCAACTGCAATTCTAAATGCACAGGAAATGTGAACGTCACAGGGTTAAATCCAACACACCATGCAAACACGTGCTACTCATCACACACTTACTGCCCCCTCCCCATGCAACAACTATATAAAGCGACTGAGAGCAGGCAAAAAACATAAGCCCAGCCATCCCTCTGACTTACACATCTCACAGTGCTCAGAATTAAGACATGTCTGCAATTCCCCTTAGCAGAGTCCTGTCGCTTGGCTTCCTGGCACACCTCCTGCTCTTCTCCTTTATATCACTCTCTGTCTGTGTGGAGTTCACAGAAGAAACTGGAAAGCTCGGCAAAGTCAACATGGTTCAAAGAGGTGGAAACCAGTGGGCGATCGGTGAGTAGAAACATGTCAGTGTGGTCACTTGTTTAGAGGGTTAAAGAGCAGATGGAACTATGGAACTATTGTCTAGGGACTATGTATATACACACACACACACACACAATTTCATCATGGTCTTACATGCAAGCAGCAGAAATTATACACAAATAAACACCTGGGGCAATCAGTGTCCCCCCTCTAAAAACAGAGACATTATGAGGCCGTAAAATGTTTAGTTGGGCAAATGTCTTTTCTCATATAATATGAACATTTAGTCCCATACAAGAACAAAGTGGCCAAAGTCAAGTTTTATTAAGATGGAAAGCTAAGTAGCAACAATAACATGATGAATTGTATAAGGACTGGTCCTACGTATATGAAAGAGTTCTCAAATATTTGCAGCATTTTTAAAAGAATTACCCCTCCAAAAAAAAATTCACGATGGCAAAATGATTACATGACATTGATAATTGGTCTAATGACCCGTCACCAGCAGGAGCAACATCACCTGATGATAGTAATATTTAAAATGGAGAAGAGGCATTATTAAATACAAATCATACATCAGTCAATGATATTTTACATATGTATAGATGCCATGGACCATAATATAATTGTTTACTCCAATGATACAAAATGTTTTTGATGTTAAGAATGCTACTGCAGTTTTGCAGATGTTGTGATAGTGTGCATAGTGTTAGAAGCACTGAACGCACTCGGACTCCTTTTGCGTTTATAGAACTACCCAGCATTAGAATTTAATTTAAACAACAGAGTTTAATACAACTAGACATGTATCTGTAACCCTAAAGTACAGACTTTCCCTAACAAGCATCAAATCCTAATTAATGGTCTATCACAAACATTCTATTGTAGAATAAGAAAATTCCTTGTTAAACCAATGACTTACCAGGTAGTAAAGATATTCTGAACAAAGCCATCAGTATTCAAGCAGGAATTTCAACTGATAGACAAACTGGGATGACCAAATATCAATACATGCAAAAAAGAACGTAAAGTCAGCTCCAAGGCGTATGACCCTGAGAATTTCCCCAGACACCTGAAGTCTCTTTGATAGATGAAAAAGATCTAGCAAAATCCTATAAGAATGGACATAAGTATGGGTATATTGTTGATCCAAGGAGCAATCTGATTGACAATTTACAGCCAAGAAGGACTTTTTTTGCAATTCTAGTTCTTCAACATGTTGCCCTCTTTTGGATCAAATGATGCAACAGAGATAGTTTGAACTTTACAGACTGTCTTTTTTAAAAAATATTACTAAGTAGCTTTTACTATGAATGTAACTAGAAGCTGCCGCTGGAATTCTACCACCAAAAAGACTACCCAAATGTGGTTGCTGTAATAAATATATTTGTGGTACTACCAGACAATGTATATAGCATTTTCTGACAAAGATAAAGTTTTGGTGGAACATTGTATTCCCATACATTGTAATGGGAACCATATACAGCATACGTATATGCATAATAAGCATCTGTTAAATAAAGGCAGTTTAGGCGACCCCTAAGGAACTACTATTTTTGTATGGTATGTACTAATATAATAATATAATAAGCATAGAGGGTATTTGACTTTTGAGTGTGTGGATCTATTTGGTGACCATGGGGGGGTCAGGATAGATTTTTTTAATTTTTTTTTAACTTTCATGTAATACAAAATAGCTTAGACTCCCAACTATTAATTTGCCATTTAAAACATCAACACTAGACTATAATAAATATCAGGCTAGTAAAATGATTCAACTGGCTCAAACAGTTCAGCAGAGAGGCAGTGTAACGCTATGACAGAAAGCTACAAACTCTCAAAAACAAGGTGACATGTGGAGTAGAAGCAAATTAATTATATTTCATTTAGTTACATTAATAGCTACACTATATGACCATTGCACCGACATGAACCTATTGGGCATCCTAATTCAAAAGTACGCACATTAATGGAGGGGCACCCCCCCCCACACACACACACCCTTTGCAGATATAAAAGCCTCCATATTTTTGGGAAGGCTCTCCAAAAGATTTTGGAAATGTGTATGTGGGAATTTGTGCCCATTCAGCCAAAAGGGCATTTGTGAGGTCAGGCATCAATGTTGGACAAGAAGGCCAGGCTTGTGAGCAGCAATCCAATTCATCCCAAAGAGGTTCAGTGGAATTAAGGGGCAGGGATCTGTCTTTATGGGTGTAGCTTTGTGCATGTGGGCACAGCCATGCTGGAACAGGAATTGATATATCTAAAATGTCTGTTTGCTGTAATGATTAAAAAAGGTGTACCTGAGGAAGGGACCTAACAACTTGGTCAATAAATGGTATTATTTTAACTATACTTTTCTTTTGTTTGCTGTAATTATATTACCCTTCACTGGAATCAAGGTGCCTAGCAAAAACCCTGAAAAACACCCCACGACTATTATCCTTCCTCCACCAAACTTTAAAGTAGGCACTATGCATTCTAGTAGGCAGCGTTCTCCTGGCTTACCCCAAACCCAGACTAGTCCATTAGATGACTTGTGGCCCATGTGCAATGGCTGTGGCTGAAGACACCTAAACGTAACAATTAGGAGGGGTGCCCACATACTATTGGTCATATAATGTACTAATAGGTCACAAATTCACATACAATGTCATGGCAAAGTCCTGCCCTTTAGCCACACAAACTAAAAGGTTGGTTTTGCCGTTTAAATGTTGGAGAGTATGTCTAGTGGGGCACACATAAGAAACTTTATGGAATATATACATATAAAGAAAATCTAAATGGATGAATTACACCATATAACATAACAGCAATTTATGACAGGTGAGTTTCTACAGTTCTGTTTCTCCGACTTAACTTTAAGATTATGAAGTGGTGGCTTTGTACAAAGCATATATAAGTGAGATTTCCTGAAATTCCTTTAGGTGATTGAACTATACATTATGCATGGCTACATCAGCCCATCTTACATATAAATTTGTTTGGTATGGCCCTTTGTAATTGATAGTGAATTCAATAAGTGGAAACCACAAATCGCCCATCAACTCCTGCTTTACTGAATAAACCCAATTTAACGTGAAGTGTGCACAATTCTGGTAACAACTATAATGCAAGTTGATGGAATAGCATTTCACTGGTGTAACGAAAGCCCCAACACCAGCTCCTCCAACCTACTCCCAGTCTGGGCATATTGCTAGGCCGGCGCCGCGGGCCATGCTTCCTCAGGCCCATCACCCTGAGTCTGAGAGCCAGGAGGCGATGTCATTTCCCGGTGCTCACACATAGGCATAGTGTGAGGTCTGTGAAGGAGCAGAAGAGCCGGCATCATCCTATCCCATTCCTGGGCGGGTATGTGTGTATGTAAATAAGTATGTATGTGTGTGTGATTAAAGATGTTAGTCTGTCTAAGATTGTTACGTTAGTGTGAAAAGTGTGTTACTGTGTGTATAAGGACATATCCCAGTGTGTGTTACTGTGTGTGCGCGATGGGCTTTATGGCCCCAACCGTACGGCCTGTTGTTGTTGCTGCGTCACAATTTTTTTCAACATTTGTACAGAAGGGTAAGAGTTGTCACCTTACTACAGTGTGTGGTCACATCCACTCTAAATATGTGTTGTAGTATAATTTAAATAGAAAAAAACATGATTTACAGCAGAGCTGTGTTGAAATTTTAAAGTATTAATCTATTAAAGTATGTAGTTTTAATAAATCGGTAAAGGCAGACTTTGCAAAGAATGGAGACAGACAATGGTTCAGACAACACTGGCTTTGCCACAAACTGCCACCGATCACTGCTTCGATAAGATGAATTTTTACCAAACGAAAAACTTAAATTATGGGTAATTTTAATTAATAGATTTAGCTAAGAGAAAAGCTGTGATGGCAACACATTAGCATTGACCTTATGAGGGCAATTTTTGGTTTAGAAAGATCCTATAGACAATGCTATGCATTCAAACCTACAGAGGAAACTAAAGTATATAAGCTCATTTGACCAGCAAAATTTGCATTCACAGTGAATGTATTGGATCCTAATGTTACGAGCACACTGATCACTTTCTTCTGGATTTTCCTAGGACACTTCATGGGTAAGAAGAGCCTACAGGACACATATAGACTGAGTGAGCAGGATCTGGAAGAGTCTGGTATCTTTCCTCCAAGCAACATGGAGAGTATGAGAACTGCCCTTCTTCAAGAGCAACGCAGAGGACTATCAGCCCTCCAACAGCAAGAACAAGTATGTTATGTACCGAGTATGAGAGCAGCAATGTGTGGGGTCTTACAGTGATTAACATGTAGATGCAGAAGGACTAATCTCTGCAGGCGTTGGTTTGATTTAATGGTACATTACACTGAATGGAGACACTTACTGGAGTTAGTATTTTGTAAGGCATCAAAGTCAAAAGCTGAAGCTGGAACTTTCCAAGATTTCTTGTAAACTACTGCTAGTTAGTGAACAAACCTCACACAGGAAACTAAGGACAGAGAGTGTACAGCTATGAGTATCAGAATTCAAAATGGCAGCCTCCCACAGCTTAACAGTTGTAAACTTATGTCTGTATTTACATTCACTCTGTTTTACTTACTTACTGATCAATGTTTCTATTTGCTTTTTCCCTCCAGTGGATATTAAGGAAAATCCTGGAGCAGTATATTAAAACGTTCCAGAAGTAGCGAAGACCAATCCTTCTGTACATACAAAAATGAATATAAATATATATACATGTGCCTGAGATTCACGATGTATTTCAGACATTCCAAAGGCTATTGTTTACAAGAAACAGAAACTGCTCATGATTTTAATGTAAGATTCATTTTTTAATGTTAATGTAATTAATATCATCTCCAGAGTATGTACGGAACATTTTTCTGCCAGCAGTGTTCTAAACAAACCTGTGAATAAAACACATTCTTTGCACACAGAGTGTAACATTATAGTCTCTGTATGAATGTTGATGGACAGAAGTTTTAAAACAATATCTGGTTTTACCCTGCTTGCAATTTGTGGAAATCCTACGTATTAGGGGGTTGGTAAAAGATCTTTTTTTGCCGCATATGGACTCCATCTTATACCCAATTTTGTTCCAAAGGTTACCAATGGAATTAGGTTTGTACAGTGCTGCCGAATATGATGGTGCTTTACAAGACAAGTTGTAATAGGTTATTGCATTTTCTATTCTAATCTATACTGCACAGTATGGCTGTCATAAAACAAATATTGCTGTCAATCGTTGCTGTTTACCATTACATGGTACAGGAAAAAGACTGTAGCTGTCAAAGGCAGTGAAAATACTGAATGGGAAAAAAAACATTTCTCACTACAATGCACAATATTCAAAACGATTTCCGTTTAAAATGATTCAAGTGCGGATTCTAATTTTGATGAGACAGGCCCATGGTTATTATGCGATAATACCACAGAGTTGGGCAATATATTTAAACTATGGACTGATTCTTATGGCAGACCTTGCCAATCATCATGTTTATAAAATTCCGGTTGGTGCCTAGAGGACACGAACTGGAAACACAGTAACTACAACATAAATATCCTTCCATAATATGTTTGATTTAACCTTTAAATGTCACATGAATGGCCATGGGATGGCTCTCTTCACAACTGAAACATTTCCTTTGTTATAATGTGAAACATATCCCAGTGGTTAAGTTTGACATACAGTTGTGATCAAAGGTTTGCATACCCTTGGAGAATTGGTAATATATGAAAACATGAGTGAGCAGGCATTCATATTCAACTGTAGGTTATAAGAGAATGGCACAATCATAAAAACAAAAAAATGAAATGACCCCTGTTCAACACTCTACATACCCTTAGTTCTTGATACTGTGTATTGCCCCCTTTAGCATCAATGACAGTACAGTCTTTTATAATAATTGTCTATGAGGGCCCCAAATTCTTGCAGGTGGTATAGCTGCCCATTCGTCATGGCAAAATGCCTCCAGGTCATGCAAATACTTTGGTCGTCTTGCATGAACTGCACAGTTGAGATCTCCCCAGAGTGGCTCAATGAGTTCAGGAGACTGTGATGGCCACTCTGGAACCTTGGTCATCTTGGCCTTGCGGTTAGGGTCATTGTTGTGCTTGAATGTCCAAGAACATCCCATGTGCAGCTTTGGTGCAAAGGAATGCAAATTTGTCTACCAGTATTTTCTGATAACATTTATCTTGTCATCAATTTTCACAAGATTCCCTGTGCCTTTAGAGCTCACCCCCCCCCCAAAAAGAAAACCATCAGTGAGCCACCAACATGCTGCACTGTGGGGATGTTATTCTTTTCGCTATAGGCCTTGTTGACCCCTCTTAAAACATATTGCTTATGGTTGTGACCATAAAGCTCTATGTTGGTCTTATCTCTCTAAATTACAGTGTGCCAGAAGCTCTAAGGCGTGTCGTGTTGTTGTCAGACATATTGTAACCAGGCTTTTTTTGTGCTATTTGCGCAGTTAAGGCTTCCTTACGGCAACTCAACCATGCAGCCCATCTTTTTCCAGGGCAGCCTGTATTTCTCCCGTGGTTACCTTTGGGTTTTTCTGGCAGTTGCGACTGAAATCTTTCTTGCTCTACCTGACCTGGGCTTGGTATCAAGAGGCCCCTGCATTTTCCACTTCTTAAGAAGTGATTGAACAATACTGACTGAGATTTTCAAGGCTTCGGATATCTTATGGCTCAGTATCTAGCCTGCTCAGTGCATTCACATGAGAGCCAACAAACTCATACACTGGTAACAATATTCTTAACCTATGTGTGTCACCTTGTGTGTCTATAAAAAGGACAAACATTCAGGGTATGTAAGCTTTTGATCACAGCCATTTGGGCGATATCTGTTATCATTATTATTTAAAAAAGAGCCAATGAACTTTTATAATAAATGACTTCATGTGATCACTAGCCTTACATAAAAGACTGTTTTCTTGCATGATCAGTCATATTTTCAAAATCAATGCCAACATTTCACAATTTCTGCCAAGGTATGCAAACTTTTGAGTACAACTATATTACACCGTGTCATGATTTATTCAACAAAAATAAAGTCAGGGTATTTTAATCCTAGTATTTTAACTCTTTCCACTTATTCTACTATCCGTCTTTGTCAAACTTTATGGTAGTAATTTTGTGTTTATTTTTCACATACTTTTTGCTTCATTTACAGCTCCAAGCATTTGTCACGATCAAAAATCCCAATATGTTTTCAGTAACCACTTCTGAGTACAGTGATACCACTTTCTACACCTGTTTCACTGTAAATAAATCCACATCACCCCTAAAAAATAAAAAAAGTACTATTAAGGTGTCCTAATTGTTTATACGTAGCGTTGCCTACAAGGTGTTTAACATATACTGTACAACGGCATACCATCACATTAACATTTGCATGATGGTATTAAAGTAGACATACACACAGATACATCTGGGGAGCACTCAAGGTTTGACTTTACAGTTTCACCAGGTCTCTGGGTCAGGGAACTGAAAATAAAAGTTTTATTTTCACCAAAAAGTTAGATGCAGTTGAAATTAATCAAAGCAAAAAGGGCAGATATTGCTCTTTATAAAATATAAACTTCGCAAGATTTTTCAGATGGTTCACACTGCAGATTTACCTGATAAGTGTCAGAACTTCATAACACTATATAGTTCCAAGAATAAATACTGCAAATTTAAAGTAATACGTGAGTGCTTCACTTAGGTGCTCCTCCATTGTGCAACAATTCTTGTCACTGATCGGCTTCTCTCTGAAGATGCCAACAAGCGAAGGGTCAAGTGAAGCGGAGCTGGGTGGCCATAATTATATCATATCCCATGACATATGTCCTGTGGGGCATTCTCCAGATCCATCCCATGCATTCGCAAAGGGGGACATCATGATCATTTAAAGCTCTTAGCCATCATATGATGGCTGGAGTGTACCTTTAAATTGGTGAGCTGTAACCAGAACATCTCACAGCATAACTAATAAATCCCAGGAAAAACATTAATAAAAAGGTTTGCATTAAAACAGGTAAATGGCACATAAATGGACATATCGATGCTATAACTATAGAACATCAATTCACATGAATTATGCGTTATTATTGTGTTCAGGTGCATTAAACATGAAACTCGTATAGGGTGTAAATAATACTTAAACACGGTTTTGGGAAATTTTAGCCCATCTTGTTAAACAAACTACATTTTAATTTATTGCTATAGTTATAAATTGACAATATTAGTATTATTAGTATATATAGCTTTGCATCTGATAAGACACAAAACAGAGCTTTTAAAATGTTATGCAGATATTTCTGACATAATGATAAAAACTCTACACTTTTTGTTCTTATTAAAACTCATAATAAGTTTATTGAGTAAGAAAAATTAATGTGTTTCAGGAGGCAGAATATTTTACCAGGCTAATATAATTTTGTACATATTCCAGACAAATTTATTGCAAAAGGATTGCTGGGGAATAACGGTTTCTGAAAATGTAGACTAATACAAAGTTATGGCTAAAGGGCCCATTAAAGTGAAGAGATGAAATGCTTTGAAGCAGTAAGATGACTTTTCCTCACTAGAAACCATTGTTTATCAGAATAATAAACAGGTGCTTATGTTTATTAGTTAATTAAATCATCAAATACATCATACATCTTACATGAAATGCTATTTTGAGGAACCGAGATCTTTGGTAGCCTCATCATGTAGCATGTGCACAGGATCACCAAAATTGGACAATGGAAGACTGGAAGAACGTTGCCTGGTCTGATGAGTCTCGATTCCAGCTGCGACATTCAGATGGCAGGGTCAGACTTTGGCAAAAACAACATGAAAGCATGTAACCATCCTGCCTTGTATCAACGGTTCAGGCTGGTGGTGGTGGTGGTGTAATGGTGTGGGGGGACATTTTCTTTGCACACTTTGGGCCCCTTAGTACTAATTAAGCATTGTTTAAACAGCCTACCTGAGTATTGTTGCTGACCATGTCCATCCATTTATGACCACAGTGTACCCATCTTCTGATGGCTACTTCCAGCAGGATAATGAACCATGTCACAAAGCTCACATCATCTCAAACTAGTCTCTTGAACATGACAATGAGTTCACTGAACTCCAATGGCCTCCACAGTCACCAGATCTCAATCCAATAGAGCACCTTTTGGGGTGTGGTGGAACGGGAGGTTCACATCATGGATGTGCAGCCGACAAATCTGCAGCAACTGCGTGATGCCATCATGTCCATATAGACCAAAATCTCAGAGGAAGGTTTCCAGCACCTTGTAGAAAGTATGTCACAAAGAATGACGGCAGTTCTGCAGGCAAAAGAGGGTTCAACCCAGTACTAGCAAGGTGTACCTAATAATGTGGCCAGTGTCATATTCTGACACACTGCATGTAGAATGTGGTGTTAGGTCACTATGAAGGCTGTGCCAGTTATTCATAATACTCTTTGTGTACTTGAGGCAGTTGTAAGAGTGATCTTGACTGGAACTGTAGTCCAAAGCTTTGGCTTAATCAGCCTAGGTGAGAATGCACCACTGGGTGTAAGCCATAACTTTTTGGCACATATATTCTGTCCATTTGGCTACCTGCTATAAGAAATCAAACATTACTTGATACTTAATCTGGTCACATGTTCACGCAGCCTTACAGTACATATGCTTAAATTCTCTCACACTACTGGCAGTTGTCATTTGCTGGAAGGCTATTTCATTACCACACTCTGTATTACAGCTAAGGGTCAGTCCTGTCTAATAATTATGAGAATTAAGAGTTAATGAATTGAGATGCAATAATTTGGATTAATCCTTAGTGAATAAAGCCCCATGCCATTTATTTGAAAATCAAAACCACTTTCCTTAATATATAAATATATATAAAATCAATTTCCTACAGTTTTTTTTATTCACACCTCACTGTTTAGTAGACCAGATCATTATTATTTCCTTAATTATAATCTTAAAGGGGGGACACCAATGTTCATCAGCGTTTTTGACACTGAATATGTATAGCAATGATACATTTTTATAATATTTACCTTCAAAAAGAGCTTCTTAAATGCAAGAATTTGGTGAAATAGGTTGTAATAAAAACTTTGAGTTTATGGAATGAAGACTTTCCTCCGTGGACCGTGTCATCTCCTTTAATAGCTTTTAAACGAACCCTACTAAATTTATAGCAATTCAATGCCAAGGTTATGGGCCGAAACCGTCACTACTAGAGGGGTGTGCTGCTAAATTATTTTCTGAGAAGGCCAGTTTTATTGCTCAAGGAAGAACCGCTGGCAATCTTTTTTCTATTGTAAAACCAATTTTTCATTTTTAAGCACGTTTTCCAAAACCATCCTAGTTCAGTCTCTCGGATCTAATTCTATAAGAACCAAATACCTTATTACTTTTTCTTTATCATACCGTTCTAGATCTGACAGCATCACAAACACATAAATCGTTGGAAGGGTTCTTAAAATACGTAACGTATGTTTCTTAACATTAGAATATAATTTGAACTTTTCTTTTGAGCAAAGTTTTACCCACAAGTCAGTTGCATCAATGTCATATTTCAAATAGCATTAGCTGCTCTTTACTGAGTAGTATTAGCTACTCTTGTTTTTGAAGAGCCCCTTAGTAAAGAATGTGCTGTTATACTATAAATGACATAATTAAAAGTACATTAAGTAGATATGTTCTTCAAAAACAAGAAATATAACCTGAGGGAGAAGCTGCAGCCCGGCAGCTGCTCTACTCCACCACAGTCCACGGATTATTGCCACTGAAATCAATAGAAGTGCTTTCCAAACATGAGCACAGGGGTCGCTGAGCCAGTGCTGGAGCTGACTGAAGGCACCACTTGCATGCAAATGTATTTGGCGGAACACATCTTCTGCACTGAAAACAGCTTGGGCGAGGAGGGGGCAAAATACATAAAGGATTTCCCTGCATTTGCAAGAGGGACACCATGAAAATGTAAAGGGACCGTGCAGCAAATATATGGATTCAAGTGCATATGATGGCTGGAGTGTCCCTTTAACTTTCCAGCATTTGCCATTGAAGAACGGGAATAACTATTAACGTGGCTCTGCCCTTTACCAGTACCTCCCTTCTGTACCTTTTGTCTTATGTTGCATTTATTCAATCAGCAGCCTTAGACTCACATCCCCACATTCATATTACTTCACTTATTATTGTACACTTGAGCGGGGTCCTGCTCAGTGTGTGATATTAATGATATGATGGTTCTTTATAAATAATAATTAGATCAGCGTGGATGCCCCTTGTAAGGTTAGTGCACGGGGGCATGACATATAATTTCCATACCTGCGTCACATCTCATCTGTTATTCTTTTCTTTTTGAATGAGCCATATAGGTATATGTCTTTGGAACATTACACAAGACACGTTAAGGATTTGTTACATCTCATCTTCTTTGATTTAGTTATGCTTTATACAAGGCAAGCTCACCCTTTCTTGCAATATTCACTTGCCGTAGTTGGTCTTTCTTACAAGGGTGTAACGGGGGGCTTTGCCCCATGTGAAGATCAAACTAAACTACAATCTCCCAACGTTATTGCATATGCAGATTAATGGGGGGCTTCCACATTTGTTATTACTAGCATAAGACAAAAAATGGTTAAAACAAATTCTGGGCTGCTTTCTTTTTCTAAAACCGTTCTATTTTTTGCATAGCTTAAACAAAATGCTACAGCCATTTATATGTTATAAGCCATTTATATTTGTACTTGTTCTGTTATCTTATCCCACTCTACTAAACAAACACAAACAGTAGAATGGCTCAATCTAAATCACTCAGAAGGAAAGTCTACAGATTACGACACTTCTTTGAGCAAAAATATCACTTGAAGGACAACAATAGCATCCTCCAGGTCTGCAGATAAAAAGGTACTATTGCGACAAAATGAAATTAAAAAAACCCATCTTTTAATCATTGCTAACAAGTCTTCATAAATTGTGGCGCGATTACATGAAAATAAAACAAACACATAATCATAGTGTAATATTGCATGAAATATTTACGCCTTATGTGTTTGTTTAATTTTCATGTAATTTATGAAGACTTGTTTCTGATATTGGAGGAACACTTAAGAGGGAGATGCATCTACCTGTTAAGGAATCACTTGGGCTGCGGCGTCACAAACGTTTAATCATTGCTAACCCACAAAATTGTTGATGAGAATAGCCTGGCGCGGATGCTGTTTGTGTAATCCAATGACATTGTGTTGTGTGCTATTTGTGTTAATCCTTGCCTGTGTCTGGTATGCCAATTTCAACCACTAAAGTGGTTATTTGATCTATGCCCGGTCCCGATAAAGCGTGTTCTCTTGCATCCTGGTTATGTCGTGTCTGGCAGACACGGTTCTTTGGGAGACCTTTTCCCCAGTAGAGCAGCTTTCCTTCGAGAACTGGAGCCGCTATCCATCTAGCCGGCTTTCGCTATGAGGAAGGCAGCAGTAACTTCCATGCATGTCCTGCATGACCCCCTTGTTCCTTGCAAGCTTTAGTTCAGCTTTAGTCCACATCATGTCTATCACACATACTAACCCCCCTTTTAAACCAAACAAGCTGTGGGTCACCATTTAAGTGCAGTCCGAATTCTGTGCTGTTATGTACTGCAAGTCAGCACCTTCGGATCCATCAGAGGGTTTAACATCCCTATAGTCTAAAAAGTACCACGCTCACCAGCCAGGGACTACCAAAACTACTTAGTCATAGACTACCGAAAGCACAGCCCATTCAGGCACAGCTTGGCTTCAACTGCACGCCAGCGATGTAATGGCTGCTGCCAGAAAAAAAACAAAACACAAGGACCTCATGACAGTAACAGAGTGAAATATATTCGTAACCTGCCCGTGTAACAAGAACCAGCCAGAAATGAACTGTACTGCGAACCTACAGCTGCTCCGTCACCAAGAGCAACGCACAACTTCCGCCACATGACCAGAGGCGCGGTGCATGCTGGGTGTTGAACATGGCGCAGCCCGGTTCGGGTCCCGTGGGTAGTATCTGATCGGTTTAATACGAGGTATGCGGATTTCTTTCGGTAAAGAAAGAAATATCTATGAGCTATATCTATTCTATACAGATCTCAGGGCGAGAAATGCAAATGCACGAGAATGTTTTATGCAGGTGCAAATAGTTTTTCGAAAAGCTAGTGAAAGGAACACACGCTTTAACTCACTTGTGACTGGTTACGTAAACGAATGCATTGAAAAAACTGCCAATTCGTTAATTTGATAACTAAAGTCTACATTTAAGTTGCATACTATATCAACGTTAAGATGTACCTGCTATTCATGGCCCGCGGTTAGTAGTCATCTACAGCACGCTATATAAAGAGAATAATAATAATAATAATACACTTTGTGCAGAATGTACGCTGATAGAAAACATATACCCTTACAGGAAAATGCCTCTGGTGGTCTTGTGCGGCTTCCCCTGCAGTGGGAAGAGTCGGAGAGCGGGAGAGCTGCTGGAACATCTGGAGAAGATGGGGAGAAAGGTTTGTATCGTTGGAGACCATGGCCTTGGGTTGGACCGGAATGCTGTGTATGCAGGTACGGCAAAGAACATGCTTTACATGCGTGTATAAACCCTGAGCACTCATGTAACTTTCAGCAGCTATGAGGGATGGACTGTGTTATACTGGGAGGAACTGGGTTCTCTTGCCAGTTGGCAGTATCCTTCCTGGCTCCGTTCACTATTTCACTTCAGTAAGATATACTTACTTTCTGCAAAAAGTTTCAGAAAGTTAACCGATGCCTTTTTGTTGGCGTATAACATGTTATTTTACTTATTTTTATAGAGTACACTAGAATGTATTATAGACCATATAAATAGAAACCTGTTCTGGGGAAAACATTTTAAATTATTATAATATATATGCTCTTTTGGCACATGGGTTTGTATGTGGACTTGGCGCTTATTAGTGCTAAGTTAATTGTAACTTTGTTTCTGACAGGTTACTAACGTGTTACTAAGACGTTTAAATCTAAACCCATCTACATCTTAAACGTTTTAGTATTCAATGAGCTATTGCCTGTTTTAGTAAGTAGCTTGATTTAAAATATTTTTTTTTGCTGTTTAATGTAGTCCATTTGTGGACTGCAATACATGGATTCGTGTTGCAAATTCATCTGAATATTTGAATTCTTAAAAAACATATTATACTAATTGCTGTGATTAAATAAAACAATAAAAACCCCAAGAGGCATTTTAAAATAAATGGCAATGTGGGGAAATGCACACAGCTTTTGTGATAGTTCAGCAGCAAAACCTGTAGTGTATGTCCGTTTCCAACTTGGAGTTTATTCTTGCTGTCACAGAGATTGATACCATAGAGAGAGGTATCAGTATTTCACTAATGCCTTATTGAGACTGATAGTGGTTATATGTGGTGCTTTTAGCGAGGGTCAGAAAGAAAAATTATGATGCAAAGTCAGCACATAAAAGATTTAAGTTGCTACATAATTACAGAAACGTCAAAAAAGTGATACATGCTATAAAATGGCATTTATTCCCCTTAAAGGGATAGTAGAGTCCCAAGACCATTACAGAGGGCTTACTTGACAAACAGTGGCAATTAAATTAAGCAGGTTGGTTGCCTGTGGTATTAAGTTGGGCGTAAGTCACAGTGCAAAAAGTTTGGTCTTCAAAGGTACGAGTAACTTTGCTTAGGCCTCCCCAGTTCATCTCGAAGATAGAACTTTACCTAATGTTAAGTTTTGCCTTTTCTTGTACTTATGACGATTTGCTTTAAGCTTCTCTTCTCAAGTGTTAATAAAATACTCATTACCTTGCATTACCTTGATCACCTAAACAAAGTAACCGCAATCCGTTGGGACATAATGAAAGCGCCTTAATTATTAGGAATGTGCCACGTAGGTCATGAGCTGATGCTTTTTTTGCAGCACATTTTTTATTGTGTTTTTAGCAGAAAAGTACAATTACATAGTGCTTGCGAGTAGTAATGACATCATTATTTAAACATTTGGGATTTCTTCATTAAATAGGTTTGTGAGTATCTATGTCATGAATATACATTTGCATTTCGGTGACACAGAAAGCAGACACTGTGTCGCTAAGAGACAGCTGAGAGCGTGAAACGTTATTAGCGTGTGTAACAAAGCTGGCCGTGAACAGAAATGTTGCCGAATCTGGAAATACCAATTACTGCCACCGGATTATTTCTGTCTCTCTGTGCATCTAGATTAAAGCAGAAGGCGTACGTGTTTTCTAACGTTTAAAAAAGGCTTTTACATGTTTGTTGCTTAACACTAAATAATATTATGGGCAAACGTCTCAATCATTGTCAATCTTCTTTCCACTCTTGAATCCCAACTCTTCATTGCCAAACATGTCAATCTTTGGACAGAGCAGCAATGATTTTCAGGCAGCCTGGAATTAAATATTGATTCACTTTTACCCAGTTAAAGGGACCATTTGCCTCTGTATTGTTATTGCCTTACATCAAATGCTTTCCTTTTCTTTGCTCACCCTTTCTCCTTCATTCCACTTTCATCATTCTTGCACATTTTTTCTTTTTTTTTCTTTCCCCCAATCAAGGTACAGGAAATGGGCACAATACTGTGAAAATGCTAAATTTATTTTTGTGTCTTGTCTTCTAAAACACAAGTTTAGTTTCAAGGCGCACACAATTTAAGGACCTTGTGGTTGCCTGCTAATTAGATATTAACTTATTTTCCAGATTCCAGAAATGAGAAGGAAGTTCGAGGGACCCTGAGAGCTGCAGTTGAAAGGTGGGGAAATTTTATTATTTTGAGATTGCATTTATTTAAATGGCTAAATTGGTAGTTATACGGCGCTGGACTTTTGTGAAAAGCTTCCATGTCTCCTAATTAATAAGGACATTACGTTAAAATAAACCTTGTTAATTGGATGCAGATTTTGGAAGAATTTTATAATCTGTTACTGAAAAATGTGTTTCTTGTTTAGGAAGCTCAATAAAGAAGATGTCGTAATTCTGGATTCCCTCAACTACATTAAAGGTACATTAATGGCTCTGATTCGAATAAATATTAGCAGAAAACCTGCTTTTCTGACCAGCTTTATGTTATCTCTATTGCCACTGCACAGTTCTAGCTGGTGCTGTCCTACACTCATAACATAGGTTGATATCTTACTAAAACAGACTTTTGTATGTTGCTGGAGCTTTAGAGCATTATGAATAAAATAATAATCTTATGAAAAACCTCAATTGCTTTTTTAGTGGAAATACCTGCAGAATGCTATATCATTTTGCCTTGAAGCGCGGTTGGATTTTGGAAACTCTTGCCGTTGAGAGCTTTGAACACACAGGATCATTCCCTGTTTAGTGTATGAAGCTACTTGTCAAATATGTGCTTGCACAAAAGATGTATTGGGGAAGAATTGGCATGTTTCAGATCTCCAAAAGCGGAACCTCTGTGCCCAGCCAACAACCATATGACATTAAGGATTCTGAAATGGCATTTTAACTGTGTCCTTTATTGTATCACCTCCTCATTACCAGGTTTGACAATGGCTCGCACCATTTAATTTCTGTTGCAAAAAGGGCTTCATTGTCTTTCAATAACTCCCCTACCCCTCCGATTGATAATGAATACACAGGACTAAATGAGCCTTTGCAGGAGAACCTCCCTGGGGTTGGCACTTTCTAATATATTGTTTTAAACTGTACCTGTTCTGCTAACTGCATCTGCACAAATCTCAGAGACTGGAATTTGTCTGCCTCAAGAAAAAATATAATTCAGAATTTACATATATTTGCAGGCTAAAAATCAGAATTTTTTTCTTAGTGATTAAACAGATTGAACCCAGCATTTCCACGCTACATGTTAACAGATCTGTCTCTAGAACGGTGCTGTCCCACTTATACAACTCGTAGACCGTAAACTACTGGGAATTAAAGGCTCCTAGCGGAGTTAATTGTGCATGTAGAATATGGAATTTTATAGGCAGTTGTTTATGTGTTGGACTTAAGAAGCAACAGAAACCTCAGAGGCTTCCATATAGGATTTTTCCTTTTCTTAGAGAATCTGTTTCTAGATAAATCCTGAAAGCCAAGTTGACATTGCTCCTACTAAGACTCCACTAAGAATTTGGTTTTACATTTCTGAATGCGTAACGTTACATACTGCCATCGATGTTTTAACAGGCAGAAGTGATATATGGAATGTTAATGATCTGTGACATGCCCAATAAATCTGTTCTAGGTTGGAGTAAAGTGACGTTTGAATGTCAGTCTTAATCAGAGTAATATGACCCAACGTCAGTACCATTACTACAATTTAAATTTCTTGAAACCCATATGGTTCTTTTTCTAAACCCTTTTTACCGTATATATAGCAATATTTGTCATGCCTATTTTATCTCTGGATAAAATAAAAACAAAATCATTAAAAAGATGGTGTTTCTGAAACTTCAAGCCCAATGCTATTGTAGATTACAACTTTAGGTAAGAATCCATAGTCTTCAGTCATCCCTCAGTCAGAGGGAGTCCTCTACAAATCTTTGTCACAGGCAATTCTAGATAATACATCCGAGGAAATGATGCAGAACACGGCCATGCGCAGAATCGTCCAGAAAAGCATCACTTGGGAATTTTGCCAATATATATATATATATATATATATATATATATATATATATATAATGAAACTCGACTAATTGAAATGTCTTTTCAGGTTACAGATATGAGCTGTATTGTCTGATTAAACATGTGCAGACCCCTCACTGCCTGGTATGTCTTGGATTTTTAAGTTTTTGCATTATGTTTAAGTTGTACCTATAAATCTAATATGTAATATTTTTGTGCAACGCAACTAGATTTTTCTATGCCATGAAGTTATGAGTCATGACAATTATATTTAGATCCTTTCGGAGTCTGATCCATTGACATTACAACATAAGTACTGTAATAAAGTAACATCTATATTTAATGTTTTTTTTCCTTCTGAATTGTATGACACAAACAAGAAGCAAAAGGTTGTAGGTACACACTATGCAGCTGCGGTATCTTCCATTTTGTATACAGCCTTTTGTATTGCCGGTAGATAGGATACATTTTTCAGTGTAAGATCAGTATAATTCTATGGGTTGAAGCTTTTCTATATGGTTTTGTATTTTACAATTAAAACTTTAGGTTACTGCTTTATGGCAAAAACAAGAGGATAAACATAGAGTCCAAATGAATGATGCTGTCACTATCCCTTTATGATGAGTTACCAAACATTTCCATGTTTGTGAAGGTACACAGGCAGTGTAAACCCCTGATTCTCGTGGCCTGTATCCGTTAAAAGATTGTAAAATAGTTGTTGTAAATGGCTACTTACAATGTACCAATGACATCCAGTGACTGTTAAAGTAGTACTAACATTTGAAGCTAGTGGATCCTTATCTACAACACATTTACACTACCGTATGACTTATTATGGGAAGATTATCCTGAAACTGCATAGATATATTTAAAATATTTTTTACACTTTATTTTGCAGTGATGTAGTAGTTAGTTTGTGTCTAAACCAGGGCATATACATGAAGTGGCCATTTGATAGGACTGTAACTCCTCTGGAAGTGAGAGGTTTTGATTATGCTTTGCTGAAGTTCAGACCTGTCTAGCACCACTGCCAAGGCTAGAGTGTCATACAGGTCCACTTCCACATATGTTCACTATCAACGTCCCTTCAATGTGCACCACATCCCGTTTCCAAGGGCTTTGGGTCTCTCTAGATTAAAAACCTGTTTTCTCTACCTGTTTGTGAAGACAGGAGGGTTTTTTTATAGATCATCTTAATTGCCCTACCCTGTCCCATGTTTTCCTTCTCCAAAATCATGCAGGGGGTATATGTATGGTTTATACCTATTGTTTAGACATAAAGGAGAAAAATAATCTGATCTTTTTTGCATCTCAGGCTCAGCTATCATTGAAGGTTCAAACTGTCTATGACCACGGTGAACCTGTAGATGTCATTTGTTGATTGTGTTGCCTTCTCTCATTATCACCTCCGGATTCTGAATAACCGTGCCCTGCGATGTCAGTGTATTGAATTTGTTAGTAATGAGCTCCTGTTCGTATATCCCTTATTCATAGGACAGACTGAGAGGTGATAATGAAGTGTTGTAGGGTGGCACTGAATACATTCTGTCCTTGCAGATCCATTGCCTGACATCACCAGAGACCAGCTCCGCGTGGAATCAACAGCGAGAACAGAGTGAGCGCTACACTCAGGAAATGTAAGTGCGAATGTGGAGAGTCAACAAACTCAGTATTCAAATAAAGAAATGTATGGTTACACTGTCTGTTATTGCTATCAGCTTATACACCACATAAACAGATGCTTTGGGGCATCAGCTGAGAAAAGAACTATGTGGTAGCATGACAAGAGTTTCAAGCTACATTGCTGTTTATTCAAAAATGGCAAACAAACATATTTTATTAATTATTACGTGTGTAACATTCATTGATTTGGTCAAAATGTGGGACTTGGAAAATCCCAGGAACCAAGTTTTCACGGCTCCTGGATTTTTACATTTTTGTTGTAATGTCTGTAATGTCATCTTCTATCGGTGTGCCTTTTCCTGGCTCCTAAAATCGCTAACGGATATACCACAATATCAAGCTGACTCCTGTCTCCTGGTGTGTAAGTACACCTGTGTAATGTGTGTACATAAAGGCAGTTTGTTTAACATTAATATAGAAAGTCTTTTTCGGACTAATTTGTTCATGCGATGTAAGCAAAACGCATATCAATACAAATACATGTACAGCCGTCTTATCAATACTCAAAGAATAAAGTGGTAACACTTGCTTTAAATTCGAAAACCCATTGAAAACAATGCATTTTGAGCCCGTGCATGTACGGGCTTTGTCATTAAGGGGTATACCCTTTGGGTAACTGTTGATCTGGTGTCATTCTCCATGAAGACCCTATGAGAGATTTATTTTACTGCTTAGAATCAATCCTATTAAAACTGACACCTTTTCACATGTTTACTTTTGTAACTATATTTATTTACAGTGGGCAAATTTGGGGCCATCAATATTTTTAAGCCTATTATACGTAAACAAGGTCATCTTGCCTTTCGCAGACTGGCCTGAAACCCAAAACATGTCGCTATCATTTATCTGTTTTTACTCACAACTTCTGTCATCACTGCATGTGGTGTGCACAAACTTCACTTGTTTTCCAACCTGTAAAATGTCGTAATTTTCCTTTCGAGGCGAACAGAGAATAATTCATTAATGCAGAGTAGTGTATTCGTCTCTCAGGAGGGCAGCAGATTTCTGAATTGGCAAGTTCAAAGCTGCCGTCACTGGCTGCAGGAATGTTTGTACATCTTTTATTTCAACAAGATACTCTTTGAATTGCAGATGAGGCATAAAGAGTTTCTTTACACCAAGTTATTTTCTGGTTAAAGATGTATTTTCTGCGGACAATAATATTTAATATTAAGGAAGGCCAAAAAGGTTAACCGTTTTTGTCAGTATGGTAACAAAGTTCTATCTGCCCGTCAGCTACTGATCCTGTGTATCATCTGAAGTAATTTATCACTTGCTGAAAGATACACCTGGTTGCCTTGTTGGAATCACACTAGGTGGAAGCCAGCATGGGCACTTTGTAATAGCATAAAGATGAGCTTAAAGGGTCTTCGCTTTGGATTGATTGCATTCATTGCGTGTGGATATTTAACCTTTTGTGCATTCAGGACCAGTTTCAAGAAGATTATTTTGTAACACTAAATGGTTTTAATTTGATTTAGTTTTTTTCTATACATTTTTGCAAGTTTAATGGTTAAAGTATTTAGAACTCTGTAGTAAAATCCATTTTAGTATTTTAAAATGTTATTCAATAGGCAAATAAGCGGGGTAGTAAGGAACAAGTAGTATTATAATACTTAGAGCGTAATCAGAGACCATTTTATAGGACCAAACTCATTGAGTGTATTAGCCCGCGGGGAACAAGAAATAAAACATGATGCTTTCTGAGCCAACAAAGTAAAATGTATATTCTTAGCTCCCTAAATGTGTGTGTGTGTGTGTGTATATATATATATATATAGTGTATATGCAGGACCTCTGCACATTGTGGTCAATGATACAGTTTGGTTAAACATGGAATTTACACACCTGCAATAGTTTAACTGAATCTTTTTAGAAAAACATGGCCCCCTTGCTGTATGCTGGTCGTCAGTCATTGCTCTCCTGATGCCATCTTTGTTTGCCTCACTCAGATTTGATGCTTTAGTACAGAGGTTTGAAGCCCCAGATTCCCGCAATCGATGGGACAGTCCCCTCTTTACATTGCATATGGATGATGAGCTGCCAGTTGAACCGATCTGCAATGCCATCTTTCACAGAAAGGCTCCTCCACCCAACCAGTCGACACAAACTGTAAGCAGTCTAGTGCTCAAGCACACTATTGTTTTAACTTTACTTTCTCCAGCCTTTTCTGCTGTTTTACAAAGATTTTTTTTCTTTCTTAAAATGAATTCTCTCTCTTTCTTTAGCAACCACTGTCATCTACAAACTTTCTTCATGAGCTGGACAAGGTGACGCAGGACGTTGTAAGCGTGAGTATCAGGTGGCATTGTATATTTGACTTTGCTGATACACAGAGCGTATACTGTAGTTTCTTATACTCTCTGTATGGCCTTGTATGACTTCCACTTCACATTGCTTTCTATTGGCACCTACATTGAGGCTGGATTTCCAGACATACTGTTTATTTTGTGTCATTGTTTGCACTACAGGTTTACATAGCTTTGTTCTGCTCCGTATACCTTGACATTTCTAAATCAACTAAATTGTTAGCTTTTGTGCACATACAATGTCAACTGTTGTATTAGACTTGTCTGCATTAGTATTAATTGAATGTTGATGGTGGTAGGCTAGAGAGATTGTAACACCTGGAGTAATATCTGCAAACATTAAGGAACATGCTACTTTACCTGTTATAATAGAAGGTGGTTCTAATGTATCGCCACTGATGATACACTAGTATAGTTTGGTGACCTGTAATGGCCCGATCTGGATATACATACATTTGTACTTAGAATATTAGAAGCAATGAGTTTTTAGTGTTATGTTTGGACTGGCACATGTTTACCAAGCTTTTATTTAGTTAGATATCATGTTACTTGGTTAATTGGACCCCAAGCAATTCATGATATAATCAAAGCAGGACAGTGACTCTCTCGTGCTGCATGCTTTTTGTCAGCATTGTGAAGAGAGATATTTGATCATTTGATTTGTTTAATGAAATGCCATAATACTTCTGCTGTATTCACAGGCTATCTTAAATGCCCAGAAAACCAGCATTCCAGGAGATGTCATTGTGGTGCCTGGAGCTACTGAAAGAATATCCTTTTTAATAGATCGACTTCACTAAAACGTAGGATCAGAAGTGAAAACTATCACTTTTATGCAGATACATTAATGCTTCTTGATTCTTTTTGTTATGTTCTTCACATGAATCTAATTAAACATATTATAGTATGATTGTTATAGCAATAAGATTGCCCCAAAATAAGAGGGAACTCTTGGTCTACACACACTTCTGCATCTCTTGGGGGATTGTGGTATATTTATATATATATAATATATATAATATAGTAATATATATATATATATAGGTCCTGATTCTGTGAGTATACATATATTGTATGTGTTTTTATTTGTTTAAATAATGATGGAGTTAAGAGCATTGGAATGGGTAAATATATCAGGCTTACAATGTATTTGCCATGCTGTGTTATGTCTGTCTGTCTTGCTTTTCCTTGACTTCCCTACATAGTTCTGCCACGGATTCTGAACATGTCTGAGCTGAGGAGGCTTCGTCACCAGTTTATAAGCTACACCAAGCTGCACCCCAACGAGAACATCTCTCAGCTGGCAAACATGTTTGTACAGTATCTGAACCAGAGCATCTGCTAAACTGCTGCCTGGTGATAGACTAGATCAAAGGTTATTATTTCTTAGCAAGACCTGATAGCAGCCTATTTTAAACTGATACGAGAAGAGTTTATATGCATTATAAGTAAATGGTGGTATTAAAGATGTATGTAATGTACCAGAGCTCACTCTTAGTGTGATAATACCTAACCTAACAGTGTGCTTTACCTGATTAAGGCCTTATATCAATGTACAGTCTTATTTATTAGCCTTAAGTGTCTCTGTTATAACATAATAAGCAGTGGGACACTAAATCTCTAACCGGCATTCTCAGATTAAACCTTGGGTAGATAACGGGTAGCTCCAGTAATGTTTAGAACTACATTTCCCATGATGATCATGAGGCACAAGTAAAATTCCACAACTGTTTACAATGCACTCCAACCTCTCCAGAACCCATAAGGTAGACTTAAAGTGACAAAGTATATCCTTAAACTGTGGGTGTCTTATTTTTAAAAAATCTTACCCTATAGTTTATACATTTGTACAACTGAATCTTAAGTTTCTCCTATGTCACATTCTATGTAAGACGATGGCTACATCCGTCACCCTATCGCACCTCCAAAGTGTACCTTTTAACCTAACATATCTGAAAAGCTGCGAGCAAACTTGTGTAGCTGCCACCAGCAGACAAATGATTAGAAGACATTTTAAGCAATAAATCCTGAATGTTTCTCTATATCACCAGTGTCATTTCTTGTATGTTTGAAAATCGGCGTTAATAAATATAAGTTCTCCTTTTCTTTGCGCCTCCATTTCTC
This sequence comes from Spea multiplicata, assembly GCA_009364415.1. Classification (NCBI taxonomy): domain Eukaryota; kingdom Metazoa; phylum Chordata; class Amphibia; order Anura; family Pelobatidae; genus Spea; species Spea multiplicata. Next base: position 24,527,697 of record VKOC01000003.1, read on the forward strand.
TCCCTATCACGGATATGTTGTCCATTGATGGAGAGGATACCGGGGAGGATGCTGATAAATCACATGAACGAGAAGTGAATGCCGCCTGAGGTTATGGACATGAATCTTTTACGCAATCTTATCCTACCGGAGCAGCTTTAGGCAATGAAATAGTATAAAGAGAAATATAAATTTCACGTTTTGCCTTGGAGCCTCTGGGCATTGTGAATGCATTTTTCCTAGTTGTATACTTATATTAGTAACTACCAAATTGTGCATGCAATACAATGCCAATGGCTTGGATGTCTCTTTAATATGATCAGAACATCAAAAAGCAATAAATCCTCCGTATTTACATACATATTCAAATACTGTCTTCACATTTCTTGTATGAATGCATAAACAAATCTCCCCAGATGTTGCTGAAAAAAGCCCAAAATACTTGGATATATAAACAAATCTACGCAATCAAATTATGATGACGTGAACACTGAGCTTTATAATCTCAAAACACGATGGATGACAAGCATTCAGTAAACAGTATATGGAACATGTATTATAATGTCCGACACATTGTATAAAACGCGTGCAGCGCGTTATTCGTTTCCGAATGAGTGGAACGGAACTGCAAACTGGGCAAGTACCTGCGAGGGGCGTACGCGGAACCTTACTGTGCGGCTGAGGCGGAGGGGGAAGGTTCGGTTGGACGGACTGGCACTGCCTGAGGGGAGGAGAATTTACGGAACGGACTTCAGGTTGCAGGTGAATGCACAGCAGAAACCTTCCGAAGAATGCGTATAGTATGCTGCTAGTGTTTATGAAACGCCATATGCTAGTCAGGGAGCACGGGTGGCGCCGTATGTGGAACAACTTCAGTGCCGTGATTATTGTGATTATTCAAAATGGCGTTTTTACTCGAAATATGATTGATTAGCGTAATCATACATGCTGCTTCTTTTTCTGTAAGCAACCTGACTGCACGATATGCCCCCCCTCGCTTTATATTCAGAGTTGGTAATGAAACATGCATACTTGCAGGGCTGTCTTAAAATCGAAGCAGCCCCACAGGATGAATTTTTTAATGTGGCGATCAGCCTAAAACATTTCAATCTTCCCAAAGGGTATCCAGGCCTTGTGCTCCCCCTGCAGACCTTTACGACATACTATTCTTATTCTTGTGTTTGTTCTTACCTGATTTTAATACTTTATTTTATTTGTATCCTTTTGTATTTATGGTTATACTGCAAATATTTACTGATATGATCTTGAATGTTTTTGTTTACCTCAGGCATCTTTCACTGTAATCAAACGTAGGCCATCGGCTGTAAAAGAAAAGTTCTTTTTGTGTGAATCGCCATTCTTCGTACCGTGAGAGGAAATCGCTGCAATACCGATTCATTTCAGTAGGGAATTGTGCAATTACAGCTATTTTGTTACGAAATAGTAAGTAGCTGGTACAGTGTTGTAAAACATTGATTTAGAATGTCCTATAATGTTGTTTTATATCTTAGTCATTAATTTTACCTAAATACCACTCATTTATAAAACTAGTTCTCATTGAATGAGTATGTGGCAAGAAGATGGATTTATAAAAATACACGTATAAATATATATAAAATCACAAATTTGAAATGCAAATCTTCTAAAGCACATATCTAGAGGGTCCTCAGGTTTTCTTTTTAAGTAAATGATTTTGAAGGGGAGTAAACTATAATTTGACAAGTTCCAAGCACTTAAGTTTAAAAAAAAAAAAAAAAAGTGTCCATTCCTGTAAACTCTTGCGCTCACCGCAATGCTGAATTAACACTTTTATGCTTTTATCTCTGTCAAAGTTATAATGGCTGAAGGTCAAGTACAAGTAGAACTCCCTCTGACGGAGACAGGCCCTATTACTCAGAGCACCAAGGTACTTCATCAGCAACCACCTCCACGGCTGTGCAGATTTTTCTCCCAGGGCAGATACTGCCAGTTTGGGCGACGGTGTCGATTTCTTCACCAACATTTGGATTATTCATCATCTAAGAAGGCATCAGAATCTTTGTCTTCATCTAAGAAGGAATCAGAATCTTTGTCACGTGAAACTCAGGCGCAAACCAAAGTCTCAAAGTTACCCAAAGCCGGCGTGACAGATTCAGGAGTAGCTAAAAAGCCTCCAGAAGCTCGTCAGTGGAAATATCGTCCGAGAAAGCTGTGCCGCTACTTTGCTTCAGGCTACTGCTCTTTGGATGCTAATTGCAGGTTCTTGCATCCAGCAACGTTTCCTGCAGTGGCCGATGTCCATCCTGCCAGTAAAAAATCAGCCGTTAGAAATCCTGAGTCAAGAACCCCTAGTGTCCGTCCAGCAGTAGTCCCTAAAGAGATTAAATCTGCAGATATAACTCCAGAATCAGCCAGAAAGCTGAGAGAGACGGAGATTTCCCAATTGCTTAAGAGATTCCCAAAGGATAAAGTTATTATCCAGGAAAGGGAAGATGGAAAGGTTACTTATTACAGAATCACGATTGAGCCCACAGATCCAGACTGGGTAAGTCTATGTGTAAGCAACACATAATGCAAAGAACCAGTTTAGTTTGTTGCCACTTGAAAAACGTAGAACATTCCTGGTGTTAAGCATTAGGAAAATTGCAATGCCCCTAAAACAACGAAGAACTTAAAATTATGGTAAACCTGTACAAAGCTGTCGTACATCCAGAATTCCATCCCTTTAGGATATTAGCTCTAGATATATGTATATACAATAAGTGATACTGTGCTCTAAAGTCAAGTTAGTGCAGCACATACAGTATATGTGTATGATTACATTAATCATTATAAACAAATATAATTCCAGTTAGAGCCTGATGTTTTGTAAGGAATGTGCTGTAACTAGGTGGGTGTCAAAATATACAACAATATATAAGGTTGTATTGTAGTGTGTGATGTGGTATATATTATATATATATATATAATCAAATGAAATATTTCATTACACTGCAAAGCTTAACATTGTGATATTTTGCTATATGAGTCCACAGAAGTATTATCCTGGTAAAAAGTCATTTACATTAGGCAAATAATTTAATGCATACATACAAGTGGAAAATAATTGAACATGTTACATATTCAAACAATAAACCTCAGCAGATTTCTTATTTGTTTACTTCTTTGCCCTTTAAACACACTTTGTAGTAAACACTAGAATTTTTTTAAATCAGCGTCCGCTTGTGTACACTAGTATTTAATAGACTTGGGCAAATGGGCCAAAAATAAGATAGACATATTTTTTTGGTTAGTTTTTGGCCCATTAGGTTAGGCGTTCCCAACCTATTTGGTTCGGCAAAAATACAGGGGCATTTTTAATTCGGGAACAAATTTCTTGTTCAGTGCCCTCGTTCACTCTCCTTGTTCACTCGTTCTCACGCTCTCTAAATGTTTCCCTACCTTCCCTGCGGACCATGTTCACTTCTGCATCTTCTATCTTTGTGCGCGACTTAGCGGACATAACACGGCGGGAGCTTCTGCCAATATGTCATTTTGCCCTAACTTGAAGAGCTATATGGCGGAGCTTGCTGTGTCGCCATTTTGGCAGAAGTTCCTGCCAGGTTATGATGGCTGGGATGCAGATGAAGATATAAGAGAATGAAGAAGATAAGAGATATTCAAGGTTTTGTACGAAACGATGATTTTACCAGAATTCTGTAAATTTCGATAATATTTAAGCATTCCTTAAAAAATGAACCAATTACTTAATTTATTCTTAACTAAAGATATATTTGTACAAAGGATTTGGGCAAAAACTCGTACTAGGAATGATGTCTCTTATGTTTTTTTGTGTTGCATTCAGCAGAGTAGGCTCTCGTGCAAATTGTCATGGCATAACATATTAATAGTATGTTTTCAAGTGTTTGCGATATTTTGCCTAAAAATAAACTGACTTCTTTAAGGTATTCTATAGCATGAGATAAAAAAAGGATAGAAGGGCAAGAGGGCAAACGCATCTACCATGTTCATCTTTCATCTAATGCACTAATCACGCAGATCAGAACTCATCTCCTTGTTTATCTCTTCCTTAGCCATTTGATTTGAAAGAAATGGATATTATGCTGGAGTTTCCTGACAATTACCCCTTACAGGTACTTAATATTTGTCTGTGTTTTCTTTCTGGCTTTTGGATAATCAGAAGTGCCCACTTTCCTCTATGTTTAAACTTCAATCATACCATAGGAATTGCTTCACATTATTCCAGTGGGGCTGGAATGCAAATGTTGCACATTTTCTTTCTGTCATTATACCCTTTTGCTCCTATGTGATGAGGCTTTTATTTCCCAGCTGTAATTGGGCATTGGGAAAAAAACGAAGCCCGTGGAATATGTTACTTATATGTTAAGAAAAAATTTAAAATGCTTTAGTGGAGAACCGCAACTTTGATCAGCACAAATGATTCCACCTCACTTCCGTAGTCACTTTATGATATATTTAACAAGATAACGTCCAGGAGATTAAAGCTATCCCCACGCTGTCTCCCTGAGAGGATTCGTGAAGATCTCTGTTGGTTTTAAGATGACGTTTGATGTGTTTTCAGTGTTTGGTGTGCGTCTCTTCAGATCCCTTTGTTGAATTATAGATGCATGTAGATTGACAGAAGATAAGTAATACTTGGTAGCATAGCTGCTTCAATGCAGATCTTAAGCATTCCTTATTTACTTTTCCAGGGACCAAAATGAATTATACAGTGCTGCATACAGTAACATACATTGCTGTGTATAGTAATTAATGTAAGCATTGGCAAAAGCTCGGTTGTATATCATTTTATTACAGTACGCTTCCTTTGTCTGCAGACCTGGAAGCTGCCATAGTTGTCACTCAAGTGATATTTTGGGTGACCTTCTCTGCCCAACCACCGCACTATGGCGATTCTTTATAGAAATGCTAATGACGTTTGTTTCTCCATAGACTTTCATTAGTCTCTGGAAGTCCAGGTCCTAATATGCAGCTACCAGAAAATGCTATATTATGCAAAAACTAGAACTGTTTTAAAAACCGAAAACATCACAACCTCTCATAAAAATGAAAAATAAAATGCTGAGAATTCCCCTTTAAGAATGCTATTTTTTTATTATTTGACAGGTTTTTACAGTCCAGATTCCAGAGGATCAGGTTTTACCCTCCATCATGGGCAGGTAAAGCTACAGTTGTATATTTGTATACAGTATACTAGTGTTTAGGTAACTCGAAACAAGTTGTTTTATTGGACTCTCAGACAGTGATAATTATGTGGTGTTTGCAGCCTGGTAAGAGAAGATATTGTTGATCATCAGATGATCGAGGGACTTGTCTGCTATGATACACTTCAGGTTTACACATACAGAGCCTCATAACTGAAACAGTAAATAAAAAGTTTCTAAATTTTAATTGTATCATTGCTGTGGTGTCCCCTACAGAAGAAAGCATTGGTCTGGGGTTATGAGGACCATTCGATTTGTATTATTTTATCGCAGGGCCTGAATTGGTGTTTTAATTGCCTTATGGCATTAAAACTGACAAGTGCATGTAGAGTGATCCACATCATTCTCGCATCATTCTTTCATCAGTATCTGGGAAGATAGAAACAAACAATTTGATGGCAGATAAAAAAACATTCTGTCCATCTCGTCTGAATAAGGTTTAATCTTGTCTTAGATTCAGGGTAGCCATATGTCCACCCAATGCATATTTAAATTCCCTCGCTGCATTAGCCTCTACCGCTTCTGCTGGAAGGCTCTTCCACTTATCTACCATCCTCTCAATAAAATAAGCTGGTATCGTGGTATGTTAACACAGATTCTTTAGAGACCATAGGAAGCTAGTGTGATGTGTTTGGCTTACAGTGGTTGTAGCTGAGCGTGATATGTTGCTTAATATGATGTGTATGTTTGTGTGCGCTAGTTTGATTGTGTCAGTGTGTTTCAGTTTGTGTTAGTGTGGCTGACGGCTGTCGATATGAATGTGCTTTAGTGGAACAATCGTATAAAATGGCCCTTACTTGGGGAATTAATCCCCTCCCAAATTGTAACCCCTGTGGGGAAATCCTCCCTTGTAAAATATAGTGAATTAAGATCCATTTACTGGTTAGATCAATGGTAACTGGATATGTATATATACATATAAAGTTCATATCTAGGAAGCCAAACTACTAAATCCAGTTGGATTCTTTGGCTCTTTTGAAAACTTATTTTATACATTCAAGTACTTGCAAGGCATAAATAACAAAATCCTTAATGATTTCTATGTTGGAGAGCCTGTCTTCTCCATTTGAGATGGCTTCTAATGGTATGTTGTGCTGGTTAGAAGACATTTGGAAGGTGACCTAAAACAGTAGTGTAGCAGGAGCATTCACAAGAATTATCAATGGATAGGACATCGAACCCAAAAAGTGAGCTCTGTGAATGAGTGAGTTTGTTGGAGGAATGATAAAGAACAAGAAAAATATTATATGAAGACTCAAATCTTAGATAATCACTATAAATCCCAGTAACTAGATAGAGATGGCAATATATCTTTATGAAAGCAAATGTGTCGGTATGTTCTGGAGAAAACTGTACCGATGGAGAAATGGGATTTGTTGCCAGATGATATCGCTCATCAAAACTGGCGAAGGCTGTGTGATCTGTTCTGGAGTGTTCTGGAGTGTCTGTAGCAAGACAATGCTTTTGAATGAAATGTGTGGAAATGTGTGGATTAGGAGACATAATAAATGAACAGTCAAAGCTCCCCAGCTGGACAGCAGTGATCCACACAGGTGACACCGGTCAGAAAGTACCTCATTTCTGTCTTAATGATGTTTGTACTTTCATGTAGCATCTTTCACTCAAGCACCTTTAAGTAGTTCAGATATTTGTAGGCGTATGATGTTGTAAACGCAGGACAGAAGGATTTCGGTAATCTGCACATGAATTTGTCATTTATGCTGCAAACTAAAAGCCTTGAAAATAGCCATTCTCGAGCAGATTAAAGAGGCAATTATGTTATGGCTGTGCAATCTGATGGAGTACACTATAAAATGAACAGCACATACAGCCAGTACTACGGAGAAAGTTCTAACCTTAGCAAGAATGGACAATTTTACAAGTGACATTTCTACATTATATAAAAGTTATTTAAGGTCAGCCCTCAAGCATTCTGGGCAGTGCATGTTTTCTCAAGCGCTGGTTTATGACTGTGCATGTCCTGCTCTTAGGAACAGGTATGATCTAATGGAGATCGTCCAACTTCCTTATTTCTTGATGATTTTTTTTTTACTCGCCTGGCAACTAGCATTAGACTTACCAGTAACCGACCAGTGCCCAGTGGATGGTCCATAATGCAGTCCGATCTGATATGCACAGCCTTACACCAAGCATAACTGAATGCAATGTACTCTGTACCCATCTTTTAAGCCTCTACATCCATGTAATCTCTTTGCAAAGCTAAAATCCTAGAAATAAGTAAATGCTTTTGGGTTTCTGATAGCATCTGCAAAAGTATGGCATAAACCGTTAAATGAAGACCCATTATAATATATTTATTGATTTATTTAGGCATGTGTGTGAGGCCTCTGATGCCTGGCTGCAAGCCAAACATGCCACCAATCAGCTAATTGGAAAAGTTGAACTTCTATTCCGTCCGTACCTTCACTGGCTTGATCGTAACATGGAGAGACTGTTTACAGAAGGGGCTCGTGTGGTAATTTGATTTGAATCAAGTGTACTTGAAAGTGAAGCATCTTCTTGGGCATTTCAACCAGGGTTATTTTCTAAATGGTCTACTTTGTTCTTTGTCAATGTCTAGTTAAAGAGAGACATTGAAGCAGAAAAGGCTGGAATCGAATTCGTTCCGTACCAGCAGCTCCAAGAGGCAGTCAGCGCAAAATGCAGCAAGGAGGAAGAAACTGAAGAAAGTAGTGCCCAGGAAACGGAGCCTGTGCAGAGCTTTGCTGAAGACGTGGATGATGATGATTCAGACAGCTGGATAAGTTGTGATGACAGTGATGAGGATGAGCCAGGAGCCACTGGCGGAGATGGCATGCGTACCGTGGAAGGTGGAGGAGGAGAGGGCAGGAGGAAGGGAACAGAAATCCGGTTATTGGGTCTCCAGATGACAGGAGGAGTGGGGACTTTGGTGGCTCAAAGCATAGCGGTTAACCTGCAATGTAGTAGGTGAGGAACACTTCGGTTAAACAGGAGAAGCTGTTGTGATAAAGACTTAAGGAGGAAAAAACGTTTTTTAATATTTAGAAAAATAAATTAGCATGTTATGTCCCAGATTGCATACTGGTAATAAATGTGCATTATGTAAATATATAATATATACTTAGTAGCTAATGGCAAAATTAAATAAATCAAATATCATAAGACTGCAAAATTGTATATAATTGTTTTAACATATTTTTAGTGGACTTATGTTAAAAAAAAAAAAAGTTATCACTATTGCAGGTAAGTAGAAACATTTCAGTTATGAATGGCCATGCCAGTGAGTTTGGGTGAGATAACACCAGAGCTTTATGTGAGCTTTATGTGAGCTTTATGCAGGGCCAACACAGCCTTCCTTACAGTAAAACCTCACTGTGGATAGGCCCTTCATAGTGCCTACCTGTGTAAGGTGAAAGTGTTTCAACTGCCCATAAGAAATGATCCCATTCTATTTTGTCTTCCTTTTACTAGTATCACTTAAAATAGTATTTTGTTAATAATAATTGTTAATAATATTTTGTTTCACTAGACACAGAAATGATTGCATATTGGCTTTTTAAAAAACATTTATATGTTTTTTATCCTGGCCCAGTCTATTAGACAGACCTGCTAGGTTGTTATAATGCTACCTTGTGGTAAACAATAGAATATATTTCTTCATCTCTCACAGGCACCCTCTGAATAATTAAGGGCCCATGGGGAAGGGGGCTAACTTAGCATTGCTTTAAAGAGTCCCTTCAATGTGGTATTTAAGCATGGAAATCAGCCAACATTTCTGAAAACTGCTACTCTGCGTAACTGTATGCAACTCTGTGTTTAAAATTCAAACTTAAACGCCTTTTTTATACTTCTTTTAAAAAATACTTGTTTTGCTAATAAATGCCTTTATAGAAGTTGTCAGCAGCCACTGTGCACACTGAGCTACATGTTTTAGTCGTTTATGCTTTAATTGTGTAAATCCTGTGTTATCTATTTTTTACTCTCAAGATGCAAGGTCACAGCAGATTTGTCCTTGAATGGGAAGCAACCATGCATTGCCCAGTGTGAGAGATGCAACAGCCGTATTTCTGGCACCTTCCTTCCCACTATAATGCATCAGTACTCATCTGTGCTGGGATATGTAGACATACAGGGGGCAATTCTTAAGGAGCTCATCCTTCAAGATTGTGCTTTTATGATCGGTTGCTTAGACTGTTCACAAGAAGAACCATTGCAGGTACCATCAACTATTCTTGAGATGGGCGTGTGTGGATGGGGTATGTATGGGGTAAATAGAGTAGTAGTCGCAACTCACCATTTTTATTTGAGCAAAACTGCATAGGACTTAGGATGACTGGTAGAAGAAGCCTCGCAGATCATTATATAAAATCAAAGGCAAATGGTAAAATGTGGGGGGATCCATTGTGTGATGAACCCTTGTATAACCATGTAGTGTAGAGATTCTGGATGCAGTATGTGTGCAGGCAACCCATTTCCTTGGATTACTCAAGTATTCAATGGCATTCTTTTATTTTTGTCTCTTTCATGTTTCATTTTATGTTTTGTTTTTTAACCTGTACAGAATCTATCTTTCGGGATCACTAAAGATATGAATTGCCTGAAGTGTCACAATAAACTAAGTTTGTCAATTGAAGCTTCCAGGTTTCTGAAAGTAGAGCGTTTCTCTGGCAAAAACATCGGTAAGAAAATATCTCTTTGGATGCGTCTTTGGGTTGTATAGCAATATCATTACTACATATGTCGGTTGGGTGCAAGACTGTTTTATACATACGACTCGGTTTACATAAAGGGATAGTCTTGTATACATTCTTTAAAAAAAAAAATGGGGAAAAAGGGAATTAACTGAGGTAGAAGCTGCAGATACAGATGTACAGCTGCCGCCCTCCTCTGTTTTCCAATGATTCTAACAACCACCTGCTTGCTTGGAAACACAAAGGAGAAGACCCCTGCCCACTGGAGCTGGCTGGTCGCAGGAATATCACGTGTCAGGAGAAATACTCAACCGTGTACATCTCCTACGCAGAAATTACTTGAAGGGGGGGGATTCTGCAGATACCACTGAAACTTAAAGGGACCTCTCAGCTATATTAAAGTGCATATGATTGTTGGAGGGTCCCTTTAATGATTAATGAAGTGAAAGCTGCATTGGTGTTTATATTGCGCCAACAATTTCTGCAGTGCTAAATTGTACTTAAAAAGATACATACATTGAAAGGCCGTTGCAACAAACTAAGGTAAACTTGATTCATTAGGCCCCTGCTCACAAGCTTAGAATCTAGAGGGAATGAGGAGAGGAAAAACATAAGCTATAGCGAATAAAAAGCGGGCTTAGAGTGTCATAGATGAATGAGGGATTTGTATCACTGGCAGATATGTTCCAGCTGAATTGATGATACATTTCAGTGAAAAGGGGGTTTTGAGGGTTTTTTTTTTTAAAATGAAAGTGAGTTATGGCGTTATGGGGGCACAAGTGAAGTTCTGTATAATGTTTTATCATCATAATGCACCATTTCAGGTAACAAAGGCCTTAACTATAAGAAAAAAAATGTGAGAGATCCCTCTATCCAGTCTGGAAAACCGCTACCAGACAACGGAACCTGCAGACATTACAGGAAGAGCTGCCGCTGGTTGAGGTAACCTTATGGAAAGGACAAGTCCCAAGTGCTTCTGATGACAAATGGTCAGATATAGCTAGTATTTTGGTGCTTGGCAGACAACTTTAGGCGTCACCTTGGTATTTTTATAAGCGTGACAAGGAATGGTCTAAAGAGATCAACATATTAACTGAAACCATTATCCTTTCTCTGGGTGCTGTGTACGGCTTATAATCGGTGTGGGATTCTTTACTTGTGAAATGAAAACTAGTCCAGAAGGAACAGATTTATAAAAAAAAAAAAATCTGTTTCAAGGTTGTCGGCAAAAAAAAGAAAATATTTTGCATGATGAGCTGTAGCTTCTACAACTACAGTTTATATGTTGTTTGGCGAGGTCAGACCTCTGTTATTGACATAGCACCGTAGCCCAATAAGCATACTATCTCCTTCTGACGGAAATTCCTGTGTATAGTAACACCCGAGCTTATTTTGCCAATGTCCTGCGTATTTGCTTAGGTTCCCATGCTGTGGGAAAACGTATCCATGTGATGTTTGTCACGATGAAGCTGAGGACCATGACATGGAGCTTGCAACTCGCATGGTGTGTGGTTATTGTGCAAAAGAACAGGTAAGAGTCTGTATCCCAGGCCACAGATCATGATGGAATCTTCTTTACTGTAATGAATCATTTACTTTTTCCTGTATTCTGTTTCATAATGCATGGTATTGGAAGCACTTTTTACTCTAGAAGACCATTTTTTTCTCTTGTTTTAACCAATTTATCTGCCTTGTGCTTAACTGTAGTGATGTGTTTATTGCAACTTTGCAATTGCTGCATTCACATCCCCTCCTTGTAATGCCCAGGTTCTAATCGCCATTCTTTTTCCACCAGCCATATACTAATGGAAAGCCTTGCCTCTCCTGTGGGAAAATGATGAGCAGAAATATGCATTCCATACACTGGGAAGGAGGACAAGGATGCAGGAGCAAAGTAAAAATGTCCAGGTATGTCCAGGGAAAGTGTCCTCTGGGGTCACAGTTTTGGACTTCAGCTGAAAAGGCCGTGCACTTCCACTTGTACCACATGAATGCACTTATCCACTCTTCATATCAAAACATTCACAATGGGGTTTATCTCATACAGGAAGGATAAGCAGAAATACAAAAACACAGTGAAGACCGTATCAAGGAAAAGTGTGAGCAAGAATTGAATGACATGGAACAAGCAGAAGGTTAGTAAACATGATGTGCACTGAATGAATGCCATGTAGCGGCTTTATGTCATTACAGCACACCCAGCAGTGTTCTGATCTCTGTGATCACTTTTTATCGCTGAGTCGCTTACATTTACATTATTTGTATTTAAAAAGTGTTAGTTGTTTGCACAGATTAATGGACAGGGGCAACATACAACTAATGTTTAACATTTAGATGTGAGTAATGACAAACCGTAGCAAGACTTGCATTTTAGGGTTGTTTCACCAGGTTATCTGACAGCTTTAGGAGACTCTTCTTCGCCCAGAGTGAGCCATTTGGAGTAAAATCCTCAAAAAGGGGTGGCAGAGAATTTGATGGCAGAAAACAACCCTCTAACCCAGGGCTTGACATTTTTTTTAAATCTAGGAACATGCTCCCATTCAAATCAATGGCAGCACTTTCCACACGTGCACAGGGGCTGAACAGACCCTTGCAGCCAGCGTTCCCCTGAGTCGGTGCAGGAGCTAACTGGAGATCTCCTGCACGGGATTTAGCTGAGGGATCTGGAAAGGGACACATGCATATGGGGGGGATTCTGCAGGATCCCACCATGCGTTTGCAAAACAGACAATAAGTAACTTCCTCGCTGTATTAACCTCTAGTTGGAAGTCTGTTCCACTTATTTACCACCCTGGTAATGAAGTAAAATTCCCTTACATTACATCCGAGCCTCTGACCTACTTTTAGAAATGAAGTACTGTTTTTTTAATGATACAGAGATTGCTTATCCTAATATCTTCTATCAATACCCTGTATTATAAGGCTGGCTACATTATGGCTAACATACAAGATGTGTGTGTGTGTATATACTATGTATATAATTTTAATTCTAGTTCTGACTGGTTTACAAATTAAATAAAGCCTATATTTAAAAAAAAATCAAAACAATGGGCACATTGGGCACGTTAGCCATTGCATGACCCTTAGTTGCCAGACCTCAGTGAATCCAAATTGGTTGTATATTCACTGCTAAACTTTTTTTTCTTCTCCAGTTTCTTCAGGGGGTAATCCAATGATTGGTTATATAAAATGGTATCGGGGAAAGGGAGCTAATGAAGCTGAACACACCAAAGAAGACAGAGCACCTTAAAGCATGAGCGCCGGCCATATCAGAGAAATCCAATGTTTTCCCTGATGAGACTGATAGTTTGTCTTGTTTTGTTATGCCACATACATTAAGATCATTTGAAAACATTATGATTACATTTCAATTTACAGCTTACATTTAGTGAACATGCTGTGGTAATCTTTGTAATATCATACAAAATCCAATAAAATATTAATAGAAATATGTAATTTGATTTTAGTTAAGTGTAGTTCATCAGTATCTTCTCATATTTGTATATCTATCCCATACATGATAACATTATTGTATTTAGCTGTACCTGCTCTACTGGAAGACTTCTCTCTGTATATGTCACACTCACTCCTTAAACATATACTTTATTATTTCATATTTAAGCATCTGGTCCTCTATGGATTATTGTTTTGTCTTAGAATTTTCCGCCTTTGGAATATAATTGCCTTTTCTAACGGACTGCCATTATAAGCCTAACAAAACGCCCATTTAAAGCTAACTTTAGATTTATTTTACCTTGTATATTAGTCATTTACGTCGATGTAAATGAAAATTAAATATGGCTCTATCATAACGAAAGGTGTTTACTTAAATAATTAGGCCCATATTTTCCCTTAACTAAAATGTATGAAAACACTAAATACTGCATTTATGTTACAAACTAGGTTTTGCGAGTCCTCAAATTTGCTACTCACACAGTACTATTAACAAGAGACTAGAGAAATGTCCTCGTAACGGTAATACATTTTTTGTTACACCACCAAGAAACACTAGATGGCAGCCCGACCTCCATTACTACAAGTAAAAGAAGAAAATAATGTGTATGCACATAAACATACCAGATATTCTAAAACATTGTGTCGTAGTTTCTCATTAGTTTTATTAAACTCGACCATAGTGTAGGACATACTATGCTTCATGCAGACCGCATGTATCAATGCTTCAGACACAGCTTTTATTTTCTTCAAGCAAATAAAAAATAGGGCAATTGTCAAATTACTCCCAGTACTCACTCCAATAACCACATTGGTGATATATTTTAAATTTGTAGTCATTGCAATTTTCTTTTTTATGAAGCAAATATGTAAGTTTCACTTTGTTGTCTGTGATGCTTTATAATGCTCTGTAAGTATCAGGCCATGGGGTTATGTACAATATTGTCCCTGGTACAAAGCGGACATTTCATTTCTACTGGTTCCTCTTTGCATCAGCAACAATTTTTATGGAAAACCCGTAATGAATCTGAATTTCTGTATAGCTTTTGTTGTGTTAAGTAAGAACTTGTTACAGCTCTCAACTTACCAAAGGCTACATTTGTTTTTAATAGAAGGTTCTATATCTAAGTTTTTCACTTTAAAAATAAGTTGACACAAATGCTTTAGTAGCTACATCTGGCAAACTGCCCCATAAACTTGACAAGTTACATTTTAACAAAACAAGTAACTATTTATGGCCGTATTACTTCCGCTTGGGAGACCCAACTGAATGCCTTTTACCTGCTTTTGTAGAGTTGAATCTTAAAGGAATTTTGAAAATCTTGCTAGATTGCATTCCGTTTTGAACCTGGAAAAACCAAATGCAACTATCTTATATTGGCTCAAAATAATGCATGTTTTGAACTTAGTTTAAGTTAATTTCTAAAGTTTAAGGTAATTCCAGATCTTTAATTGTTTTTGCCTTGTAGAAATAGCAAATTACATGACCTATGAGATTCAATTGAGATTTGCTTTGTCTTTAACAGAATGCCTAATCAGTCCCTTAAAAACCTCTGCAGAAAACTCATTATGTTTAGTCTTTAAATACTATTCTTTAGGTGAGTTAACCCGGTATATTTTCTAACACTAAGGGTTTGGAGTGATATCAATTTCTTCTTTGCTGTGAATTCATGATACACGAAAAAGGGTTCACTCCGCTAAGCTGGCGCAGAGCTGGCCCTACATAATGTATAATTAAAGTGGGGAGATTTCTTAATTGAGAGAAACTCGTCAGTATTGGCCATTCATAATTTAAAGATAAATGGATGTCTGCCAGACGACTAGTTTATTTGTATCTGTGTGTCATGATACACTGACGACTAAAACCTGTGTCGATGGCACAGAACCCCATCAGCCAAAGTAAGACCTGCACCCAGGTGTCAATCTTGGTTGGGTTATACCTACTTGGTGCGGTTTGCCTGCTGCTCACTCCTTAGTGAATAAACCCTAAATATTTGGAAAATTATAATCGGTATTAAATCGCAGTCTGCAGGAATTACTATTATGCTAATCAGTAAAACACTTGAAGTGTAACCAAATAATAAAGTCACAATCACAGATCAGCTAACCATAGTACATTGAAGCCTGATTGTATTGATCCTAGAAATCCAGTATAGCAAACACAAGAAAATTAAAGAATACTCATCTGATAATCAGAACTGGTCTACCCAGAGAGAATAACCGTTTATATTACAAAGTCTGGAATGGGTTTGGCCAAATGCCACAAAAATCATATGCTCCTGTATAATTTCTGTATGATATAAGGATGTAATAAATTCTGAATTAGTGATGTCTCTCGTTTCAGACTGTTTATTTGGTGTATCTCCAGTTCATTTCTTATTGTAAATTTACCTTCCTGATGTTTGTGTGATCTGAACTGTCAGAAACTTGCTAGAACATAGTTGTCCAGCTAGCACTGAGCTTGAGTCCCAGCTTGAGAGTCACATAGATTATTTTATATATATATAAATTAACGATGTCCTCTAGCCAATGCATGCGGCTCTGCATATTAAAAAACATTTAGTGTGCTATATATATAGGTTTGTAGATCTACCATGCGTTTCGATTCATAGCCTTCATTGTGTATTGTACAGGTAAGATGAACATTTTTAGTCACCAACTTAATTATGCATCCGTGTAAAAGTACGCGTGCAAAAGTGAGCGCACCAGGGGTGCTAAAATGTTGCTGTACTTGTGGACATTTGTATTTTCCACTGATATATGATTTCTGTAGCCTTATGATATTTAACCATTAAAAAATCCCCAAAACCATGGGCAAGATAAGGATGTAAGGGAGTGAGAATATGTTAGTGTGAAGCCTACACGCAATTCCGTATGTACTGTAGGGTTGGTTTCCATGCCTTTTCATACACTGTACGAAGAAATCTTGCACCTAGGGGCTGGTAAACGTAGGTTCCCTCTATGAAGCCATCTGCGAGGGCATTAAAATGGAACCACTGGCCAGAGCAAGCGGGTGAGATGCAGAAAGGTTGTAGCTAATTCCAGGTTGGTAATGAGATGAGATGATGCACACCTAGAAAAAAAAACAAACTCTTGGCTCTTGTTTAATCTTTTAGGCTATAAACTAGTTATCTTTCATTGACAGGTGTTTGGAGAAATGTTGGAGCACTGTGCAATTGCCATCAGTTAACATTATAACTTTGACATTAAGTTTTGCATGTTAGGGCAAATGCTTGTGCAGAGCATCTCGCGGATTGTCTTTTGTTAATCTGAATTCGAAAGGTTCTGCATATTTGTGCTCAGACTTTGAACCGCATTACAGCGCTTATTATTTGTACACAAAGTTGCCTTTCTGAGTAACCTTGTTTTTCCTTTTGATCTGGAAGAGCTAATTATTTAAGGATAATTGAAAGAGAGCTGTATAAATCCAACTTTTCTTTAGCTCAAATTAATGAGAACCATCTGTCCTAAAAACAAAGAATTTCACATTTTAGACAAGTCTTTTAAGCAATGGGTAATCTGGCACAGAAAGAAAGAGAACCCCTCTATTTTATTTAGGTGTTTTATATGTTGCCCAATGATGAAATAGCAATAGGAGCCCAAAGGTAAATTAACACCAAAATAAAAATCTCCGCATTATTTTTATATGTTAGTGTATAGATATAAAATGCATCCTACAATTATTTCATTTTGTTGTCAAACAATTGGGGTTCTATAGGTGTTATCCCCATAGCAACCCATAAAATGATCCAAACATCAGGAACATTAGTTGCCATAGTGATAAGCCTGGTTGTATGTACCTCCCAATATATTAGTAGAGGTAACAATTGTACACATCAGTCTTTATCTGTTTGAAAAAATAATCCAAACTATTTTAAGCCTCACCTTTTTTACACATGCAAAATAAAATTCCTGTGCCAAAAACCATTGATGGTGTCATTTTATTTGGTTCATTTACTTTATGAAGATGTAAAGTTCTATTTCCAAAATAGGGAAAAAGGTTAATCGGGAATGTAACAGTTCATCTTTAGAGGGACAGCTGCATTAAAGAGTAATACATAAGAAACTACTGTGTGATTACTTTAATATGCATTCTTCACAGACAGAACAAAAAATAAATGTACTTTATTGGGTTAGAAGCTGCAGCTGATCATGATTCTCGCCACGAAAAAGGCTACTTTAAGCTGCCAATTAGTAACAGGAGAGAATCCCATTGAAAACAAGGGAATGGGCTAAATCATGCAGAGGGGATTGGATTCTGCAGACACTGGGGACACCATGCAAATGTAAAGAGACCTCTGAGCTATCATGTGCAGTAAATTACACTTGATAGCTTGAGAGTCCCTTTGAGTATTCAGTTTCAAAGTAAACCTAAGCCATTATCAGTACAGTGACTTGGACCTAGTGTTACAGCTCAAGAGCTGCTGTATATGGGAGCCTTGTTTAATACTACTCAGTTGAGATGAGGATGGGCTCCTCACTTTCACACTCACTCTCTCTCAGCACTCCATTGACATTTATCTTCTGTATGATGAAAGTAAATATGAGGTGCATGCGTTTAGAAAGCCTTAGTCAGCTGAAACGTGGGAGTTTAATATCTGCTGACTGCTGAGTTTAAATTTGGGAAGCCGCAATCAACTCACCCACACAATCTTTCTCTTTGAACGATTCTAAACTACAACTCTCACCTTCCCCAAGGCAGTTATTGTTTGGCACAGCGGATAGAAGACTGCAGAATTTTCATGGGGGCGCAAAAGATAAGATGCCCAGTTAAGCCCCATACTAACAAGCGTTCTTTAAAGAAAAAATCTAGATAAAACAAAAGGCAAATATTTGAAAGGAGGATGAATACTTTGGCTTTGTTCTTTTTGTGCAAGCTTAAGAAGATTTAACTCTTATCTTAGAAAGTAGATTTATGAACAATGTGTTCTGCCAAGTATATGTAGAACTGTGAGGGGAACTTTTGTTTAATCCTTCATTGCTTAATGAGCATTTTGAAGGACCAGGAGTATCAAAAATGCCTTCGACCTATGATTTGTTTTGACGTCAAGATTAAACATGCTTATAAATAACATTCAGAGGCTATGGATACAAACAGAGCAGAATGGACTCAACTAGGGACAGTCACGAGTGTCTTTTCTTGCAGACATTTTGGGATTATATTATCCTTGAGTTTGGTGGTCTAGTGACCTGTCCCTTTTTCCCAGTCTTGCTGGCTTTCTCCGGCTACATTTGCTTCAGTTTTCCATTTGCCTTGCTTGATGTTTTGGGAGAACGATGCCACTTCTTCTATAAATATAAAATTCAAAAGAAGACAAGCCCAACGGTAAAGATGATGTGTTTGTGTATATGGAGAAGTGTGTTCAACCACGTGGTCTACGTTCTTCCAATGGTGATGCTGAGTTGGGTTTGCATGCCGCCGTTAGCATTACCATCTGAAGCACCCTCTGTGTACACTCTTTTTGGGGAGGTTTTTGGTTGTCTACTCCTGTTTGATTTTCAGTATTTCATATGGCATGTATTACACCACAAAAACAAGTGGCTCTACAAGAAGGTGCATGCTGTCCACCACAAGTATGTTGCCCCATTCTCGTGGTCAAGTCAGAACCTCGGAGGCTATGAACTAATGGCGATTGGTTTCTGGAGCAACAACAACCCCATTGCATTAGGATGCCACCCATTGACATCATGGATTTGCAACTTGCTTAGCATCTGGATGTCTGTGAATGACCATATTGGTTATGATTTTCCCTGGTCTCTTAGCCACATCCTACCATTTCGGCTGTATGGTGGAGCACTGGCCCATGATTTGCATCACCAGAGGCCTGAAACAAACTTTGCTCCTTTTTTCAGCCATTGGGACCTAATTTTTGGAACATCATGTTACATTGAAAATAGTGGGTAGGAACCAAGCACTTGTAAAAAAAATTAATAATAATGGCATTAAGTTTGTATGCTCAGTATGTGAATGTATATGAGCCATTCTAACTTTTTTCAGTCTGCAATGGGTATTTGTGTCTATTAGAGGTTAATTTGCATAACAGTGTCTTTGTCTCAGTGAGTGAAAGAGACAGTTCATTAATCGTATGTTTACATGGGAACGTCTTTGTGTAAATGAATGTCTTTGCATATCATTTATGAGTATAGCAGTAACTGCTACCTCTGATTGTATACGTCAGTGTATCATTTTATGTATCATTGTATGTGTCCATATTAATCTGATACAGTTTAGACCCTACACATTTCTAATACACAGATACAAAAATGTCAGTGACACAAAAAAATATCTCCATTTTCAGCTCCTGAAAGAAATGATAAAAAGGCTATTTATTGTAAAAACATCCAAAAAGTTTTTCAATAAAAGAAAAGTGAAGTCTAAAATATATTAATCATTTGACAAAGGAAAACAAGTCTGGTACATATCATGGTTACCTTTTGCTATTGTAGTACTGTTTCATTGTCTTATATCAGTTTTGTATGGTACCACTGGGGTTTAGATGGATGTGAGCAGCTTCATGGAATACATATTCTTCTCTTGTACTATAATTGGCCATTTACATTAATTAGCACCTTAATAGTAGTATGGCCACTTGTGCCCTTGCATGATTTCTAATGCTAACCAACAAATTTCACATTTTCAGCAAAATGTTTGTCATTTGCTGTCCCTTTAAATCAGTCACATTATCCTCTTGGATCCAGGATGCGTTGTCAGGGAGCTAGAAAGGGTCTGAATTGTTACGTTTGTAAGAGCTTCTGAATGGGAGGGGGAGTCAGCTAAGCGGCAGCAAATGAATAAGCAAAGGAATAATCTTTACTGCTCTTTTTCTTTGAAGATTGCAGCTTAGCAGGTGCTGGCGATGGAAGTCTTATCTTGCCTGTCCCATCTTTTGGATAAATACTTTCTCAGTAGACCACTGCTACAGCCACTATGGGACCACATGAGGCTTCGTTACTTTGATACTCTCAGGTCCCCACTCTTTCCTGTCGTCCTTACTGTATCATCCTACATCATTTTCTGTATCCCGTATCTAATCTTCAACCTCATAGGGAGAAGATGGCCTTTTATCCACAAGTACAAGATCCAACAAGATAGGAACCCTACAGGAGCCATGATTATCCACTGCCTTGGAATCACACTGTACAACCATCTGTTCTATATCTTCCCTGCTGCTGTTGCCCAGTGGTACTGGAGACCTCCATGCCCCCTCCCAGAAGAATCTCCAACGATCTTGGATATAATGTTTGGAGTGTTGGGAAGCCTTCTTCTTTTTGATTTCCAATACTTTATCTGGCACATGATCCACCATAGGAATCGATGGCTTTATAAGACTTTTCATGCAATTCACCATGAATATATGGCCCCTTTCTCCCTTGCCACACAGTGTCTTGGTGGTTGGGAATTAGTGACAGTTGGGACCTGGACCACATTAAATCCCATCATCTTAAGGTGCCACCTTCTCACTACCTGGATCTTCATGGTATTCCACGTGTATGTCTCTGTAGAGGATCACTGTGGTTATGACTTCCCTTGGTCCACATCTCGCTTGATTCCATTTGGAATTTACGGTGGGCCAATAAAACATGATGTGCATCATCAAAAGCCCATGAGCAACTATGCCCCCCACTTTACTCACTGGGACAAAATTTTTGGCTCCCATGCCGAGTTCAGTTCTGTTAATGGTGTCCTGGAGCTTCCCACCCCTAACAAAACTTGCTGTGCAAGCAAACAAGAGGACAGTCTATATGATGAAAGTGTATCTCCTACAGAAAGGGTTGCTGAAGAAAGAAGTTAATGTCCACTCATCTTGAGAAGTTACTTTTGTATTATTGATGAAAAAGATTCTTATTGGCTTAATTCCAAGCATCTTAAATCCCTGCTCCTTTTGTCTTGCAATTACATTGATGATAGAATGGCTTATGAAATATAAAAGAATCATAGATATCAGTTTGATGATGTCAAGTGGCAGGAAGGTCCAGTATTGTCAAATCAGTTGGCATAGGTACTGCTGTAAGGATCTATAGTATTAAAATGATTAACTGATAACACTTTTAGCAGTTGCAGCATTTTCCAAATACTAATATTACACATGCAAAAGCAGTATATATTGTCGAGGATGACAGCAGTAAAATAAATGTGATAACTTGCATTTTTCCCAGTTTTTTCCCTGTAAACACGGAAGAAATAAACAGCCAGCAGCAGGTAAGTCTCACATGCTTTTAAAATGGGGACCGTATACTCCAAACAAGCACTAATGACTCTATAGTTTAAACAAACATATAGTTTTGTGTTTATTTGCTGATATGTAAAAGGTTCATATACACAGGGCTCCGACAGGAAGATGAGAATTGTGGGTCGGACACTTTTTCCCCACTCATATACATGAACATAAACATGAACTACACATAGAGTATGGTGCTCGTGAATCTGGAGCTATTAAATGACTGCAAATACAGTACAAGAACCCTCAGACACCCCTCTCCAGTATACAATGTTTGAACATTACACTCTTGATGTTTCACACACAGCATTATTATTGTAGTACCTTGGAAGATCAGGGTGTGCACTTTTTGTTGTTTTAATATGTATTGCATACTTGTCAATATATATAACATACTGTAATATATTACTATATGATTTACAGCAGGTCATCAATTTTAGTGTAGCTTTTAAGATTATAAGAAAAACAACAACTATATAATAATGTGTCACGTTGAATCATTCAGTTATCATTAATTTGTACCACTAAAACAAGGCATTCGTATGGACCATGTAGACCTCTAAACAAAATCTGACCATCTCACCCCAGTAATGGTCTGTTTATTAAGCGTGCAGTTGGGTGGTGGTGATGACGGTATGTTAAAACAGATGGCTTTTAGGATCTTAATTTAGTCATGTAGTTACCACGTGGGGTAATATACTTCCTAAAATGCTTGTGAATAGGAAGTAGTTAGAGAGGAACTGGATACATTAAGTGATGACGAATTAAATTTGTCTCACGTTCTCTGTACCCTTTATGGTTTATAGAACATTTGTAAACCACATTTGTGGTTCCAGAGAAAAATCTTAAATTGAAATACAGAACCCAAATTTAGAGCTCTGCATAATGGTGTAGACAAGAGCCACACAGCCCTTATGGAGAAGAAGGACCCCCATAGACCTGAGCTATTCATGTCCAAAAAGTAGGTCTACTCTTGTTTTAAAACCTTTTAAAATGATTGGCTATGTACTTGCTTTGTGTTTTCTCCCTTTTCTTTTTCTTCCCCTTGTCTCAACTTTGTCTCTCAACTGGGGTGGATGGTCTACAGCTATTCAGACTTTAGTACAGTCTCTAAGAAGCAGTACACTTTCACAAATTGTTTATCTAAATGAAAGCACCGTGCACTATAGTCAGTACGATTGTGTGCCATATCCGGAATTGTTATCAATAATATTTGTGTAATGTCCTTTACAAACTAAAAACCTTTGCTAAAAACAGCTGCAAACTTAGTCATTTTACAGAAATATATAAAAATATAGTCAACAGCCTCTTACCCTAGGAGTGAAAGGCTTAAGGGGAATCTCAAGTGGACTTTTTATAAGTGGACAGATAAGGATTACACTGGGCTATACAGCTACTCAACTGGCAATCATTAATGTCCAGGGTCATTGCAAGAGGGAGCTACTGGGGCTGAAGCCCAGAGACTCAACTTCATAGCCTCAAATAGAGACTCTTGGGCGTAAGCATAGATCTGCCTCTAACTGGCCCCAAACTAATGCAGTGCTGGGATTTAACACTATATCCTGGTGTTCAGCACAAGTGGCATATGTAGGAGGGCATCACCACGATATGTTCCTGCCCCTTGGCTGGTCTAGGTCAGACAGGTATGAGCATGTATGTGTACGTGTGTTACCATGGATGTGTATATATCATTGCATTAGCCAGTATGTGTACATGTGTGTTGGCGTGATTGTGTTAGTCTGTGTAATATCAGAATGTGTGTAAACATGTGTGCCACTGTGTATGTAAGTTACTGAGGGAGAGGCAAGGGAAAGATGGGATACATTTGTCAATTGTAATAATGAATAGTAGAGATATGGAGAAAGAAAAGACATAATGAAAGGAGGGGACATGAGGATAAAGGGGAGAAAAGATTGAAGAGATAAAGAAGAGGATCAAAATGAGACCTATGACTCTAGGAGGAGACCTCTATGGATTCCAGCATGACTGTCCCCCTATGCACAAAGTAAGGTCCATAAAGAAGAACTTGACTGGCCACACACAGCCCTGATCTCAACGCCACCCAACACCTTTCAGATGAACTGGAATGGAGATTGTGAGCCAGGCCTTCTAGTCCAACATCAGTGCCTGACCACACAAATGCTCTACTGGATAAATGGGTAAAAATTTCCACAGAAACACTTAAAAATCTTGTGGAAATCCATCCCAGAAGAATGGAAGCTGTTATAGCTGCAAAGGGGGACCAACTACATATTTATGTCTATGTAGAATGCGATTTCATAAATGTCCCTGTTGGTCTAATGGTCAGGTATCCCAACACTTTTGTCCATATACTTTATAAGCACAAACTATCACATACATTTACACATTCATACTAGTACTTACTTTCATACTCACTCCCTTACCTCTCACTCTGTTACCCCCTTTCGTTGATAGGAGCTTTTTAATAGCTGCTTGCCCACTGAGGTCCACTGGGTCGCATTGTGTTACGTGACATTGCCAATTGCCCCATCTCTGCAAGTCAGACTAGCCCGGTTTGCAGAATTTTGGACATTCACAGAGGGCAATTGCCCCTCTGCCCCCCAAGCCTGCCCCTGGTGGCAAAGTATTTAAAACATGTTATGCAGTAGGACTTGGGGCCATCAGAGATGTACAATACGTAACAGTGGAAGGTGCAAATGCTAATTAAAGAAACAAATGTAAAATGTAGGACATTCCCTTTAGCAGGTGGCATCAGGCAACCAGACAAAACAACCCAGAAACTGTTTCTCTCTCTGTTTTAATAGGATGAAGTATAGTTATTCCTATACACTGTTTTAGATTATCACCTACCTCTTTTTCTTGTGTTGTACAACTTTTATGCCACAAAAGGGTTAACTGTCATGCTCACATTTCTCTGGTATGGTTCCCACTTGGATCCCACTCTAAGCAACAGCTGATGTGTAAAAATGATTTAATCAGCTGTTATTCCCCCCCCCCCCCCGTCCTCTCGAAGCTTGTGTTGTTTGACAGCTGGCATTTTCCTTGTCCTAGGACACGTTCCAAATTTCTTCAGTGTACAAGTAGTTGTGTAGCTTGATACAGGTTTATCGTAGGTTACCCTAGGGCAGCATTATAGAAAAGATGTTTGTATTGTAGTCCTTAGTTCAGATATAATTTAAATAGATTGATATTTTCATTGAGCATTAAATACAGTGATGGATGGAAAAATGCAGCTTAGGAAAAGTTGTATTGTTTTTCATTGTTCCAATAAGTGTTATTATAGACTTATTGGTCGCCTTTGTAGGCCATCATGCAGTATTTGGGTGAAATTCCCTGGCAAAAGGAACTCTCCCATAAATTATTACATGCATGCTTTCCCATTTTAAAGGTGTTGGAAAATCATTCTTTTCATTTGCCTCCTTCTACCAAAGCAAGTGCTCTAAAATAAACTGCCTGCACATCCGCAGTCACTCATGTCAGCTCAACTGTATATGTGAGCGAGCAGGTAAGGAAGATTAGAAGAGTCAGTAATCTTACAAAAAAGGTAATTGAATTCGATGTAAAATGGACTACATTCAAATATATATACATTGATTCAGATATGCCATTTCCCATTATATTCAAGCATGCAAAAATCATCATTGTCGGCTGTTGTGTGTCCACTGAAGGATGAAGGCTTCCCCAACAGTTTTTGATAACTTCTGTGCTTTTTTTTGCTATGGGACACAAGCAAGCTTGACTATTCCATCAACCCATTTCTTCCTTGGTCTTCTTGTCGCGATACCCAATGTTTACACATGCTTCTCAATCACGAGATGTGTGTGGTTTGCATGTATGTGGTATGCTAAATGTGTTTTCATGCCACTCAACAACTCAATGTCCATATAGGCCGACGGACACTGGAGGTCCATATTTGCATGGGCTGGATGAATTCTGCAGTGCGTGCCTGAAATGAGGAAATTAGGGCATCTTCTTTGCCAAGGAAATCTTGAATGAGCCTCTGTAACACACAGCGATCCTTTCTTACAGAAATAACTGAAGCATGAAAATGCCTGCAGATCAACACATTGCAGAATATACCAATACTTTCAAACATGCACATAAACCTACTCTGGACTGCCTTGCCATAAAGAAGAACGTAACTTAAACAACAACTACGGGCAACAGGCTTTAGTGATACTTTCTATGTATCAGATATAATTGGAAGTAGAATTGTGGCTTTAATTTGCATAGTGTAATTTCTACATTACATTTGCTGCTGTTTCTATACACATTACTTGTAGGGCTGCAGAAAACTTGTATTTACTTCCAGTTCTTCTGATTCCCTGTTCATGTGTGTATATTGCTTTGGATATAAATCGTGGACCTCTGAAAACAGGTAAATGCATGTGCAGAAGACCTGGTGATGTCTGCCACACGTCAGGAAGCCACCAAGAAGAAAAACATGTGATTTCTAGGGGAATCAACCCATTTTAGATGTTGAAACTGAAGAAAAGGACCGTTTTAATGGATTTAGGCATCCAGGATGCACCTTATATAATGGGAAAGATTAAACAAAAATAAAGTGTGTGTAAAATGTGCTGAAGTGCATCATGTGAAGTTACCTCCCCCTCCACAGGCATTCACAGCAAAGATTCACAATAGCTGTTTGTAAATGAATCAAGCAGATGCAGAATTGTTTAAAGGCAATAACAAAAAATGATCATGTATGAGATCTACAGTTGTGTAAAAAGGAAATTGCACCCTTTTTAAATTCTATGGTTTTACATATCAGGACATAACAACAATCATCTGTTCCTTAGCAGGTCTAAAAAACTAGGTAAATGAACAACAACGCATGACATATTACACATTGTCATGATGTATTCAACATAAATAACATATATATATATATTATATATACATTATATATATATAATATATATATATACATATCCCCACCTGCCTCTGCTTACCTCTCACCTTCCCAGCGCACCCGGTTTGATCTTGGTCAAAAGGGCCCTTTCTTAACAATTCCCCCTGTTACCTTGCTGAGTCCTGTCTCCCATACAGCTTGCACTCTCTTTATGAGCCTCTATGCAAGGTGTCCAATGGGAGGCCCAAGGAACACAGTAACATACACACAGTAAAATACTTACACGCACTAACATATGCACTTACACACACACTAACATACTAACGTACACACACATGTAGTAATTTACTTAAACACACATTCTAACACACACACAAACACACAGTAGCATTCCTACACACATATAGTAATATATTTTCACAAACACTAACATAAGTACACACATACTGATGTACACAAACACACACACACCAACTAACGGGAAACCAATCTACTTGCAGATAAATACTTAGTTCAATCTATTACATCTTTTTTATTCCACAAATTCCTGACAAATTGATAATAACCGGTTACAAAACCTCCAATATTATTCCAACAATTTGAACAATGCATCTTTTTGAAAAATCTCTTTTTTTCCCCACCATTGTGGAATAAAATGCTAACCATATGGTAACGAGCACCAACATTTTAAGCGCTGCCAGGAACTGTGCGGACACAAAGTCGCGTGTGTTTGTTACTAGGGTGAAGTGACTAGCACCAGGGCCCGGCACTTTAAGGCCAATAGGTGCCAAATTAGATATATGCGGTGGTTGGATTATGTGTTAGATAATGGCTACCAGACACAACACCTCACAACAATTCAAATCACAAAGGGTACTTTTGTTCTAGGAGACGTAGTTACAGATGTGAATAGCATACCTGCAAACTGTCCCAATTTTTCCAGGATAGTCCCTGGATTTGGAAGCTTGGATTTGTCCCGGGAAATTGGCAGGCCTTACCACCCCAAAATTAAGGTAGCACAAGGTTTGTTTGGGGGTAGAAGGAGAAATTAAAGAGATGGGGGGAAGAGGAGCAGAGAAAGAAATAAAAGAGAAGGGGAGCACAGGGAGATGAGGAGTGTATGTGTGTGCATACAGGCAGTGTTTATATGTGTAAGGGCAGTTGTGTGTAAGAGCACTTTATATGAGCGTGTGTGTGTGTATAAGCAGGTGTTTAAGCTCAGTGTGTCCGTCTATATGTGTGCATGTGTAAAGGCAGTGTATATGAGTGTATAGGCAGGCATATGTAAGGGAAGTGTATATATGTGAATATAAGTAGTGTGTAAGTGCAGTGTATGTGTATGTATGTATGTGCAGGCAGTTGTGTGTAAGGGCAGTGTATATGTGTGTGAGGGCAGGCGTGTGTTTATGGGCAGTGTATATCTGTGTGTGCAAGGGCAGGTGTGTATATGGGTAGGTGTGTGTGTTGCGGGCAGTGTATATGTGTGTGTGTGAGGCCAGGCATGTGTTTATGGGCAGTGTATATCTGTGTGTGCAAGGGCAGGTGTGCTGGGTAGGTGTGTGTAAGGGCTATAAGTGTGCGTAAGGGCGATATATTGTATTTTGTATTCTGTTACAAAAAGACACGTGTAACCAAGGGGCTCTCTTTAGTATTTTATATGCTTTATTTGTCAGTTTTATTTGAATGTGTATACAGTATAATAAGGCAACATATATGTTTGTTTTCTGGCTTATCAGAAAGTATTGTTCAATGTTTTGGCATTTGCTAATATACGTATTGGGTTTATATCTACATACACAGAACTGAGACATTTTTGAGAGCTCCAGAGGAAGCACAATGTCGCACAAGGATAGACTCCGTGAAGCCAGAGCCCACAAGTTCCCAGGTATGCATATACCAGTATATATTGTACATATAGTGTATATAATGTGTAAGGTCATACACCGGTATATATTGTATATAGTGTATATAATGTGTAAGGTCATACACCGGTATATATTGTATATAGTGTATATAATGTGTAAGGTCATACACCGGTATATATTGTATATAGTGTATATAATGTGTAAGGTCAGGTTGTGAATAGGCATAGTGGGCGTTACTATAGGGTAGTGGGTGTAGTTAATTTCCAAGCTGTTCTGCAAAGTGTCCCCTGACATGTTTTCCAATTGTTAGTGAATAGTTGGGCATGGCTTCATGTGTCTGTGGCCCGATGACATCTATTTTCATGCATTCACATGGCATCGTTTGGCTCAGCAGCGTTACATTTAACGTTTTTCCTTAAAAAAGAAAACATTTGGGTTATTGGGTAGTGAAGAATAGTAACGGCGGGGCGGGGCGAGTGGGAAGCGTGTGATCGCGAGGGCGGTCCTAGCTGTCATGGGAGCCGGGGGCTGCGTCACGCAGCGGGTGCCGCCATCTTTCAGTCGAAGACATGGGGCAGTGCGGGTTGATCTCGTCTAAGACCGTGTTGGTCTTTCTGAACCTAATTTTCTGGGTGAGTGCCTTTGGAGGTGGTGACCGTGCTAGCCGTGCGGTGGGCGGGCTGTATAATATCTTGCTCCGGTATTGTCCGTGTTTTCCGGTTGCGTACACCTGGCTGCTATTTTATCTTTATGTGCGAATTGTCCTATTTCCATGCTCCTTGTTGTCTCAGTTAAGCATCGCGGTGTTAGTGGACATGCGCTACAGCTGTGTGGTGCCAAACCCAGCCCTAACTGGTAGCGGATGACCGCTACCGCCTGGATATGGCAGAGCTGCATATGATACAGAATAAGGCCGTATTGGCTTTTAAAGGGGGCGTGAGGGTGCAGTTGGTCCCCATAAGAATCATTATCGCAACGGGGAACTCAAAGGGTTAAAGCAATAAGGCACCACTGCCGGGGGGCGGAGGAGACGAGGGGCTATTAGAACATGCCGTGTCCCGATTGGTCAGTGCTGGGCACGAGCTGCCCAGCTTTGTATTGTGAGTGACATTGTCGGGTTGCCCTCCTGAGGGTAATTCCGGATCATCTACCTGGGAGTGAAATCAATCCTCCTGCGTTAAAATGAACTCCAGCGCTGCAGTTTCCACGCTGTGAAGGACAGAAGTTCGCCAAGTTCTTCTATGCATTTTTGCCTTAGTGTTTTGGTTGGGTTTTTTTTGTTTGTTTTTTGGGGGGCGGGGCGCATATAAAGAGCAATGATGGCAATTCTTGTGCAGAGTTAGACAAGTGGTCTTGTCACTGTAGCAACCAGTGGAATGTTCCATAATTGACCACTGTGTTGCCGTAGTGATAAAACCACTTTACATTTTTGGACCATTTTTTTTTCTCTCTCTCGTGTGTGTATATACGGTATAATATATATTATAGCATGCTGCCTCATAACTTACTAGAAATTGTTCACAGTAACCCATGTTGTCTAATAATCTTTACGCTTGGATTGTTGTTTCTATCTTGCATTTTCCACTGCCTTGCACTTCAGTAACATCCATTTTTTCCTAGCGTAGGCAGCTTCTGCTTTGTAAACATTACTTAGTTATATAAAGCAAAGACATTTTCCCTACCTTATTATACTGCATGGAGTGATCATTACCATTTTGGTCTCTACCCAAATTGCTACATGTACCTACTTTGTCTTTTAAATCTCCACTGAACACGGCAGCGTAGAAATCTGCCTGCCGGGTTTGGTCGTGCACGCGCCCCCGCGATCACAGCTAAGAGGATTGTGGGAGTTTACAGCCTGGACTAACAAACTTATCAAAGGAAAGCATGACTTGATATGTTTGCTCATGCTGTGTATAATATCCTCCTTGTAGTGGACAGTTTGTTCACGAGTTTGCGTCCTCCCAGAAGTCTTAGTGCACCGAGTGACTAGTCTCACAAAGTCTCAGTTTGTTCAGCAAACTGAGAAGAATGGTTCTAATTGTCTCAGCGTTGCTTTGTTCTAGAGAGATGTCTGTAAAGACACAATAGCTGTTCTGACAAAAAGATTTAACATGTTGGTGGCCTGAGACAAAGTAGTCATTGGCCACACATTGTATTTTTCTGACTGTAACATTTTGTACATGGCAAGCACTTTCATAGCCCATTCACTAATGCAGTCTGGTGTCGTAGCAGGTCAGTCCGTGTGTGTAAAGTGTTTAATCAGTAGGACTGCTGTTTGATGTTCTCCTTTTCTTCTCCGCAGGCTGCTGCAGGCATCTTATGCTACGTTGGAGCCTATGTCTTCATCACGTACGATGATTACAGTCACTTTTTCGAAGATGTATATACCTTATTTCTTGGAGTCACTATCATAGCTGTCGGGGGGCTGTTATTCATCATTGGCTTGATTGGTTGTTGTGCCACGATTAGAGAAAGCCGGTGCGGATTGGTGACGGTGAGTACTGCGCGCGTTGGACCAGTCATTCACAATGGGTGTAAGTTAAGCCCCAGCTGAATGTTACTGAATCATTTAGTGACTTGTGTTCTTGTTTTCCAGTTCGTCATGATCCTGCTGCTGGTCTTCGTGACTGAAGTTGTTGTGGTTGTTTTTGGCTACATCTACAGAGCCAAGGTAACTAATATTAACCTTCACGCCTGCGTTCATCTGTGGTGGGTTGTTTTTTTTTTTTGTGCAGACTTAAAAACACAAGGATTATTGGCATGTGTGAATGCTATTTTCTAAGCCAATATATTATTTTGACACCTGCATGCGTACCACCAGTTTAGTAATTATTTTTAAGATAACTTGTCTATTATCGTGACCGTGTAATGTTCTTTGCATACAGGTGAATGATGAGGTTAATAAGAGCATTACCACTGTGTTCAACGACTATAATAGTTCCTCACCTGATTCTACCAGCCGTGCAATTGACTACATCCAGAGACAGGTAAGATTACAATCCAAAGGGGGTAATATGGAGTGGTTGTGCTGGGGGCTTTTGGTGAAGTTATATAGTGCCATTGGCTAGGATTAATACGAGTTTGTACTTTAAGGGGTATACAAGGGATTCTTTATAGAGACTTAATTTGAAGTAACAAGAATAATCTCTAAGAAGTTGTAACATGGAGCAGAGGAGAGCCATTCAAAATCCATAGAAATACGAGGCTTTTTCTATTTTCCAGCTTCATTGCTGTGGAATCCATAACTATTCAGACTGGGAGAAGACACCATGGTTTATCGAAACCAAGAACAACAGTGTCCCTTTGAGCTGCTGCAAAATCACTGCCTTCAACTGCACTGGCAGCATGAACGCACCCGGAGACTTGTATTCTGAGGTGAGAGCAATGCGAACCACTATATACTCCATTGTAAATGCAGAGTGCAGGGCATTTGATTCATTCATTATCTCATAAAACGCATGTGTAAATTGTGCTTGTGCTAACATTTCTGTCTTTTTCTAGGGCTGTGAGGCACTGGTTGTTGAGATGTTAAAAGACATAATGATGTATGTCATTTGGGCAGCACTGGCATTTGCTGCTATTCAGGTAAGTTCTTGCTCTATGTATTGTTTAGGTATATGATTTCTATTTTGACATATAATCTATGTTTTGAAATGTTCTAATATACTTTGTTTCCTGTTATAATATACACGTGCCTGTTTTCTTCCATAGCTTATGGGCATGCTGTGTGCCTGCATTGTGCTGTGCAGAAGGACTCAGGATCCAGCTTACGAACTTCTGATAACTGGTGGCACCTACGCTTAGGAAAGCCTTCTTTATCTTTGTACTCTGGCTACGCTTAAGACCCAGAAAGCCTTCTTTATCCTTCTTTTGTCCATTGGATCTTCCCACCCTCCTTCCCTAAGGGGCAGCGTATTCCAGACAAGGCCTCTCCTTGTCTATTTAGACAACATATTGAGATCAGGCAGTGTGTCATTCCTGCCCTGGACTCTTACCTCTATCCTCATCACTTCAGTAAACTTTTTTTCCTGCATGTTTTTTTTGTTTTATTTTAGTGTTGATTCATAAGTGTTATCACTAGTGACTGATGTTAGTAGTATAATGGCAAGGTTAATGCAGCATTGTGGCTACATTATTGCTCTGTGCCCGTTCCTAACAGACATTGTGAGACAATGTGCAGAGCGATGCCTTAAGAAACTGCTGCTGTGGTCAGTGTGGTTACCTGTTGCTCTTCCGCATTAATATCCTAAACGTTTCTCAACCTTCATAACGAACGAGGGCTGCCCCAGCAGGCAAGACCCTCTGAAAAAGACCTGGCTTGGTTACCAGAAAGGTTATAACCATTTAAAACCCCTGCTTAGTTTTGGTTGTCAAACCCAAAGAACAAAACATGTATAGACCTGATAGAAGCCCACAATTAATGATCTAAGATAATAAAATTAAGTTAAGGTCTTCTCAGCCGTGATTTAGTTATACTCGAGGCTCTTTTGTAATGACTGTTTAAGATATGCACAAAGTGCAGAAGACTTCATAGAAGTCATCCGTTCTGTGAGTTTCCCTTCAGGTCTCTGTTATCGTGGGAAGTTCTCTACCATGAACCATTCCCCAAAAGTATATTAAACAGTCTCCAAAGGTGTAAAAATATGTACAATATATAAACTGTTACTTTATAACAGATGTGAAAAAAGGCATTTAATTACCTTGACAACTAGTATATTGAACTGTAATGCTAAGAAGGCAGCTCTATACATCGGCATCATTTTACAGCCCACTCCTTGGTAGCTGTGTTGAACCGTACAGAGTGCGGAAGTTCTGCAAGTGAGGTGAAGAGTTTTCTCTAAATTCCTGATCCAAACAGTTTTTCTTTTGTGAAGAGCTTGAAACTCAAGGAACACCTTTGAAGAATGTCTTATAGACTACTGTTCTTAACCTAGGAGAAATCCTTTTGTTTTGTTTTTTCTTTCATGTTTATTAGCACTTTATATGAAGCAAAACACTAGCACCGTAGATTTATCTGGATTAATAATGTTTCTGTGCAAAACAGCACATTATTATGTGACTGGAACTGACCTGTAAATAGTGATTCAATAAAAATCTACATGAACCTGACGGAAGACTTTTGTTTCTGGTAGCTGATTTGTCTTGTTTTTGTCCCGGAATGTAAAATCGTGTTTTGTCTACAGGGTACTTGCTGAGCTGTTTTAAGATTATTCCATTCCTGTAGTTCTGTTTTATTAAAATGCCTCTCAAGCTAAAACAAGTGCTTGTAAGTAAGGACCAGAAAAAAGTGGTGGTTATTTGTAATAAATGGTAATTTTCCAGCTTTTTTCAGATATTTAAAACATATTTTTACAGGTTTTAATAAAATGAATTGAAGCTTTGGTCACAAATTCACCCATACAGGAGTCATTCAGTAACTGTTTTTCGGGGGGGTTTTTTGTAAGATAGTTTTGTAGTGGTGAGGATGCCCTTAGATTAAATTGGTGGTCGGGTAGAGTTGTTGGTTTTGAATGGAGATTTTCTTTCCCAAGTCCTTGGAGGAATACATATTTAAGAATGGTGTCTAGAGAAACCACGCTAGTGAACTTTACCTTAGGAATATTGCTTAACTTCTTATTAATCAAAGTGCAGCCAATGGCCAAGCTTGTTGGAGATCTGCGGGTTATAGTTCCATCTTAAATTGAGCACTCCATGCATTGTTCATTGTTTATGCTCCAGAATGCTCCAAGGGAAGTCAAAGGTCATTATTTTCCCAAGGATTGTCTCATTCATACATTGTCATGAAGTGACATCAAAAGGTCTATGTACTCGAAAGTAAATGGAATGAAGTAAAGAGCCAACGAAGCACGCAGATTGCCTGGGTCGAAGGCAACAGATGCTTTTATATGCTTTAGGCAGATTTGTTGCAGAAATTCTTGTAAATAGTAAAGTTATTTTTAGATTTCATGTGAGTACTCTCTACCCATGATTCTCTTCAGTTTGCGAAGGTAATCTCTGTGGCCAGAATAAGACACCGTTGGGTTGCTCACCATAGCATGCAACATAATCCTCTATACTGCGAATGGTGTCATATGGCCATACACAAGCTACAAATTGTCGAAAAAGTAACAAAATGTGTCTATAGTTGCTGAAATGAATGATGTCAACTGAGGCTAGTACTGCCTCTTAGTGCCCAAAGTCAGGCTAGGAAAGCTGATTTAAACTGTAGTCAGTATTTAATATACTGACGGTCAGGGCTCTGTTCAGGCTCCTCCACAACTAACTCTTCATGTCCATGTTTTATGGACCTTGCTTTGTGCACTGTGCACAGTTGTGCTGGAATAGAAAAGGACCTTCTCCTTGCACCCCAGGTACCGGGAGATTTCCCGGCAGGCAATTCCCCTGGGATGGCCATCTAATTATACATGTGGCCGTGGCCAGGACCACATATGTATTACTCCCACTGCACGGATGCCAGTTAGTACCCCACCAGATATGACAAATGAAGCAAAAAAGACTGGTGGACTACTGCGTTCCTGCTTCCATTATGCCAGTCCAAAATTGTTCATATAGGGGCCGATGGCAGGAATGCACTGGGGTCACATTACATGCAAGGGACAGAGTAACACTAGAAGGAGACTTACATTCCTTTGGTAAACTCACGGTTACATTACCGTCCTCGTACAACATTCCGGCTCAAGTGCAGCATCTTGGTGCTGCTATTACTAACTTTTACAATAAAAGTAGAAAACACCTCTGGCAAATTACAAATTTTCAGGTATAACCAAAAGTTAAAATGGTGTTATGTTTCCAAACTGGAGCTACATTAGAAGCCCCCATCCTAGTTTAACATTTGTTGAACCCAGCTGTCCTTCATGGATTCATCAGGAGCACTTGGCAAACCGCCTGACTTATCTGAGTTTTATTTACTAAACCTGTAACACCGGGAGCCACCTGTCGTTTGTGATTGAAATATTGCCAAGCTTTACAAAGGGTCTAATACCTGTACAACCAATTGTGAGGCCATGACTGTTATTGTATAGTTGTCTAGTCAGTAGGGTTCCTAGTGTGTCCTCAGTCGGAAGCAGTCGGGTACTGGAAAATATACCTGACCTTCCCGATTCCATGTGCACTTGCCGCAGTAATTTATTTCTTCACAGCTATTTAGTGTTGCCTTTTGCAGTCCGATTTTGGGCTAAACAGGAAGGAATTATCCTCCTCTAAAATAGGGCCATTTTTCAGTAGTAAGCTGTAGGCGGCATCAGTATATTCACAATTATATTGTATAAGATGGCCAGAGGATGAGGGGTAGGTACTTGTGTGGAATATTAAGATAAGTTAAATTAATTATGGGAGTTTAAGATATAGTATTATCTGTTACTTAAATACTTACTACTACATTAAAAAATATTAGGCAGGGTCAAGGAAGTTCCCAGTAAAGTATGGGTTACCTCGCTGCAACTCACCGTTAGATCAGAAGTCCAGTTTTAATAGATGTTATATGAAGTGTGTGAAAAAATGATTGTAGCTTAGTATATGTTAAAGGTGTTTGAGCTGGAATAATTCATGTATATTCTCACCAATAGTGCTGTGCGACAATAGAGTTTAATATATCCTTTAAGCACAATGAAAAGTTGGAGGATGAAGACATTTTTTACGTAGAGTCAGGCATGTGAGAATGGTAGATATGTGTACACAAGGAACTTAAAAAAGAACTTACAAAAATAACTAAAAAATGAAGTCCTATAGGGAAAAAATCCTTGACCATGAAAACAGTTTTGAGTACAGTAATGTGGATTAGCATCAACATTTTTTTTTTATTTTAGCCCAATAAACTTTCTTTATCTGCAAACTGGGTGTAGTAGATTGTGTTGAGATAACATGTAGAAATAACTAAGCTTTTTGAAAACATTGTAGACAAACTGGAATAGCTTAAAAAAAATAAAACAGCCTTTGAACGTTACAAATGTCTGTTTGCAGATGGCTTGCAACAGAGTAGACATTCCTGGTGAAACAAGCTAAATGGTAAGTAAAGTGATTTAAATAAATTAGAATGGTCAAAAACGTGACAGGTTAAATAATGCATTTATCTAATCTAAAACTAATGTCTTGAGATGAAAGGGATGTTTACTTTATTGAGAGGGTGGTAGCAAATGGAACTGACTCTCAGTAGAAGTGGGAATTTAAAAATGCATTGGAGAAGTATCAAGCTATTCTTAATCCAAGCTCGGGAAACAAATGGCCAGATTTGATGGGCTGAACAAATTCTAATCTATCAGTTTTTATGTTTCTATGAAAACTTATTTTTATCTGTCACTAGTAATAAAAAAAAGAGGTGGGGGCCCCCTTTAAGAAGTAAAAAATAAAATGTTGTTTTGGCTGTTTGAAGAAGCACTGTCATTGAGCTTACACCCATGTGAGGATCTCATTAGACTTCCCGGTAATCTCTCGACAGTGAATGGAGCTGTCTTGTGGTGAGTATAGCTCATATGCATAGTGAGAAGCTGGAGATGCGTTTGGCCATATGCATCTTCTGGGAGGAAAAGAGCTGTGGGGACTTAGATGCCTAGAGACATCCTGATAAAGCAGCTGGCCCCCCCATGAAGAATATTTGGATGAAGAAATCTCACCAAACTATGTGCAATGTGGTTAGTCAACCAACATTTTTACACAGAAAACTCACTCGCTTGAACACTGGGTTCCACATTAGTGAATACATTTTACGGCACTACAATGGTGAGATATGGGAATTTTAAAATATGGAAATCAAGTCAACAAGGATCCACTGTGTCTCCTATTTAATATACAAACAAAAGACATTAGTGAAAGAACAACTGAGAAACCATAATGGAATCTGGTTCTGAAATAAATGTATTACTGGTGTTGGTATTTTTATTTTTCATTTTTAATGTATTCAGATGTATCATTTCCAACACTAGCCTCCACCAGAGAGGGCATTTCATGTACATTTACAATGATTTCTCTATGCAGATTGCAACTCTTCCTGGGCTCTAACTGCATTGTATTAAACGATGGAAAGCCTCAAAGCAAATAAAGGAGAGAAGGCAGCATTACTGGGCTCCTTTAGAATGAGGAGGTCTTTACCATTAAATAAGCTGATGAGCACTTAGGGGAGGATATTTACTCAACGTTTGAAGGGAACTAAACTCCGTAATCCAACAAAACATACTGTCTCTTGTCTTTATTGAGTGTTAATAATATCCACTAAGCGATACACAGTCATGTCCACGACCCTCTAGTAGACCTATTATTACAAATATCTTACAGCAGGGCACCAATTACAGCATCATGAAAAAGCAACATGGCAGTAACTGCATACAACTCATCAGAAAACAACTAGTAATATTCATATTAATATATTAGTGAAAAGGAAAAAAATATGATAAATACCACAATGGTGTAAGAGTTAGGGTGGGGAATTTTCTAGAATGTGAGGGGAAATAATATAAAATTACCTATGAGCATCATTAAGGAATTTGATGACAATTGAAATTTGAAAATATGCAAATAATGTCAAATAAAAGTTGGTAAAAAATGGCAGGTGAGAGTCCAAAGTTATATTCATTAATTTAAAGGCAAATCTTCCTGTAACATAGTTGAGTTGCTAAGCCGATCAGTAGAAAGCAACATAACATATATAATTCCCAACATTTGATTGATTATTGACTAGTCTGGGTATCCATGTCCTAATTGCAGAATGCTTATTATTGGATCAGCAAAGACACAGCTTGACACAACAAGCAAGGACAACCTTCTTGTGACAGATTCATTAAATTAATTTTCAGTTTTTCTCAAAGCTTCTCAATGTATGAACCAGGTACCAGACCTGTTTTTCCATTTCGTTCAACAGTCCACCAGCCATCATTGCCCTCCTCAATCACTCTAACCACATCCCCTGCTGAAATATCCAGTTCATCCGAGTTCTGGAACACAAAAACACCCATATAAATTGTGTTGCATGTGTAAAATGAGTATGTATTAGTTGCCATTCAGCTTTTGCAGTCCCCAACCATACATGTTGTGCATGGACCTTATATTGTACACTTTCATACACAGTAGCGCATGTCAGACCATCATACAAGTTGGATTCTCATTCCATTTTAATCTGAAAATAATTTCTTTTTATCCAGCTTTACAGAACCATTTCTCTGTTGGGAAAACTCAGTGATGACATCATGGAACTGAGACAGGCACTATGCCTTTGACATGCCTTTGGACATGTCAGTACCTCCATGAACCTTGGAGACCATTAGACTTCTTCCACGTTTATTGATTATTAATATTTTATATAGATACTACTGGTAAATATTCATTTGGACTAAGGCTATATGTCACATGTTACTCTTTTTTTGAAGTACAGGTCTTTTCTTGTTTCTATGTCCTCATGAAATGTATCTATTTGGTATACTTTCTGTGTATGCAGCCTGCCGTGTGATTGACTGTTACCTGAGCAGTGTAGTCGTACAGCACATTATAGTCCTGGGAATTTGCATCCAAAGACTTTGGTTCTACCGCAGCAGGGATGGGTATACTCGCATAATCAGACTCCTCTTTCACTGAAAATAAAAGAACGTATGTTATCGAATTTCCCACATGCTCATAGACAATAATGATGTATTCACGCTAAAGGAGAGGACAGGTAATGTGTTATTTGTAACAATACAGATAATATCACATCTGCTTGCCAACAAGTCCTCAGAGACCAGAATTTACACATAGGAGAAAAAGGGAAAAGCACAGCATTGTAGAAATGTAGAAATAGTATTAAAATATTTATTTCAAATCCACTCACAAGTACAATGTGCACTGACATCCAGCTCAAGTGGAAAAAAGTTTTAATACTTGCAGATTACCAGTGCGCTTTTTGGGATTGAGGAGTCCTTGCAGAGTTCACCTTAAAAGGAGGTTATTGGCCTTTGTTCTATTTTTTTTTGTTATATATTTGGTTTGTTTTATAATGTGTTCTCTGGCTACTGAATTACAATTACCAGGATCATGGAAGGTATAATCATTACTGAGCTGCTAGAAATGACCAGACTCACCAGGCTGTGATATTGGAGTGGACGTGATTTCTGGCAGGTTTCTGGAGCTTCCTACAGAGCCTTGTAGTAGGTTTGAAATCCTTTAAAGAAGCAGAAATGTAATGTGACAATGCATTCCCAGCGGGTCATATATTTAAACCTGCCATCAGATAGAACTGTAACGTTGCAGGAATTAATCTTAGACCACTATGTTGTGTTTGATGTATTGATTTTTTATGTAATCCTTTTATTGTTGCTCCCATTAATTTCTCCTTATAACTACCAATATTTTTCTATACATCAAGTTTCTCAACATCTCCCTACATCTTTTACTACTGCTTCATATAACCATTACCCCTCCATATACCTATATTTGAAACAGCCAAAGAAGGACAAATGTATTTTTGTAGGCGAGGTAGGAGATGTTGCCATAGAGACAACTTTTGTGACCTATGGAAGCTATTTATGTAACTAGATGGAGATATTGCGCATGGCCATCACATTAAGACAACATTGATTACATGCTGGGACTGTCTTCTTTATGGCTTTTCTTATTGCACATACTATTTGGGTTGTGATACTAGCTCTTTTGCAAATCACTCTCCTCTTTTGTGTTCTGAAACACATTATGATCTGATGACCAGCTGTTCATATATATTAATATATTTCTAGGTTATGGACAGATGATGGTACTCACAAGCTTATTTATTTATTGATTTTTGTGATCATATTTTTAGGAATGATGTTATCATTTTTGACCATTATGAATTATGTCTTGTTTATAAACAAACCATGAATTATAATTTTCAGTGCATATCTTCTAAAGATCCCATAATTATAAATATTGCTGACAAGATGCTGTTCTCAAAACCTACATTAGACTTCATTCGATATAGAGCAGCAACTTGACTAGAGGTTAATAAAATATTAAGTTGGAACTTGAAGGCGGAATAGAACTGCCCCTGCTAAAAGGTCAAGACGTACATGTATTTCTATTCTGACACCTTTTCTTTATGGATGTTCTTGTATGTCTAAAGGGGCGTTATCGCTATATATCTTATTTCAATATTTCCAGTATATTTATGACTTTTTCTGTATTGGAGCTATTTTAGAGGGAATAGCATGAGTCTATTATAAACGCTTGGTTGATTAACATACCTTTTGCTAAATGGAACTACTTAGCATTGTTTTTAATGCTAAAAGTTACTTTTGGAAATGCCCACCATGTAATGTGTCTGTAACGAGCTTGTGAAGCTAATGATATGGATGTGTATCATACATACATAAACAGGTGCATATTATACCTACGATTTTACAGTAATTTAATTTTATGAATAGTAATTTTAATTGTGTGTTAGTCTACAGCTGAACAGAGCTATTTAAGCGGGGCCCAGTGTAACTTTGAAGGCCACACACATCACCATTGTCCTAGGCTGCTGTGGGAGGCAGGCACTCAGGCCACATAAAGCCATATTAAGTTATTCTGCACTAGTATGACCACTTGCCAGCGTGAGTGCAGCCAGACAACTGATAAGTAAGGTGGCATTGAGGGTGCGTGTTATAGTGTGGATATAGAGTGAGTGTCACTTGACTGTACCTGCCCTCAAGCACAAAAGGCACTAGGCATCCCATGGTCTGTTGCTCAGAGCTATCAGATATGCTTGCATGTTTAGTGGGGTTTGGTGCACACCTATTTTGCTCCTCAAAATTACCTCCTGAAACTACCCCCTACAATAGTGATCAAGATTAAACAATTTACACAGTCCTCACCCTAAATGTAACATGATATGACCATTTACCTTTTCATCACTTTGCTACCAGTGATGCTGCAGCCATTGCTGCTTCCAGGAGAGTATTCACTGGTGTAACCTTCATAATATACAGGCGCTGGTTAACACGGAGAAGAAGAGAATGGCAGTTATGTGTTAATGAGGCTTATATCCATGGCTGGTGTTTTTGAAGTAGAAATAATAATCATAATTAATAATATAATTATTTGTAAAAATATTTTCACATGTAACAGAGCAAAGTTCTTTCAAAGGAAGGGTCAGGACTCATAACAAGTCTAGCAGTTTGGTAATCTTTGAAACTCGTGATCAGTAGGGCAGTCAGTGATTTATTTAGCCTTATAACAGATTGGGATTTATGACACAGGTTATGTGAAAAGAAAAAAGTCTGTACCTTAGGCTTCTCCTGGAAATAGCTAAATCAACAAAAAGTTATTTTTGTTATGCATATGGGAAAAATAAAGACATATCTACAGAGGGGTCAGCATAATGAAATTAAATTATTTTGATATTTTTCCTGAACTCCCCTTCTCCTTGTCTCTCCCTTACACAAACTGGAACTTATTAAGAAATGTACAGAATTTGGGTAAAAGACAGATGATTATAAAGGAATATTGTCCATAGTGTAATATGAACATCACTTTTATTAAATAGAAATATTAAAATGTAATGCCATATAAAAAAACTGTACCAGGTGGTGTTTTCCCTGTTGCTTTGGTCCTAATGAAATGGTTCAGTTCTTCACTGATATCACAGAGTTCCAGGCTCTGTCTTACCACCTCCATCATCTGAAGAATAAAAGAGACAAATTCATAGGAAACCATTTCAGAAGCAGTTTTGGGGAAATGGAATTGTAATATGGTTAGAATTCTAGTTTCTTGTTCTCGACTTGTGCTGGGAAACATAGGAGTAACTAAAATTATTTTTCTGAATGGTCAACAAAGCTGATACCGGGAAGAAGCAAACAAAGAAAGAGCTGCTGAAAAGGAGACAGAGACACATAAGTGATCACTGGAGGAAGTTAATTGAGAAAAAGGCA
This sequence comes from Spea multiplicata, assembly GCA_009364415.1. Taxonomy (NCBI): domain Eukaryota; kingdom Metazoa; phylum Chordata; class Amphibia; order Anura; family Pelobatidae; genus Spea; species Spea multiplicata. Next base: position 24,569,777 of record VKOC01000003.1, read on the forward strand.
ATTTCCAGGACACTTGGGGCATCTGTGTGCCGGTGTGGTGCCCCTTCTCCCGATGTGTGGCACCCGAGGCAGACCCCCCCCTTAAGTATGCAACTGATTTTCCAATGTATATAGTAAAATATTGGACCCTACGTATCACTCCCTTTAACAACATATAGCTATTTTATGAACATCAGGGGCACTGTATGATGTTAGAGTGTGTGTTAGTGTATGGTGTTAGCATGTTAGTGGGTGTTAGCATGAGTGTGTTGTGTTAGTATTGGGTGTTAGCATGTGTGTCAGCATTAGATTGCTGGGGTGAACCTAGGGTTAGAGGTTAGGAAGAGGAGGAAATATCTGTAAAAGTAAGGTGTTAGCATGCGTGGTGTTAGAGTGAGTTTGTTTGTTAGTATGTGCATGTGTTTTAGTTATGGAGATAGTGAAGGAATACTGCATCCAGGCACCACTACCTCTAGGTTTATCCCTGAAGAGCATTATGCTTTTTTGTCCAGACTTGACTATTAGGCTAGTGTGCCTACGGCATGGACGGGGTGCCCTTGGGTTCAGTTACCTCATCATCTTTCACGCACTGCATCGAAAAGAGATTACAATGAACCCAGATTGAGTTGCGCAGGATGCAAATGCGGTCTATCTCCTGCTGTTGAAATGCCTGAAATGCAAAACATTCAGTATTACAAAGATGTAGATTGTTGTAGTTCCAGCACTGCATTGCATACAACCACAAAATGACGATACCTCACAGGTGTTAATGTGCTCTGTTTCCCACTCTATACGAGCTTTGTCCAATAGACCAATATTGGTTTTGTAGGACCGGTCTAGGAAAGAATAATAAAATACATGAGAAAAAGCTATAAATTAGGAGAAGAAACTTTAATCTTGCTGCCACCAAACCATCTCCCATTAGCAGCAGGGTTGTGACTGGTTGACAACCACCCTTTCTTTTAGTGGCGATCTGCACTGAGATTGGAGGAACTTGATTTACTTTTCAAAAGAACAGCTAGAGATACTTAAAGTGTACTTAACAGTCGCAACAGACCTCAGTGTGCATGAAACATCAATGAGCGAACAGGGAATCAAAGAATATATGATGGTATGTAACACCCAACAATTGTTGGGGGACCTGGAACCTTTTGTCTTAGCTACACCCTATATGCAAGAACTAACTGTTTTGCTAAGTATATTTTTGTCTGCCTTATAAATGTCATTATTTTACAGTGTTATAACTTTTCTCCCCTGCAACATTCTACATAGAAGCTAAGATTTGAGGGTGGTATAAGGCAATTCAGGTAATATGTCAGATTTATTTGATTTAGTCCCTGAGGAACTTTGAGCCCAGATGATATAATCTACATTTTTATTCTGCTTGAGAATAAAACAGAAAAAAGACAGCAAGAGAAAAAGAAGAAGAGAAGTTGGGTGCAGAAAGAGATATAGCAAAATAAATCGTATAAGAATCGAGACAGGAAGGGAGATTTTCAAGTAGGCAGAAGAAACACTAAAAGGTGAGAATGAGATTAAAAGAAGAAGCAATGAGAAGCAGTGTTTGCAAAACACAGAAAAGCTGCCTATACTGCCACTTTTCAAGCATTAATGGGTCCAGCATGAGGGGGGCAATGGTGAAATTGCCCCCACTGAGTAAGACTGCAGAATTACTATTCCCATAATTCCAAGAAGGAGGCATAGTTGAGTGCGGTCATGTTGTGTTGCGAGCTGCATTAAGGACAGGCTGAGGCTTCACAATGGGAAGTGAGCTGTATGTGTGAGTATGTTAATGTGTGTTTACTAGTGTGAGTAAGTCTTCATATGTTATTGTGTGTCTGCTTATGTCTATGTCTGGATATTATAGTGTGTATACTAGTGTGTGTATAATAGTGTGTATAATAGTGTGTGTATGATAGTGTGTGTTTCTGAGTATGTTAGTGTGTCTGTCTGGGGGTTAGGTCCTGTAGACGAGGAATCTTGTGCAAGGGGATGTGTTAGTATGATGTGTTAGTATGAGTCTCTGGATGAGCGTGTTTGTCTGAGTGTGTCTTGGGGTCCCGATGACAGATCAAGTCGCGTTTTGGAACATAACATCCTTGAACCCTGAGCTCTCCATTGACACCCCGGGATAGACGTCAATCCCACCACGTAACATGTCTGTGTCTATAACTGTTTCCGATCATCACATCAATTTTTATATTAGACAACAGTGTCACAAAAGAACCTAGGCCAACATGTAAAGGTCTGTTTTAAGGATACCAAAATAATAGACTGAGCAAATATGGCATCCATGGTGGTGGTAATATGATGATCTGGTGATGCTTTGCATAACTGACGGAACCATGATTTGTGCTCTCTACCAGAAAATCCTGAAGGACATTGCCCAGACAAATGCTTGTGACCTAAAGCTCAAGTGCAGTTGAGTTATGCAGCAGGACAGTGATCTGAGACACACAAGCAAGTCCACCTCTGAATGTCTCAAAAGAAACAAAATGAAGGCTTTGGAGTGGCTTAGTCAAGCTTAAAAAAGGCAGCCCATGCTCAAATCCCTCCAATGTGCCTAAATTAAAACAATTCTGCCAAGAGTAGACAAAATTCCTCCACATCGATATACAAGACTCATTGACATTTATCACAAACATTTGCTTGCAGTTGTTGCTGCCAAGGGGGGCACAACCAGTTATTAGGTTTAAAAGGGACAATTACTTTTTCCCATGGGTGATAAACATCCCTGGGAACTCTCCACTGAGACACTCCAGGTCATGGGAGCGGCTTTGCAGCGTGCCCCACTCCCCACCCACTTCCCCTTCAAAAATGGGCAGCTTTCAGTGGGACCGCCAACTGAAATCAGCAGACCACCCACTGCTGTCGGCTGGACTGCCAACCCGCATTCCGAAAAAGGAGGGCTTCTGGTAGACAGGAAGGGGCATATATGCACACTTTGAGGACTGCAAATCTAAACATCTCTCATTAAATCTATTATAGGCAGAGAGCAATGTTATATGATTGGACAAAACATTTAGGATATGTTCAGAAAAGCCTATAGAATATCTAAATGGTGTGTACACTGTGTGGGGACTATTGAAAATCATGTATATATTTTTTCTTAATCATTAGGTGAAAATTAACACCTGCAATTTCAATCAGGACCACTGTTACACGAATAATTAAACTAGAATATGTACCTGCTTCAACGGCAGCATCCTTACATTGCCTCATTTTACTCTGGCTCTGAAATGACAAAATAGGTGATCTAAACCATGATCAATGTAATCCATTACAGATAACACATGACCAGATATCATAATTACAGAGTCCATAAAGATAGGCAGCAGAGGAAACACCAATGAATTGGGTCACCAAGATGCACATTGATTACAGAAAACTATCGCTCGGAAATACAAGAGCCTGTTAACCTTCACTGTATCTGGTACAACACAATCCTACCTTATTCCATTATAACTGGACACAACCTATACATAAATTACACCATCATAGTGTGCTCCATAACACAGATGGGCCCTAAACCTGCTAGGTAGACATTGTATCCAGTATACAGGGCACCTGTATCCACAGCAAGGCTTGTAGGGGTCATCAGTGGTCTACTGCTGCTACAGGCTTTATAATAAACAATATTATATATTGATATGTAAAATAACTTGTTTCAAACTTTGAGTATGCCCCAGTGTTTTATTAAAAAAAACATAATGTAAATAAAAGAATGTCCAGATTTTACATCTTTGTCAGAATCAGGTACTGTGTACAATGCTTGATCTCATACACTAGAATATAGATAGGTAGATAGATAGATAGATAGATAGATAGATAGATAGATAGATAGATAGATAGATAGTTTCTCTACCTTCTCCACTTGCTTTGAATTTCCAGTTGGCGCTAGACGTTCATATATCTGCTCAGCATCTTCGGCATCTCTACATTTTTGCTCGTAACTTTTTTTGGACTAGAGGGCGATGAAGTAGAAGAAGTAACACACAATTAAACACTAAAGAACGACACTGTATTCATCTGATATACTGATTGAAAATGAAGAACTACCTATTTCAGAATGATAGGAACTACAAGACTGGCAGTGTCACATCTATGCAAGCATGTTCAAGGGACCTTTAGGCTGCTGTCCCCTGTCCTAACCACTAGGAAATCCACATAGCCAAATATACACATCTTAGTGTGTAAATATGTGTAATTAGTAAGGAGCAAGTGTAAATTAAAATACAGTATATTTTCACTGAAAATAGACTTACATCCATTGTCTTCTTGTACAAAGACAGTTTATTCTTCTGCAGGCGGTCCATCGCATGCTCATACTGTGGGTAAACACCACATATTAATTACATGTAAAAGAACCCATTTATTAAACATGAATCTATAAAGAGCTATTGTGATCCTTTGTAGTACAAACACTTAAACAGTTCTCATTTCTGCATTATATAATGTTTTCAGGCAGCTGGATATTAGACATTTCTATGTGTTCTAGCACTGTTATCTGAAATCAATCTTCTAGAAAAACACCATGATGGGCAAACAATACTGCTGCTCATTCTTGATCACCTAGTTGGACATGCTGACCACTGAAAGTCTATATTGAAACAGCTCCGTGTGGTGTTTGAGCAGGGAAAGCCAACCAAAGTCATCTGATTGACAACAATCGCAACCTACGTGATTGGAGAAAATGAGGCAACACCAAATTTTTGTAATTTCTAACTTACATTGCAGTAAGGAGAAAATACTTTTTTTCCATGGGACTTTCCCTTAAATTGGTCACCTTTTTTCTTATTCTTCTCCTGTCGTTGGGTGCCTATCCTAATTAGGTTTTGGAACTCTCAACTTGATCAAAGGGGTTTTGAGTCCTCCCCGTCCAAATAAATGGAAGGTACATGTCTTGTAGATAAGACTATAAAGCTGATTATTAGAGTCCAGAATATTATCTCACCTTTTTCCTAAGTTCTTTTTGCCGTTCTCTGAAATCCTCCAGGCTCTGTACTTCTTGTCTCAGCATCTCTGCAAGCTCGATGTGTGCATTACCTATACTTTCAATTTCTAACACAAAAGAGAGGTCAGTTTAGCGGGGTAGTTGTAGAAAATATGTACCTAATCCTATAACCTTTCCCTTCCACTCTAAGAAACCATAACATACAAATAAAATTCCCAACTTTTTGTGATGTGTCTGTTTAATAATTCTATTCCATGGTCAGTAATACAAAAATGAATATATAACAGATACATAGAATTAGATGCATTACTTACGTTGTTTCAAGATATCAAAGGATTCTCGCATTTTGCTTTAAAATAAACACACAGAGATAATTTCAGTAAAATGGATGTTGAGAAAAGTTACATATTTCAGCATAGACAACCATAATTCTGATTAGGTTAATTAATATTCGCAGACTGTGATCCAAAAATGTTTCACACCCACTTAATCAACATTCTCTTCTGATGTTGTTTATATACGGTAATTGCTTTAAAAAAACACGAATTTGCTTAAAAACCTGATCAGCTAACACTGGTAACATTTTTCAAAGGCAAATTGGGATTTCATGGCAGTCTAACAGTGAAGCAGATGATCTATGCAATTTCCACCAACATAGCTACAGTCTACTGAGGCAGAGTAAGGAGATATGATGTTACACCCCAGAACTCTTGCTCAGATGGACCCTTCTGATTTGTGATTTCAGAATCAATAGAATGGAGGATATGGAGCGACAATGGTTCCCTTTATTCTAAAGACTCCAGAATAGTTCACAGCAGTAAAGTTTGTGGGAAGATTGCCCATCAACCCATCACTTATGCTCATGGGTATAACTGTTCACTTTTAAGTAGGCCTCTATTACAGTAAGTATTGAACAAGCCACTGCCATAACATCATTTTTCCTTATTAGACTTACTTAATCTCAGTCTGTCCGACAGCCTTTTTTGCAATTTGGACTAACTCCTTGCCATATTTCTCTTCTGCATGGGCCCTGCTTGTAGAAATGAAAGATATTTATATGTACTCAATACACATGAAATACCACAGAATTGAATGTGCTGCATTAAATATTATATTGGTCAGCACTTGATCCGACCGGCTGTGACACGCAGCAGGAGGCACGCTGGTGACCAGCGGCTTGAGACCGGGCAAGCTGGGCACCAGATTTAAGAATCCGGAGCTGCTCAGCATTTGTGGTCCTGCTATTGTGTTTGCTTAGTTGGAGATTGTGGTTTGCTGATATTTACCTTTGGAATGCCACACTATTCTTCTGCTTAGTAATTCTGTTCTTGTATTGCAAACCGGTGTAATATACCTGGCTTGTCTGAAATCTAGTTTGCATTAAACCCTGGCATCCAGAGTCACCCATCTGTGACTCCATCCTGTAGTTTACCTTTACAGGTATCTGGATCCGTCAGTTCTTTGCCTATTATACTCAGTACCAAAATTTACCTGTCTACACCTGAGCCTCCTCATTGTTGGGAGGTCCTGTCCTCTTAGCTTGGGACTCAATGCCTTACTAGGTGATTGAGGGCTAAAGAACTTCTGCAGTGAGTGTTCATGCAGACTGTATACTGTGTATACCGCTATATGAAACATGTATATAAACATGTAGCAAAGTGAGTTTAGAAACAATAGCAATCATGTCATGAAAATGTGGGCAAATGTATGATCTGAAATTATGTCAGTTAGTGTGAGGAATAATTTAACAAAGGAGAGAATTGGTTAAAATAAAAGAGACAGCCTCAACTTGAAAAAAATGTTGGATAACCCTGGCATTGTTATTTTCATGACAAATGTTAACTGCTTGATATCTATCAACATCACCACAGCTTATTAGCAAAATTCCCTGACCTCTGTTTGAGAAGGTCCTCCACATCTTTACACGTCTTCCTTCCATCCAGTAATCTCTGTAGAATAATTTCATATCCTGTATTGAGGCAGAGGTCTGTACACTGAGATGGAGTGAAAGAAACACTGTGTTAATTATGTAGCTATTCATATATTTTATATATTTAAGTGAACCAAAGAATTTTACATCAACCTTCCCATTAGTATTGCTTCTTCACCCAAACCCAGAGGGAAGTTTTGTGATATTTGAGGAAATTTTTTTTATCTATAATGGACCTGAATCTATATTGACAGATAGGGCCATCTTTAACACAGGGCAAATGGGGTAGCTGCAAAGTGTTCAGGACTACTTAAGAGGCACAAAGAAAATGCCCCCTGTGCCCTCTTGCATCAAGAAGGAGGTCTGTGAAGCTTCTATCTTCAATCTCTCCATGAACTGTTGTGTGCACACCCAGCATATTTGATCCTATGGCAGCTAGGTCTAGGGAGGTAAGTCTGGGGGACAGCAGCCTCTCTGCCACAGAACCAAGGGCATATTACCCTATTTGGCAGGCAGCCTCCTCGGCGCACCACTGCTCAATGGGCCAGCAAGATCTCCCTTTCCAGTTTGTCTATTTACACTATGGAGGACTGTGCCAAACCGAGAAAACTTCAATAATGTGCTGTATCCAGTGCTCAGTCCAACGTATGGTAGCTGAGGAAGTAGGTACTGCCCTGGGACAGGCCTAGCATGACTGGCATGACTGTGCAACACTAACAAATGTTGCACAGCCAGTCCAGCCCAGGTCGGAAGGGTCCTTTCTAAATTATTTTGAACACGGAGACAGGAACATATGAAACTAAGGCTGCCAGCACAGTGCGAGCATGTCTATGTACAAGTGTGTATGAGCATGGATGTCTATGCATAAGTGTGTGTGAGCATGAATGTCTATGTATAAGCATGTGTAAGTATGGATGTCTATTAATAAGTGTGTGTGAGCAAGAATGTATATGTATAATTGTATGTGAGCATAAATATCTATATATAAATTTATGTGAGCATGAATATCTATGGATAAGTATATGTGAGCATGAATATCTATGTATAAGTGTGTGTGAGCATGAATGTCTATGTCAAATTGTGTGTGGCCATGGATGTCTATGTATAAATGTGTATGAGCATGGATGTGTAAGTGGTTTGGGATGGAGTGTGTGGTACCATGAGTGGTGTGAGAAGGAGTACGTGTGTTAGAATGAATGTGTACAAAAAATCCCTCAAGACCCACTTATTTAAGGACGCTTACAACATTGCACATTAATGCCCTCCCATATTCCTTTAGCTCACCTTTCCTAGTCCCTCTCCTGCAATACTTTTACTAGTGTGGCTGGTCCATCCCTTACACTGGCACTTTTACCTATTGTGTAATACACCCGAATCCCTCTAGATAGTAAGCTCGTATGAGCAGCGCCCTCCTCATCTGTTGTCTCTGTTAGTCAAATTGCTATGTTACATGCTACTTATGTCTTGTCTACCCATTGTACAGCACTACGGAATTTGATGGCGCCGTATATAACAATAAATAATAATCATTTGTGTGCTAAAGTGTATGTTGGAGGGGGCAAAGAAGGCAGTGGCAAGTCGTTTGGGGCAATGATGGCACAGACAAGCTGTTTGAGGGCAATGTTGGCACAGGCCAGCTGTTTGAGGGCAATGATGGGACAGATAAGCTGTTTGGGGCACTCGCATGCTGGCTGCAAAGAAGGCACAGGCAAGAAGATGGGGCTGATAAACTGCTTGGACCAAAGGCACTCACAAGCTGTTTGGAGAAAGGAGGCAGTCACAAACTGTATAGGGCAAAGGTGACATGTTGCTTGGTGAAGTCGGGGGCCCCACGGCAATTTTCACACCAGGGCCATTGGTTTTTAGGTAGGCCCCTGTGCACAGCACCAAGATATGTCATTATATCCCAAGCAAATGCAAGGAACTGCTTGCCCAGATCTGATCCAGCAGCTGTACAGTCCTCTGCCTCTATTGCACTGTACCATCACTGACAGAAGCAAGGTATGATGGGGATGGTGAGGGGGCTACTAGAAGAGAGTTGCCCAGTGCCATGTCTGGACCTTTTGACAGAAAGAGTTCCTTTTTGGAGTGGTCTTCTGGGTCTTAGGCCATGGGTTTGTTTTCCAGAATTGTTTAAATTAATTTTACAATGTTACTTAATGTGGAAGTTAACTCACCACATTCTTTATTATTGAAAATACATGTTTTTAATTTCATGTGAGGTATTAACAGTTTATTGTCATTGTCAGAACTGAATAATTTACTTTGTATATGTGGACTTTCTCATAATGGTTCTGTTCCTGGTATAAATGTGTGCATTGGCAATAAGAGCTCAATTTGTACATGTTTATAACTCTATGGAAATGAAAGCATTTTAGAATACACGTGTGTGTGTGTTAGGGTTATTCTGCCTCCTTCCTCTATGATCTTAGGTGACTAACTGAAATGACTAATGTAACCACATGTAACATCCTTTATAGGAAACTATTATTAGAAACAAGAAAACAGTTGTCCAGAAATTCCAGTTTGTTTGAATGTTAAGAGGGGTCTATAACCAAGATCTTGCTTTAGCAAATTAATATTTACAGAATAAATGTTTTTTTTTTTTACTTTTTAGTAAAATAAATAAATATTGTTTTTAGATAGTACTATGTTACTTGATGCAGTATTTTATTGAAAGTTATAATGCCCAAGAATATATTCTAATACAGGTAGGGTACAGATTATAGCTCCAGGCACTCAAGGGGCATTGTACTGAATGCTGTTTGTAAAATCTGTACCCTTTAACGGATAAACTAATAAATCACAAGATGACCAATAGCACTCGCCAACAGACAAAACAAGGGTGTGATCTACATATGCATTTAACTAATTAATACATATAATACATCAGATTACAATACAATAGCCAATTCAAAATAAGCACAAATAAATAAATTCCGAAATTCATCACAGATATGTCAATACTAAATAATTCTAAAATCTAAAATAGTAAACAGCATCAAAATAGCTCAGGCAGAATAACAATTCCTGACCCCTAATGGACTGTGACATCTAACGTGTTAAGTTGTTGGGAAGTACACTTATTGCATTTGATGCATTTTGTTATGGAAGAAAAGAAAGGAAGAAAGCACCCCTACAATCACTCTTGTTATTATATATTTATATTATAATATATATAGATATTGTGTGACAGTGTGAACCCCAGGGAGATGATTAGCATGGCATCTGAGTACAGCTGCTATGCAGATTATACATATGGGTCCCTGGGGTGGAGCAATTGGAGAGCAGGGTGGGCCAATGCTCCATTCCCCCATTTTGTGGAAACTCCATGCCGGGTTTTCCATGAGGCAAGAAGTGCACAGGTGCGACCCCACTACTGATTGGCACAGAGGTTTTGACCTGCTCCGTTTCCGACCTGGGCCGGTTCACCCCTCCTTAGAACAATCTGGTCTACCCTGAGATATGTCGATCAGGTGTCCGCACTAAGTTCGGTATCAATATGGTGAGCTTTGGGGAGCTCAGGCTCGCCAGATTGTTCTAAGGAGGGGTGAACCGGCCCAGGTCGGAAACGGAGCAGGTCAAAACCTCTGTGCCAATCAGTAGTGGGGTCGCACCTGTGCACTTCTTGCCTCATGGAAAACCCGGCATGGAGTTTCCACAAAATGGGGGAATGGAGCATTGGCCCACCCTGCTCTCCAATTGCTCCACCCCAGGGACCCATATGTATAATCTGCATAGCTGCTGTACTCAGATGCCATGCTAATCATCTCCCTGGGGTTCACACTGTCCACAATATATATATATATATATATATAACAAGAGTGATATATATATATATATAACAAGAGTGATTTAGGTGCTTCTTCCATAACAAAATGCATCAAATGCAATAAGTGTACTTCCCAACAACTTAACACGTTAGATGTCACAGTCCATTAGGGGTCAGGAATTGTTATTCTGCCTGAGCTATTTTGATGCTGTTTACTATTTTAGATTTTAGAATTATTTAGTATTGACATATCTGTGATGAATTTCGGAATTTATTTATTTGTGCTTATTTTGAATTGGCTATTGTATTGTAATCTGATGTATTATATGTATTAATTAGTTAAATGCATATGTAGATCACACCCTTGTTTTGTCTGTTGGCGAGTGCTATTGGTCATCTTGTGATTTATTAGTTTATCCGTTAAAGGGTACAGATTTTACAAACAGCATTCAGTACAATGCCCCTTGAGTGCCTGGAGCTATAATCTGTACCCTACCTGTATTAGAATATATTCTTGGGCATTATAACTTTCAATAAAATACTGCATCAAGTAACATAGTACTATCTAAAAACAATATTTATTTATTTTACTAAAAAGTAAAAAAAAAAAACATTTATTCTGTAAATATTAATTTGCTAAAGCAAGATCTTGGTTATAGACCCCTCTTAACATTCAAACAAACTGGAATTTCTGGACAACTGTTTTCTTGTTTCTAATAATAGTTTCCTATAAAGGATGTTACATGTGGTTACATTAGTCATTTCAGTTAGTCACCTAAGATCATAGAGGAAGGAGGCAGAATAACCCTAACACACACACACGTGTATTCTAAAATGCTTTCATTTCCATAGAGTTATAAACATGTACAAATTGAGCTCTTATTGCCAATGCACACATTTATACCAGGAACAAAACCATTATTAAGACAATACTGCATTATTAAGTCCACATATACAAAGTAAATGATTCAGTTCTGACAATGACAATAAACTGTTAATACCTCACATGAAATTAAAAACATGTATTTTCAATAATAAAGAATGTGGTGAGTTAACTTCCACATTAAGTAACATTGTAAAATTAATTTAAACAATTCTGGAAAACAAACCCATGGCCTAAGACCCAGAAGACCACTCCAAAAAGGAACTCTTTCTGTCAAAAGGTCCAGACATGGCACTGGGCAACTCTCTTCTAGTAGCCCCCTCACCATCCCCATCATACCTTGCTTCTGTCAGTGATGGTACAGTGCAATAGAGGCAGAGGACTGTACAGCTGCTGGATCAGATCTGGGCAAGCAGTTCCTTGCATTTGCTTGGGATATAATGACATATCTTGGTGCTGTGCACAGGGGCCTACCTAAAAACCAATGGCCCTGGTGTGAAAATTGCCGTGGGGCCCCCGACTTCACCAAGCAACATGTCACCTTTGCCCTATACAGTTTGTGACTGCCTCCTTTCTCCAAACAGCTTGTGAGTGCCTTTGGTCCAAGCAGTTTATCAGCCCCATCTTCTTGCCTGTGCCTTCTTTGCAGCCAGCATGCGAGTGCCCCAAACAGCTTATCTGTCCCATCATTGCCCTCAAACAGCTGGCCTGTGCCAACATTGCCCTCAAACAGCTTGTCTGTGCCATCATTGCCCCAAACGACTTGCCACTGCCTTCTTTGCCCCCTCCAACATACACTTTAGCACACAAATGATTATTATTTATTGTTATATACGGCGCCATCAAATTCCGTAGCGCTGTACAATGGGTAGACAAGACATAAGTAGCATGTAACATAGCAATTTGACTAACAGAGACAACAGATGAGGAGGGCGCTGCTCATACGAGCTTACTATCTAGAGGGATTCGGGTGTATTACACAATAGGTAAAAGTGCCAGTGTAAGGGATGGACCAGCCACACTAGTAAAAGTATTGCAGGAGAGGGACTAGGAAAGGTGAGCTAAAGGAATATGGGAGGGCATTAATGTGCAATGTTGTAAGCGTCCTTAAATAAGTGGGTCTTGAGGGATTTTTTGTACACATTCATTCTAACACACGTACTCCTTCTCACACCACTCATGGTACCACACACTCCATCCCAAACCACTTACACATCCATGCTCATACACATTTATACATAGACATCCATGGCCACACACAATTTGACATAGACATTCATGCTCACACACACTTATACATAGATATTCATGCTCACATATACTTATCCATAGATATTCATGCTCACATAAATTTATATATAGATATTTATGCTCACATACAATTATACATATACATTCTTGCTCACACACACTTATTAATAGACATCCATACTTACACATGCTTATACATAGACATTCATGCTCACACACACTTATACATAGACATCCATGCTCATACACACTTGTACATAGACATGCTCGCACTGTGCTGGCAGCCTTAGTTTCATATGTTCCTGTCTCCGTGTTCAAAATAATTTAGAAAGGACCCTTCCGACCTGGGCTGGACTGGCTGTGCAACATTTGGTAGTGTTGCACAGTCATGCCAGTCATGCTAGGCCTGTCCCAGGGCAGTACCTGCTTCCTCAGCTACCATACGTTGGACTGAGCACTGGATACAGCACATTATTGAAGTTTTCTCGGTTTGGCACAGTCCTCCATAGTGTAAATAGACAAACTGGAAAGGGAGATCTTGCTGGCCCATTGAGCAGTGGTGCGCCGAGGAGGCTGCCTGCCAAATAGGGTAATATGCCCTTGGTTCTGTGGCAGAGAGGCTGCTGTCCCCCAGACTTACCTCCCTAGACCTAGCTGCCATAGGATCAAATATGCTGGGTGTGCACACAACAGTTCATGGAGAGATTGAAGATAGAAGCTGCACAGACCTCCTTCTTGATGCAAGAGGGCACAGGGGGCATTTTCTTTGTGCCTCTTAAGTAGTCCTGAACACTTTGCAGCTACCCCATTTGCCCTGTGTTAAAGATGGCCCTATCTGTCAATATAGATTCAGGTCCATTATAGATAAAAAAAATTTCCTCAAATATCACAAAACTTCCCTCTGGGTTTGGGTGAAGAAGCAATACTAATGGGAAGGTTGATGTAAAATTCTTTGGTTCACTTAAATATATAAAATATATGAATAGCTACATAATTAACACAGTGTTTCTTTCACTCCATCTCAGTGTACAGACCTCTGCCTCAATACAGGATATGAAATTATTCTACAGAGATTACTGGATGGAAGGAAGACGTGTAAAGATGTGGAGGACCTTCTCAAACAGAGGTCAGGGAATTTTGCTAATAAGCTGTGGTGATGTTGATAGATATCAAGCAGTTAACATTTGTCATGAAAATAACAATGCCAGGGTTATCCAACATTTTTTTCAAGTTGAGGCTGTCTCTTTTATTTTAACCAATTCTCTCCTTTGTTAAATTATTCCTCACACTAACTGACATAATTTCAGATCATACATTTGCCCACATTTTCATGACATGATTGCTATTGTTTCTAAACTCACTTTGCTACATGTTTATATACATGTTTCATATAGGGGTATACACAGTATACAGTCTGCATGAACACTCACTGCAGAAGTTCTTTAGCCCTCAATCACCTAGTAAGGCATTGAGTCCCAAGCTAAGAGGACAGGACCTCCCAACAATGAGGAGGCTCAGGTGTAGACAGGTAAATTTTGGTACTGAGTATAATAGGCAAAGAACTGACGGATCCAGATACCTGTAAAGGTAAACTACAGGATGGAGTCACAGATGGGTGACTCTGGATGCCAGGGTTTAATGCAAACTAGATTTCAGACAAGCCAGGTATATTACACCGGTTTGCAATACAAGAACAGAATTACTAAGCAGAAGAATAGTGTGGCATTCCAAAGGTAAATATCAGCAAACCACAATCTCCAACTAAGCAAACACAATAGCAGGACCACAAATGCTGAGCAGCTCCGGATTCTTAAATCTGGTGCCCAGCTTGCCCGGTCTCAAGCCGCTGGTCACCAGCGTGCCTCCTGCTGCGTGTCACAGCCGGTCGGATCAAGTGCTGACCAATATAATATTTAATGCAGCACATTCAATTCTGTGGTATTTCATGTGTATTGAGTACATATAAATATCTTTCATTTCTACAAGCAGGGCCCATGCAGAAGAGAAATATGGGAAGGAGTTAGTCCAAATTGCAAAAAAGGCTGTCGGACAGACTGAGATTAAGTAAGTCTAATAAGGAAAAATGATGTTATGGCAGTGGCTTGTTCAATACTTACTGTAATAGAGGCCTACTTAAAAGTGAACAGTTATACCCATGAGCATAAGAGATGGGTTGATGGGCAATCTTCCCTCAAACTTTACTGCTGTGAACTATTCTGGAGTCTTTAGAATAAAGGGAACCATTGTCGCTCCATATCCTCCATTCTATTGATTCTGAAATCACAAATCAGAAGGGTCCATCTGAGCAAGAGTTCTGGGGTGTAACATCATATCTCCTTACTCTGCCTCAGTAGACTGTAGCTATGTTGGTGGAAATTGCATAGATCATCTGCTTCACTGTTAGACTGCCATGAAATCCCAATTTGCCTTTGAAAAATGTTACCAGTGTTAGCTGATCAGGTTTTTAAGCAAATTCGTGTTTTTTT
>VKOC01000003.1:24593097-24604423 GCA_009364415.1 Spea multiplicata
ACGCCCATCTCAAGAATAGTTGATGGTACCTGCAATGGTTCTTCTTGTGAACAGTCTAAGCAACCGATCATAAAAGCACAATCTTGAAGGATGAGCTCCTTAAGAATTGCCCCCTGTATGTCTACATATCCCAGCACAGATGAGTACTGATGCATTATAGTGGGAAGGAAGGTGCCAGAAATACGGCTGTTGCATCTCTCACACTGGGCAATGCATGGTTGCTTCCCATTCAAGGACAAATCTGCTGTGACCTTGCATCTTGAGAGTAAAAAATAGATAACACAGGATTTACACAATTAAAGCATAAACGACTAAAACATGTAGCTCAGTGTGCACAGTGGCTGCTGACAACTTCTATAAAGGCATTTATTAGCAAAACAAGTATTTTTTAAAAGAAGTATAAAAAAGGCGTTTAAGTTTGAATTTTAAACACAGAGTTGCATACAGTTACGCAGAGTAGCAGTTTTCAGAAATGTTGGCTGATTTCCATGCTTAAATACCACATTGAAGGGACTCTTTAAAGCAATGCTAAGTTAGCCCCCTTCCCCATGGGCCCTTAATTATTCAGAGGGTGCCTGTGAGAGATGAAGAAATATATTCTATTGTTTACCACAAGGTAGCATTATAACAACCTAGCAGGTCTGTCTAATAGACTGGGCCAGGATAAAAAACATATAAATGTTTTTTAAAAAGCCAATATGCAATCATTTCTGTGTCTAGTGAAACAAAATATTATTAACAATTATTATTAACAAAATACTATTTTAAGTGATACTAGTAAAAGGAAGACAAAATAGAATGGGATCATTTCTTATGGGCAGTTGAAACACTTTCACCTTACACAGGTAGGCACTATGAAGGGCCTATCCACAGTGAGGTTTTACTGTAAGGAAGGCTGTGTTGGCCCTGCATAAAGCTCACATAAAGCTCTGGTGTTATCTCACCCAAACTCACTGGCATGGCCATTCATAACTGAAATGTTTCTACTTACCTGCAATAGTGATAACTTTTTTTTTTTTTAACATAAGTCCACTAAAAATATGTTAAAACAATTATATACAATTTTGCAGTCTTATGATATTTGATTTATTTAATTTTGCCATTAGCTACTAAGTATATATTATATATTTACATAATGCACATTTATTACCAGTATGCAATCTGGGACATAACATGCTAATTTATTTTTCTAAATATTAAAAAACGTTTTTTCCTCCTTAAGTCTTTATCACAACAGCTTCTCCTGTTTAACCGAAGTGTTCCTCACCTACTACATTGCAGGTTAACCGCTATGCTTTGAGCCACCAAAGTCCCCACTCCTCCTGTCATCTGGAGACCCAATAACCGGATTTCTGTTCCCTTCCTCCTGCCCTCTCCTCCTCCACCTTCCACGGTACGCATGCCATCTCCGCCAGTGGCTCCTGGCTCATCCTCATCACTGTCATCACAACTTATCCAGCTGTCTGAATCATCATCATCCACGTCTTCAGCAAAGCTCTGCACAGGCTCCGTTTCCTGGGCACTACTTTCTTCAGTTTCTTCCTCCTTGCTGCATTTTGCGCTGACTGCCTCTTGGAGCTGCTGGTACGGAACGAATTCGATTCCAGCCTTTTCTGCTTCAATGTCTCTCTTTAACTAGACATTGACAAAGAACAAAGTAGACCATTTAGAAAATAACCCTGGTTGAAATGCCCAAGAAGATGCTTCACTTTCAAGTACACTTGATTCAAATCAAATTACCACACGAGCCCCTTCTGTAAACAGTCTCTCCATGTTACGATCAAGCCAGTGAAGGTACGGACGGAATAGAAGTTCAACCTTTCCAATTAGCTGATTGGTGGCATGTTTGGCTTGCAGCCAGGCATCAGAGGCCTCACACACATGCCTAAATAAATCAATAAATATATTATAATGGGTCTTCATTTAACGGTTTATGCCATACTTTTGCAGATGCTATCAGAAACCCAAAAGCATTTACTTATTTCTAGGATTTTAGCTTTGAAAAGAGATTACATGGATGTAGAGGCTTAAAAGATGGGTACAGAGTACATTGCATTCAGTTATGCTTGGTGTAAGGCTGTGCATATCAGATCGGACTGCATTATGGACCATCCACTGGGCACTGGTCGGTTACTGGTAAGTCTAATGCTAGTTGCCAGGCGAGTAAAAAAAAAATCATCAAGAAATAAGGAAGTTGGACGATCTCCATTAGATCATACCTGTTCCTAAGAGCAGGACATGCACAGTCATAAACCAGCGCTTGAGAAAACATGCACTGCCCAGAATGCTTGAGGGCTGACCTTAAATAACTTTTATATAATGTAGAAATGTCACTTGTAAAATTGTCCATTCTTGCTAAGGTTAGAACTTTCTCCGTAGTACTGGCTGTATGTGCTGTTCATTTTATAGTGTACTCCATCAGATTGCACAGCCATAACATAATTGCCTCTTTAATCTGCTCGAGAATGGCTATTTTCAAGGCTTTTAGTTTGCAGCATAAATGACAAATTCATGTGCAGATTACCGAAATCCTTCTGTCCTGCGTTTACAACATCATACGCCTACAAATATCTGAACTACTTAAAGGTGCTTGAGTGAAAGATGCTACATGAAAGTACAAACATCATTAAGACAGAAATGAGGTACTTTCTGACCGGTGTCACCTGTGTGGATCACTGCTGTCCAGCTGGGGAGCTTTGACTGTTCATTTATTATGTCTCCTAATCCACACATTTCCACACATTTCATTCAAAAGCATTGTCTTGCTACAGACACTCCAGAACACTCCAGAACAGATCACACAGCCTTCGCCAGTTTTGATGAGCGATATCATCTGGCAACAAATCCCATTTCTCCATCGGTACAGTTTTCTCCAGAACATACCGACACATTTGCTTTCATAAAGATATATTGCCATCTCTATCTAGTTACTGGGATTTATAGTGATTATCTAAGATTTGAGTCTTCATATAATATTTTTCTTGTTCTTTATCATTCCTCCAACAAACTCACTCATTCACAGAGCTCACTTTTTGGGTTCGATGTCCTATCCATTGATAATTCTTGTGAATGCTCCTGCTACACTACTGTTTTAGGTCACCTTCCAAATGTCTTCTAACCAGCACAACATACCATTAGAAGCCATCTCAAATGGAGAAGACAGGCTCTCCAACATAGAAATCATTAAGGATTTTGTTATTTATGCCTTGCAAGTACTTGAATGTATAAAATAAGTTTTCAAAAGAGCCAAAGAATCCAACTGGATTTAGTAGTTTGGCTTCCTAGATATGAACTTTATATGTATATATACATATCCAGTTACCATTGATCTAACCAGTAAATGGATCTTAATTCACTATATTTTACAAGGGAGGATTTCCCCACAGGGGTTACAATTTGGGAGGGGATTAATTCCCCAAGTAAGGGCCATTTTATACGATTGTTCCACTAAAGCACATTCATATCGACAGCCGTCAGCCACACTAACACAAACTGAAACACACTGACACAATCAAACTAGCGCACACAAACATACACATCATATTAAGCAACATATCACGCTCAGCTACAACCACTGTAAGCCAAACACATCACACTAGCTTCCTATGGTCTCTAAAGAATCTGTGTTAACATACCACGATACCAGCTTATTTTATTGAGAGGATGGTAGATAAGTGGAAGAGCCTTCCAGCAGAAGCGGTAGAGGCTAATGCAGCGAGGGAATTTAAATATGCATTGGGTGGACATATGGCTACCCTGAATCTAAGACAAGATTAAACCTTATTCAGACGAGATGGACAGAATGTTTTTTTATCTGCCATCAAATTGTTTGTTTCTATCTTCCCAGATACTGATGAAAGAATGATGCGAGAATGATGTGGATCACTCTACATGCACTTGTCAGTTTTAATGCCATAAGGCAATTAAAACACCAATTCAGGCCCTGCGATAAAATAATACAAATCGAATGGTCCTCATAACCCCAGACCAATGCTTTCTTCTGTAGGGGACACCACAGCAATGATACAATTAAAATTTAGAAACTTTTTATTTACTGTTTCAGTTATGAGGCTCTGTATGTGTAAACCTGAAGTGTATCATAGCAGACAAGTCCCTCGATCATCCGATGATCAACAATATCTTCTCTTACCAGGCTGCAAACACCACATAATTATCACTGTCTGAGAGTCCAATAAAACAACTTGTTTCGAGTTACCTAAACACTAGTATACTGTATACAAATATACAACTGTAGCTTTACCTGCCCATGATGGAGGGTAAAACCTGATCCTCTGGAATCTGGACTGTAAAAACCTGTCAAATAATAAAAAAATAGCATTCTTAAAGGGGAATTCTCAGCATTTTATTTTTCATTTTTATGAGAGGTTGTGATGTTTTCGGTTTTTAAAACAGTTCTAGTTTTTGCATAATATAGCATTTTCTGGTAGCTGCATATTAGGACCTGGACTTCCAGAGACTAATGAAAGTCTATGGAGAAACAAACGTCATTAGCATTTCTATAAAGAATCGCCATAGTGCGGTGGTTGGGCAGAGAAGGTCACCCAAAATATCACTTGAGTGACAACTATGGCAGCTTCCAGGTCTGCAGACAAAGGAAGCGTACTGTAATAAAATGATATACAACCGAGCTTTTGCCAATGCTTACATTAATTACTATACACAGCAATGTATGTTACTGTATGCAGCACTGTATAATTCATTTTGGTCCCTGGAAAAGTAAATAAGGAATGCTTAAGATCTGCATTGAAGCAGCTATGCTACCAAGTATTACTTATCTTCTGTCAATCTACATGCATCTATAATTCAACAAAGGGATCTGAAGAGACGCACACCAAACACTGAAAACACATCAAACGTCATCTTAAAACCAACAGAGATCTTCACGAATCCTCTCAGGGAGACAGCGTGGGGATAGCTTTAATCTCCTGGACGTTATCTTGTTAAATATATCATAAAGTGACTACGGAAGTGAGGTGGAATCATTTGTGCTGATCAAAGTTGCGGTTCTCCACTAAAGCATTTTAAATTTTTTCTTAACATATAAGTAACATATTCCACGGGCTTCGTTTTTTTCCCAATGCCCAATTACAGCTGGGAAATAAAAGCCTCATCACATAGGAGCAAAAGGGTATAATGACAGAAAGAAAATGTGCAACATTTGCATTCCAGCCCCACTGGAATAATGTGAAGCAATTCCTATGGTATGATTGAAGTTTAAACATAGAGGAAAGTGGGCACTTCTGATTATCCAAAAGCCAGAAAGAAAACACAGACAAATATTAAGTACCTGTAAGGGGTAATTGTCAGGAAACTCCAGCATAATATCCATTTCTTTCAAATCAAATGGCTAAGGAAGAGATAAACAAGGAGATGAGTTCTGATCTGCGTGATTAGTGCATTAGATGAAAGATGAACATGGTAGATGCGTTTGCCCTCTTGCCCTTCTATCCTTTTTTTATCTCATGCTATAGAATACCTTAAAGAAGTCAGTTTATTTTTAGGCAAAATATCGCAAACACTTGAAAACATACTATTAATATGTTATGCCATGACAATTTGCACGAGAGCCTACTCTGCTGAATGCAACACAAAAAAACATAAGAGACATCATTCCTAGTACGAGTTTTTGCCCAAATCCTTTGTACAAATATATCTTTAGTTAAGAATAAATTAAGTAATTGGTTCATTTTTTAAGGAATGCTTAAATATTATCGAAATTTACAGAATTCTGGTAAAATCATCGTTTCGTACAAAACCTTGAATATCTCTTATCTTCTTCATTCTCTTATATCTTCATCTGCATCCCAGCCATCATAACCTGGCAGGAACTTCTGCCAAAATGGCGACACAGCAAGCTCCGCCATATAGCTCTTCAAGTTAGGGCAAAATGACATATTGGCAGAAGCTCCCGCCGTGTTATGTCCGCTAAGTCGTGCACAAAGATAGAAGATGCAGAAGTGAACATGGTCCGCAGGGAAGGTAGGGAAACATTTAGAGAGCGTGAGAACGAGTGAACAAGGAGAGTGAACGAGGGCACTGAACAAGAAATTTGTTCCCGAATTAAAAATGCCCCTGTATTTTTGCCGAACCAAATAGGTTGGGAACGCCTAATGCAGGGGTGTCCAAACTGCGGCCCTCCAGCTGCTGCAGGACTACATCTCCCATAATGCTCCTTCAGCTAAGGGGCTGGCTGAGGAGTATGGGAGATGTAGTCCGGCAGCAGCTGGAGGGCCGCAGTTTGGACACACCTGGCCTAATGGGCCAAAAACTAACCAAAAAATATGTCTATCTTATTTTTGGCCCATTTGCCCAAGTCTATTAAATACTATGTGACACAAAAGCGGACGCTGATTGAAAAAAATTCTTAGGCTGTTTACATAAAAAAGTGTGTTTAAAAGGGCAAAGAATAAAACAATAGATCTGCCGAGGTTTATTGTTTTGAAATATAGGTACATTTCATTATTTCCACTTGTATGTATGCATTAAATATTGCTAAATGTAAATGACTTTTTACAGGATAATACTTCTGTGACTCATAGTACAAAATATCACAATGTTAAGCTTTGCAGTGTAATGAAAATATTTCATTTGATTATATATATATATATATACACACACACACATACATACACCTATATATTGTTGTATATTTTGACACCCACCTAGTTACAGCACATTCCTTACAAAACATTAGGCTCTAACTGGAATTATATTTGTTTATAATGATTAATGTAATCATACACATATACTGTATGTGCTGCACTAACTTGACTTTAGAGCACAGTATCACTTATTGTATATACATATATCTAGAGCTAATATCCTAAAGGGATGGAATTCTGGATGTACGACAGCTTTGTACAGGTTTACCATAATTTTAAGTTCTTCGTTGTTTTAGGGGCATTGCAATTTTCCTAATGCTTAACACCAGGAATGTTCTACGTTTTTCAAGTGGCAACAAACTAAACTGGTTCTTTGCATTATGTGTTGCTTACACATAGACTTACCCAGTCTGGATCTGTGGGCTCAATCGTGATTCTGTAATAAGTAACCTTTCCATCTTCCCTTTCCTGGATAATAACTTTATCCTTTGGGAATCTCTTAAGCAATTGGGAAATCTCCGTCTCTCTCAGCTTTCTGGCTGATTCTGGAGTTATATCTGCAGATTTAATCTCTTTAGGGACTACTGCTGGACGGACACTAGGGGTTCTTGACTCAGGATTTCCAACGGCTGATTTTTTACTGGCAGGATGGACATCGGCCACTGCAGGAAACGTTGCTGGATGCAAGAACCTGCAATTAGCATCCAAAGAGCAGTAGCCTGAAGCAAAGTAGCGGCACAGCTTTCTCGGACGATATTTCCACTGACGAGCTTCTGGAGGCTTTTTAGCTACTCCTGAATCTGTCACGCCGGCTTTGGGTAACTTTGAGACTTTGGTTTGCGCCTGAGTTTCACGTGACAAAGATTCTGATTCCTTCTTAGATGAAGACAAAGATTCTGATGCCTTCTTAGATGATGAATAATCCAAATGTTGGTGAAGAAATCGACACCGTCGCCCAAACTGGCAGTATCTGCCCTGGGAGAAAAATCTGCACAGCCGTGGAGGTGGTTGCTGATGAAGTACCTTGGTGCTCTGAGTAATAGGGCCTGTCTCCGTCAGAGGGAGTTCTACTTGTACTTGACCTTCAGCCATTATAACTTTGACAGAGATAAAAGCATAAAAGTGTTAATTCAGCATTGCGGTGAGCGCAAGAGTTTACAGGAATGGACACTTTTTTTTTTTTTTTTTAAACTTAAGTGCTTGGAATTGTCAAATTATAGTTTACTCCCCTTCAAAATCATTTACTTAAAAAGAAAACCTGAGGACCCTCTAGATATGTGCTTTAGAAGATTTGCATTTCAAATTTGTGATTTTATATATATTTATACGTGTATTTTTATAAATCCATCTTCTTGCCACATACTCATTCAATGAGAACTAGTTTTATAAATGAGTGGTATTTAGGTAAAATTAATGACTAAGATATAAAACAACATTATAGGACATTCTAAATCAATGTTTTACAACACTGTACCAGCTACTTACTATTTCGTAACAAAATAGCTGTAATTGCACAATTCCCTACTGAAATGAATAGGTATTGCAGCAATTTCCTCTCACGGTACGAAGAATGGCGATTCACACGAAAAGAACTTTTCTTTTACAGCCGATGGCCTACGTTTGATTACAGTGAAAGATGCCTGAGGTAAACAAAAACATTCAAGATCATATCAGTAAATATTTGCAGTATAACAATAAATACAAAAGGATACAAATAAAATAAAGTATTAAAATCAGGTAAGAACAAACACAAGAATAAGAATAGTATGTCGTAAAGGTCTGCAGGGGGAGCACAAGGCCTGGATACCCTTTGGGAAGATTGAAATGTTTTAGGCTGATCGCCACATTAAAAAATTCATCCTGTGGGGCTGCTTCGATTTTAAGACAGCCCTGCAAGTATGCATGTTTCATTACCAACTCTGAATATAAAGCGAGGGGGGGCATATCGTGCAGTCAGGTTGCTTACAGAAAAAGAAGCAGCATGTATGATTACGCTAATCAATCATATTTCGAGTAAAAACGCCATTTTGAATAATCACAATAATCACGGCACTGAAGTTGTTCCACATACGGCGCCACCCGTGCTCCCTGACTAGCATATGGCGTTTCATAAACACTAGCAGCATACTATACGCATTCTTCGGAAGGTTTCTGCTGTGCATTCACCTGCAACCTGAAGTCCGTTCCGTAAATTCTCCTCCCCTCAGGCAGTGCCAGTCCGTCCAACCGAACCTTCCCCCTCCGCCTCAGCCGCACAGTAAGGTTCCGCGTACGCCCCTCGCAGGTACTTGCCCAGTTTGCAGTTCCGTTCCACTCATTCGGAAACGAATAACGCGCTGCACGCGTTTTATACAATGTGTCGGACATTATAATACATGTTCCATATACTGTTTACTGAATGCTTGTCATCCATCGTGTTTTGAGATTATAAAGCTCAGTGTTCACGTCATCATAATTTGATTGCGTAGATTTGTTTATATATCCAAGTATTTTGGGCTTTTTTCAGCAACATCTGGGGAGATTTGTTTATGCATTCATACAAGAAATGTGAAGACAGTATTTGAATATGTATGTAAATACGGAGGATTTATTGCTTTTTGATGTTCTGATCATATTAAAGAGACATCCAAGCCATTGGCATTGTATTGCATGCACAATTTGGTAGTTACTAATATAAGTATACAACTAGGAAAAATGCATTCACAATGCCCAGAGGCTCCAAGGCAAAACGTGAAATTTATATTTCTCTTTATACTATTTCATTGCCTAAAGCTGCTCAGGTAGGATAAGATTGCGTAAAAGATTCATGTCCATAACCTCAGGCGGCATTCACTTCTCGTTCATGTGATTTATCAGCATCCTCCCCGGTATCCTCTCCATCAATGGACAACATATCCGTGATAGGGAGAGAAATGGAGGCGCAAAGAAAAGGAGAACTTATATTTATTAACGCCGATTTTCAAACATACAAGAAATGACACTGGTGATATAGAGAAACATTCAGGATTTATTGCTTAAAATGTCTTCTAATCATTTGTCTGCTGGTGGCAGCTACACAAGTTTGCTCGCAGCTTTTCAGATATGTTAGGTTAAAAGGTACACTTTGGAGGTGCGATAGGGTGACGGATGTAGCCATCGTCTTACATAGAATGTGACATAGGAGAAACTTAAGATTCAGTTGTACAAATGTATAAACTATAGGGTAAGATTTTTTAAAAATAAGACACCCACAGTTTAAGTATATACTTTGTCACTTTAAGTCTACCTTATGGGTTCTGGAGAGGTTGGAGTGCATTGTAAACAGTTGTGGAATTTTACTTGTGCCTCATGATCATCATGGGAAATGTAGTTCTAAACATTACTGGAGCTACCCGTTATCTACCCAAGGTTTAATCTGAGAATGCCGGTTAGAGATTTAGTGTCCCACTGCTTATTATGTTATAACAGAGACACTTAAGGCTAATAAATAAGACTGTACATTGATATAAGGCCTTAATCAGGTAAAGCACACTGTTAGGTTAGGTATTATCACACTAAGAGTGAGCTCTGGTACATTACATACATCTTTAATACCACCATTTACTTATAATGCATATAAACTCTTCTCGTATCAGTTTAAAATAGGCTGCTATCAGGTCTTGCTAAGAAATAATAACCTTTGATCTAGTCTATCACCAGGCAGCAGTTTAGCAGATGCTCTGGTTCAGATACTGTACAAACATGTTTGCCAGCTGAGAGATGTTCTCGTTGGGGTGCAGCTTGGTGTAGCTTATAAACTGGTGACGAAGCCTCCTCAGCTCAGACATGTTCAGAATCCGTGGCAGAACTATGTAGGGAAGTCAAGGAAAAGACAGACAGACAGACATAACACAGCATGGCAAATACATTGTAAGCCTGATATATTTACCTGTTCCAATGCTCTTAACTCCATCATTATTTAAACAAATAAAAACACATACAATATATGTATACTCACAAGAATCAGGACCATACATATATATTATATATATATATATAATATATATTTATATATATACCACAATCCCCCAAGAGATGCAGAAGTGTGTATAGACCAAGAGTTCCCTCTTATTTTGGGGCAATCTTATTGCTATAACAATCATACTATAATATGTTTAATTAATGTGATAATTTTCACTTCTCATCCTATGTTTAAGTGAAGTCGATCTATTAAAAAGGATATTCTTTCAGTAGCTCCAGGCACCACAATGACATCTCCTGGAATACTGGTTTTCTGGGCATTTAAGATAGCCTGTGAATACAGCAGAATTATTATGGTGGTTCATTAAACAAATCAAATGATCAAATATCTCTCTTCACAATGCTGACAAAAAGCGTGCAGCATGAGAGAGTCACTGTCCTGCTTTGATTATATCATGAATTGCTTGGGGTTCAATTAACCAAGTAACATGATATCTAACTATTACAGGAACAACTCATATACATAAAAGCTTGGTAAACATGTGCCAGTCCAAACATAAAACTAAAAACTCATTGCTTCTAATATTATAAGTACAAATGTATGTATCCACAATACTGCTCCTCCGTACATTTCTGACCTCATTAGCAAATACTCTCCTACTCGATCCCTACGTTCCTCCCATGGGCTAAGGCTCTCCTCCTCACTCGTCACCGCTTCCTTTCCCCGTCTACAAGATTTCACTCGAGCTGCCCCATATCTCTGG
>VKOC01000003.1:24604523-24654706 GCA_009364415.1 Spea multiplicata
AGTGCGCCAGAACACTTAAGGCCGGCTCTGACCCCTAGGTAAAAAGCATGACTCCTGACACTGCCTGTAGAAATCAATATGACTCATTGTTAAAGGGACATTTTTTTGTGCCTGATAGCCTCAATAAAGAGGAATGCCTATTATAGTAATTTCATTGCAGTCAATCAGATGCAGAAATCCACTCTGATTTAAATCAATGGGAGAGCTATCTGCGTCTGTGCACAGTGTGTGTGTCAGGGGAGGGGGGCAGTATCTTTGCTTTTTAGCTTCGGGTTCTGAATACAACATTTTGAACTTGCAAGATTTCATTACTCTTGATCCACCCCTGAAAATGCAACTATACTTTATGTTTGTGTCTTCTGCAAGGACATAAACATAAGCATAAATAGAATAAAAATGTGTAGGGCGATAAACATAATCACAGTTATAAAATCAGGGTAGAATAACGGCTGGGGTCTGTAATCTTTGCTATAGTTACAGGCAATAAATTAGCTGGATTTAACAGTTATTAGGTTACCAAAAAACCTATCCACCCACTGATGTGAATTACATTAAAAGCTGGATTGGGATGTCTTGTAGCCATTTTACTTACAGACCATTAATGATAAAGATCTGGCACTACTAACCTCTAAGAGGGGCAGCTTTGTTTAACAGACCAACATCTTCTTCAAATTCTGATGCAAAAACTGATGAAGGTAAATTTATAGAGGGAGCCTAAATAAAAAAAAAAGAAAATGTTCTTCAATACTTGCTCATTATCCTCATTTCAATCACAAATGCTGCTATAGCATCCTCCATTTGATGTCTGGCAGACACTGATATAATCTGACCAGCATTAAACAAGGTTACGTAATAAAAAAAAAAAAAAAAATCAAACCGGTCTAGTTATCACTACATGTTTGCAAATGGGCCTGCCCATTCGGTTTGCCCACATTCACTCTGTTTCCCTACCTTCTCTGCTGACCACTTCTTTATCTGCTGCTTCTTCATCTTTTATTCTCCCACTTCTCTTCTCTCTTTAATCCTTAATCTTTTTTCCATCCGCATCTCTGCGGACATAACTGGTAACTTCGGCCAAAATGGTAGCGCTGCGGGGACGTCCTCCCCAATCCTCCAATCGGAGGAGAGGACAGCACCGCAAGCACCATCATTTTGCTCTCACACCCTCTGCCCCAACTGGAGAAGAAGATGGAGATAAAGAAGATGCGGAAGCTAAAGTAGTCAGCAGATGTCAAACTAAAAAGCTTTATTATCATTCTGCGTTACGAACACTGTTCCCAATGTGGAATCTGCTTATAGCAGAGGGCTAGTAAGGCCCATAAATAGGTGGGGGAAGCAGGCTTGCTCAAAGAAAATGGCAGAGTTTTGTTAGAACTCTTTTGAAAAGCCCGACTTTAGCCAAGTTGATGCAGCCATGTATATCCATACTAGCAGTTTACCATGTCTGTATCTTTTCCTGCATCCAACATCACCTAAGAAAGTGCCCTGGAACTGATAAATATACAAGTATCACAAGGTTTTATACAAAATATTTTTAAGAAACAAGTCAGGTTTCTAATGTGAAGTGTTTGTAATACATTGTTAATTCCTGCACTGCTTTGATAAGGTTCTAGCTAAAAATAATTGGTGTTTTAGTTAGAACATGTTTAATCGCTTTGTGACAATAGCCGATTTTATTTTTGTACCCTTTGTGACAATGGCTGTTTTAATATTTCTGTGGTGCTTGTGTTTGGCTGTAATTTTCTTCTCCCCCTTCTCACCATCTTCCCCCTACACGCGCGGTTTCACTGCTTTTTGCAGTTAAGGTTGTAAGATGTATTTTTTTAAACTAACCACACTTTCACAAGTAAATAATTTTATTCATCTTGTGCAGCAAAGCAAAATGACAATTGAAAAACAAGAGTGAAATTTCCTAACCACGGATAATTATCAATTCAAGTAAGTCAAGGTGAAAGAGCTTAGAGACACTTACTGCTATATGTTCTATTTCTTCTTCCTGTTCTTCTATTTCAATGAGCTGGTTTTGTGGCCTGCTCCCACCACCAGGCACAAGCTCTGCTGGGCCCACATCTTTAAGATGCTGTAGGTAATTGTAGTCATCATCAAAAAAGACACCAAACTTTCTCTGTTCTTCTTTTCTTTTTTCTGTCTCTACCTGAGAACAATATAAAACAAAAAACTTAAGCCTCACTGTTTGTACTGCACTTTTACTTAATATAAACTATTTAATAAACATCTCGCATTGTATCCTATTTATTTGGGAAATAACACTTATAGAAAACTAGTGCCGCTAAAGAAAACTACCTCAAAATACATTCATGTATTTACCCTGATACTGAAAATACCCCATATACCTAGTATTCCCATGTACCATATTTGTTCGATTATAAGACGACCCCCAAATGTTAATATTAATTTAGAAAAAAAGAAAGAGCCTGAAGATAAGACTACCCTATAAGAAACAAGTAATCAGTAAATTAATTCACATGTAAACTATTTTTTTATAATTTAATAAAATTTAATAAAAAATGATTAAATGCATTTTTTGTTTTCATTTCATTCTATTTGCCATCTGACCCCCCAGTTATGCACATCTGCCCCATGGCTTGCTACTCTGCCCTAGATATGTACTATACCCCCTATATTAGTGTTAGGACCCACTGATATATCTGAGTACTTTGGCGTAGTGGTGGGCTAAGCATACTATGGCCATAATGTGTGACTGTATCTCCAATCTTGTTATCTTAGAAAGGGGTTCTATTCATGTCAGTCATTGTCTAGTCTGCCCTGTTTAGTCCTGTTATTCCTGTAGTCTTGTCATGTGTAACCTGGTCAGTCTTGTCAGCCCTGTACTCTGTTGTCCTGTCCTGTGCCCCGGGAGAGGGGCGTCCTGTCCTATTTCCTATGTCAGATCTTGTGTGTAGCCTGTCTCTGTAACCTGTACTTCTGATTCTGCAATCGGTTTCTACTCTTTTGGTTCTGTCCTTAGCTGCAAGATATCTCTATATCCTGTTATCAGTACTGGATACTAGGGCTGCAACAACTAATCGATAAAATCAATAATGAAAATCTTTGACAAAGAATTTCATTATCGATTAGTTGCAGCAGCTCCTACTACTTGCAGTTCCTCCCTGCAGTCACTGCCGATTGGCCCACCCACTTCCTTCTTCCAGTCCCTTCCTGCAGTCACTGCCGATTGGCTGCAAGGAGGGACAGAGAGAAAGGGGCAGGGCCAAAGTGCTGATTGGCCCCTCCCATTTCCTATACCGTCCTAATGGCTGAAGAACTCATCTAACTGGTGAGTATAAAATTATTTGGGCTACTGAAAGTTAGGGGCAGTTATAGTTAGTGGGGTGTTTAGGGTTAATTTAGGGGCGGTTATAGTTAATGGGGTGTTTAGGGTTAATTTAGGGGCAGTTATGGTTAATGGGGTCTTCTCTTCAGGGTTAATTTAATGCGGAGGACTGAGGGTTAATTTAATTAATAAAAGTATTGTGTCTGTGAATGAGTCTGCAAATATATGAGTGCATCAGGGGGTATACGGCATACCTGGGGAAAATAGAATGACATATCTGGGGGTATAAGGCATATATGGTATATAAGGCATATGTGGGGAGGTGGAGTGGCATATCTGGGAGGCAGTGTGGAAAGCCTGGGCTCAATGAGGCATAACTGGGGGGGGGGGGAAAATAAGAAACATGCATTTTATCAAAGTTTTTAATTCTGCTGTTTGGTTTTTTTTACATCTATGTTTATTATTTTAAATAAATGAAAAATTTACATTTTTTTATCAGATTAATTGAAAAAGAAAAAAAAAAAATCTGCCAACTAATCGATTATGAAAATAGTTAGTTGCAGCCCTACTGGATACCCCCCGCTGCTATTTCAGCGTCCTGGTATATGGGCACACAATCCTGATGGCCCAACACTCAGGGAAGTGTGGTTACCCTGCATATGGTCCTCCGTTACTCCGCTCTTGTACGGTGACTCCTGAAATTACATCATTGGGCGCTTTGGGTCATTACCGTCGTCTGTATAGACCCCGTTCGTGACACCCGTGCTCCAGATTCCTGGTGTCAAGTGGGGACAGCCAGTGAACGTCTGCGCAATGCGCAAAGACAACCTCCGCTGCTGCTGGTCGGAAATGCTGCCGGGGCTTCTATGGTGGTGCACTGGAAGGTCATGTCACGTCACCGGCTGTCAGAGAGGAGGATCCGGGTACCCTGCAGCGTTACGGGGGATCTGGATCTTAGTCTTGTAGTCAGACTTCTATTTGACGTCTGATTATGAGACAACCTTTAATATATGACGAGGGGTACTTTTATGAGCGTTTGCTCTGAAAAACCTTGTCTTATAATCGAGCAAATAAGGTATTTTTGGTAGTTGTATTGTATGGGTCATGTATTAAAATGGAATACATTTTGACCATTTGAGATGATGAGCCCATGTCTGTTTTGGGACTTAGGGTAAATTGAATTTGGGGTCTGCCACAAACACTCCCATTTTCCATTCTGCTGTATCCCCCAGTACAGCTGTGCCACCCAGTATATGCCTGTACCATGCTATTCTGTAGCTATAAGGGCCTTTAGGTGATATGCACTTTTCAGAATTTCAAATGTGAAATTTTGACCACTTGATTTTGATTGGGTAGACAATCAGCAGCAGATGAAGATTAAGAATCAGCAGCTACTGGGGGGTCAATGAGAGCTGTATGGTCCTCCCAAAAGCAATTGCCGACACAGAATACTGGCTGGGAAGTAGGGCTGCAACTAACGATTATTTTAATAATCGATTAATTGGCCGATTAGGTTTTCAATTAATCGGATAAAAAAAAAAATGCAATGTTTTTAAATTTAAAATAATGTAATAAAAAATGTACAATTTACACTTTCATCTCTTTATTGTAATGGACTCTCTCTATTCACCTTCTTATTTACTGACATAATAATAAAAGCTACAAGAACCCAAGCACAGTGTTTCTCAAACTAGGTTTTAATACAAAGTTATTAGTAAATATTAATTCATATGTTTAACTACTTTTCATATTTAATAAAAACTATGAGAAAAAAAGCCTTGTTTATATTTTCTTTTATTTACCAAACTGCCCCCAGTTATGCACATCTGAACCCCAGCTTGCCACTCTGCCCCCATATTTGCCAGATTCCACTGTGCCCCCTGATATGCCACTGTGTCCCCGATATGCCTTTTACTCCTTATATGCAACTGAGCCCCCTGATACACCTTTTACCCCAGATATGTTATATACCCCCCTGATATGCCTAATATCGATATGCCTTATACCCCCCTATATGCCCTGAAATTCATAATACCCCCCCATAAACCACTATAACTCACCCATAGACCACTCTGCCTCCTCCCCCCCTGCCGTACTCCACTCTGCCTCCTCCCCCCTGCCGTACTCCACTCTGCCTCCTCCCCCCTGCCTCCTGTCAGCAACGGAGGTTCAAAAGACACCAGGGAGCCGGGTAGAGAGGCATGGTGGCAGATGGGAGGGGGAGGAACCAGAGTGGTGTATGGGAGGGTGGCTCCCATAAACACCTCTGACTCCTCCCCCTCCCATACACGCTCTGCCTCTCTCCCGACTCCGTTGCTGACAGGCACTTTCACTGCATCTTCATAGAAGCCTCAGCGTAAGTGAAGGGCAGTAACTGAGGCTGTCTGTGCGATGCAGACCCCCACCGGCTGACAGAGAGGATGATCCTCTGCAGGAGAACTGGATTCTCTGTCAGCCGGTAGGGGGTCTGCACGATGTGCACAGATAGCCTCCGTTATTGCACTTCACTTACACTGAGGCTTCTATGGAGCTGCAGTGAAAGTGCCTGTCAGCAACGGAGGTTCACAAAGCACCAGGGAGTCGGGAGAGAGGCGTCAGAGGGGTGTATAGAAGGGGAGAGGCAGAAGTTGTCTGTGCGCATCGCACGGACACCCACCAGCCGACAGTGAGGGGAAACCAGGTCCCCTGCAGCGTTGTGGGGGATCTGGATTCTAGTGTTATAATCCGATCTCTGTTTGAGGTCGGATTATATAAGGAGAGGAGTTTTTCAGAGCATTTGCTCTGAAAAAAACCTCTTTTTATAATCGATAAAAATCGATTCAACTAATCGATAATGAAATCATTGTCAACGATTTTTATTATCGATTTTATCAATTAGTTGTTGCAGCCCTAGAATGGGTTGTAACGAAGAGCTCATAAAAAATGAAATTTCTGCCGTACTATACTTGTCCTGGTCCAATGTAAGTGGTATTGTAAAGTTAAAAGCATCTAGGAGAAACCAAACAAAATCACCAGTCCACTGTAGCATCACTTACTAGAGAGTTCTAAAATGCTTCTAGAAGCCAAGCAGCTGCACACAAGCTGAATATCACTACATAGACATTAGTGGTGTAAAGCAACTGGACTATGAAGCAGTGAAAACATGTTCTCGGGGGTGATGAATCATGCTTCACTATCTGGAAGTAGGATGGAAAAATCTGGGTTTGGCGGATTTCAGAACACTACCTATCAGAATGCATAGTGCCTAGTGCAAAGCTTGCTGGAGTGTTAACAGTCTTGGGCTGTTTTTCAAGGTTTCAGCTAGGCCCATTATTTCCAGAGAACAAAGTGAACCAGTGAGTTCCAGCATGTTAATGTTCCACCATACAAAGACATTTTAGACATCTGTATGCTTCCACCCTTGTGGCAAACATTTGGGGAAGGCCCTTTCCTGTTCCAGGATGACTCTGTCCCTGTGCACCAAGCAATGTCCATAAAGACAATGACTAATCGGGTTGGCAAGCCATCCAACAGTGCCTGACTTCACAAATGGTCTTTAGGCTGAATGGACACGGATTCCCACAGACACACTCCAAAATCTTGTGGAACGGCTTCCCAGAAGCGGTTATAGTCACAAAAGGGGGTTAACTGCATATTAATGCACAGGATTTTGGAATGGAATGTCCAACAAGCAGATTTAAGGTGTGATGGTCAGTTGTGCACATGAGACGGAAAAAGTTAGATTTTAGGCTCATTTTAGTTATGGCATCTCCCACAAAAAAACCATAACTATAGAGATGTTTAATTGCTAGCTTTAGTATACCAGCCTCTATACATTCCTAAACATATGAATTATTAATGAGTGATAGGTCTGCTTACATATCCTTTATATTTGCCAAAAGTATTCTGCTTTCATATCAGTAACCCGTGTGGAGATCCACAAGGAAGCGAATACCATAAAAGCACTAACTATACATTAACTAGCGTGAAGAGTCAGCCAACTCACCAGTCCATCTTTATCTTCAGCAACCCTTTGATAGTGTCCTGCTAGACAAGTGTAATCATCCACCTGCTTGCCACATTCTAAACACTTGAACCCATGGCGTATCAGTCCATATGGGTCTGCATAAAGAGGCATGGCTGGTGAGGCATAAGAAGAAGTCCCAGACCCAACACCTGGTGGTACTGTTGAAGATACTGTCCGTTGAGGGGCAGGTAAAGGCTGAGCAGCAAGTGCTGGAGCCACTGGAGATGGTGCCAACATTTGTTCAGAAGAAATGGGTTTCATCATTAGTTGGGAGCACTGCATGATCAATCCCTTGCTCTTGTGCTCCCTGGCATGGCTCAGCAAGCTACATTTGTTGTAGAACTGAACAGTCTTGGAGCACTGACTGCACATAACCTCTATATGTATACTGCGCCTGCTATGGTGCTGAGCAAGGCTCTTTTCCAACGCAAATGAATCGCCACACTCAAGGCAAGTATAGCCAGTTGCTGGAAGGTGGATATCACATTCAGGAGGTGGGTTCAGATTTGGGGTGTATGTTGGTACAGGATTGGTGCTATGCAAAAGTTTATTAAATGCCTCGACAATGACTGGTGCAGATATTTTAACTTGGTGTACCAATGGTACAGTCATAGGCATCCCCTGCCCTTGTGTCTGCCTTGCTGATGTTGCTTTGGCAGCAACAGGGGTAGTAATACTATTTGGAACCAAGTTGAGACTGGCAAGGTGGACTGCCTTGGGAAGCTGAGTGGTAGGGTTGGAAGTTGTCTTGGTTGTAGGTGGGGCTTGTTTTTTGTTTTGTGAAGAGTTTGAGGTCTTAGCCGATCCACTACCAGGGTTAAGACTTGATGTTGTTGCTCCCTTTTTCTTATCAGCTTTGGCATTAATGACCTGGGAAGAGGTCACACCGGGTCCCTGGCTGCTTGTAGGGGCTGCAGTTTTCCCTGGATTCTTCACTTTTTCCTTTTCAAAGTCAGTTGTGTCTTCCAAGGGAACACAACCTTTTATGTCCTCACTGGAAGAGTTCTCAGCCTGAAAATCATCTGGAGATTTTACCATATCATCCGTTTCAACCTCAGGCAAAATTCTGGTTACAGTTCTTTTGATCTCTCCAGATGAAGTCTTTATGGTCTTTATACGCACTTTAGGAATTGCAGGAGGAGATCCAGCACAGACTGAAGGTGAGCCTTTGCTGCTTGTGTCACTGCAGATGCTCATAGGGCTGTCAGGTGGTTTCATAATTTTCTTAACCACCTCTAGTGGGCTTCTGGGACTTTTAGGGGACTTGGGCATTTTGGGACTACCTTTAACACTGTCTTTTAATGGAACGACTGCTTCTTTAGTAACACTTGAGGGTTCTTCTTTGGGGACCATGGCAACCTTTTTGGCCTGCAGTGCAACCAAAGCAGCCACACAAGATGATAGCTTAGAATTCGCTGGCTTGATACGCTGCCGAGGAGGCACAGCAGAGGAACATACAGTAGACTCTGAAAATACCTTTTCTTCAGAAATATCGTTCTCCTCTTTAAAGGACATAGATTCTCCAAGCAAACTGTTGGCCTTCTCTGTTTCTCTTCTTTGCTCAGCAGATCTCTCTTTTTCCAATTCCTTACAGTCTGGTTTCTGCTCTTTCTTACAGTATTCATCAAACATGCTTAGCTCAGTCTCTGCCGGTTTCCTTATTGAATCCACAACACAGGACTCCACAGGAACATACATAGTGGGCTGTGGGAAATAAGGACTCTCTGATAGTTTTTGCTTGCTCAAGACTCCATTATCTTTCAAAGTGTCCTCAGGTTCAGGGCTGGATATGGGACTAAACTGGTTAAAAGTTGGCAAGGGTTCTGGCTTATGAGACTCAAGTTTGTCAACATAACCCCTTGAATTGTCCCCATTAATGAAACCTGGTTCAAACTTGACATATCCTTGCCCAACAGTATGGGGCTCAGGTCCCACATCTGGACTACGGAAGCCATTCTGTAGCAGAGTTGATCCCATGTGGTTCCCCTCTTTCTCAGTCGCTTCAAAAGATTCCTGACGGCTGGTGTTTTTCACAATAACACTAACTGCAGGAACATCAGGAGCTGGCACAGGCTGATTTAAGGACAGGTTTTCATCCAAGCACATTCCTGGTGGTTTGAGGTGGTTTTCTGGTTCATCGCTTGTAGACTGGATAGCTTCTTTGGGGTCTAGGCTGGTTGCATCAGGAATATCGAAAGCAGCCAGGAGATCATCAAAGTCTGGAGTCTTCATGTCCCCCATGACTGGTGGTGTAACAATGTCTGTATATAAAAAAAATAATAAAATAAACTCAACATGAGTTCTCTACAACTGATGGGAAATACTGTGCAAGCTTTCTTTAATGGGTTTTTGCCTGCAGTGTCTATGAAAAGGAAAAGGCTGCAACGACATACCAATAACCGATGCTACACTAGGGCTCGGCTTAAAGTGACTAACCAGTTCTGTTTTGCTCTTTTGGTTTTTTTTGCTGTTTGTTGTCTAGGCACAAAGCAGCTCTGGTGACATTTTTGCATACAATTTTTTCTGGGAAAATGGTGGCGTTAACATGCAGCAGCTACAAAGCGGTATAAAAAGGTTTACCTGGCAGTCCTAATGCATGGCTCCACTCTGCATAGAGTCTGCACACAACCTAAGAATAAACATATTAAAACAAGGTTTAAGTTACATGGTTTCCCAGTATTCACCGACTCTCCCTACATTTGTTTGTACACTATAGAACTACAAAACCGTGATCCACCATGAATAACGGAAGTGTAGACACTCAAACAGTGGCAGAGGAACAGACACTTAGAAGCACTTCTAAATAACCCTGGCCACACCAACCACACAGAATCTAGAAAAAGGAAAGTTTAAGCTGTGTCGGTATTATATTCACAACCACCAAATATAACTTCAAATTTAACCCTTATTGGGCAAGGTAAACCAAACAGAGGTTTTCGAGAAACATCATGGTCAGAAATGGAAGCCATCTTTCTCAACAAAATGTAATTTCACTCGCATAAAATCAAATATATATAACATATTAAAAAGTTCACTTATATAATGCCCCTTTCTGCCTAAAATTCAACGTTTACAGACATTGTTAAGTACAGCACAACATGCCCCTATATATGTCTATACAAATAGTATGGAATAGCAGAAACCAGCAGTATCAGCAGGAACAGCATCAGCTCCCTGACTCTTGATTCGTTTTGTATGTGTTAAGTATTATGTCATCACCT
The DNA here is from genome assembly GCA_009364415.1 of Spea multiplicata. Lineage (NCBI taxonomy): Eukaryota > Metazoa > Chordata > Amphibia > Anura > Pelobatidae > Spea > Spea multiplicata. The sequence continues at coordinate 24,615,046 of VKOC01000003.1, forward strand.
GGATGCTTGATAGTGAATGGGCTGGCAGCTCACCTTAGATATACAGTATCTCATAAAAGCGAGTACTTTTCTGAGGATCTGAAAAAAGGAATTGTTGCTCCACATAAAGATGGCCTAGGCTATAAGAAGATTAACAAGACCCTGAAACTAAGCTGCATTATGGTGGGCAAGACCATACAGCGGTTTCACAGGACAGGTTCCACTCAGAACACCTCGCCATGGTCGACCAAAGAAGTTGAGTGCACGTGCTCAGCTTCATATCCAGAGGTTTTCTTTGGGAGATAGACGTATGAGTGCTGCCAGCATTGCTGCAGAGGTCGAAGGGTGGTGGTGGTGTTGTTGGGGGGGCTCAGCCTGTCAGTGCTCAGACTATACGCCGCACACTGCCATCAACATTGGTCTGCATGGCTGTCGTCCCTCTTCTAAAGACGATGCACAAGAAATCCCGCAAAAAGTTTGCTGAAGACAAGCAGACTAAGGACATGGATTACTGGTGATCTGATGAGACCAAGATAAATTGGGGAGCTACGGTTCATTGAGGGAACCATGAATGCCAACATGTACTGTGACATACTGAAGCAGATCATGACCCCCTCTCTTCGGAGACTGGGCTGCAGGGCAGTATTCCAACATGATAATGACCCCAAACAGACCTCTAAGACGACCACTGCCTTGCTAAAGAAGCTGAGGGTAAAGGTGATGGACTGGCCAAGCATGTCTCCAGACCTAAACCCTATTGAGCATCTGTGGGGCATCCTCAAACAGAATGTGGGGGAGCGCAAGGTCTCTAACATCCACCCGCTCCGTGATGTCGTCATGGAGGAGTGGAAGAGGACTCCAGTGGCAACCTGTGAAGCTCTGGTGAACTCCATGCCCAAGAGGGTTAAGGCAGTGCTGGAAAATAATGATGGCCACACAAAATATTAACACTTTGGGCCCAATGTGGACAATTCCACTTAGGGGTGTACTCACTTTTGTTGTCAAGGTTTAGACATTAATGGCTGTGTGTTGAGCTATTTTGAGGGGACAGCAAATTTACACTTTTATACCGGCTGTACACTCACTACTTGAGTGTCATTTCTTCAGTGTTGCCACATGAAAAGATATAATTAAATATTTACAAAACTGTGAGGGGTCTACTCACTTTTGTGAGATACTGTATATGCAACTTTATCATTATTCCCACATAGCAAGCCAGTCCACATAAAACATATACTTAAACACTAACCAAAAAAACTGTTCTAGCGTAATGAAAGAAGGCTCTAAATCACATATTAGGATGATGATGTCTAATTCAGGGATGTGTATTGTAATTCCCAATCAGACAAAGTTCCATGTCTTGCATTACAGGTTCAAATTCTTACAAGTACAAGGCAACCTGTGCATGTGGGTATACCAAGGCTTCAACTCAGAAGAAAAAGCACAAGACTTGTATGACAAACAATGTAGCATTCCCAATGAGGTACTAAAATGTGCCGTTTCATTTCCCAAACACTACTGTGTGCGCGCGCATGCACGAAAGCCCCCTAGACGGCAATACTAAGGTCGTATGGATGAGAAGTTGCTTCTACTGTTCTCTTACTGTCTGGCAGCGCAGCTTTGTGATGGTTTCCAGTTGACCCTAATCTATGAAGGGACAGACAGTGCTAAACTCCAGGACATTTGTTTGCAGCCTAAATATTATCTTGGAAACACTTTAATCACCAAGTTGTTCAAAAACCAGGAAGTCAGCTGAGCAGAGTCCCTGAAACAAACCCGCAGCAGGATCATACCTTTTTATTTACAAGAATAACTAAAAAAATTACAGATTACAAATTACATTCTCAGATCAATAACAAATGGTGAGCTCTTGGTACAGTACAGCCCCTTCTTCGCAGCTCCCTTGGCTTTTGCGATACAGCTATCTTAAGGTCTAGCTCAGATCTGGAACTACCCCATTTTGGCTCTTATTCCCTGTAATGTTCCTTCAAGGCCAGCTGTCAATGATTTTGCGTTACTCATTCACATTAACCATTTCTTTACCTGCATCTAACCTGCCAGCTCATAACCTATCCAAGTAATCACTTACTTTTAGCGACGGCCAAAGTGGTCATTTATATTGTTCACTGGTCGTCAGCAGCTATATGAATAATATTTTCTGTTATAACTGCCACAAACTGCCATTAGAACACATACATGTGAACAGATACCCACGGTACTTCGTGATCACCCCCCCACACACACACACACAAACTCCTGTCTTCAGCAGTAGTCCCAGACCTTGTGAAGGCGACAGCAACAATACATGTTCTCTACATGCAGGACTCAAGAATGCATCGTTCTGTTTTTGTTTCTGTCACTGTTTGTATTTGTTAGCATGTTCCCAGAGTCAGTGCCTTTTAACCAGCCAGCATAAAGACATCCATGCCAGGTTCACACAGTCACCCTTCTGTGTTTTCTACCTGGGATTGAGCAACTAGAGATTATGAAAGTAGACACGCTACAAGACGTTAAAAGGAACGCTTCTAGACTTTTATATTAACCTTTTTTATGGAGCAATTACTATTTAGGTTAGAAATGCTGTTCCTTACTATCCTTCAGGTATCCCCTATCATCAGCCAGGTACAACTGCCCTAATGTAAGATATAGGCACGGTACCAATGCATTCATCCCAAGAAGCTAGATTGGGGAATGACCCCAGGGCTTTCTAACGCGTTGCTGGCACACCGGACTGCTAGACAGGATCAGGTGCCATGAGCAGAAAAGGGGAAGCATTAGCAATGCCGAGACTCTCCGCAGGGCAAAAAGAGGCTGGGGGGACTTCAATGGGTTTTCTATACTAATGTAAAATATTGACATGATTAACTCCTTAAAAACAGCAGGAAAGATATTAAAGAGATCCAGCCCTCTTCAGCATTGAAGTTTGCCTGCAGACTCAGAAGCTGCCATTGCTGTCAGTCAGGTGACCTCCTCTGCCCAAACATGACACCGAGCTGATTCTTTATGAAAATGCTAATGAAGCACTTTTTATCAAATAAGGTACATTCCTCTGCAGACTTTCGTTAGTTTGAGCCTGAGGGATTAAGATCGAGCCATTCTTTTGTTTACCACAAGGCAGTATGATACGTAGTAAGGATATTTGTCAAAAAGACAAAGTAGGATAACGGCACCAGAACACATACAAACCGCCAAATACGCAGCTCTTTAAAAACCATAATCTCTCTTTAAAAAAAAGAAAAAAAAGAAAAAAAAGAAAGAAAAGGGGCCATTGCACAAGATTTTGTGAGAACTGATACAATGGGATATTAGTAATACATTTTTCGATGGGAGTTTCCCTTTAATACATAAAACAGCTGTGCCCCTTTAACAATTTTACCCTCTTCTAAGGGTGTTTCATGCCCAAAAATCTGATACATTTCAGCATTTTTACTATGCTTCCTTACAAGTGATTCTCCTTCTATGAATTTTTGTGCACCAACACCGATATTAGTTTTTTGGGGTTTTTCAAGGACAGAAAGAGCTTTCTTTGTATACCCTTTTCAGGTGTATAGTCTAACATTTAGCATTAATAATACATTAAAATACAAATATTTGGGAAAAACACCACATTATTTCTAATACTTTACTGTTATAATGGTCCCCAAGCCAAGACAAGGTATTAAACCAGGGTCATTTGGACACAAGCAACTGCAGAAGACCCACCAAAATGTATTCCGCAGCATCTCCAGATTACAGAAATATCCCACGTGCATAGCTTATTATATATATATTTTAGTGTACAGGTCACACTGTATGACATTTTTCTGTGAAACAGCACACAGAATATGACAAAGTAGGACAAAGGGTTAAATAATAAAACACTATACAAAGTTTAGCTACAAAGAGATCCATTGTCACAAGTATGCCAGCCTTTTGCATTTCTTGTGCAAACACTTGTGGGGGCCACAATTTCCTTCACTATCAAGCATTTGTTTTGAGTATGCCACCTTGCACGCCTTTTCTAACGGTTTTTGGTTTACTTTATTACTTTTTTCTTAGAAATATTTTAAAACTTTTTCCAAGGCTCCTGATTAGTCTCTGACAGATCAGCAGCACGAGAACGCGAGGTATCCATTCAAAAAAAAATGGCGGCTTCCTCAGGTGCCTGCTGAGGATATTTGCTGGATATTTTTTTATTATTGTTTTTTTCTGAGGCTGCTGATGAGTGGCACTCATAACAAATGACTGCAACATCACATTCATTGAGAATGCGAGGCATCCATGCATAAATGAAGAGACTTGTGGCCTGGGGAGGGTGAACGCCGGTTGCACCTGAACCGGTAACCGGCGGGGAACTGCAAACAAAAGAAATCCAGGGTCTAATCAAAATGTTTCAAAAGCTACACTGTATATTGGGCACTAATTCTGCCACAATATCACATTTATCACATGACACTATAGAAATGTGGCCATTTGTCTTTGTACTGACCTTTCAAAGGGACACTCCAGCCACCATATGCACTGTAACGCACGTGATAGTGGAGTAGTCCCTTTAGATAGCCCTACCCTGAAAAACGCATGGAGGGAATTCTGCAGAATCGCCTGTATTTGCTTCTTTTCCTGTGCCCAAGTTCTCTTAGCTGTGCCCACGTGATACACTCACCGCTAGCCAGCTTAAGCACTGGCTTTGTGAGGGTTTCGCATAAGCTACTTGAGTATGCACTCTTAGTTGATGAGGCTGCATGGGTGGCAAACAACACGAACTGTGCACACGTATCGTATCATAAAAGGGACAGTGAGTGTCCTATGCAGCTTCACCAACACAAAATGCACATTAAAGTATTTTAATATGCATTCTTCAACCTGCTTTAAAAAAACCTAATAAAATCACCTACCTTTGGGAGAAGCTCTGGAGCACCAACACCACAACCCCTTTTCACCCCACCGATTCACATACACTACTGCCCCTCTCACCGGCCACGTCGCTACCTATCTTCCGCCATCGTGAATCCAGCACACAATGCATTCCCGCGGGTGGGCTGTGGGTATGTCACCCAGCGAGGTAACGAAGGGTGCACTATGTGACTCTGCTGGGTGCCTCAGTGTACCCGCTAAACTGGATTGATCATGGCAGCCCTACAAAAAACGCCAGGAAGTGGTTTCTCATCACCACGGGACCTGGCGCCCAGTATTTGTGGAGTGCCCTCTTAAACATTTTATATGGAAACAGGTTGCATGCCAACCGAACACAGAAAGCACAGCAGAGGGTCTTCTGTAAAATAATCCACTTTGATGGAACATGTTCACTTTCCCTCAATATTTATGACATTTTACATCTCTATATAGCAAACAAATCAATTTCTATTTTCAAGATGAAATACATGTTTTGGGTATACCACAGAAGCCACCTACACATCTTATATTCACCGCACCATGGCACCTCTCCCCTGTTACGTTACTAATTGTTGATTGGTTCAGGCAGTCTCTAGACGGGTATAGAGAGCTTTAACATTCATTCGCTATACCAGCCTCGCCAGCCTATACAGCACACCTCATCCATCCAACGCTGATCACAAGCCTGACTCATACAGTGCACAACATATAGATGGCTTTCATAAACTAATTTAGCTATAAAAACTGGGAAACGCCACTTCATTTTTCTAACAAACGTATCAGACTTTGTAAGCATTTGCCATTGGCTGTCACAGTGACTGCCAACACTTGGTACCAGAACTACTCCTGTATAAAGCGAGCAAAACTGAAATATAAACGAAATTATAATTTGGAAAACAGGAAAGCGACGACTACAATAAAAAGTAAGAGCAAACTGTGAGCAGGGGTGCCTCTAGCACAGGGCTCCGCTTCCTAAAACTCACATATGGCACGAGCATTAGACAGTGGGGGGGGTTTTTTGTTTGTTTGTTTTTGTTTTTTTTTAACATGCACACAAAGTGCTTTCACTATAAATGGGTACATTTAAAAAAAAAACAAACCTGGCAGTGCCGGTGGTGTCGCTGGTGTAAAAGTGGCACAGGGGAGCGACCGAAATGATAAAGACTGCCTGGTGCCTGAGGGACATGACTTTTTAATAAGCAGATCTTCTAGATAAACCCGTGCTGATCTTATTTACTTTATATTGGAACATAAAGCATGATAACGTTTTAATCTGCCCTGGTGATGTGTACACGGTGCAGACGAGCCTTGCCTGCTCATCACAGGTCATAACACACATCTGTATATTAACACCTGAAGAGACACTGCTATGTGACATCCATGTACACGTTCCAACCATATGTACCTCATGTGTTACTGATGATCAGTATAAGTACGAATAAACTATAGGTGAATGCACACCTTTTGCCCCTACATGCATTCAAAGGGGCTCCCTGCACAGTCTTTACCAGCAAAATATATAACAGGAGAAACTCCCATTCAGGTAAATGGACCGGGGAGAAAACCATTATGATAAAGCGCCAGTGACACGGCCATGAGCAACCACTGCTGCGTATACACGCTGCCGTCTCCCAGTATGCAGGCATATACACACAGCCTGGTATGTATGGATTGTGTACATCTCCTTCACCTCCCCCATATTCCTGGCAGTAAAAAGACCCCACCTCGCGGTGTATATCGTGCGCCCGCCCTGCCTACTCACCCAACCTTGGCCTGTCCACCGGTCACAGGCCGGGGCCCCGAAGGGGCAGCTGCGCCCGGAGCCAATGTGTAAACCAGAAAATCGGCCTGATCAGTAGGCCCTGACCGGGAAAAACTAACATGGCGGAGAAGGACTGGGCCTGGGGAAGAGGAGGGGCCCTGCCCAGAAAAGGAGGGGATATGAGGTCTGAGCCGAGGAGAGGAGGGGCTTTCTGAGCAGCTAGACGGGAGAGAGTGATGCCGGGGCTGAAGGAAGCTAGAGTGTGCGAGGCCCGGGTTGAAGGCGGGTCTCGATCGGGGAGAGGAGGCACTGGGTTGGCGACTGGTCTCCCGCGAGCAGGGGGCGGGGGAGGAGAAGCCCGTGGCTCCCATACCGACTGTTGGAGCCGCAGCGAGCGCAGGACCTTGGAGGGACACAGGAAAAAGGAGTGGCCGTGATGGAGAGGGGGCCACACGGAACGGCTACTAAAACATCCCACGAAGGGATGTGATAAGAAACGCTGGGGAGAAACATGCGCTGGGCTGAGCGGTAACCCGGCTTATTACCCTAAAGCCCGGGGACAGTGGCCGCGCGTGTATTGCAGATCCTGCGGGACGCTTTTCCACGCATTATACCCGTGTATAAAACACACCGATCGCGCGAATTAAAATGTAAGGGGAAGTATTAGCAAAGGCAGAAAAGCATGTGTAAAATGTAATTAGTAGTGCGTATGTATGTGTGTGTTATGTGTATGTGTGTGTGTATGTGTGTGTATGTGTATGTGTGTGTATGTATGTGTGTGTGTATGTATGTATGTATGTATATATAGTAGCTTTCTAGCTGTAGAAGAAACCATGCCAAAGGTAGTAACTTTAAAAAAATGTAATGTGATTTTTATTTTGTTCTTTGGGAGTTCGGACACCTGGTTTCAGGCATATGGCTATCCTAAATATAACAAGACCAAGTACAGTAAGAGAATAATGCATTTACTCCGTGACTACTTTAATATGCATTCTTTAAAAAAACAAAATGCAGCTACAGCCGTCCTCCTCCATCTCCTCCTCTTTGGTCCCAAGATTGTTGGCACAGGTTGAGCCCCTTACCGCCCCCTGCTGGCCAATAACCCACATTGCGATAAGGCCCTGCTTCGTGATTTAGTGCAGAGGGGAAAAACAGATGTAGATAATGTTTAATAATGATTCTACTACCCCCTTAATTTTAGGTGGAAGGGTTTCCATCGCCTTTACCCACCATAACTTATGTTGTTGAGGGGAAAAATGGAAACCCTCCAAACCTGCATCTATCACTGTTGCACAGGGAGGAGTTCATAAAAATAAAGAAAGAAGGAACAAATCCCTGTACCCTTACCACTAGAAACCCCTCTGCTACCCTCAAACCCAACAGGGTTAAAAACCAAAATAAGAAAAATGCCTAAATTCCTTGCATTTACAGAGAATTTCTTAGGCCGAATCCTCCCATTAGTGTTATCTGAAAACCTGGCCAGACTCCATCATAAGGTCAGTGGAGCGTGCAGCGCATCCAAGCAGGATGGAGGACATACGGTCCTGGGTGCCATGAACTCTTACAGGGACCAAGCACTAGGGTCGCACAGTTAAATCCCGTTAGGTTTCCGTGAGCCCCTTTGTAACTACCTGACGAGCATAAAATAATAAAATATAAAGTACCAAAATAGCCAAATATGACTTTTTTAAAAATAATCATTCACAGATTGCTGTCAGGTTGAGCGTTCCCACTGTCCGGTGAGTTGCATTGGTCAGTCTTACGTCGGCATCGCTGAGCAAACAGATGCTGGTTGACAAAAAGGCATTTGCTGAAAGTGTTTTGGGGAAAAAATTATGCTATCCCAGGCCAAATGGTTATACTTTACAAGCTCTCGGTGAAGGACCCCCCCAGGCTGTTAACTTTCCAGAAATATGCACTTTGTGTGTAATGTATTGTTTTATTTGAGATACTCTTTTGTTTTATTGTTTTATTTGTGATTAACTAAAAATAATGTAAAAAATTACTTTGTATGCCTTCTAATATTTGCCTTATAATTGCCGCAAACAGATAGTAATGATTAACTATAAAGAATTTCAAGACACTTTAATATTCAATAAAACTCAGCTATTTTAGTGACAATTATCATAGCAAAATGTGACGGTCCTTAATTTTTTGATATATAATTCATACGTAATAATGTTGGACTATTCATCTAAAAGCGGAATCAAATGGAAGCCCTCCCGGGCCTTGAAAAGATGATGCATGTTTTGTATGGGTGAAGTAAAAATTAAAAGGGGACTTACAGCTAAACAAACATCGTAAAAACGCCACAAATTCATTAAAGAAGGGGTTGAAACCTGGTTGTATTGTTCTGGCGCGTCTCTAGTCTATGCCTATGGCCAGGTGGATAGATTCAAGCCATGAAACTTCATTCCGGTAACCTGGGGAAGCACATTAGTGTGACTCAAAGTGTTTGATACCCGGTGTTTGATGCCTCTTTTTACTGATAGACCCATGTTAACGATAAAAGGTGTTATTCAAAATCAAAGTTGATCATAAAAGAGCATATCCGTCCCAGGGAGCGACAGAGCACCGTCTTGTTTGTTTATTAAATTATTTTAAATAAATGAAAACTCCATTTATTTTTTTATCTCATTAATCAATTGAAAAAATCATCGGCCAACTAATTGATTATGAAAATAATCATTAGCTGCAGCCCTAATAATTGTTCGTATCAGACTTATGGTTTTAGACAAGACTTTAGTAAAATGTCACTATATTGTATTTGAAATGCTAACAAGGCATTGAAAGAATCTCATCTCTCTGGTGTGACTGTTCTGAGGTCATGATGCCAACTCTAGTCAGATGCCCACTTAAGGACTGATGTATTCCTGTCATATCTGGCTATCTTGCAGCTTCCCCTAGAGATATGTAGTAGAAAGATCTGTGTCAGAGGACTCATGGTGTGGGGGAGGGGGGCAGAGAAATGGCAGGAGGTGTGGAGCTAAGATAGCTATAAGATAAGGAACCCATAATATAAGGAACCCATTGTGTGGGATAGCACTGGACAAATATTTATCCAAATATAAGTTCCCCAAATTATCAGGAAGCTGATATGCAGCACATGCCTTCACTATGTATGGTTTATAGACGGGAACTCGTGTGGGTACTGAAACCTTTTACATGATGGCTTACACAGTATTTTAATTTGTGTTGGTACCAAAGAGGACACTTTGGTGATGTCCTTCCTGATCTTCCAATCAAAGAACACCACTACCCGGCACTCCCCCGTGCAGGCTACTGACTCACACCTGAAGCAGTCCTTGGGAACCACCATTACCCGTCCCAGTGCTTGTGCAATCAGATTTCTATCAAAGTTAATAATAATTAAAAAGGTTGCTGCCTAAGGTCAGCAGCAGGCACTATAGGATGGCCACTTGCAGCAATCACTGGGATTGGTTAACAGGGCCGGGCTGGGCAGGGGGGCAATTGCCCCCCAGGCCGCCCGAAATCTAATCTAAATGGCCGCTGGGTGCTGATGCCGCCGGCCGGCGCTACTTTAATACTTTTTTTTTTCATTTAATAGCCATATTAATTTAAAAAAAAAAAGTATTAAAGTAGCGCGGCCTCCGGCATCAGCACCCAGCGGCCGTATGCGATGCCGCCAAGTGATGGGAGCAGCGTAAGGGGTGAAAGGTGAGTGCAAGGGGGGCGGAGCTTTCACCCCTCACACTGCTCCCATCACTATGCGGCCATCAGATTGCTGGAAAACTAATCTAAACGGCCCTTGCGTGCTGATGCCACCGGCCGGAGCTACATTAATACATTTAATAGCCGATCCGGCTTGCCATATTATTTTTTTTTTTTTTTAAAAAAGTATTAAAGTAGCTCCGGCCGGTGGCATCAGCACTCAAAGGCCGTTTAGATCAGTTTTCCAGCAATCTGATGGCCGCCTAGTGATGGGAGCAGCGTGAGGGGTGAAAGCTCCGCCCCCTCGCACTCAGACCGCTGGAGCACCGGATGTCGTGTCCTACATCGGTAGGTTGATACATAAATAATGTAGCAAGACCATCATCACATCAGGTAAGCGTGTGACTTTTCATGCAGTGCTTACATACAAAATTAGATCCTTCGATTGGGGAAATGTGAAAAGGAATGTGAAAGAAAGGAAGGAAGGGATAACACAGAAATTGTTCCTGCTTATCTCCCACAACTCGGATTGCTCTTAGTTAGCATCTACTCAGTTGAGTCATGAATCTTCATTCAGTTTAGTACCTCTACCCAGATATAGGGGGAAGTACCCAACATACCTTCTCTCTTAAATGTCTGCGTTCAAGCTTTCGGAGCTCAAAAATCCCACCCAGGGGAGCCACTTTAAATCATTGTTGTATCCCCACCTATAACTGAAATAGACTACCCATTTGGTGGATAAATTCAAGATTCTTTAGCCCCACACCAACAACAGTAAAGTGCAAAAGAAAGTGCTTTTCAAGCTTGTATTTAGCAGCGTGGGTGCTGGACAAAAAATATGTATGTGTGTGTGTATGTAAGTGTGTCCCCAGTGTCACTTCTGTCCCCAATCAGCCCCCCCATGTCATTGCTGTCCCCATTCAGCTCCCCAATGTCAGCCCACTTTAAGGTATGATCCTGGTAGGGTACTCATATTAGCCTTTACAATTTTCCTGCTGCTGTGTACTATACTTCCCATAATCCTCAGCCAGTATCCTGGGGGCATGTAACTGGCTGAGCATCAGGGGGACATTAGGTTTTGCTTTTTTTTCCATCCTTTGTTGCTATTAAATTTACTTATGTTGAACCACATTTGAATCATATTTGTATTTTTACAATGAATATGCATTCAGCAAAAGATGGGCATGTATGGTGGGCTGATTCGTGGCACAACGGGCCACTTCACTTGACTTGCCCCCCAGGCCTTGGGCTGCCAGCTCTTCCCTTCCTCAGTATATATAGTAATAGGTGTTATTCTGTACCACCTGTATATACTGTATACAGTAATAACCCTCAGCGCTGTATAAAGTAGTAACCCTCACCGCTGTATACAGTAATACCCCTGTATACCAGTGTAAAAGGTGTTGAAACGGGAAAATACGTTCTATACTTCCCTTTGTTCTGTTTGCCGGATACCCAGCTGCAACCCGTAAACAACACTCTCCTGGTGTTGGAAAATATAGAAAAGTTCCACTAGGGGGCGCTTGTGTATACCGGTTCAGAAATGGAAATAAAAACAGGGAAAAATAATAGTATAGTAGTAAACACTGGAGGTTTTAGTATAGGTTTGTTTATGCACTCACAGTGTTTATATGTTGGGTCAAGCCTTATGTCAGTCGGCACTTCCGGGTCGGTATGTGAGGTATATGCAGGAATAAACACAGAATATACGAAAACACAATAGCGTAGTATTGTCATGTGTTGAAACACGCAAAAATGAATGCACACTTACAGTTGGTGAAGGTAAGTATCGCCCATAGGATCTGGATATTTCTCTGCAGTAATTTCGCCTCTTTTTTCTTCTCGACGCATTTCGCCTGAATGTGGCTACTTCAGGAAGAAGCCTCCTGAAGAAGCCATAGTCGGGCGAAACTCGCTGATGCAACCTTATGCAAGGTATGGGGTTACAAGCTTTCTGAAGGTGACACAGGGTACACCTTCTCCTTTTGGACTTATAAAGGGCAGGACTCACACTTAGATGCTGCAGGCTTCCCTGACTCTGTAGGGACAAGTGTCAAAGTTGTTTGGGGCCTCATAATATGCTTTTTTTAAATCTTTATTACATATATAAATATCCAACAATCGTTTGTGATGCGTACCCACATAATAAGACAAAACATTACATCAGCATTCACCAAACATCCATTAAAACATAAACATTTATAAAAATATCTCCGTTTTTGTTTTATAAATGTTTCATATAGTGAACCTCCCTAGTCTCTAAAGCTCAGGCATATTATCAGTGTGTCAAGGGCTCTGTTTTAATATAGTAACCATTAACTTTTAGCCATACAGCCCATGGTTGTTAAAAAATGTCATGTCTGTTATTCTGTACTATACTTTGCTCCATTTTATATAGGAATTGTGTTTGTTTAATTATAATATTCCAAGTAGGGGTCTGTGCTGATTACTGGAGAGAAAGAAAAATGTATCCATCAGGACATCATGCCAAACGGTTCCCTCGGTAAAAATATTCCTTGGTGGCCCCTCATTGGTATACCCCTGCATTAGTCATATGAAGTCACATTGTCACCATAATACCTATACCATAATCCCCAAAACACCACTATTAGATGTGTAATATGCAGAGGCTACATGGAGAAATGTGAGATCTTATAAGGAAATAATAGTAAAAAGGAGTTATATTGAGGGCAATATCAACAGTATGTTGATATAATCGGGGAATTAATGTAGGTGGTATAGGAAAACCAGAGACATATTGCAAAATGACTCTATTCGCTAAAAAAAAAGATGAGTCACAATTCACCTAGAAGGAAATCAGATCAAACAATTCAATAAGAATGATGCATCACTTCAGAATTTCCTAAATGCAGCCTTTAATAGCTTTCAAACATCTCTCTGTGACCGGAGTGTTTAAAAAGAACAAATATAGCCCCTTTTGATGTCAGCTTCCTCTGTCTGCTCTGACACACAGGTTTTTAAAACGGTGTGTATCTATAATGTGTTTTTATGGCACGTGTGACTGTCCCTAGAGTCACCCTAACCCTCCGGTATTGTTGCGGACAATTCCCAAAAGAGCGACCTGATCGGAGCATTTCGCTCACATTTCGCTCACGCCGCTTTCCTTTTCTCCTACTGGAATCAGGTCGCTATTTTCACTGTATCATCTTTACATCCCTGGGAGTCTATACTGGAATTTGCGGAGGGTTGAGTACATCGACCACCGGCGAGTTAACTCCGAAGGTCAGCAGTACCTAGGACTGTTTGCGGCTACTACCTCGTGTGCGGTCCGCTGGTGCTTTCAGTTGGTGGTCCCAGGACTTTGCTGGACTCTAGGACTTTGCTATGTTCACGGATTATGCCCCTCAGTTAATGTTATCCAGTGACAAGAAGCTCTTTATTGTGTTATTAATAAAAAAAAATATTTTATTGCCTTATTTTGTAATAGTTTACACACGGCACACTAAGGTCTGGGAAATAATCTAATAAAGATAATGTGTGCTCCTTATCTCCCAGACTTAGTGGCGCCTGTGTTCTTTTGTATTGTCCCCCCCTGTGGTGTCCCTTCCTATAAAAGGCGACACTTGTCCCATAATAAACTGATTCCTTTAGTCTCCCCTGGTTATCCGGGTACTGGATAGCGATATCCCTTTACTTTGCTTACGGATTGTGGTGGATTATCATCCTGAAGGGAGAAGTCGTGGAGAGGGACAACCTGAGGTCCCTGTTTGGTCCGTCACAGAATGACAGAGGACATATTTCTGAGGGGAATTTGAGAACAATTTGGTTGCGCTTGCAGTGAAGTCTTCTCCCCCAAATGATCCGTGAAGACGTCACCACAGCTAACGATGGGTTATGGGTTAGGTACGCGGACGAAGAAAGAAGATTGCAGATTAACGATTTTACACAGAATAGAGAAGAGATGGGAGGAGATGAAGGAGAAGATGAGGAAGAAGATGATGTCGGCTCAGAAGGTAGGGAAACATTCAGAGAGAGTGAACAAGACTGAGAGAGTGTGAGTGAATGAGGACCTACAAATTTCGGTTGAAAATTTGTAGCTTTTTGCTACAAAGTCCATCAGACCATGTCTCTTCCCCAAGAGCTCAGTTGGACTGTTGGAGAAATCCCATCTCTTTCCATGCAGAAAGAGTCTGTTTCTAGGAATGATCCTGGACTCCACAGTCCAGAGGACTTTTTCCATGAGCAAATTCCAGAGGCTTTGTGATTTCATCCTCCTGGTCCAAAAGGTAACCTCTTGTCTACTGCATCATGTCCGTTTTAGTGTTTATGTTTTGCGGTCCCCTGGGCCTTAGCTGACACCAAGCCCCCCTGATATCACTGGGACAGATCACATCTATCCTTACCTCTGTGTAGGTCTCTCGGTCCTCCACTCCCTTAAGTGGTGGATCCTAGAAGAGAATATCCTGCAATGCTTTCCATGGTAATCTCCTTGATGGACTCCTGTCAAGGGACAAGATTGTACAGAGACTCTGGGCTCCTGAGGAAGCCAGTTTCCCATGAACCACCTGAAACTTTAAGATGTATGGAGAGCCCTGAAGCTTTTCTGAGATGCAAAGCAGCCCGAATCTTTAACCCCTTCAGTCCCATATGGACGTACCTGTAAGTCCATAAAACGCATTTCAAGAAACCCCTATGGACGTACTGGTACGTCCTGATCTTCTTGCAGTGGCAGGGACAAAATTGCTGACTTTCTGCTTCCTGATCGCCTGTAACAGCTGCCCGATCACGCATTCCCTTCTGGGTCACATCACTGCTGATGTCACCCGGAAGGTTATCGGAGTGTTCTTCATACTGCCTTGTGATCTCCCCCTTTGTTTCATGTTACCTCTCTCCCGCTCTGTGCCATGAATGGCAATTCTTACCTGGGAATTCCTTTGTCCATTTTCTCTGTGGTACATTTTCCACTCCCAATTAAAGTTTTTTTAAGTGTTTTCTTAATTACACTGGGGAGGAAGGGGTTAAACTTTTATTTGTTCCTGTCCTACCTGATAGGTAGAGCTCACTCCCTCAGTGCCACAGAGGAAATGGATAAGGAACTACCTGGTAAGAATTCACCATATCTGCTAGAGCTTTGTTTATGGAGCCCTGGGCAGACACTTATTGACTTAAATATCGACTTATTCACCCCCTTTTCTCACTACCCCTCCCACCATCTCAGTACACCTCTTTCTCCATCTCGACAATCCTTTTATCCACCTCCACCATATAGTCAGGTCTTGCTGCCCTGAACAGTTACCATAGTTTTATCTATTTTTGTAAATTTTTAACATCCCTGTTACACATTCAGTTGACCCACAAAAACATTTTAATTGAAAGTGTGTGCTTCTAAATGTCAATAAGAATTCATGTTTGTTAGTTTGAATAAGTGAAAGACAAGAAATAGACTGTAGTGACACATTTTATTGAACTGACACATTGTTGATGATACAGCTTTGATTTTTAAATTCTTAAGAGCTGTGAGAACTATTTATGAAATCAGTTTCAAACTGCATTGCGTCAACAGCGACATTTTTTGTGCTTATGTTTAAACACGGGAACCGAGTCTTTTTAGTCCAAAATAGTAAAAAGAGGTCATCGATTCATTAGAAAAGCTGATTTAGCAAATCTTGAAGGTCATGCAGGTCTACATGATCTGATATGTCACATAAAGTTCTCAAATAGCTAAATCATAAACATTTCAGAATATGTCCTGCAGCAGTATATTTATTTTGACAGGATGTGGTCAGTTTTCTTCATTTTGTATATATATATATATATTATATATAAACAAATATACATGTGTAGCCTTAAGGAATTATTTGATCTCCTGGTTTAAGGATTCATGCCCTGTCTTAAAAAACAAAACATAAACACAAAAAACAAACAAACAGAAAGTTGATCTTTGAGAACTTTTTTTTGAACTGCACTTAAAATAAGGCTCTGTCTGGAAATCCAAAGAACCAAATAGCTTATGATAAGAACTGGAATGTTGTTCCTCAAGAGGCACACAAAAAAGAGCTGTAGAGGTTAGTCATCAGCTAGTAGTGATTTCCATGTTCCGGCCAAACCAGTAATCCAGATCAAACCCATATGAATGATTTAATCGTTAACGTTGCAGTTGTAATTTTTGTAAAACTGATTCAAATATGATGCCAATGAATGCAAACAGAAATATTTTAAAATCTAGGAGTGTTCAAATGCTCCCTAACCAACAAGGGTGTGTTCACTTATTTTAGTGTGTATCAGAAACCATAGGAAATGAGAACTTTGTGTTTTATAACCCCTTTGAGTTCATGAATTTAAAATGAAAAAAATGAAAATGTTTTCGCCTATCTTTAGAAGAGTCATTCGAACCATTATATGTACTTTAATGCATATTTTAACTAATTGTTAAAATGTACTGATTGTTTTGTGGAAATGCATAAAAAGATCCATCAGAATGCCCTCTTCATCCATTCTCAAGCATTACAGGATATGTGTCCAGCACTAGTGTGCATCACATCCCTGGACTCTATAACAGCACGTGGTGATCAGAACTCAAGTAAAAAGTGTTTGGAAAGGTCTGTGCCAGCTTCTCCACAGCCCTCCACCTCTGGATTACAGCTGCTGTGAAGTGGTCCCAAAGTCCTGCTTTCATGGGCCCCTAAGGTAAGCCTGGGTCAGTAGCCCCTTTAATGCCCAGCATTAAAGACAACCAAAAAGTGAACAGTACAGTGTATAAGGGACTAACTACATACATGAAATATCTTTTTTCGGTATATTTACATTTCTGATTCAACTTCATATTTCAATTCCCTGATCTATACTTAAATCTTATTTATGAGAACACAAATCCATTGAGAGGACGTTCAATTGGTAATACTAGAAGTGAGTGTAAGAAACAAGGTGCAAGCTGAGAAGGACACTCTTATAACATACTTTGTGTATATATGTATAAATATATAGACATATATACATACACACAAATATCACGAACAATACAAATATGCAACTAACACAAATCTGAATAGTAAGTGGCTGTTCTACAATAATACTGACTGTGTGATGCAAACACTGTCATCTGTTTGATCCACACGGTGAATAGGAAAACCATCTCATGAAACTAGAAAAATGTCACTTTCATCATTTTCCTCGGGTTCACTGTTTGACTTTGACTGGACGCTAGAAGGCAGTGCACTTGGATGGTGCGCTCCTGGCTTGTGTTTGTTACAGTCTGTAGTGAGCTGGGATCCATTTGCTGGTACATAGTCATTATACGTGGCTCCAGCTGCATGGCCTCTATCTAGAAAAGCTACATCTTTCCTGCTAAACAACCTTGATATCCATAGCGTGGGGACCCTTTGGTCCCAACTCTCCTGTATGCGGTTCCCAGTGCCAATGTTCGTACAATGCAGGTCAACTTTAATGATGATGTCCTTCTGCCCAAATAGATATCATAATAAAATATGTTAAAAGCATGATTATTTTAAGTTGATGAATGTGACAATGTTAGGATAGGTGAGAAGAGTGTCCTACCTGAAATTTCTGTAGGCCATGAAGTCTGATCATGCTGTCTGCCTCTTTCAGGTCACTTCCCGTGGTCAACACAGAGTCTACTCTATCAAAACTGCAAAGCTTTGCCATTTCCTGAGGAAAGAAAAGTTATAAATAAAAGTAAATTAGACATTTCTTGAACTGTTCACTCATTCTGAACAATAATCTGATCAATTATTGTCATTTAAAATCTTTATATGCCTCTTTCAAATGTGTAAATTTTAAACTTGAGTTAACTGCTGAGCTAAAGCATGGTAGACTCTGTGTGAAATACAATTGCTAATAGAAATCCTGTAGCAATCAAACTGCCAGACTTGACACCGATTTTATTCTCCAATAAGGTATGCGCCAACTCTCCCATATTTCTCCCTATTCCCACTCTTCTATCCCTTCACTCTCCCTCTCACCTTTTTGGTTTTCCTCATTCTTTCTTGCCCCTCTCGCTAACCTTCTCTTTCCCATCCCTCCTCCTCTTCTTAACACCTTCTTCCCACCCTTTCTCACCACCCCTTAAATGTCTCAATGTCTGCCTGGTCCCCAATATTTGCCTCTCCCATAACTTACAGCCCCATGCCATCTCTCTCATAACTTACGTAAGGCTGCCACCCCAACATTTGCCAACATTCGCCATGCCTGTCCCACTCACCCCTCCCTTAATTTGCCAACGTCCTCCTCATCCTGTGTCTGAATCTCCCATAAAATAAGACATGCACCCTGCCCACCCATGCCAACAATCTCCCTCACCTTATTCACAAAAGAGAGATTTGACACTAGAGTCTGCAAAAAGTTGTAGTTTCAACTTCTTGAATTCACTATACATTATGAACGTTCATAGCTGGTCCTGTATAATGTATAGTTAAATCAGTAAGATTCTTTTGTTTTCCTCACCCATGGAAAGCATGTTTGTTTGCTAAATTTGCTGAACGTGGAAGAGCTTTCAGGAACAAATGTTACACACAAAAAAACTGGATGTTTGATGTAATTTGTCTGTAAGGCAACTGGGAAAGAAACTTACATAAGGTTTGTAGAGAATGATCCTGATATTAGTCAGGTGAGGAGGGCTGTGTGTCAGTGTGGCAAAGGTGTGGATGAGGTTGGAAAAGACAGTTTGGTACTTCAATTCTACCTCAGCTCCACATGAGAACTTTATCTTCTGCTTTGGCAATTCTGGAACACAATCAAGAAAGGGTCAGTGATACGGTAGTCACAGATTTGTATTATTTTATTGTTTTTATTGTTGTCACGACAAACTATTCTGTATAAAAAGTTTGGTAAATATGTGTTTTATGTTCTTCGCTAAAAGTGGCTACATCATAGGCTCCAGCAATGTTCATTGTATTCTATTCAGCCAGAAGTTTACAATATATTCCTTCTATCAATGGTAAGTACTGGTGCAGTCATTTTGGCACCTAGGCCAGGGCTGTGGTGGCCGCCTGCCTAGGGTACCTGTTGTTGTGGGAGGAGCAGAGCCAGTTGGGGAGATTATTGATCTCCTTCTAATTGGCCTGAAATGAAGGGAGCGGGAACTCTGTTCCTACAGACCTCAATTTCAGTGCTTCCTTGTGCTGTATGCTGCCTATATCATTCCATATCCCAGCGCTCAGCACTGAAACAGATATCTGTAGGAAAAGACCTTGCACTCCTACTACAGAACCACCAAGAGGGGAAAAAAGAGAAAAGGGGAAGCGATAGAGAGGAGATATATGGAAAATGGTTAGAGAGTTATGGAGAAGTGGGAAAGATAAAGAGAAAGGAAAGAGAGAGTGAGAGTATATGCTTGTGTAAAGGAAAGTTTGTATGTTAAGACAAGAGTGTCTGTGCAAATGCAAGTATGTACGTGTGTACCTCGGCCCTCTATTACTACTGTTTTGGGCCTAAAGGAAATAAAAATGAAAAATACCGAGTCCAGTAACTTTAAAAATGTCTGCCATGAATCATGTCTGTGCCTATCCATGATCATGACCATAACTGGGAACTCTCCGGGTTTGACCCAGAGAACTCCGGCAGAAGCACTGCTTCTCTGGGTTAACACCCGAATTCTCCGGGCCACGAAAGAGGGGTCTTGATGCGCCCCAGGTGATGTTAAAAAAATGATCAGCCCAGGTGTCAAATGCACAACACTGTACTATAGGAAATTCATAGAAGATTAAAAAAGTATACTGGGTGTGTACATGGGAAGACTTCAAATGGATACAGATTGTTTCTGAAGTTAATAAAAATAAATAAATAAAGGGAAAATAGCACCACCTAAAACACCAATACGACTTGCTAAAAATATAAAGCTCAATGCGGTTAAATGGTGTTTACTCAAATGATTCCTACTGCCAAATCTGCTGTTGCTGGGTCTAACACCAGAGGGCACTCTCTCCTCCCTCACCTATGTGCTGTTCCCACTCAGTCTTGTTCAGACATTCATATCCAGTCATGCAGATTTTGTCCGTCAGAGCACGGGGTTCTTTCAGACTGTGCCTTATTTCCATCACTTGTTTTCCAGTTACCAGAGGATCTCTCCCGATGTCTAAAAAAAGAGGCAGAATGTGATTTAGTTGCAAAGCAGATTTCTGATAACTTGCCTCAATAAAGTCTGGGCTCATAGGTGACAGAGGTCTTTAAATCACAAATCAAGAGTGCATTTATATAAAATTATATGTTTTTGACAATAAACTCCCATAAAAAGCCAGAAAACATGAATTTATGTGGTTTACCTTCCAGGACCTCTTCTAGCATGTGTGTCACCTTCTTCTCTTCCATTATGTGCTTCTTCAGATATGTCATGAAGATTCCGGAGCAAAATTCTCCATCCTGAACTTCATAAGCTTCTGCATTCTCGCTCCTACCCACGTAGAAGATGTTATCATATCACGAACAGACCTACTGTAATTCTGTTCTATAGAGCTACCTACTATCCTTGAGTTAAATGAATTAATGGAGCTGGTAACCGCACACAAAAAAAAACATATTTTTTTACAGATCAGATGAATTTGGGCCAAGGTCTTGAAAACTAAGAAATGGTATCCTCGCTTCTCAGCATGCTACAACGCCAATGGCATTATAGGGTACTAAAATGCTTAAGCTTGAACTACAAAAGGCAAACATCACTTGACAAAAATCTGTGGTAATAAACACCATATTCCAGAGATCAATTATGTAAGTATTCAAGATACTAGATAATGGAGAGCCAGCACCAAAAATCATGCTGGTAGAAAGCAAACATCACATAACAGTCAACACCAAGAACTTACGTGGCATATCCATAAACTGTGTTTCCCCATGGCTTCAGAGGGTTCACTTTAGACAGAGCACAGTCAGAATTGTACCTGAAACAATAAACAGTACAATAAACAGTGATTACTTGGAAGACAAAATGCATTGCAGTGTTTACTTTCATTTTTCTGTATATCACACTAGTTGTGATGCAATTTCTGTTATTCAGTCTGCGTCGGTACCCAGAACTGTGTGCAGATATAATTTCCTTTGGTTCCATCCACTCAAAAAAAGAAAATACCCTGCTGCTGAGGAGTAGCCAATTTAACAGAACTATTAGTAAGGTAAAGCTTGGAGAAGAGAAGAGAAGAGAAGAGAGAAGGTATTCAAGTACATTAAGGAAGCATCTTTCATAGACGAGGAATGTTAGGACAATAGGTCATAATCCAAAACTAGATTGCCAGAGGTTTCGATGTACTGTAAATAAGTTTCACATGAAGCGGTAGAAGCTAATGCAGCGATGAGCATGCTATAGTAGACTCAGACCAACAATCAACTCCCCACTACTGCCCAATACACAATTAGAATGAACCTTTTTAGTTAAAAAGGTATAGCTTCTGTTTAGCTTAGTTTGCAGTAAACATCTGCAAATCTGCAAGTGCTTGGCAAATTCACAATTTCCAGTGCATCTTCCAGCTCTTTTGTGGTCCCTGAGCTTATGAGTACAATTATAGCTCTTTCTACTGCAAGACTTACACAATTTATACATCTCACTGAAACACTTACTGTTTTTCAGTTGGACTTGTGGAAGTCTTGTGAGAATGGTCTAGCTGGTACTTTAAAATATCAAATATCAAAAGATTGAAATTTTCACTTCAGGGTGATTTGGGGCTAAAATAAATGAACTACAACTTTAATAATTATCATACGTTCATATCTGGTGATTGTTGACCAAATAACTGTGCACCCATACCATTTCCTGCACGTGTCCAAAAGAACTACGTTCAAAGCTGTCCTTCTGTCCTGCATCTTCTGCAGAATTTTTTGTACACTGATGCAGTTCTCAGGTCGGTAGGGCTGTGGGGCATCAATTGGGACCATGTAATTTCTTCCAGAGTGTTCATATCCATGGCCAGCGTAATAAAATAAACCTGTGTGACGAAAGGTGACCATATTGTTAGTGTAAGGATTCTGTGTGGGCTTCTAAACCTTCTATAAATGAAGGACATACTCTGAAGTTTCTGTCCCAATTAACCCTATAAAATCTTAGTAATTTAACTATGCATAATGCAGGTCCAACTCTACCTTCTAACATGAAAAAAATACCAGTACTGGTCCTTCATAATGCATAGTTTAGTCAGTAAGAGAAAATGTTAATCAATATTCAATCTGCCATATCCAGCCACTCAATGCCACTCTTAACATGGTTCTCCAGACCTAATAAACAGGCAATTAATAAAGAATGGTGTGTTTAACACACAATATTGCATTCTGATTTTTATCTCACTGGAGCTATTTCCTTGGTGGGGGAAATACCACCCATGCTGATGGGGATTGAGCAACCTTTATTTGCGCTCACAAATGTGCGTGCTTTTTCATTTCTTTAAAGCCTATGCCATTAGCACAGTGTGCACTAGGTCTTGTATCATTTATGTCTCTACATATCCACTTTGAAAACCTATGACCTAAGAATATCATCAGAAGAAGCCACACCCACAAGAACATCCACAGGCGGGGTTATACTGCCCATGCTGCTACAATAGAGCTATATTTAGTGCTATATAGTGTAAGTGTTTCCTGGTATTATTCACCTTGGCTCCATAAGACATACTGCACTATTTTTTATTTTTTCTTCATTTTACATATCTCCATCCCCTGGTTATATTGGAAGACCCTTACAGCCATCATACCCTTAAATGCGACCGCCACACCCATCCCAAAGAGAAAAATATAAGGGGCATGGCTGTCCTTGGGGGCCCACTCTGGCCTTGGGAGACAATGTCTCCCTCCATTTATTCTTTTTTTTAAAAAATGGCAGGCAGTTCCGCCAAACTCATGATAAAGATGGAAAGCATCCCCCAATTAGAGGGAGCTGGCATAGGATCCCTGTCTGGCAGAGGCGTTGCAGGATACTAGATAAAGACTGCACGTTGGCACCGGATCCTGCGGACGTAAGCGGCAGACAAGGTGGTGGAAAAAAGCTGCCAATAAGGCAGAATGCATTTTGTAAACTATTTATTACAATTTGTGCCATCTTTGTCCCCAAATAGCTTATATGTGTCATCTTGTCAGCTTGTCACTGCCCCCTAAAAATATGTATGTGCCATATGTGCCCCCAAACAGCTTGCCTATGTCATATATGCCCCCCAAACAGATGGCCTGTGCCACCTTTGTCTCTAAATAGCTTGGGGGCGACAATGGTACAGGCATGCTGTTTGGGGATGAAGATGGCACAGGCAAGCTGTTTGGAGACAAAAACAGCTTGCCATTGCCCCCAAATAGCTTGTATGTGCCATCTTGTCACCAAACAGCTTCTCAGTGCCCCTAAACAGATTGTCTGTGCCATCTTTGCCACCATACAGCTTGTCAGTCACCCCAAACAGTCTGTCTCTGCCTTCTTCGCCCCCAGCCAGTCTGCTTGTGCCAAAATGATAAGTAAAAGAGAAAATCTTGTAGTGTGTGGGTCATCCAGAAAGGGGGGGCCAGTCCATTTGTCCTGCAAGGGACCCCAACATTTCTGGTGGCAGCCCTGCACTGGTATAAAAAAATATGAACTCTGCCCACACAACATCACTGCCACATTTTGTCCTGGCATTTCAGGAAATAATTTTGGCAAGCCTGAACAATTTATTATCTTAAAAGACTACTCTAATAGTGTGTTCAAATGTTAACAAAAATGTATGGTAGTTTTATGTTCTTTTATTAATCTTACTTTAAGTGACAGAGACCTTGTAATCATAGTACACAGTCACTTGACCTTCACTCCAGTGTCACTCAGAGTTAGCTGTCTCTGATTCAATGTATAATTAGCCAGTGATGCAAACTGTTCCTGGAAGTGAGGTTTATATTTGCATCAGTGGCAACATAAAAACTCTTAGGAAATACTCGTTGCTGTATAATAAAGCACTGACCTGCATAGTCTATATATTGTTTATGGTACATTGGTACGTAGTTTTTTTGTTTACAATTTGAGTCTTATACTTGGAACCAACAATTAACTTTGAGCAAAGTATCTAATGAGCAAGTTACATTGCAAACCAAAAAAAAAAACTCACCGTAAACTCCTCTGTCCAAGAGCTGCAGAAACTGATTTACAGCTCTGAGCATTTCTTCACGAGTCAGGTCCACCAGGGACACTACACAAAATCCCATTTTTCTTAGAAGGACAGACAGCTCATAAACATCCACCATTGGTGCCAGGAGATTTGGATGATTCAGGTAACCATTGTTGCCAATCAGTAATGCTACCTTCCCAACAGCTGCCAAAAAACAAAAAATATTTCAGGACTAAGATCAGCATTATCTCTTCGGATTGTCAGGATGAAAATAAAGAATAAAATATATTTCCAGCCAAGTATAATGCTTAGAGGTTAGGAGCCTAATCTTCAGTTTGTAAGCAAAATCGAAAGAAGCATATACTAGCCACTTGTGCAAGAGGCTTGTAACTTCCCACCTTCCTTACCTTCCTCTATTTTAACTTTTCTGGTTCTGCCATTGTCTTTTAATGTGTCAAGCTCAGTGATTAGACCTTACACTCTGGACAGTGGTAAAGAACACTTTATACTAACACTAAGAGTACAAGTCAGCAGGAGTCACATATGGAATGCTTTAATTGTTACGGCTAGAAGTGTGAACAAATTTCAGTAGTCCATACTTAACCTTGAGTATTTACCGACACTCAAGTAGTTAAGAGATAAGATTCACCAGATTCTAGTGACTAGAACATACTTAATTCAATACTACTAACACTATATGGACAAAACTTTTGGGACACCTGAACCATTACACCAACAGGGACTTTCATGACATTGCATTCTAAATACATAGACATTAAATAAGTAGTTGGTCCTCCCCTTTGCAGCTATAACAGCTTCCACACTTCTGGGAAGACTTTCCACACGATTTTGGAGAGTTTCTGTCCATATACTGTAGCTTTCACTAGGCAACATTTTATGTATCACAAGTTTATGTTGAGTTGGGGACATACTACATCTATGGGTTATTTACCTTGGCATGGCAAGCACAGAAAATGCATTTTTTATATTGCGTTATATGACATCCACTAGTGAAGACACTCTTGTCTTCTAGCTTATTCTCTTCTTTTCTTGAGGGTACTTACCAAAGTATTCATCTCTTGGTACTTTACCTGCAGAGACAAGAAAATGGCACTTTAAAAACACACAGTAAAGAACTGTAGGAAGACAAGTGGAAGAGCTGAAGGGATATGTTTTTTTTCCTCAAACCAAGAAATCATTAAAACCAATTGTTAAAATCCAGTGGTACCTTAAGTGACTTAGGGTAGATAAATTGACTCCCGCTTGCCTCCCTTTACACATAGAAATGCCCAATCTGACTATTGCCCATACAATGTTTTTAGCATACTGAAAAATCAGGGACAGAGATCCCATTGCCAGAACAGTCTTAATTAGATTAGGGATGTTGGTAACTTATGGCTTTGATTTCTCATGCACATTGTAGGTTATCTCCACTGCAGAGCATCTCAAGTCTTCCCTAAGTCACAAAGGGATCTAGCTGTTCCCATTCACATGGTTCATATCGATCGTGCCAGCTCTGTAAAGGGTGGTTAAAGCCTAATTATTGAAGGATTGAATTTACCTGTGATTGTTAGGGGTTTTGCTGATGCCTGCAAAATGACATCTTCCCCTGAAAAACAAAGCATATCAAGTGGGTATGATGATCTGAGAGGTAACCTGTCAGGCTATGTTAACATCAGATCAAATTAAACAATAGCTATGTGGCCTGTGTTTTTTATTGTTCTGATTCACTGCAGCCCCAGCACCCCTAGAGGAAAAGCGAGGAGATTAAACCAGGTAAATTTCTTATATAATTTTGGGACGGAGGCATGTAAAAGGCTTATTAGAACTCCTTCATGGTATAAACAGATTTAAAACATTTATTTTCAGGTTATCATGGCCTACTACAAAAGGATATTTTCCATACACTACAATCAAATCAGGAATTTAACATGCCTCTCTTCTCTCTGCCGGAGGTTTTGAGCATACCTGGGAACTTGTGGGCTCCGGCTACCTGGAGCCTGCCCTTGCGGGACGAGGTCGGGACTGCCCACTGATGTCAGTGTGTCAGGGGGTGTTCCTGCTGCCGTCAGAGGTGACATTGAAGGAAACACCCCCATTTAAAGGGGAAATGAGCAGGCAGTGGTGCGTGTCAAGAACCTGCGACCGAGAGGATTCGGGTGCTGACCCTGAGAACAGGAGAAGTGGCACATCTCCCGGAGTTCTTTGGGCCAAACCCTGAGAGTTCCCAGGTAAGGTTATGCGTTTGAACATTTAATGAACATTTTGATCAATATAAATATTAGAATGCTGACAGAGTTCTTTAATTTGGATTATGCTCTTTTATTAAAATTGTTTGCCATTTTCTGACAATGTACTTATGTATCTAAATTGGGGGATTATGCTGTAAAAGTTAAATTTCTTTTGAATCCCCTTTGACCCAAGGGGGTGAGGACTTCCTGTTTGCTTTGACATCTGGGTAACCCCGGGTACACCTCCAACCTGCATAAAAGACAGGTAAGTTTACCAGTTTACCAATTGCCCATTTACCCAAACAAATATTTGAATTATCTAATTTAATCTTTGACTATGCATGTTTTTTATATCTATATTGGAGCTAAACCTATTGCACCTCTATAATTTTATTTTTCAACCTATTCCTTTTGATGTGCACCGCCTAACGAAATAATGATATATATATGCATATAAACATACACATATACCATAATATATGTGGCTGTTGTTTTAACTGACCAATAGTGAGTTCCACTGGTTCACTCCAACATTCTCCCTGATCATTAGACACACAGCACAGGTAACTTCCACAATGTCCAGGCTTCACCACCTTTATCTAAAAGCATAAATATAAATGCATGTTTTATTATTATTATTGCCATTCATAATATGCTTTGCATATAGCAAATGTGAATTTAAGGGATTATATGCTTTGGGCACAAGGGACAGCAGTTATGAAAACAACAACTAGGCATTACTCTAGTGACAACAGGATATGTTAGGGAAAATACCATGAAACAAATGCATCTAAAGCCATCATGCTGTTATCACAACATTCACCGGTCTTAATTTCACCGTGCAATCTATTAGATCTGTCAGAAGTTATACACATTGCTTTAGATGCGTACTATTACGTTTTCAGTGTTTTCATGAAATATCCCTATTAGTTATCTGGGAGACTCCTCTTGAGAATACGCTGAGTATCTAGTATGAGGAAAAATAAAACACTTTACTCACCAGCAACTTCCTGCCCTTTCTATGTGGCAAGCATTGCCCATTGTGGTACCACTGGTATTGAGGAGCAGGAATCCCTAGGGCACAGCACTGAAACTGCACAGGATGCTGAGATACCACACGAGAAGAGACAGGTTCAGTGACTATGATGGGGTCACCCTTCCAGCCAGGGGGTACTAATCATGAAAAACAGAAACATGGTCAATGTGAGAATGGAAAAAGCCCATTGACATTTATTTAAGTTTGATCATCATGTATAGTGCCCTTAGCATGACAAGTGAACTTCATCTCCCAGTAGAGGAATGTGTTTAACCTTGGTATAGCTAGGCTAACATGCTACGCTTCTCAATAATGACCATTGTTATACCTGCATATCTTTGCAGCAATTTATGAGAAGCAAGTGGATAGCTTCCCTGGTACAAAAACATCTCCTTAGTGAAGTGTTCAACTGGCACAAACACCTATACAATACATAGCAACTGTAAAATAAATGTATGCTATATAAAACACTTATTCTTATATAACCACTTGTAGTAGGAAATATATTAGTTGCTCTGATAAAACCATAAGTATTCACATATATAAGAATATGATAAATGAAAATAATCATTAAAACAAAAAAGTATTTCACCCAATGGTTGCTTGCATCTAGATATCTTACTTCTAGTGAAACTCTTTACAACTTTCACCTTCACCCAACGACTGAACAAGATACGATGATGCTGATCATTTACTCGGCAGATATAGAGTTGGGTCTGTTTAGCTTCAATGTGTAGGTTTGGTTGGTTGGCACCAGGGATTTCCTTACAGGTAGACTGGGGAGAAAATGATTATCTGTCAATGGGTGTTATGTATCCATGTGTGGGTACTCCAGAGAATGGTAACTCCTTTTGCATTCACAAGAGAAGCCATAATTACATTTTAAAAATACATTTTCATGGGATAGACAATCAAGATTCATTATGATATATCAGTGGCAATATTTTACTTATTGTTTTTTGAGTATGCATGTTCTCTTAATGCATCAAATAAACCAGTGGGACATAACTGGTGTAACCCTTCAATACAATGAACATATAATTAGACAACAAGTGAGGCATGCAAGGCTGATACCATCAAACATTGAAAAGAAAATCAAGATCCATACAAGGCAGTGGTTCTCAACTGCAGGACTCGAGAGAAGCAAACAGGTTGACCACAGGCATTCTGACAAGTCATTTAAAGACCTTTCTATATACGTAAACAAAATGGGGTGACTGTGCCCAAGCTGGGGTATCCAAAATTTGTGAACAGTTTTTGAGTCCTGAGGTTGAGCTGCACTCACATAAGGCCATATAAGATAAGCGACACCCCAGGAGTAGACAGGACGACTCTCCATTATAAGAGTCTCCAGCTAAATTCTTTGCAGTAAGGGCAGTAAATATGTGAAATGTAGGGTGGCGTAGGAGACATATGATACATCTTATGACTATGCAAAATTTTATGATAATGCTATATGCTAATCAAATAATGTTAATATTTATTTTATTTGTCCTTTTTAATTCAGAGCACCCCCCATTTATGTCTCTCTTTCCCTCCCAAATACCCATTTTTATTGTTGGGAACATCAAAATGACAAACTGAGACCATATATGGTGCTAAATGTCATGTTTTTTGTAAAATGAAATGCATTTGTATCAAGTCATTTTGTAAGTGCAAGAAGTGTATTTTGTTTTTGCATGCAATAAAACCTTAAAATGAAAAATATATATTATTACAATGAAATGAGTGGCAAGTTTATCCTGCAAGTCGTTTGCAGGGCTATTTTAAATAAAGTTAAAACCAGAAAAAAACTATGGGACTACTGTCCTCCTAAAATATAGCTAAGAAGGGGTTTTCTTATCCTTCTGTCTCTCTTACAATAAACTGGTACTAGGGGAAACAAATGTTTATTTTATTCATAAGGTCAGAGTTCCATACATATACTCGTTAATGGATGACAAATTTACCTCCTGCTGCTCGAACCACTGATAATGTAGGGGCAACGGACTTTGAGCCCGGCATCGCAGGGTGAGGGGGAAGTTTGTGGGTACGCAGGCACACACTGGCTGTTCTGTGATCACAATTTCTACAAGGAAACGGAAACGTTATTTCCACTGCAAAGTTGTCGAACAATTCAATCTGAACTAAAAATAGAGCAGGTGATGAATGGGACCTTTAAACTATATTTTATAATGTTGATGTGTGCGATAACTTACACAAAAATTACACAAAAAATGATCTTTAGATAAGGAAATGAGAACATCCACGCAATGTAAATGTAATTTTTGCATGAAGTTTAATCCTCTATTTCTTTTACATTGGGCCTGGCAGGTGACTGCAAAAAGATTTGTTATCCTGGACTATTTGACAGGCAAGACCTTTACATTGAACCCAACTGAATAGAACGCAGCAGCTCCTACCAGTCAGCATGGCAACGCATTCACTGGCTCTGCAAGACACATCACAGAGGGGACACATCACAGATGGGCCACCGTGCATTCAGACTCCATTTGATCAATAGAACCACCTACAAACATAAAGTATTCTGTTACATCAATTTTCAGGAATACACATTTTCCAAAGAAACACTGGTGCAGATGGAAATAATGGTATATAATATCATATCTACATATCTAACAAACAATAATAACACCAATGGGAAAAATTGACCATCTTTCTAATTTATGTCTTTGTAACGTTTCACCCTTCGCTGTCTGGACTTGTTTAAACTTTGTGCTGCTCATTTTCATTACCGACCACTGGTGGCCACCCTTAGCACTCTGTACCAATCTGAGTGCTTATCATGTCCAGCTGCACTCAGGCCTGATTGCCATGTCCAGGTGCACCTTGTTTCCTGGTTATCGCAGCCTATATAAACCGGCCCAGCCCGTCAGTCTGGGCCTTGACATTGATGTTATAGGACTGCCTGATCTGGCTCCTGATCTGGCTCCTGATCTGGCTCCTGATCTGGCTCCTGATCTGGCTCCTGATCTGGCTCCTGATCGAGTTACAGCCAGCATCCCTGTGACAGGGCCAGGCTAGCTGGCTCATATGTCATATAATGTTTTATGTTGTGTGTATTGTGTAACCGGCCCAGAGACTGATGTGGATTCAGCCCCAGCCTTCAAAGAGACGATCCTATAATCTGGCTGGGGCTCTTAATCAGCAACACAGCCCTGTCTGCCCAGACGGCCCCCGCACTACAGGGGGGATAACACAGGTGGGGGAACCCATTGTATCCCTTAATCCCCTCACCTGATACATCCCCTGTATACCGATATGGGAGTTGTGATGGGATGTGGCTGATGGGATTGGGGGCTGGGGTTTGTGTTCATTGAATTAAGGATATATATAAGTTTGGTTTGTTGTGCAATAAACAGTTCTTCTTCTTGGTTTACTGCGCATGGTGGTCTGGCTGATCCGTGGATAGCTGAGTGCTATCCGTATGAGGGACTGACTGGCGATTCCTCAGCCCTCAAACAGGGGTACCCAGCCTTGGGTACGGTGACCCTGTAACAACCCCACAAGTGGACTCCAAAGCTGAGTGCCCTGCAAGTGGGATATCTGCCGTGTGTGCCCCATCCAGAGGGCTTCCTGCCGTGTGGGCCCCATCCAGAGGGCTTCATGCTGTGTGTGCCCCATCCAGAGGGCTTCCTGCCAAGAGACTTTCTATCATTTTATGTTGTTGTACCATCATTTGCAATACAACTCTTATCAGCATCTTCTGTCTGTGGTTTATTTCCTGCGCCTGTCTGTAACAACCCCAAGCCATCATGCATCGTGGGGTACAGACAGAGCCCCTCGTATCCCCTGCACCTGGGCTTCTATTAGACCTGCTCACCCGTTCCGTGACAGTCTTCAAAGCTCATGTCAGGATTGCTCCCCTTATTCACTCACCCACCCATCCACAACATCCCACTGTTTGGTCCTTCAGATATCTGCTCATTACTAAATACTCAACATGGTATTAGACATGCTGTTTGGGGACAAAGGTGGCACAGACAAGGTTTTTGGAGGCAAACATGGTACAGACAAGCTGTTTGGGTGCTAAGGTGGCACTGTGGGGCATTTGGCTCGTGAAATTGGTGTGCACCAGAACATGTTTCGCACAGAGGCCCTGTGGTTTTTAGTTATGCTCTGGTGTGGCGTGTGGGCATATGAGCTCAACCATGAAATAAAATATATGGGGCTGCTGTCCAAATATTTCCAGGGCTGATTATCATTCCCAGTTTGACTCGCAATCAATGCATGGAGCAGTCAACTATGACTGTGCTGGCAGTCTGATCCTTGCATCCACATTTTCTAAACATGTTGTTTTTATTATTATTTTTTCGGGCTGATGACAGTCTCATCACCCTCTGTCATGCTGATGATGAAGCCAAGTGACCTCAATCAGCCTCTTGCTATCCCTTCCCTAGAAAATCATGTGTGCTCTGGCACACATTCACCTTTACACAAACTTACACATTCATGCTCATACAAACACTTACATGATTTTGCCACACTTTTACTGTGTAACACGACCTTGCTGAATCCCTTCCTTCCCAGGGTGGTCCCAAATTGTTCACAAAGGGCCGGTCCACCCTGGAAGCTGTTCTGGTTGGACTGGTCCTTTGCAAAAACCTTTGGATCGGCCTGGGAGGCAATTGCAACCAGGCCCGTGGCTATCTGAACTGCTTATAGTTTATTATATCATCTAACATGTGCCTACCCCGCCCTATGTTGTGTGCTGTTGTGCAGGGAAATTAGCGTGTCATGTCATGCGCCCTGTAGATTTCCAAAATGATACAATAATCAATTAGATGTTGTAACAGTTCCACCCTGCTTGCCAGGCTCCTGTATAGATAATACCGGTTGTGGTTGTACTTCCATTTTCAGTCTGTAGTGGCCAGTCTACATAGTGTTGAAATTGTTGCCTCACTCTTATCTAGTGCAGCCCTGCTGCTTATAGCTGACAGGGCCTTTCCATTTGGATTTATGCCTTGGGGTTGTGACCGGCTTGATCTGGCTCGCTGTTTGGCTGCTTCTTTACCTCCTAATAACTGGTGTTTCCTGTCTGAGGGCCATCCTGCCAAGCGCCCTGTCCGGGGGCTATCCTGCTTCTACTCTGTCCGTGAGCTTCCAGTCTGTTCTGTCTGTCTGTGTCATAACCACAGCCTGCCTTGGTGCCCAGTCCTTTCAGTCATTTGTCATGAATTGTGGGGTAGAGACAGAGTCCACCATATCCCCTGAAGCGAAGCTCCTCTCCACCCCCTTGCCCAGGTTGTGACATAAGGATTATTTCTGTAATCTGGAGGGGCAGCTAAATACAGTTTTCATGAATTTTTTTTTTGTACTTGCACATAACCTCTGCAAAGAATGCTAACTAAAAAATAATAATGGCTAACTTTGTTGCCTAAGCATTCTCAGTGAAAGACCCTTGGGTTGTCTACTTTCCAGAAATATGCACTTTGTGGATTGTTTATTGTTTTATTTGTTTATGTTTACTGTTACAAACCTGTAAAAAAAATAATTTCAAAAAATACTTTATCAACATCAATATAATATTTGCCCTATAATTGCCACATAGATATAGAAATTCTTCCAAATAAGGAATTTCCAAACTCAAGACACTTAAATGAATGTATTTTGTACTTTTGTATTTCATACACAAATGTGGGGATTTGTTCATTTTTTGATTATTATCTGAAAATCTAAAAATGATGTGTAATTTGCATAAGTGCAGTAAAAATGAAAAAGTGGAATAATAGCTAAACAAACATCTCTAGGTTTCTGGTACAAAGTACCCTCAATAGAGTAGAGGTTATAAAAGAAAACTGCATAATATTTTTGAAAACTATTTTTATCTGATAGTAGTACCAAAAAATGGTGGGAATTCCCCTTTGAATCTTTTTACACCTTTGACGTAATGTATTCAGAGCAGCAGAATTTGGCACTATTATAAATTCACAATTTAACGTCTGCCTCATTTTTTCCTTCCATGACTACACTCATAGACAGCAATGCCACCTGCTTCAATAGAAACAGGAAGGGTAGGATGTAAGAAATGTATCTGAAATTGTGTTTTTTTTCTCTTCCTCCTTGAAACTTGAGGTACTTGTGCTTCCCAATCTTCAGTGACAAACTAGACAGGTGCTGCAAGAGGTACGACTACAGTGGTATCCCCAATAGTCTTCTTCTGGGGTCTGCACAAACCACAGGGACATATATAGCTCTTTCTTGACAGAAGTCAAGGGTGGGCTAAATCGTCTTTGGCACACATGAAAAGTTGACCTAATGAAGTTTTCAAGGAGGGTTGATGACCAAAAGGCACAGCCCACTCCCACCACCAAAAACCTGAGTTTCCATGGACCTGTCTCCAGATACTCACTTGATCTAAGCCAAAAGCCACTTAAATGTGCATTTTGCTAAGCATTAGGGTTGCAGTGTGCGTTTAACAAACCATTCACTCTATGTAGCTTTTTTGTATATAAGCTCTAGTGAGCAAAACATGATGAAATGACTTCTCCTTTTGAATCACAGAGGGAGACACCGGAAATAGATCAGGTCACACGCATTTCTGTGATGTAAATGTCTTAGTCTGTCAATTCTTGTCTTGTCACATCCCTTGAATTTATCTATTGCATTAAGCGCTGCGTAAACTGTTGGCGCTATATAAATAAAATATAATAATAATAAATTAAAAAATCTCTCTCTTTGGTGTAGGGGAACTAGGATTTGGATTTTAATTTAGCTTTTACCCACAAGCACCACCATAACCATTAAAACACAGATTAAAGTGACATTTATATTAAGTGTATGTTAAAACATTAGCTAGTAAAATAAGATAAAAGGGGAAGGTTCTAATCTCTCAATAACGGACAGTTTTGCATTTACATTTACAAGCGTGTATAACCCAACCATGCTTTGGTTATCAGAAATGTAAGGCTTGGCTCCAAATATATTTTTTTAACAATGTGAAATGCAAGAGTAAAGATTTTACAAGGTAATGATATGGCTAGTTTTCTATTCTAGCCGATACTACTGTGAGGGATGGCAGTTTTACTGTCTTACATATCAGTAGAATAATACTTAATAGCAAGACCTATTATATAATAATGTTCCACTAAATGTACGGTCTGTTTCCATTTTAGATGTCAATGTCCCTTTATTTTTTTTTCTAGTAGCAAGTTAAAAATTGGGTTTTAAATCACCAATTGGATTTATTGTATTGAAAAGAACATGTGAATAGTTTCAATACACCAACCAAATGATACATATACTTATTAAAACCTAGAATACTAAATGAATGCGTGGTATCAATCAATTGACTGATATCCCTGGAGTCATATATGAAAGGTAAATGAAGGTTTTGCAAAAATAACGTTTCATTGATGTTCCAGTTTGTAGAAATGATTTCAAATGGAATGATGGTGGGTGGTGTCTATGAAATTCAACCAAGATCAGAAAGCAAAATCAGGAAGTGGCTTTTGGTGCAGGCACGTGTTGTGAATGTGAAGACGTGACACGCATCAAAGCCTCTGCAAGCAGAAGTTCCTCTTTCCAAACGTAACAACTTGATCCCGTGATAAATCCCTTCATGCAAAATTAAAATACAGCATCCAAACAAAATGTTGAAACTAAGTAAATTCCTAAAAATCTTTAATTTATGAGTTCTCCACCCGCTGACATTTGTTATGACTACAAGTTGGTGTACTTTTAAAATGTTATTTGTGTGTGTGTGATGTTAAAGGATGGTCACTCAAATCAACTAGCAAAAGTGTGGGGTTTATTAAACTGTGATTTGAAAGCATGACTTACATAAAGTCAGCCCATTCCTCAGTTCAGGTCTAAATACAGAAGTCTAAGCCAAATGACAGGCGCACAGACATACTTGTAACACACACACACACACTTCCCCGCGGTCATCTTATCTTTTAGGTGCCTGGATTGGTGAGCACTCCAACTCGCACAGGATCAATGCAGACACACAAATGACACTTGGCCACCTGATGTCATGTCACATGAACCAACATACTGGGGCCTAGAAATGCAGCAGACAATGCTGTTGCACACTTGCTTTATTCTATGGACTAATTTAGCGCCATAGTTGTGAGATTCTCTTAATTATAACACCAATTTCAGGCCCTGAAGAAGACATCTGTTGGTGTCTTGCCTGGTTTCTATTAAGAAAGAAGTGCCAGAGATGATTCAATAATAACTTTGAATTTGTTAATAACAGGTTTCTATGCCCAGCTTGAAGATGCATTTTGTTGCTATTTTTAAATTTGCAAATAACACATTGAGCCAACTTGATAGTACTGAATTATCTAGGATAATGACTCTAATAATGCTATTACTATTATTAACCATCCACTACTGTGTCTCTTCCATCAAAACTGTTTCCCTATTACCACTTTTATGAATAATTAAGAGTTATGAGAGCTAAATTCTCAGAGACCTGAACTTTACAGAATGTGGATAATTCTATTGGAAGATGAATGGAAAAGAAAAATAGTTAAATCTATAGGGCCTCTTGCTGGTCAGTGGTCACTATTCGGAACAATTAACTTGTGTCAGCCCCCGTGAGTATCCATGTCTCATAATGTTATATTTTATCAGGATGTAAGCAATCATAGAACCTGAGCTTATGTTACATTAGCTTCAGTGTAGGTAGGGAGAAACCGGATATCATCTACTCACTAATTTACTATGTCTCCACATGGTGCTCTATAAATCAATAAAGAACCATTCAGCCCATCTAGCCTGTGTGTTTTTTTTTCCTGCTGGAAAAACCTCAAACCATTTTTGGTCCTTGGTCTCGTCTTATAGTCATATGCCTCATGCATTAAATTCCCTCACTGTATGAATGGACTCCATCAACACCAGAGGCTCATATATCCCTATTTACAGTCCAGACTCACGCAGTTATGATTTTCAGGAGGTCATGTAAGCTAGTATGCAAAAAAACATACCGGTATTTACGACATCATTGTCTATCTTTGAACAACGTGGCTGACCGCTGTAATTGTAAGACATTAGTAAAATTGTGTTTCTAAACACAGCATGTGGTGTAAAGAGGCTCCAGTGTTTTACAACAACAATCATTTTCCAAGTCAGGTGGAGAATCATTCTGGAGTGTAGTGGTGTCCAAATTTTGCATACCTTGATCTGTAGGGGGAAATTGCCGTTTCCAGCAACACCTTTTATTTTTTTTTTACATCAAAGGGTGTATTAAAATATAAAGTGTTAGGTAGTGATAAGAGAAAGAAGCAAGAGAGTTAGAGGAAGAAGGGATAGATAAGTCAGTAAGGGCATAGAGACTCCTACCATCCAGTCGGCATCAATAACCCTACCGCCAACAAAAACAAAACAGCTCCCACCTTGCTATGGATTCCAAAATGCAAGCCCCTCTTGGACTTTGGGTTGCAGGTTGTAGTCACGGGTGTTCCCACTGGTCAATAGCAGATAAAAAACAGGATGCTCCATGCCAACCATAAATAAAACGCTGGGCAACTAGAGGCTTATGCAAAAAAAAGTGCATTTATTTTCAGACCAGTGCACCCTGGGAGCAACATGAAACTGATTATGCCCACAGAACATAACACCGACAAAGCATTCTGGCACTGGATCGAAGAACTCACAACTCCAAGAGCATATACCTAGTGTTCCTAGTAACCCGTGTCATGCTCATGGCCAAACAAAAAAAATCCTCTTTATAATTTTGTGGTTCCTACAAATTAAACCATAAGCATACTTGTCTGCACTTACATTATTTGTTTTTATTAACTTCATCAACAACCTGACATTTATAAAAGGAAAGGTCATCGCATAGGATTATCAAAGTAACCAAAGCAATTGGCCATTTGCTGAGTGATGCGGATTAACAGGACGAGTGGGGAGATTAAAATATTTATATTTGATTTGTGTTTTCCAAGTTACATTAAAATGTTGTAGGTCAATGGCCCAGAAACTAATAAAGATAGCAATCTACTTCCTGGCTGGACATTCCTGAGCCTGACAAAGGACCTCTTTTAAAAAAGAACAAATTTAAAGGGGCAGTCAGGCAGCTCAGTGATTTATTTAGTGGCTGCCTCCTGCCATACATGCCCATTTAATAAACCTGGTCTATCAGATATCTGTGGAATGGGAAAGATTTCCTTTATATTGTAAATGAACCATAACATTTAAGGAAAAAAAAATATATTTTGCTCACTTTTTTCAGTAACAACACTGCTGTGATGTTATACCCCCATCCTGACAGTAAATAGTGGATTTTCATCTTTCCCTCTGAAAAAATATTGTTTTGGACAATGTTAATCTCAGGACCGGGATGGGAAATAAAACCCAATCCACAATGTTTGGTGTTATAAATTACACATGCAAAGTAGCAAATATAAATTATGTTTGCCTGGGTTGGGTAGTATAGGGCTAAAGACCAGGGGTTCTTAACATTTTAACCCCAATGGATTGCCCAATATGTTGCCATACCCTCTTTGTCCGACTGGTGAAATCATCACCAGTCCTATTAAATGACTATAAAAATATAGAAAAAGATGTCAAAAGCTTGGTTTTACTTTACATACCAGAACTGGTGAAATAAAATCAGTTTTTTCTCATTCATATATATATATATATATATATAAAAATCGACAAATCACAAATATACAGCATCCGGTCCCAGACCCTCAAGGGGTAGGGATACTCCTGGTTAAGAAAACCCCTGCTGTAAATGCTGCCGTATGCTGAAAAGAACACCAGTCAGACATGCAGGATCTTGTGCAGTCAACCTGTTCACCTCAAAACTGTTATTGTGCCATATAGTCGGTTCATCACTGTCGAAAAAGGTGAACCTTACTTTTAATATAAGCTTTTTTTTTTTAATAATTTTGGTAATATCTGTTATATCTTCACTAAATGTGTATTTTGACTCTACTAACGTAGTAATTCATCCCTGGGTGATTTCTATATACTACTTCCAACCTGACTTTCAAATACAACACCATAATACTAGTTTCCCTCTGTAGAAATCTACAGAGTGCTTCTCTGGAATACTTCACAAAACGGAGTCTGGAGTACAAGCAGGTGATTGTCACAAAGATTCTATTCATGCAGAGTGGAACCTAGGGGATTTCCATAAGTAAAGAACCAGGCATCTGCATAAGTACACATTGATTTAGTATGCTACCATTAACACAATATTTACCCTCATTACCCAAGTACAGTCATGCAATTACATGACACACAGTAACTGTTCCACATATGGACACAATGTAGTCCTCACAGCCCCCTTGTGCCTGGCAGAATAAAACATTGGAGGGACGCCCCTAACTACTAGGGTAATTTCACTGCTGAAATTGCCACTAGCGTCCTCTTACAACGTTGTTCCATGCAGCCTCCCCTTATACTTGAGTTTTCAACATTAAGCGTCCCAATGTGATCACCATATTTATTAATATACTGCTACTGAAGCGTTTGACATTTGCATCATGGATATTCCACAAAAGCTCTTTTTTTTGAGGATTGTACGGGGAGTTCGGTAATACATTTAGAGTGCTTGGTCAGTGTACACCTATGAAATAGTTATGGGTTTCTAGATCTATAGGCGAATGGAAAAGCTAGATCCGGTAATTCTTTTAGCCAGCTATCAAGGTTTTTGCAATAACAACAGGAAACAATATAATGTTCAGTCCACCGGTTTGCAAGTGTGTTGTTTCAGCTACTAAACGCAAGATTGGAAACATCATGCCTATTAGCAGTGTTTCATGTATAAATCCTTTAGCCGTGTAATTTGTTGCTAGGAACACGGGACATACTAAAACGAATGACAAAATGGAATGCCCATAGACTTTAATGGGGAGGAATGCCCATAGACTATAATGGGGAGGAATGCCCATAGACTATAATGGAAGGGAAATGAATAATAGATTTTTAAATAAAAGCTTAAGAAATAGCATTTAGATCTTTGGCACACAGACTCCCCTAGTACACACATGTGATCTAAAACTCAGATTAAGTGGGATTATAGCTGTTTACTATGGAAAGACAGGTGAATGACAGTTTTGAGTGAATGCCCATAGGATATAATGGGAGAAAAATCAAACCTGTTTTTCAGACAAAACCCTCTGACATATCA
>VKOC01000003.1:24680282-24710526 GCA_009364415.1 Spea multiplicata
CAAATAACTTCTTATATATAATACATCAAATACAATCCGCCCCTTTCTCAGCCAGATTGTGTAACACCAAGCCTCTGTCCACCTCAACACAGAGGCGACCTTTACCCCTTATAAAACTTCGACAATATAACATTTTACATGCCTTACATTTAAAACAAAAGGGGGTGGGACGCTTGCTCAGCAACAGCTCCTTGCAGATTTTTCTTGAGGTGAATTTAACCCCTTCAGTAGCTAGCTGAACCGGAGGATGTTGGTGAACAAAATGTGGTGTTTTCTTCCACTGTTGCACATATGCTGTGCAAGAAATAAATTTTAACATTGAAATGTATTTGTTAAAAACGCAATAAAATAAATTTTCCGTAAACTTTGGCAGACATCAGTGAAGAAATGGCTAGCTGAAAACTGTCAAAACTACCCTAGTTGAACACCTTGACTTGTCTACTGTTAATAAATATATACTTTTATGGGGTAATTTACAGTGGGGGGCTTCCAAAATGTCCCAAATGGGATATGGGCCCAGGAAACCAATTTCTGAAAATTCCAAATTTGAAAACTAAAATGCGCATGTTCCAGTTTTTCCCTCATAGCTTCCTCAAAAAATGCATGAACCATGCATGTGAGGCCTTGTTGGAACCGGGGGATGTTGGTGAACACAGTTTGGTGTTTTTTTCTGCAGTTGCACATATTCTATACAAAATATAATATAAAATCTAAAGCAACATTGCAACATATGCAAAAAAACCAAAAAATATAAAAATACCTCAAAATTTGGCAGCAATTGGCGATAAAATCCCTGTTTGAAAAGTGTCACAATGACCCTAGTTGTACACCTTGACTTATCTACTGTTCATAAACATATAATTTTGGGGGGATAATCAGTATCTGTGACAACTATTGCAGTTATTAGACTATGATGCCAAATTTGAAAAAAATTACATTTCAAAAACGTGATGCATGCCTTGCAATATTTGCCCTATACCGGTCAAAATAGATAAAAATCCTGGCCATGTTGGGTGGTTTCCAAATCAGGACAAGTTAATGAATATATTTGGGATAGTTTTTTCCCATTGGTTCAATGTGTGTACAATTTGTATGTATACAAAACTGTAAAAAAATGCGTTTTCTTCATTTTTTCCCCACTTTTTCCCGTTTATTTCAAACAAAACAATGTACTACCCAGCTTAATATGGTTTCATATGAAAGCCCTACTTGTGCTGAAAAAAACAATATATGATTTGTGTGGGTGCACTAATTGATAAGAGAGAAATTACAGGTGAAAGAAGACATGGCAAAAACACAAAAACAGCTCCGGTCCTTTAGCGACACATTAGTATCAAAATCCCGGTCCTGAAGGGGTTAATCTCCCTGCGCGCAGCTATTTATTTATTTTACTGTTGCCACACGCTGTAAGCACAGCTGACTGCACCAATCAGCTGTGCTTATTTTTCCCGCCGCACAGAATGCCCACTAAAACCTCGTGCTGCAGCACAGCTGATTAACCAATCAGCTGCGCTAAATAAACTGCCTGCCCAGTAACCTAGAATTAGATTTAGCTAGCCTAGCCCACCAAAACTTTATGCCTTAACTATCCTGACCTTTTAGTGACCCCTGTTATATAACTAATGTCCAGCAATGGACAATTTGCGCGCCGCTTAGGCAGCTTGCGCTTTCAATTCTCTACACACTGCTTCCTTCTTAGTTGTATATAACCTTCACGTGGGAAAAGGCCTTTTTTACACTATAGGACCACACTAATTTTTAAATTATATATATATATATATATATATAACCATTAAAAAACATAAATCCACACTGATTCACAAATTTACAGGTATATACATTATATCCAGCTAGTATAAAAAATATGAAACATGTATTTGTTAACTTGCCCTAATTTAGAAACCACCCTATATTCCTATTTAAGAATTTGTCTTTGTTTTGAAGAGTTTGGGGGTTTTTTTAACCCCACCATACTAACATATGGGCCATTGTTTCTTACTGTCCTCTATCTCCAGTTCATGATCACAGTGAGAAGGAGAAAGACAGTGCTTACATTGCCGTTCGCGTTACTTAGGACCTTCCATGTATGTACCATTATTCATTGTTAAGGACAGATTTGCCAAATATTCTAGGACAAGATACTGAAATGTGAATGATGGGGGTTTACATTAATCTGCCTCCATCCACCAACCTTTTGTTTGTGAATGTTATTTTTTTCTTTTGTTTTGCAAGTTATAGGACCATGCATACATAATATTGTATTTTATTTGACTGCAACAACTGGATTTGATTCCAACAACTGGATTTGATAACTGTTCAATCTGGGCTACCAGTTATACTGCAAAGCGACCTATTTATGGTTTTCTGAAGGATTGCAGTAGTACCATAAATGGGCACGCTTACACCTATATTGGTTCAATCTTTTTCGGTTCTTTTGTTATCAGGATTTCTCAAGCAGCAGTGGAGGAGGCTGTCACGGAAATGCTTTAAAGGGAAGCTAGTCTTCAGAAAATATTGGACCTATTGGCTAATGCACATATGCTTTCATCTACTGAAAAAAATCATAATCTCTGTGGTTGAGCCACGATACATGATTTCACGTAAACAAATCTTTACTTCAATGGATTTTGTGACTTTTTTAATTAGATGTAGAAGAATTGTATGTGCACAATAATACAGACACTAAATTGATCCTCTATAAAAAAGATCATGACTAAAAACAATCTTCTTTAAGCACTGTTTTTAAAAAAAAAAAAAAATTAAGAAATGATCCTCTTGTAATTTAAAAACAGACTCATTTAACAGCACATTCCTGCCAGCAACAGTTAATAGATCTTGAAAGAACAAAGGGGTCAGTCTGACCCTTCACTCCTTCTGCATGGTTGAAATATTTGAAAGCTTTAGGAGATCACAGTGGCCTATTGATATCGCTGATTAAATTCCTATACAGGGAAGACCATTCAAATGCTGCCATTGGTTTGAATAGATGCAAAGCATGACAATAATATTACTGTTTGGCACCTGCTGCAAGTAGCACATGATCCAATATCCCTAATAAATTCATACTAGGTTAAAATCACTGGAGGATACATTTAATTTCTATGAGACTGATAACCAAAGGCACTGGTGAATTTGGCATGTTAGATGTTATTATTTGGCAATATGTTATTATTTTAATTGCACCTTTTGGTTTGTCCATTGACGTTTCTTTAATGTTCCTGTCAAAGGAACACGAGTGGCCAGACCTTCCCCTTACTCTGCAGA
Organism: Spea multiplicata; assembly: GCA_009364415.1. Lineage (NCBI taxonomy): Eukaryota > Metazoa > Chordata > Amphibia > Anura > Pelobatidae > Spea > Spea multiplicata. The sequence goes on from VKOC01000003.1 coordinate 24,683,547, forward strand.
TATAGTGCTGTCAGTTTGCATTATATTTATTGCTCAAAGAGATCCCCCAAGGTCTGCCACTGGTGAACTCCCCCACATTCCCACCTTGAATATTGGTTGGTTGCTTTCAAGCTGTGCTTATTTATCACGAGGGGCCCATTGAATTGATGGATGGTCCCACATGGTAAATCCCCACCTTACATATATATCAGCAGGCAGGTTCCTCTCTTTAATACAGACTGTTGGTGTTGCCCATACATTCTATTATTAACTGACAAGCGCACATTTATCACCTTGGGGATGCAGCGTTGTCAAAATGCTGAGAACTTAAATTCCAAATATGTTGTAACCACATGGAGAATAGCAGATCAGAATTAGAGTAACTTGGGGTCCAATAGCTCAGTGTTCAAAAACCACATCACTCTGTCATTCTGGTAATTGAGTCAGTGGTACGTGTTGTTTATAACTGTCATAATACCTGGAAATTAAGCGGTCATGCTGTGGTTTTGCAGATCACACACATTTACATATTTAACATAGAAACCCACAAGAACAACCTTGTTAATATAAAAGGGAGCAAAGTGCCACCTTCTCTGAAACCAATTATTACCTCTGCCTGTCATTTACAGATAATGCTTGTGAACATAAATGCAGGGGTCATGTGAATTTGATAATTATGAGGAACTTTAACCCAGATATGCAAATCAAAAGCTGTGGTTCACATACTAAGCAAAAGTGATTCTGTGAAGAATAAAAAGAGCATGCATTCTGCATGTTTTGATTACACAGCTATTGCTATAAGTAATAACTATTCACTGCAATTTTATTTAAGAAAATGTAAGGATAAGTTAGTGAAAGAATAAAGGAAGGTAAGGACAGTGTCAATTACAGAACAATATTCAATAATATTATATCAAAAGTAGCAAAATCATCAGAGACCCCTGGAGACATATAGGCAGAAGGGGTTACATGACCCAGCCATGCACTCAGGAAGGAACTGGGGGAGGATTTGGGGTCAAACATCGGTCAGCTACTCAGTATTACCTGGGTGGGATTTATTTTGGAGGGAAAATATACTGTATAAATTTATGTGAAAATAACATATTTATTATTTCAAACTGATATACAGAGGAGAGAAGATTCCCGCCTTCACTCCCCGAGTCTAGGAGTTCAGTGGAGGAATGCTGCATTGGATGTTGGGATCTTGCGGAGTGATCCAGAGGTTTTTAGACCTTGATCTAGTTTGTGGTATGGGCATACATTCATGTTGTAGGTTAGATGATAGATGGTAGAGTGATGCCCATACAGGTTTTCTACATTACATTCAAGGTGTTTATTGCCCCGACCCATCGTGTCCTGAGTTTTACAACGACCGGTGGTATCTGGCAGGGCTGGTGGTCGTCAATAGGACGATTAAGTTATGGTCGATTCAGTTTTAAATTCGGAATGTGTAAATTTCTTTAATACCGTTAAATTTGGAGTAATAAATCCAATTTGCCTCCGTGTCATTTTTTCAGTGTTTTGGTTAATACACAGTGCCGTAATGATAATGTGAAGTGCATGGGTCATGTACACACACCTATCAGCCATAACATTATGACCGCTGACAGGTGAAGTGAATAACACTGATAATCTTGTTCTCATGGCACCTGTCAGTGGGTGGGATATACTCGTGGTCCAAGGAAGGAAAAGCAGTGAACTGGCGACAGGGTCATGGGCGACCAAGGGTAATGGATGCATGTGGGTGGAGAAGGCAGGTCTGTGTGGTCAAATCCAACAGACAAGCTACTGTAGCTCAAATTGCTGAAAAAGTAACTGGTTCTGATAGAAAGGCATTTGTTGTGTATGGGGCTGCGTAGCCACAGAACCGTCTAGGTGCCCATGGGAACCCCTGTCCACTGTCAATAGCGCCTACAATGGTCATGTGAACATAAAAACCATGTTTTATTTTACATCACGTGTTGCGTGTGCATCGCGTACCTGGAGAACACATGGCACCAGGATGCATCCATGGAGGCCTCACCTCACAACTTACAGGACATAAAGGATCTGCTGCTAATGTCTTGATGCCAGATACCACAGCACACCTTCAGAGGTCTAGTGGAGTCCATGTCTCTATGTGTCAGGGCTGTTTTGGCAGCAAAAGGGGAACCTACACAATATTTGGCTAATGGTCATAATGCTATGGCTGATCGGCATATAACTGATTATTTTTCTGTAATTGATGGGGGCCTCCTAAAGGGACCGTTTAAATTAAAGCACCCTGTGTATACTTTAATATACATTCTTCAGAAGCACAAAAAAATAAAATAAACCACTTACCTGGCACAGAAGAAACAGCTTCATGTTCCAACTATTCTACTTCAAGCAGTCAATTTTTCAAATGTGAGCCAGGGTTCCCTGAGCTAGCGTTGGAGCTGTCTGGAGGAGAGTATATGATGTGCGGGGAGACACATCTCCTAAGGGTGATGAGTGTTTGGGAAAGGGGCATTTGTGGAGCTATCATTTGCATTAAAGTGCATATGCTTTCTGGAGTGTCATTTCAAGCAAGACTTGCCAAGGATAACTTTCTGAACCTTCATTACAGTTGGCTCTGGCCAGTTGGCTTTGATCTATCACTAACTGTATGGAGTAATTTGTGTGAGCCCTCTGCTGACTCACGACTCCAATACTGGTCAAAAGTATAAGGGCTATGTAACTGTTGTGGGGTGTATATGTCCTGGATTTTAGATATTCCCCTTTTTTCATCTGACAGTTACCCTGTGATAATTTCAGTGCATTTCAGTGGGGTAGTGTGCGTGTGTGTGTGTGGGGGGTTATGTGGGCATCACTGAATACAAGTAAATACGAGTCTAGAATACCATGTTCAGGTAGCATAGAGGGTAATACCAATGGATAGAAATGGATGGCACTTTTATGGCAATCATTAAGAAATGTATAAAGAAAAAAGTCATACTTTAATTTTGTGTAATACAGTACAGTATTGTGACATTGAAAACTTGAGTTTTCAATGTCACTTGAGTGGATACTCATGCTAAAAGCTGAAGTACTGTTACTCTGTCTGACACAGCAGCTTAGTATGTTTGATAATACTGCTGTAAACAAAAGGTAGCTACCAAAACATGTTACGTATGTCCCAGTTCTAGCACTCCCTCCCCCAGTAGCACCCAGTCGTTCACACAGTAAAGAAGTCCTCTTGGAAAATATGACCGGCCCTATGCGGAGATGTCTATAAATAGCAGGTGGGCAGCTTGTGCTGTGAGTGACAGCTGCTCCTGGGGACTTGGCTGGGGGCAGACAAAAATCAGTTCAGACAGAAGGATAGGCAAACACACAATATTTACCCACATCCACTGGAGTTCATCTACTTTCCTTGTCAAAGGAGCTGATGATCTACTCTTTCTGCAAGGTAAGCACTCACACTCACTGATTTTCCTTTGGTTTAGCAAATATGTATTTAAACTATTCCACTTCGGGTAGGCTGACCTGGTTACAATTGCTGGCACAACAGCAAAATACTTACTGAGCATGATGAGACTGATCGTCTGCATCATGTCGCATGACATCCAGAGGGCCACTGAGCAAAATGGGAGTTGCAGTCCACAGGAGGTAGAGTAACACTATCTGCCACTCTCTAATAAGTGGTCTCAGTACAGACCAGGCAGAACAAGTCTGCAGACCATAGCAGCTTAAAGGACAGACAAAGATGGGTAGTGATGGCAATTATAGTTTATACCAAGTAGAATGATAGCCGGGATATACTCTGCTTGATAGGAGTTAAAGGCATCAGTACCTGGGTCAACAATGGCTGTCTATTATCAACCTTATAATTGGTGCTTTATGTTTTTTGGACATTAAAGTGGGCCTTGATTATCTACAAACGTTCTGGTATGTATTATTGATAAGCCTTTCTTCTACTGAATTAATTTTTTGAGGTTTGTAGAACAGCAAGTAAATAATTCATAATAATATTTTAACATTCCTGAACGGCTGTCACATAGTTTGGTTTGTGTGATTGAAATTGTTGTTAAGTAAACTAAATATAGTCTGTTAAGCCTGTGTGGGTCTGTCCCCATAAGGACAGTTTCCTGCTATCCTAAAGGGAGTAGCAGAGGGAGAGGGGACAGATACTTGTAGTCCCAAAAATAGCATTGTCCCACTTTTAGGAATCTTTCCAATCCATGTGAAATTATTGGCTGCAATGTTTGAGCTGCTCTTCAACTTTTGAGAATGTTGGAAAGAAAAAACTATTTGGGGATAACAAAACAGTGTTTTTGTACAAGGCTGAATGTGCCAGCAACTGAATGCATTGTATTGATTTGTTGTGAATAACTGCATGTATTTTTTACACAAAATTATAGGGTGTATAGAACCATTGGGAGGCAGCGCAAATGCGCATGCGCACAAGTACTGGAGAATAAAATCTTGATAATGAGATTGCGCTCCTGAGTCCTTCTGAGCTCTACCTCTGTCCTGAAAAGCGGAGCACAGCGGGACAGAGTAGCAAAATCATGCCCCGCATGAAGCATTGCGTAGCATGCTACAGTTAAAAGAATAAGCACAAAATAATGTTTTGCAATTGGTGATAGCTCTTATTTGCATGCTGCTGAAGAGTGGTGGTACTATCATAAAAGCTGGCTGTTGATCAAACCAGTTGCAGGCTGCTTTTCTACATCATGGGTAGATTTCTTACTGTTGGACAGTGTGACTAACATTGCGGCTTTTATACATTGCTATGTTGTCGACAGTGTTGTTGTCAGTGTTTGGTTTGTGTCTTCAGGCAGTGTTTCTGAACTACACTAGTAAGATGCTCTTAAATATAACCGTTGTAATAGTTAGTAGCATCCAAACCCATTATTTCATGGGTTTTATTTTGTCAACCAGTAAAGAATCTAATTTTGCACTTTGGTCTGTAGTTGTGTAGTTGGTCTGGCTTGGATGTGTCAGATAATCATCATCTTTGATGAGGTACAGTCATTAGTGCTTGAATTCCACCACAGAAGAAATTGAGATGATATGGATTGCGAACCAGAAGCTTGTGACTGTTACTCCTTGACAACAAGGACTAACATTTATCCTTTTCAATCTTGTAATAGATATTAGTATCTACTGGGATACCAGTACATATAATATTTTTTGTAGCTATTTATACATTTCATGTTGCTTGTTATCATCAGATAGAAAAGTTGATATATAGATATATGTAGACGTTATTTAATCATAGAGGTTAATATTTAACTTATTTTAACCTGCCAGTAAGACCAACAGGACGAAAAAGCCTACTATCTTATTTATAAAAGGCTGCTTTTCTTACAGAAATATATTTTAGTATGTAGGTATGGGTAAAAATACATTTTTATTATATTTTTGGTTACTTTCCCCATCACGTTGTACCTGGGTGTCAACTATGCTGCATATATGTCCATGTATAATAATGATGTTAGCATTGGATCTGAGTGCCCTCCTCAATTGTAGAAATTATATATGTAAAGGGTGTATAATATTCTGACATAAGTTTTAACTGAGTATAGAGAGGAAATTATTGTACCATGAAAACAACATTGATAGAATGCAAAATAAAACATCTTGAGAATGTCTGAAGTGTATCAACTTTTGGACATTATTTAATCCTTTGATTCCTCATTACAAGGACCTTATGTAGCAACTAAATACTCAATAGTACTTATACTACTACTAATAGAATACCTATGTTTTCAAAAGACATAAGACCACAGAATCCAACAGTTTAAGTGAAGGCTTCTAAAACATGAATTATGCTGGCCAACATGCCCCTCTACCCCATTATCGCTTTTTCAACTGATTAAAAGGCTAAATGCCAAAACATTGAGTCATACTCCTGTGCCTCTGGTATTTTCCCTTCTGCAGTTTCAGTTTGTATGTTATCACCTTGATAATGAATTCATTTTCCCTTGTGCTGCTGTCTTTTGCCTGTTAATAATAATAATAAGTATTATTATATTTTATTGATTAAGCGCCAACACATTATACAGCGCTGTCCAATTTAAATGGGGCAGTTAACACACATAACAAATATAGATTAATACATACAGATACATCAGGAGAAAGGAACCCTGCTCCTGAGCTTGCTATCTAGCCTTTTGGTTCCATTTAGGAATGGTAGGCTTTGGACGGCTCCGCAATTGAAAGGCATAGTCTGGGTAAATGAAACAAATATTTATGGCTAGGTGTGCCCTAGACTTTTGTTATTACAGACAAGTATTGGGAGTAAACAAGTTAAACCTTAGGTTTATGTAATATGTTTTAACATATTTATTTTTTGTTTAAAACAAAACAGTATTCTCAGCATGAAATTGTATATTGAAATGAATGTTCTCAGGGAGACTACTATCAGGAGCATCCTCTGTTTGCTGCTCAACAGTTGGCAATGAAAGAGACATACATAACAAGGGATTAAATGACATAATAACACAAGCCTTGGTATGTATACAGTCCCATCAATACTTTTTTTCTAAACAAAATTCTATTTAAAAGTATTAATCACCCAATAAGTAATCTTATTAAAATGTCACTCCCAAATCAGGTTACTTCTTCAGCTGTTGCTTTGTTGTCTCTAATAAAGCCTTTCTGGCTGAGTCAAAGAAGGATCTGATTGTTCCCATGGAGCTCTATGTGTCTGCAAATTGTCTGGTTATTACACATATGAACTACACACTACTATAATGTACTGCACATGAGTTTCTAAGCAAAAAGCCATCATCCAGCTGTGTTCAGTGGTCCACAACTTGGACATGAACTTTATAGGCTTAATTAGTGAGGGACACTATCATTTGTATCTAAGCCTATCTGTATCTAAGGTCATAGTTATAGTGTTTACAGTCATTCACGAGTTTCATTTAAGGTCCTAGAGAAATGGCAATAAGTCATGAAGTAGCAATAAAACTAGGAAGAACGGACACAGATGTTAAAGGGTAGGTGCATAATTACCGTTACGTTATGCTTACAGTGTGTGGGGACAGAGCCTGGTATGGTCCAGATAAGGTGCCCCAAGCAAATAATGTGCTGTCTACCATCTACCATATTTCTGCATTATAGTAATAGGTCATTTGGCTGGTCTTATCACAAGTGATTGCCATCACTTTTCTGCATGTGGGCATTGGATTCAATTCACAGGCTTGCCCCATATTTCACATTTGTGGTTGTACCCATTTCTTATGGCCTCTTGGGTTCTAATGAACTGATTTACACATGAAACCAAGAGATTTTCATACTTTGAAGTCCAGAGCAAGGTAAGTATTAACCCCACTAAAAATAGAATCTCAAAATTGAAGTATACCAGCAGGATAACTGAGCACCGTTGCATTGGAGATGTCAGCTCATGATCTCCCCAGATGAAGAAAAAATAGCAAGATATACTATTATGTCCTAATGGTCATCATGACACCTTTGTTTTGGGTGTAATAATATGGTACTAAGGGGTTCAATGTTTTTCAGGTGCAGAGATCATGAAATGCCAAATTTGGTCTTCAAGGCTATAATCCTACCTCGAGTTGTACACTTTCTGAAGTGAACAGCATTTGAGATGTTAGGCTCAGTAACAAAGGGCTGTATTCAATTCCCAGAAATAATTCTATGAAAATCTTCCCATAGACTGCAATGAAAACATGTAACATTGTTAATCCAGTTTGCTTCCATTGCAGTCTATACTAGGATTGCTATTAAATTGCTAGTGACAGATTTATTGCAAACAAGCCCAACCCTTTATGAATTACTGGGCAATGTGCAACTAAATCATCCTAAAAGCATTTCCATAGAAACACATGCTAGCTCAGCATTACCTGGGTCATCAAGAATTTTACCATGAATTCACCACGCGATTTACCATGAATTTCAACAAGATCTATTAGAAGAGAAAGTAAAAATCACTGTAGAATATGAAGAGGGACTGTGTGTCCCTGTTAATTTACCCCCATCCAGAGATTAACATAAAAGCTATGACTTGCAGATCAAACACTTTCACCTATGGCAATATATTATTAATATGGTAAAACCTTGGTTTATCTTCATTCTTTGGGGAATGGAGTTTGAGGCTAAGCACAGCGTGTCTTTCTAAGGGGAATACTGCCTTTGATTACTGGCATAAATTAATACATTCAGTTCTATTGCTTAAAATTCTGGAGGACTATGTGATCAATCAGTACATATTGTGGTCCTGAAAGTAACCACTCCAGTGCCAAAAAAGGAAACATGTAATACAATGTAATACAATGGTATTTGTATGTTGGCACCAGAGACATTATTAAAGACTCACCAACATCCACCATGAAAGCCAGAAGACCTGCTTTTCCCATGGAAATTTGTACCGCTATAACTTTATACATGGATCCATTGGAGCAAGTGCACACTGTACTAGACAGCCTTTAAACAAATCCCAGGACAGAGTACAGTCCTAAAGAATTTGTTGGCATTATATAAATAAATGTAATGTAATGTTATAAGTGGTCAGATAACCACTCATGGACAGCTGAGAGTCATAAGCATTAGGTTAGATACTGAATTACTGCTTGAGGCTTGGAGCAGTACATGAAGCACACACAACATAAGTTGCGGTGGGGTAAATGTGATGGAAAGCGCCTCCGCTTAAAATGAAGGGGATAGCAGAGGCATTATTAAACACTTATCCAAGCAAGCCAGCTATGAAACCCTACCAAAGGCCCATGTGATCTTGGTTCTGAATCATATACATGTTGCTGTCATGTAGAGGTGTTTTGTGGTGAAATCACTCTCACATGTTTTGAGCATGCCGACAGCCATAAATGTTGACCATCTGTCATCCTCTTCAGAGTTTAAGCATCATGTGATGTGACAGTATATCGTTGTTGTTGTGTACTCTGCTGTTATGTTCCACAGTCATTTCTGTATGTTCCTTCATAGTTTTTTTATGTGATGTTTACTATATCTACCTCCAGTCAGCATACCTGGGAACTCTTGAAATCAACTGACCCTGAGATTCTGGAAATTTTAGCCCTTGAAGTAGTGATTTGCCAAATAAGTTTCCCAAATGGATCTAATACTGGTCCTCCTGGAAACCTTGACTTGTCATTATTTAAAGATATAATTAATTGAGTCACCTGCATACAAACAGGCATGCCAGCCATAATATACTGGAAGCACAAGCACCAATTGGGAGTCTAAGATATGATCCTGGCAGTGTAGAATTGGAAGGAATCAGCTCCAGGCTGTGTGACCCTGAGATTTTAGCCCTTCACCCTGAGATTGGGGCAAACACCCTGAGACTCAAGGTCAAACCCTGAGAGTTCCCAGCTATGCCAGTCAGGTGCATTTTTCCAAAATTAAAGCATGTAAAAAAAACTATATACCTTAATTCACGAAGGTGAGATAATTATGTTATACAAACATTCTAACATACTTAGTCCTAGGGGGGCAATAATAAAGCGCTTAGACCCACTGTTGCATCCACACTACCTGGGGCACGTGGAACACTGGCTTTCTAGTAGTTCTTCCCAGAGCACTACTGCTGTTGAACCATTTTCAAGTTCTTGTTACTAAATTGCCTTATATTTAAACCAGTTTACGAGATGCATTACATATGGTAGGACCTTGTTATTTGCACTGCGATGAGTCTTGGTTCTTAAAAGGGCACTCCAGTGTCCCAGGGAGCACCCTGAACAATAAAAGTACAAATACTTTGTATGTACTTGGATATGCATTCTTCAAACATGCAAAAAATGAATAAAAAGCACCTTAAGGAGAAGCTGTAGTTCCAGAGGTGCAACAGAACCTGCCCTCTGTTGTCCAGCATTTGACACCCGAGGGATCTGGCAGATAAAAATTAATTTTACAAAAACATGGTTATGTTTTCTAAAACAGAGATTTTTTTGTAGAGAGCTGATCTACCAGACAAACACCTTAACTCCCAGGACAATTGCTCCAGGGCCCTGAGGGGCCCATACCTCTCTATCTATTTGTGGTGTTTGAGCAAGGAAAATCATCCAAAATATCACATCTGACAACAATGATAGCCTCCCCGTCTGTAGGTAAATAGCGATTATAGGAACAAAAGGGGATGCAACACAAGCTTTTGTCAAAGCTAACCTACACTACTATATAAATCATGGTATTTTATCCTTTTCCATGGAACTCCCTCATTAAAGGGATACAGTATTACACTTTGGTCACCTGTCATTCTACTGTATTGTTTTATTCTAGAGGTTTTTCCTGAATTTCAAAATTTTTACTCTTCCCATTTTTCCTGTATAGCGTTGAGGAATACATTGGCACTTTCTGAATAATCTGCTAATAAAAATAGAGAAAATAGCAAGGTTTTTGTATACATACAGAAGAAAGCACATGAGATCCACAGCCCTTCCAATGCTTCTCATATGCAGTATTCTTGATGTTCAGTTTGGTGTGTGTACAACCTTGGAGAAAATATGACCTAACGTTTGGAGAATCCAAACAGGAGCAGGCTGACAGCAATCAGCAAATGGCATGCTATAGATATCTCATTGAATGAGTGCAGAAAGGACACATCCAAGGAGGAATGCTGCCTAAATATATGATTGGATGTCATTTCAGATAACCCTGGTGCTTTCATATTTGGAAAGGGGGAAAAACAAGATTATGAAAAATAAGATGCAGCAATGGCTACAGCTCTCTTTTTATCTTATAGTAGACTGAACTTTGCCATTACCACAAATGCAACCATACTCAAGAAATGGCTTGCAGATTACAAGAGTGCAAGAGGATTTCAAAGTAGAAAGCAAATGCAATTACTGGAAGGAGACAGTGAGACAGCATGTTGCGAAAAATGAGAAAAATGTTACTGACAAGAAGCAGGGTCAACACAAACAGTCATGCAATAATAATAATAAACATAATAATAATAATAATACTAGTAGTAATAATAATATATATTATAGAATTTGTGTTGTACAAATAATATTTAAATTATTAAATTGTAGCTGAGAAAGGTATTATTTGGTGAGAGTGACACCTTCTATTTCTAAAAATTGTTTTGTGACAATTATTATGATAAAATGGAAATAAAATAATAAATAATTAGAAACACACATAGGCAAAAGAGCAATATAGAGTGAATCAGCACACTGGGGAAAGCTTGAGATAACAATTAAGAAAGCAGTTTGTGACAAACTAGAAAGGAGGGTATATAAATACTCCTACTGAGTGTTCTGCTGTGAATTAATATGAGCACTGTTTGTAGAGATGCACTTAATAGTGTCAGTGGTCGCATGTGCATCCCTTCCAAGCTTCCTGTTTTCAAAGGACAGTCCTGATTTTCCTGGACTGTCCAGTTGCATTCAGAGCATCTCTCCTAATCATTTCTCCAAGCTACAAAATTGATCTGTGCTTTTGTAGCAGACTTCAAATACAGCTCCCACGTGGCCACCTTGTGGCCACCACACAACCCAAAAAGCATAGAAGGCATACACATTCAGGTTGCCAGGTTGCTAGAATAATAATGACCAAGAAGTATGCCACTGTTTTATATTAAAACCAACATAACTAAATATATACACTGCCACTTTGCAAACTCATTATCTAAATTTGGAGGGGGCAAAACTATAAGCTTTGATGTATATGTTTATTGAAAGATTGAATTGAGATTGTCTCAAGCTCTATTAATGTAAATTAACTGTACAGTAAATAAGGTATAAATTATGGTGTGAATTTAATTTGATGTAAAAGTGGATTACATATGTTAGTTTAGTATTTAATGTAGTATTTATATGATGGAATTGTAGCATAAACATACTCCTTATAAGTAGTATAAGAACCAATCTTTGGTTTTAGCATATTGAATTATAAAGCTAAAAGAAATAGTAAAAATAAGGTGATTTATAATAATGGATAAACAACCCCTAACAGCGGATAGTAGACAAATATTAACAATGAAAATAAGAATACCAGTAGTACTAGCAATAAGTAAGGTATGGCTGTTTATGTCAGCCCCCTAATTATTACTTTACTGCTAGTATCTTAAGATGCCTTAATGGTGTTAACTTCATTAGTAGGCTATAGACATGTTTAGCTTTGGGCCAGGTTGCAATTCATTAGACAGTCTAGTACTAAAATAGCAACTGTTTATTCCAGAATGTGGTCTAAAAAGGTAAGTACTGTAATTGAACTCTAAATAAAGACTATCCACCATCATATAGCAATTCACATATATGTACACAGAGTTAACACACATTAAGTTGATATATTCTTATAAGTACATTCTACATCATCAAAATCCACCATGCATTCACTAAGACGCATGCCAGACCCGTTCATGGAACTATTACCGGTACTTTTTAATTTGTGATACATTTTTTACTAATTTTAAAATGTTTCCAGCAAGTATTTTGTGTAATGGCCCCATATATAAAACATATGCAAATTATTTTCCATGCAATATCTTTTAGGGTAATAGGAGATTGTATTTGTACTTTAAGTTGACATTTGATTGGATATGGATGTTGGCCTATGTGTTTTAATTAGTTTCTTTGGTACATATGTTTTAGAGCTTGTGCATTAGGGGATAGATTTGGGGTTTCTTATGCACTTAGGTGTGAATTATGCTTTTTAATCATTTAGTAATTTAAATAAAGCTGGAAGTTTTTTTCAAGTGCTGGATCGATCCTTTTGGGGTTTTTTTGTATAGATGTATCATACATTATTCCTTTATGTATATCTGCTGTATTAACATCGGCCAATCGGACAATTCACAGGACAATTCACAGGATTGGTCTATATATACTTTAATCTTTGCAACAGTTAAGGAATAAAAATAAGAATAAAAATAGTCTAGTTGTAAGGCTAATTCTTCAATGTTGCCTCAAGATTGTCAACAGCCATTTTAACTTGGTGGGAGATGGTTCGCAAAATCCTTCACTTGCCTCCTTTGGGTATAGAGAAAGGTTAGGGAACCCAAGACAAATTTTCTATACGACTAGACTTGGTCCTGTACTTGTTTTCTTAAAAGACAGAAAATAAACTACCAAGTGGCTAATATCAGCAAGACAATGACAGTATTTTTTGTGTGGTTATTGGGGGTGATGGAGATACAAGATCAAAATCATTGGGATGAATGGAACATGAGGGAATATCATAGGTGGGTGTGATGAGATATGAGGAATAAAGACATCAAGAATCCATTATAGCATTTTTGTGTGCAATTAAGTTTTTTTTCCTCTAATGAGTAAGGGGAAAAAATATAATCTCTGAATTTGTTCAAGATGTCTTTAACTTTCTCCCTCCAGGTTCTGCGCCCCAGGGATAGACGTGCAGCATCTTCTTACGCCTCTGTATAGAAGTCGCAGGCGGCTGAGTCATTAGTTGACCAAACAGAGGAACATAAAGAAAAGGATAAATAATGGGCACGCGAAGACCCATGAGCCGCATTGCCAATGGAAATGGCAGGTATTATGACTCCCTTGGGAGCAGCAATGGAAGTGCAAGTGAAAGTGAAGACAGTAACGGGTCCGTGTATAGTCCACGGGCAGACAGTCGGAGTTACTTGCTGAACGTCAGGCCTGAGAACAGGTAGGGCGGATTTTGTTTACAATATTTCAAGATGTATGAAAATCATTAATTTTTAGTAGCAGGGTACATTTTCATAATGTTCATAATAACATTGATATTGGTGGCCCTTTTTTCTAGAATTACCTGTTTTGGCATATGTGTACATCGTGATTAATGTAAGCTGATAATATAAGTATTCTTTTTGAGATTCAGACTTGGGGGAAATTAATTGTGCCAAAGGACTAATATGCTCCATCCCCATCTGATGGTGCAAAAATGAAAAGCTTTTTCTGTACACTTGTCTGACCAAAGCACACCAAGTATTTTGTCTACTCATTTTTTGAGACACAAGGGCCAAATCTTTTTACACTGGAATTATGCTCCTTGGATGTCTTTCAGGCATACATAACCCATCAGTAAGACGCAAGTGAAAGTTAACACAAATGTTATGTTGGGTAGTTGCATATGTTATTCTAGTAAAAGACACAGGGGGTCTTGGCACTATTAGAATACAAGAATACCTGACCTGACCTCAGATAACATCAGAAGTTATGTGGTTAGTCTAGTGAGTCAATTAACAAGAAGCTGGTAATATTACATTTGGTTTATTTCTTTTTTTGTTGGGTTTAGATCTTAGCCTTATTTCAATTATCTGTGGTTTATGTAGTATAATTAAGATATTAACAATTTTATCAGTTAACAAGGTGGTCTGTAAACAATCTTCACCTACTATAGAGAACTGAGAATTATGGGTGTAGGTTTATTTAGTAGCCATTGAGACACAGGTTGATGAGCCAGGCCTGGCAAAGCCTAAACTGATGTGGCCAGGCCAGACCTTGAATTGTCAAGTGATTTGATTAAATATTCCACCAAGTATGAATTATGCATATAATAATAATAATAAGAGCTAACCTCAGTGAGCTTCCCCAACACCAAGACTATGGCGGTCTCTGTACAATACATAGTTATATCAAGGAAATTCCTAAAATATCACCCCCCCCCATGAAAGTATATATAATGCAGTTCCAACTCAACCCCACCTTTGAAGAGAGCGACAGACTTTATGAATGGCATTGCTATAAATGCCACATAGTTACTAAATACCCACTTCAGTGATTAAACCTAAACTTACAAATTATATTTTGTCAGATGATACAAATTCCACAGCTTTGTTGGTCATATTATACCAAACAGGACATTTGTGGTTTTAAAGGTTCGTGGAAGTGACAGTGTTAATTTTGTCTCCTTTGGTTATTCGAGGTGACTGATTTAGAAATAGCAAGTGTTCTGTTAGATTTGGCAGCCAGCGTTACAAAGAATCATCATGCGACAAGGCCAAGCTCATGGGACAAATTTTCTCACCTCCTCATGTATTGCCAGTACTAGCTGGTCATTTCAACTTCTTTTTTATGATGAATAATCACAAGTTGAATTAGGTGTTGTGAACCATTTGTATAAATATCAGTACACCAGCCAGGGTGTCCCAGTGCTGGAGTGACCTCATCTCTCATTAACTAAAAACAGTCTGTTTGTGGGTGGTATATAAACCCCTTACTTGCAAAGGGCTTTATTTCTACATTAAATAATTGTAGGGTGTCTTAGATGCAGTTGCAACCAGAACCTAGTTGACAAAATGTCCACTAGCATGTTACTATGACAATATATTCGTAATGAAAAATGCTTCATTTGTTTAGTGAAGTGTTTTCCGCGTGGAGGTGCATGTCGTAATACATGTTGGCCTATTTTTAGTCGTATTATTCGCTTCTGCTTGCATTAGAGCCGGATGAAGATACTACTGGACCCTTTGTGAGATAACAAATTAGGTTTCTGTGTGCATGCATGAGCTTATAATCATGGCCAGGAACGTGCAGAGAATGTTGCCTGAAATGTCTCCCCTGTACAACACTCCATATGGCATTTGGGAGGGCACAGGAGCAGGCCTGAGAGGCATATCTAGCCACACATGGTTTTATGTTTATATGATAAAAAGGGATTGGTAAATAGGCAGTGCTACCCACTCACTTAACCAGAAATAAATGTCCGACACAGAAGCTGGTTATCATCTACTTTACCTATAGCATTTTGGGCAAATAAGCTAAGTTTCCAGGTATGCATTTACTGCATGATGTGGCTAGGTTACTTGGTTGAAGACCCAAAGATTCTAATAGTTAAAGGGGACAGTTTGGTGTTTTTGGGATGTGGTTGGATACATGTCTAGGGTTAAAGGGTTTACAGGAGTCTTTTATGTAATTTCATCTCATATTTCCTTTATGTAATAAGGGAAGTAATTTCAAACATTACAATAATTATTTTTCTTTTGGCACACACACACACAAAAATATTCCATGTTGTTACACCCTGGATCAATGCCCATTTTTTTCCCCACACATCTGAAACTTACACTAAAACCATAAAACGTAATTTACTGCCTGTGTTGCATACCCATAAGTCTGTGCTCAGTTGAGCAAGTTCTCTAAGAATCCTCCTCAAAATTTTGTTTTTGTTTATTCCTTGTTAAAAATGAAGTCAGAGATACCAGGCTTTCAATAACTAGTCAATAAATTACATAAGTTCTATTGCTTTCGCCTACCTCTGTGTTAATATCCTATGTTGCATTGAAGCATTACTGCTTTGGAGCAAAGAAAAATTCTGATAAATTGCATTTCACCTAATCCTTTGTTACTACCAGCTATTTTTCTGCTCTTCTAATGCTTTTCTGCTTATTGTCTCCTAAATGTGCCTAAACTTGCTGCTTCTAGCAGTCGCTCCAGCACCAGTCGGTACTCGCAATACACATCTGGAAGGTAATACACTGCTCTATAATCTACGTTCTTGCACAGTGGGGTTTCTGGGGGATACATCACCATTTATTTTCATGCAAAACATATGCATGGTTCAGAATTTTTCAAATAGATATATGAAAATAAGCAGCCTTATTGTGTGTGTCACTATTATCACTGCTAAGTCTAAATATCATGTTTTTTAAATGTTCCCCTTCATTCCGTTGGTTATTTACATAACTTGGTTTAAGCAGATTTTTCCTTTCTATGGCCTATCAATTTTATTCAAATTGATATATGACTTATGATAATATCAATGTACAACATTCTGGAGACACGGTGACATCATTTCTTGGAGCCGCCCATTCGCTCAGAGATTTAGGGCCAGGTGTGATAATTTTATATATATATTTTTTTTTTAGACGTACATAACTCACAGAAGTCCTTGTTCAATTTTTGATAGGACCACATTTTGCAACATTATCTCCCAGCTGACTGAGGAGACACAGCCATGTTTTGAGACAACGTTGAAAGCCAGGGCTGTGTCTGAGGGATGTGATGCTAAATTTATCTGCATGGTTACAGGTAAGGGGAGACGTCTTAAAAAATGAACTATAGATCCAGATTAAAATCTCTAGGTAGAGATTAATATCTCTTTTGGCATTGATATATGTGATATAATAAATGGTTCACTTAATCTTCTTTTTTTTTTATCTAATGGACTACATCTATTGGAAAGATTTACAGAAATGAACAATCCTTAGTTGGATGTCAATAGTTAAAGTGATTAGCTGTTAGAATTACCACTTGGGACTGCAATTCAGTTAACCCATGAAGGTAATCATTACCAGATTTACAAATTTATTTCCATGGCTAACACTGTAAAATGATATGCCTCTTAGGAAATGTCATGTGAAGTGTCGCAAATGCAATTTAGTGAATATGCTGTATGCTTCTTTAAACAGCATTGTAGCATTTTAAGCCTTGATGTTTGGTGATGGCAGAACAGTCAATACACGTTGTACCTTGTCTGTCAGTGACTATATTTCAGTGATTAATAATTCTCTGCCAGGGGGATCACACTGTCACGCTTTTTTTTTAAATGTAGCATTTGTTTGGGTATACTGCAGAACTTTCAGCTGCTTCATTTAACAGAAATATGATCTGAGTGTCACTGATAAATGCAAGATATGGGGGCACAGCACTGCAATACTCAGCATGGCATTTATGGTGGGATACAACATGGTAAATCTTTCATTATTTAAATTTTATAACGTTTTCTGTGTGCTATCGCTTACTGAAATTATTTTGTTTTGTGGCCATGTATTCCACGCTCATGAACATATGAGAGATTATGTGCAATAAATGGTTGTCTATAGCATAGTAAAGTTTGTGCATTTTTTGACATTTTCACAATGTGAAATAATGTAACTGTTTCGATCAGACCCATTGCCACAGGTGTAAAATCAAGCACCTAGCTGTGCAGTCTACATTTAGAAACGTTTGTGAAAAAAATGGGTCATTCTGAAGAGCTCAGTGAATTTAAGCATGGTACTGTTATAGGATGCCACCTTTGCAAAAAGTCAGTTTAATATTCCACGGTAAACTGTAAGTAGTATTATTGGAAAGTGGAAGCATTTAGAAACTGCCATAACACGTAAAGTCACAAAGCGAGGTCACCCAGTGCTGAGGCACATGGTGTGTAAGTCGCCAACGCTCTGCTGATTCCATAACTGAAGAGTTCCAAACTTCGACTAGCATCAGTATCTGCATTAAAAACTGTCCAACTGGAGCTTCATGGAATTGGTTTCCATGGCCGAGGAGCTGCATGCAAGCCTCACATTACCAAGTATAATGACAAGCGTTGGATTGAGTAATGTAAAGCGCACCACCACTGCACTCTGGATGCCATGAGAACGTCACCTGACTGACTGCATTGTGCCAACAGTAAAGTGTGGTGGAGTAGGAATAATGGTATGTGACTGTCTTTCAGAGTTTGGGCTAGGCCCCTTACTTCCAGTGAAGGGAAATATTAATGCTTCACCATACAAAGACATTTTGGACAATGCTATGCTTCCAATGTTGTGGGAACAGTTTGGGAAGGACCCTTTTCTATTCCAGCATGACTGTGCCCCAGTGCGTAAAGCAAGGTTCATAAAGACATGGTTGGATGAGTTTGGTGTGGAAGAACTTAACTGGCCCACACAGAGCCCTGACTTCAATCCCATTGAACAACTTTGAACTGGAATGGAGACTTCAAGCCAAGCCTTCTCGTCCAACATCTTTGCCTGACCTCACAAATGCTCTACTGGATGAATGGGCAAAAATCCCCACAGAAACAATAAAAAAATCTTGTAGAATGCCTTCCCAGAAGAGAGTAAACTATTATAGCTGCAAAGGGGGGCCAACTTCATATTAATGTTTATGTATTTAGAATGCAGTGTCATAAATGTTCCTGTTGGTATAATGGTCGGGTGTCACAATACTTGCAGATACTGCATAAAACATTATACATTATGTCATGTTGAATGGAAGGGAAATATTTTTGTCAGCACCCAGGATTATTTTTTTCTGGAGGTGTCAAGTAATATAATGATGCAATTTCTTGATCTCTTGTGTATTAAGGGAGAGGAGGCGGTTTGAACTTGTGTGAAAGCGAAGGAGATCAGCTTTCAAACACTGACGTCTGAAGATAAACACTCTAATGGCGCAACTTGGCAGCTGCCACCTGCCCTTACAAATGCAGGGATCTTGCTGGGTTAGACATAAAAAACACATGTGAAACCTTAGCTACAGGCGTCCTTTTAAAGGGGAACCCCCATGGAAAAAATGTTCTCCATAAAATACAGTGTTATATAGAGTAATGTAATACATTGATACAAAATAGTATTTCATCTAATTTATCTAATTTTGTTCAAATAAACCTCTTATCTGCAGGTCTAGAGGCTGCCATTGTTGTCAGTCGTGTAATATTTTGGTTGACTTTCCCTGCTCAAGCAGAGCACTCAGCTGATTTGCCTTGGCAATGCTAATGAAGTCTATTCCTCCACAGACTTTAATGAGTCAGAGTGTCTGCCTGGGTGACTTAGGCTGAGCCACTGTAATGAAGGCAGTATGATAAGGAGTCAGGGTGTTTGTCTAGTAGATCAGACTCATTTCTAGTATGCGGTTGCCTGAAAACATTATATTATACAAGAGGTGGAGCAGTTTTAATAAGAAAAGCATTTATTATTTTTAATCTGATACTAGTAATTATAAAAATTCCTTGTGTGTTCCCTTTCACTTTTTAGCAGGACCCTCAATTGATTCTGTCATTCTGTGTATTTAAATATATAATTTTATTTATCGTTTCAACATACAACGTACAACATAATAATAGAACAGCAGGATATGTTTATAAAATATGAATGATAAATGAGTTGTAGGCAGGGCCGGCTGAAGACTTAACGCCGCCTGGGGCATTACAAGCCGGCACCGAGACTGAACAGGGAGACTCGCCGCAGAGGAGAAACAAACAACAACAAAAAACCCCCCAGTCGGCTCCATTGTAGGGCCGGCCCTGGTTATAGGTACATTTTATGTAAGGGGAGTCCATCCTGCGGCCCTCCAGCTGCTGCAGGACTGCATCTCCCATAATGCTCTTTTAGCTAAGAGTATGGGAGATGTAGTCTTGCAGCAGCTGGAGGGCCGCAGGTTGGACACCCCTGTTTTATGTGGTAGTTTGCAGAAATTAAAAAATATGTTACTTGCATCAAAGAATTGCAGAAATGTATTGAGAAACACTGAGAATTTAGATATATTACTAAATACAGTTCTTCTAAGTATTTTGTTGCACTCAAAGAGGAGAAGGGGCCTTATGAAAGTAAAAGATCCTACATATCTTCATAACAGAACAAAACAAAGGAGGTCTCTACCACATTGTGTTTGCATTTAATGTCTTAGAGTACCTTAAAACACAAATTTTGTCCCGAGGCTAGCCTACAGAAAAGAGACCTGGTTAAGAAGCTTCCAGGGAAGTGAGCGCCATTTGACCCCACTAACTACCTGACCCACTGACCACTACTAGACCTGCCTCTATGTGTCTCCTTAACACAGATATACCGCTTCCCGTTTTAAGTAGCTGGAGAAATTAAGTAGCCCTGAGAAATTCACAGATTTGCATATGGAGATTACATTAGTGTATACCTTCCGCCATTTATAGAAAGGACACTTTTGTTTTAGAGGGGTAAAGTTAAGATATGCGTTGGTGGAACTACAGGTTATGATGTTCATTTACTAATACTTTGTCTTCCCTTGAATTGGGATGAATTGTAGGATATCCAGAGCCTGAGGTTACCTGGTATAAAGATGATGCAGAAATGGATCGCTATTGTGGCTTGCCAAAATACGAAATTATCCGTAATGGAAAACGCCACTCCTTACATATTTACAAGTGAGTTCTGCAAAGTATTTTATTAGGATGTTAAAGGAAAGCAATAAGACCTGCAAGTTGGAATTGCCTTAGCTTTTATTACATCTAATTCAAAAACAACCTTTTAAAAATCCTTGTAATCTTATATGTTCATTAAATGAGCTCTTCAATAATTACTTTATTTGACTCACACCTTGTATTATTAAAGTATTTCTATTCACATTTCTTTTTAATGAGGCATCATTAAGATAATATCAGAAGAATTGTCAACTACAATGTAAATTGTTAAAGCATTCCCTAACTATACAAAAAAAAGGTTGCCGGAAGATTATAAACAATGGCTGAACCATTTACTGTATATACTAATAATTATTGATTTTTGTGTCTTTTAGATGCAGTGAAGAAGATGCTGCTATTTATCAAGCGTCAGCCAGAAACAACAAAGGTATAGTGTCCTGTTCTGGTGTGCTTGAGGTTGGAACCATGACAGAGTATAAAATACATCAAAGGTGGTTTGCAAAGCTCAAGAGAAAAGCTGAAGTCAAGATGCGTGAAATTGAGCAAAGCAGGAGAAAGGTGAAAGAAAACTTGGAAGAAGGAGAAAGACTAAGGACTCTGAGCCCTGAAAGGATTCAGAGAAAGAGAAGATTTTCATCAGAAAATAAGGATACATCGCCTTTGTCATTGGACAAGGAAGAAGTAATCAAGGTCCACATTCCAGATCCAAACTCCAGGTTGCAAGAGGTCAAACCCAATGCAACAGAGCAAGCACATAATGTGGTCAATGGCCTCTCAATGGTAGATACTCCACAAAGTGAAGAGGTGACTACCAATGGGTTTGCACCACATCAGAATATTGATGAACATGGTAAAGACTTCCTTGCTTATGTATATGAAACAATGGAGGTCATGACCAAGAAGCCAATGCCAAAGGAGTCTTATGCAAAAAAGAAGAAAAAGGAGGAAGAGTCTCCTTCTGTACCTATAGTTGACTCAAAAAGAGAAGAGCCATCATTAGGAAGCAGCCCAAAAAAAGTTGAGGGCATTGGTCCTACCACAAGGAGGTCACGATTTGGAAAAGATAACACTAAAACATCAATGGAGGAGAAAATGGAGGTTCAGCCTGCACCTGTAATATCAAATCGAAGATTTGCTAATTCCAGCACATCTAATAAATTTAGTAAAACAATTGTGGGGAATGATTCAAAGAAGCTTAAAGAGGTTGTTGTTCCCCCAGGCAAAGGAGATGATTCCTCTAGCACAAAACAAGACCTTGAACAGCCAAAGGGGGAAGTCAGCTTTTCTCTGAAGGATATGTATTTTGGTGATGGTGTGCCATTGCCAGTGGCAGAAGGGAAGGTTGCATCAACCTTTGAAAAGGATAGCAATACAAAGACTGTGAAAGAACCCATTAAACATGAGAGACAAGCAAAAATTTCCCCACAAGGGCAAGTGAAAGAGGTACCCAAAGCAGCACCACGACGCTCCAAGGAACAAAAAGACCAAACTGTTGGAAGTAAGCAATCAGCAACCCTGAGTGCAAAAACTGATGTTTTAGGTCCTGAGTCAACCTTAGGAAATCAGAAGATGCAGGACACTAAGCCAACCTGTGACACCCAGCAGTCAAGGGCAGTTGAAAAGGTCCCAAAGCCCACAAGTCATTCAGAGTCAGCCTCTGTTTTACAAATTAATGAACAGCCTCTATCAAAAAATGACCAGTCAGAATTGCTTCCAACTGCTAGTTTGCCTGTAGAACTCTCTGTTATTGCTGTAGAAGCAAAATCTCCAATACTTGGGGAACCAGAAAAAATCACTGATGAGCCGTTGGAAAAAAATAATGCCAAAATATCCTCAGAAGACTCTTCTGAAGTAAGTTTTATCTTCTTGTTTACTGCATACAAATTTTTTCCATCTCAATTAAGCTCCTGTCCATAACGCAAACCCTAATAATAGCCTTCATGTGTTTGGACACAGTCCTATAGCCATGATGACATCCTACTGTCTGTTCCAAACATTGCGGTTCCTGCTGTTCCTCTTTTGTGGAAATACCTTGTCATAACAGTCATGTAAACATAAATCTGCGTCACATAAATTGCAAACATTGCTGCAATGTAAATGAGATTAATGTTTATTTAACTATTTCAATTGGGGGATTTGAAATCATGTATGCTGTAGATTTTGGTCTTCACGTATCTGGAATAACAGGGCAACTATTTTGACATCCTGAAAGCAAGCAATTTTGTGGATACTTAAAAAGCAATATATATTGCTATAATATTGATATAATAAAATAAGTATGGTAATTATTTTATCATAAATCTTAAACAAGCACATTTAGGACTTACTTTTTTTTGCCAGAGAAAGTATGTATTATAAACATGATTCATGTGTGGCTAGTACATAACATTTTTACAATCTTTCTTTCATCAAGTAACTACCAAGTTTCTTTTATGGGAAATATTTTAC
Source organism: Spea multiplicata (assembly GCA_009364415.1). Lineage (NCBI taxonomy): Eukaryota > Metazoa > Chordata > Amphibia > Anura > Pelobatidae > Spea > Spea multiplicata. Next base: position 24,706,710 of record VKOC01000003.1, read on the forward strand.
ACATAAAAGCATTTTACTTCTGCCGCTTTGACTGTAAGTTGCCTATGTACCACCCAATGAAAGTCAATGTACATATTTTTTCTTTGCACTATATCAATAGCGTTTTTTCATTATTATAATTATTATTATCTTTTATTTATAGCACCAGTAATTTACACAGTGCTTCTTATAGTACATACATTCCAAGTGTATTTGGAATTAAAACACACAGTATGATTATTTTACCTATTTTAATATGTCAAAAAGCTATTTGTATACAATAGTAAGTGCATCACACTATTGGAAAAGATGGAATAGTATGTGAGAAGGGATATAGTAGAGTACTGATTGTAAGGATATTGGTAACTAGCGATATATACGATTTTTATATACTAGGGGTTTTTTTTGTTACTGTATTTGCTTGATTATAACATGACCCCCCAATTTGAATATTAAGACTATTATTAAGACTATTATTTAATAAAAACTATGATTCAGAAAAATGTTACTTCTGTTACATTTCTGCCACCAGGCTTGCCACTCTGCCACTCTGTCTTATACCACTCTGTATGCCGCTCTGCCCCCCCGATATGTCACCCTGCCCCCCAGACTTACCAATGCATCCCCAGACTTCCGCCCATGCTAAAGACTCCCTGTTGTCTGGTGGAGGCAGCCGGTGCGATACATGTAGACGACCTCTGCTGCTACCGGGCACTTCCGCCGGAAGGTCATGTCACACTGGCGTTCCATCATAGAAGCCCCAGAGGAAGTGCCGGGCAGTAGCGGAGGTTGTATGCGCGCATCGCAAAGACATCCACAGGCTGCCAGAGAAGAGGATCCAGGTCCCCTGCAGAGCTACGGGGATCTGGATCTTAGTCTTACCTCTGGATCTTAGTCAGACCTCTATTTGAGGTTGGATTATAAAACGAGCATTTGCTCTGAAAAATACTTCATCTTATATTTAAGCGAATACGGTACTCTTATCCTTAGCAGCGCTATTACACTGGCTTTGTAAGCCATTGCCCTCAAGACTCAACATAACATCTATTTTAATGAATGGGTTAAACTGGCAGTTATGGAAGATGATCATTTTAAGGCTGCATGCCGTAATACCGATAGTTCTAAACTTTACTTAAATTAATAATTCATTCATATAAACAGAGTATACATCATGTAGCAACCGGCAATTAATACTTACTTGTTTTAGAATATAAAAATGTATATTACTGTATTAGAGAAGAGAAGGTTGAAGTTGACATAATGGCTCTGCGTAGAAAATGTAAAGTTACATAAGCTTTTGGTACCTCATAGGTCTCTTCTTTAGACAGAAGGAGACAGATTTGTTTGAAGACAATTAAGTACTCTAAATTGTGCATAAAAAGTGACAAAATATATGATATTTTAATTCTGTTAAAATTAGTAAAGTTGGCAAATTTGCCAACTTTACTAATAGTCTATAAACTATTATATAACTATAAAATTATTAGGGGACATTAATATGTATTTACTTTTTAAAAGTACAGACTCCACTCTAATGGATTAGTATATGTTAGCATACCACTAACATATCAGTGATTGTAGAACACTGAGGAGATAGCAGTCTAATCGGTAAAATCCAAATGAAATTGTGAACCCTATTGACTTTATGCAACCCGCATGCTACAATCACATCAGAGAGCAAAATATGCAGTCGAAGTGTGGGTGCTTTGAGTGGATATTTTGTGAGCAGACATATCAAGCTCAGCTGAGGAATTGGAGAATACTATAGGAACACTACCTCATGGGGAAGATAATAAACTCTATCATGAGAGTGACCCTCAGCCACTTAAGAGCATTAGTATATGTGCTGACCCAGGGAGCAGGTGGGGACCTTCTTGCCCTAAACTGCAAGTGGTAGTGCCAACTAGGGTTCTCTCAATACTGGGACAGTTTGCCAAGGAAAGGATTAGACAGATATCTGTCTTGTATATTGACATGCACAAGGGCTTAGTGTTGTCATTAGACCATTAAGTCAGTTTTTTGTTCTTCTTAAGAATGTCTACACAGCTGGTATCCTAGAACCAAACTTAATTCACAAGTCCTTCAGATAACTTAATAAGGTTATTAAATTAAATAGCATTTCTACAATAAATTGTCCAGTAATATAATGCTTAGTTGGCAACATTGAGACAACCATTTTGAAGTGGCTGTGCCTATGCATCTTGAAATCTGATTTTCTCTACATTGTTGTGCCTTTTTTATTGCAATGGTTTTAATCTACATAAAAAAAAAATATTTTTACATTAAAAATTCACCCTGCCTCTAGCGTCGAGCTTGTGAGGATCTGTCCTGAGCTCTGCGTGTGTGGCAAGTCTGTGTGGACACTGCAAAGCAATGAATGCTGAACGCCTTGGTTAACCCGCTGAGCATGTCACATGGCATCACTCGGCGTGTCCTTTAGGTGCATTGCTAGCACCCGGGGGTGCAGAAAGGGAGAAAAAAATGGTGGAATAAAGCACTTTACAAATGAGTGCAAAGAAAATTACAAAACATTGCATTATTCGTGCGTGATTTTACATTTTAAAGTGGGGGGGCAAGTAAAGGATCGCCCCAGTTGCCAAATACTCTAGGTATGCCCCTGGGCATAGCAAAACTGGATTTGACGGACTAAGACAAACCCAAACATTAGGTAAAGAGAGCCTGCAAGCTTACAATCTAGAGGGAGTGGAGTGAGGAGAAACATAAGATATGGGGAATGGGGGAGGCGGATTGTGTTAGTGGCAGATACGTTTTAGCTGAAAATATATATATTCTTCTCTGAAGAAGAAGTTGGTTTTGAGATTTTTCTTGTTCTTGAATGTTGAGAGGGAGAAATGAAGATTCTTCGGGTTGTGTGTCTTCGTCTTCGAATATGCTTTGCCGTCGCCATGTTAATTTCTTCTGTATTCTGGCTGAACAATGGAAAGCCCCCTTCATGTTCGTTTTCATGTTCGCCCAAATACGAATGCACAAGTCTAGTTATCAGCAGTGTGGCTGATTTTAGTATCCCATGGTTGGTATCTAAGTTGTCAGGCATAGCATAGGTGCTATGCTATTGAGAGATGAGGAACGTGTACTGTTGAAAATTTTGCTGGGTCTGGACAGAAAAGGGTTCTTATGGGTAGGACAGGTCCCAGTGAGGCTGACATTTGGGGAATAGTATTATCTGGCAGTGGCCTATAAATATCAGGTGAGAGTTGTGATTTTTTTCGTCCGGTTGCGTGATGACGTAGCACGCGAACGTTCCGCGTGTGACGCCAGCGGCTGGTGCCGAGCACGAATGCATCGAGGGATGAGTGACGCTGTGTCCCTTGATGCGGTTGACCGAGGAATGACGGAGGGAGGGACGGTGGCCGAGCATTGAAGGAGAGACGGAGGAGAGGAGACGGAGGAGAGACGAGGGGGAGACGGGGGAGAGTCGGGCGAGAGCCGGAGGAGAAGCGGAGGACTCCACTTGAGGAGACCGAACACAGCCTGGGGAGACTGCCGTGGACCGCTGTGGGCTGTTGCGGTCTCCCTGGTTTCCGCGGCATTTTTGCTGGAACTGCTCCGTTTCTGGGGCGTGCTGCTGGAGTTTTCCCCCACGGTTGCTTCCCCACGTGATCGACTTGATTTGGCATCTGGAGCTGACGCGTGGAGCGGCTGTGGCGCAGATCATTTTCGGCTGGGCCGTTGCTGGGGGTCGCTGTGCCTGTCTGCACCAAAGCCCTTCTGGAGGATTGTTCCGGTTGGGGGTCGTGCTTCTCTCGCCCCCAAACTTGGGAAGACTTCCTAAGATAAGTGGCTCCCGCAATATACTTATACACATCGGGTTTTTTTT
>VKOC01000003.1:24710626-24728554 GCA_009364415.1 Spea multiplicata
TGCATTGCTAGCACCCGGGGGTGCAGAAAGGGAGAAAAAAATGGTGGAATAAAGCACTTTACAAATGAGTGCAAAGAAAATTACAAAACATTGCATTATTCGTGCGTGATTTTACATTTTAAAGTGGGGGGGCAAGTAAAGGATCGCCCCAGTTGCCAAATACTCTAGGTATGCCCCTGGGCATAGCAAAACTGGATTTGACGGACTAAGACAAACCCAAACATTAGGTAAAGAGAGCCTGCAAGTTTACAATCTAGAGGGAATGGAGTGAGGAGAAACATAAGATATGGGGAATGGGGGAGGGGGATTGTGTTAGTGGCAGATACGCTTTAGCTGAACATATATTCTTCTCTGAAGAAGAAGTTGGTTTTGAGATTTTTCTTGTTCTTGAATGTTGAGAGGGAGAAATGAAGATTCTTCGGGTTGTGTGTCTTCGTCTTCGAATATGCTTTGCCGTCGCCATGTTAATTTCTTCTGTATTCTGGCTGAACAATGGAAAGCCCCCTTCATGTTCGTTTTCATGTTCGCCCAAATACGAATGCACAAGTCTAGTTATCAGCAGTGTGGCTGATTTTAGTATCCCATGGTTGGTATCTAAGTTGTCAGGCATAGCATAGGTGCTATGCTATTGAGAGATGAGGAACGTGTACTGTTGAAAATTTTGCTGGGTCTGGACAGAAAAGGGTTCTTATGGGTAGGACAGGTCCCAGTGAGGCTGACATTTGGGGAATAGTATTATCTGGCAGTGGCCTATAAATATCAGGTGAGAGTTGTGATGTTGTGTACTTAGGGGTTAGTATTGAGACGGTGGAGGTCAGAAATGGAAGGGAGAGAGAAAAATCTGAGAGGGAGCATGATCTGGAGAAAACAAGATCAAGTGAGTGTCCCACTCCTCTGAAATTGGAATTCAATACCTGTAGATGTGCTATTTTAATAGATGCTTTCAATACGGTTGTTTTAGGGAAAGTATATACAGTTATCTAATTAGTTCTAAGCACAGGATTATTTATAACATGTTGATCCAGTGAGACATGAGATTGCCATTTGGAATCCACAAGGAAACTTTTTTGTTGGACTTGTGTCCTAAATTATCATTCTACTATGTTAATTGTTTTTGAACTGCATGTGGCATTAGTAGTATCGCAAATGGGAGACGTTAATCTGTTGAAACATATATATGTAATGTATACCCAATGTGTCATATGAATCTGAGTCATAGAGCAGAGTGATACTAGACACAGAGTTAAACTCATTGCTACTCCACACAAGAAGCCTACACAGATTTAAGGATCATATTCCAGTTTAGGCCCAGTGCTATTTTATACGTTTTTGTATCTTTTTTAAGAATTATTTTCAACTAAGAATCAATAAAGCATCTGGTGTTTTGTGTTATGTGAGAATTACAATCTTTTTTATTCAGGAGAATAGCTTTTCATGAGGATTACAAGGGTAGAGTCAGTCTCTAGTGTTAAATGATTATGCACAGTCTGAAAATACTGTATGATGGGTACATAAAATGTTTTAATATCTTCTTATTTAAACTGATGCAATGGGAAATGAATGAACGTGCATGAAGCAAGTTTGATGTCAGAGCAGTAAAATATAAATCTGAATTTATAAAATAATAACAATCATAAATAAATATTTTTTTTGAGTTATAAATACAGTTTTTACAGTAATATGGTGTAGAACTAGATACTGGGTTTCGTTTCATATTGTTCCAATATGCTGATGTGGAAGTCATAATTGCGAAAAAAAGAAACATGCATACTCCTAGTAAAGCAGGTTAACCATCAATTTGTTATTATTCTTATTACTTTTGTAATAGTGCTATGGAATGAGCTCTAGTGCTATAAACAAAATGTAGCGTAAAAAAGAAAGCACATTTCATTGCTCAGTTATTTCTTGTATATGATAACTGCCTAGCTTGCCTATCACGGAATGCATTAATCCTGTGACACATACCATTAATTTATCTATCTATTTATCTATTAATGGCCATTGTTTTAGAAGGATTTTTGGCGAAAAGTTGCCAACACTACCCTACCTGTCTCTATATTCTTTTCTGATATAGTACTTACTGAACTACTAGACCCCTTTGGACTTTGTAAGAATTTTGTAAAAACCCTTACAGTTACTGCAGTTTCCTCAATGAGACCAATAATGGTATAAAATATCCTTATTTTACATTAAGTAACAGTTATCCACGAATGTATGAATATTTCTTGATGGTGTGCTATTTTTTTAGGCAAAGGCACGTACGGAGACACTACAGAAGCTGAAGCATTTGGAGATGGAATATATGGCTTTACAGAAAGCATATGGTCTCCTGCAGCAACAGCTTGAACACAGTCAGAAAGAAGAAGAACAAAAAGTAATGTACCAAAACATAAAAAATAAACTTATAAAAAATGTAGAGTTGCATCAGAGAAACAAATCTTGTAGGTGCAAACTCCAGTCTCACCGAAATCTAATGTTATGGAAATGATGGGCATGCACAATTGGATTAGGAACAAGGGACAAGGATATAGGTATAAGTGTACAAGGGGGTACCTGAATACTGAGTAGCATGGCTAGACTGGTGATGATGAGGCAACCCTGGCACTTTAAGGCAAAGACCACCTGAAGACACAAGTACGGTTGATGACTGGATGTGTGTAGCCACAATATACATTTTTATGCTCATGTAGCTTGATCCAGTCGATCTTCTGGAGTGGCAGACCAGGGGAGTGTATCGGTCTGTTGGCCAGCACCAATTTTCCTGTTTTGCCAGATGGCCAGTCCAGGCCTGCTAGGTGGGGTAATTGGAGGAATATATGTAAAAGTGGGTATAAGAAAGCTGTCAGGGTACAAAAATATAAATGTCAGAGAAGAGGCATTAAGGTAGGGAGATGCCAGTAGTAGACAAAATGAGTGTACCCTCTTTCGTTGCTCCGGTGCTCCCTCAGGCAGGGGAGCTGAGACGCAGCCCGCGCATTCAGCCCCCTGCTTGTTCCATCAGCGGAAGCTGCCGTCGGGTCTTCCCTGCTGCTAGACGGGCGTCCCCGCAAAGATCGAGGGATCTAGACGGGGCACACTTCTCAATGTCATGAGAGACATCCATTATCTTTTTTCCTCCTCCCCCTAATTAGGTGGGTAGGAGGATCTAGGAGTATGGAGGAATATTAAAACCCTCAGTTGGTATCACACCTTGGCCTTATTGCCTACACTAGTGTTTTGACTACTTTGAATTCTGCTTGTTCCTGACCATCATTGTTTGCCGCCTGCCGTGACCTATGCTAAGTGACCGCGACTATTCTTTTGCCTGACCCTTGGAATTTATCATGTTGTTCCTGAACAAATTACAAATTTGGCTGCTCTACGCTTAGCGTCTCTGTTGCACTGGTATTGAAGCTCTTCATCACCGCTTGGGGCGCCTTTTCAAATTTCTGCAGTGAGGATTCACATCCTGGCCAGCAGCAGTGACAATGAGTTAGTGGCATCCAAGAGAGGTATGAAATTTATGAGGCCAGAACAATTAGGGAGTGGACTTTTTTGTGAAGAGTACCCAGAGGCGAGATAGGACGCCAAAGAATCTGAATTGGTTAGCAGATGAGACTGACACTGACAGATGAGATATAAAAAGAGCCAAAGATGGATCCTTGTGGGATCCAAAGAAAAAGTGGAAGGGGTTATGGATATCTGACCAAAGATTACAACAGAGGAGTACCTGTTTAAAGTCAAGAAGTGATGATAAATAGTATTAAATATGGCAGACAGATCCTATGGAATTACCAGGGAGTAGTGACCTTTGAATCCGGCAGAGGACAAATCTCAGTAGAGCTCATGGTTTTTCGATTCCACACTGAAAACAGCTCCAAAATCTTCATAAATTGATGTATATGTATATACTCAAACATATACCACTGTACAAGTCACTAGTCAGACCACACATGGAATACTGTGTACAGTACTGGGCACCAGTGTACAAGAAAGATATAGTGGAGCTGGAGAGGGTTCAAAGACAGGCAACCAGAGTAATAAGGGGAATGGGAGGACTACAGTACCCAGAAAGATTATCAGAATTAGGGTTATTTAGTTTGGAAAAAAGACGGCTTAGGGGGGACTTAATAACTATGTATAAATATATAAGGGGGCAGTACAGAGATCACTCCCAGGACCTATTTATACCCAGGACGGTATCTATAACAAGGGGACATCCTCTACGGCTGGAGGAAAGAAGGTTTCTACACCAGCACAGACGGGGGTTCTTTACGGTAAGAGCGGTGAGACTATGGAACTCTCTGCCAGAGGAAGTGGTAATGGTAAACTCAATAAAAGAGTTTAAAAGGAGCCTGGACGTGTTTCTTGAAAGCAATAATATTACAAGTTATGGATAGTAGATTAATAGGGACAGAACATTGATCCAGGGATTTATTCTGATTGCCATATTTGGAGTCGGGAAGGAATTTTTCCCCCTGGTATGGGGCAATTAGCATCTGCTTCATAAGGGTTTTTTGCCTTCCTCTGGATCAACACAGTAGAGACACAATATGTATTTAGGTTGAACTTGATGGACTTTGGTCTTTTTTCAACCTTATGAACTATGTTACTATGCTACTAAATAACAAACAAATCCCTTTTTTAATTAGACTGTATAATGATTTTGCTGGCATGTAAGTATACACAACTAACTTTCAATGGTTATTAACACAATTAAATGTTATCGCTATAAAATAAAAAGGAGTCTTCAGTTTTTCAGTTCACTTTTTTGTAGTTGGTCAGATTATTTGCTGTTGAGTTGTAATATAGCAATCAATTCATCTTTTTTTTTGTTTAGAAAAGAGAACTGCCTGTCTCTTCAGGAGCCTTAGTACATAACCAAGTAATCAACCCTGAAGCCCAGCAAAACATAGATGACAAGGGGAGTTTGATTAAGTGTCCCAGTTCACCAGTACCTGTATACATGGAGACAGAAGAGACCCTAAAATTAGAGGAGATACCCATCGTGGATACTCTAATGCAAGATGAGCAAGAAGGAGCTCCTCAAATATTTACAAGGGAGGTTCCATCTCCCAGACCACTGCAGTCTCCAGTAACCTTCATGGAGTCTAATGCAAGAGAAGGAGCTAATGCTCACAATTATCAAGTAGATGAAACTAATTTGGAGGAAAGAAATACATTGCAGACTAAAATGCTTCAGACAGAAACCACGGTGGATGCTGGTGATGCTCACCAACCTGATGAACAGATACTAAAACCTACTGAGGTTACAAGGGACACTATTATAGTACAAGGACCAGACACACCTATGGTATCCAGTGAGGTAGATATGTTGGAAGAAGTAAAGCAGTTTCAAGACATGGCTGCACCTAAGGTGGAACAAGCTTCAGACAGTCACAGAGGTGTTGAAGTAACTTTGGTGGGCACAACTGCTGGTTCCTCCAATGAAACTACCAGTACATCAGGGATGCTGGATGATGTGATTCCGATAGAAAAAGAAAAGAATTTGGTAAATCAGAAAACTGGTAAATCAGTAGACACGGGAGTTCAGGAAATGAGCCATTCCAAAAATATACTGGATACTGATCTTCCAGACGCAGTTTTATCTGAAGATGTAACAGCAAGTGATAATCAGTCAGTAGCCACTCTTCTTCGAGATGTTAAGAGAGCTTTGGAATCAGGTGCAACCATTGATATTACATCATCTTCAGATACAAGTCCTAGTTCTGCTGGCTCACCAATGATCATACCACCCACCGAGGACTATTTTGAAGCAGAATTATTGTCATTGGCACCCGATGAAGAGAAAAATATCAGTGGAGATAACATGACACCAGAAATTAAAAACATAGCTAAAACACCCAATATTAAGCCTGATACCCTTACTTTTCCAGAAAAATATACAGAGGAAACAGTGAAAGATGATCACGTGTCAAAACAACAAGGCAAACAGGATCACAGTTTAGTAACCTCTTTGAAGAATTCTTTGTTGAAGTTGTTGCATATGAAAACAGATGAAGATGATAAACAGGTTACCACACAAAGCAACAAGGTGGGTGGTTCTCGACCTGATTCCCCTGGAGACATATGTTCACCAGAAGGAAGCCTAAGCCCCTCAGGTTCTAGAAAAATCTTTGAATTGGTGAAAGACAGTGACTCCACTCAGAGTCCAGTTAGCATGCATTCTACTTCCACCTCTGGGAAATTGACACCAATGTCAGAAGAAGACATAATTCAAAATGATGATTCTTTGCAAACAAGTCCTACTGTACCTAGAAAGACACATAAGATATTCAGAAAAGAGGTGGCACAGTCGGAAAGTGCCCCATTGAGTCCAGTCATTACTAAGAGGAATTCAAAGGCCACACTTATTGAACCATTATTGAGCAAAGATGATTTGAGCCTCAGTCCATCCACCTCAAGAAAGATAGCTGCCAAGATGGCATCTGATACTGACTTTGCTTCTACCCTATCAGTACCTTCTATAGTGGTTGGCAGTTTACCTGCTGAAAAAACCCTTGGAAGCATGTTCTTTGATTTACATGCAGACAGCAATCGCAAATGGAAGTCAACAGAAAACGTGTCTTTGATTCCTTCTGCAACGCCAGAGGAGTTGGCTTCCGGGGCACGGCGAAAGATATACCTTCTTAAGTCAAAGCAATTGGATGATGCAGAGACTGCCAGTACAGGTTCACTTACTCCTCCTTCTAAAAAAGAAACCCCCAATGTGTCCCCAGGACTATCCAGAAGAGGTAACTCTCTCTTGACCTCTCAGTCTCCTCCAGTGGAAAGACGTTCCCCAGGTATGGCACGTAAAATGGCAATGCTGGAAGTGCCAAAAATATATGAAGAAGCTGTAGAAAAGGACAAATCCTCTGAAGAGCGCTTTCTACAAAATAAGGATTCTGACAGCTCACGTAAAGAGGATGTACAGCCAACAGAAATCAAAAAAATTAATGATCCCTATAAAGGTGAGACAGAAGAAGAATGTGTGTGATATTTTCAGTTTTAGTGAAAATTCACATAGCAGATCACATAAATAATGGGATTATGTATACATTGCCAGTGCATGCAGCAAATTGGAGCAGATTTGTTTGCTTTATGGTGTTTAACACGTAACACTGCATATCAAAAAAGTTGATCATATTTAAGATAACAGACAAATGATAGATATGGATAGATATGGCTAGGAGACCTACATCTGAATTTTAACAATAGCAGATATAACATTGTAATATAAGAATGAGCTTGTACTCTTTAAGGACCTTTTTGTTATCTTATTGATGCAGCCTGTGTGAAAATGAAGATACTTTTTTTTTTTTATTGTATAAATGAAGATACATTTTACTTTTAACATGCAGTTATGCAGGTCAATAAACATAATATTCTGAGGAATCTCTCTGCTATAGTAAGAAGGTTTTGCCAAGCCTGACTCACTCTATGGATACGCATCTTTAGAGGCCTCATTCTACACATGAACGAGGGCCCAGTAGTATTGGTAATCTCAGTTAATTAAAAACTTGGTTCTCAAAATGTTGACATTGGGATTTAATCAGTAAAGGGCGATTTTGCGAATGTGGAAAAGGCTCACAGAAAACAAGCATAGTGCACTTTCAATTCCCAAATCATTCAATACATAATCTTTATGGTTCCACTATGGTAGGTAGTAAAAGCTCCCCGAGTGTTAGTATGTGTTCACTTGGAGTTTTTTTTAAATTATAATAAAGTAACAAGATTGAAACCTCTGTTTTTCATCTCTAATGTGTTAGATTTGCATCACTGTCGGTTTCTTAAAAGGCAAATGAGCTTAAAAAACAAAAATGTTTCTTTGCTAGGCTACTGATTATTTTTTTCAAAAAACGTGCTGTAATGCTAGTGGTTGCACAACCAAAATAGAACCCTTAGGACAAAGGTAGAGTACAGGGACCATCCCTGAAATCAGGGTACAGGGCCTGTCGGTGCAGGGCCAAAACTTAAAGTAACAGTTTACTGTCCCTGACAGCCCCACTAAAGAAGTGCTTTAATATGCATTCTTAACAAGCAAAAATTAAATAAAAGTTCTTACCTGAGGTAAAAACTATAGCTGTGCAGCAGCTTTCCTCCTCCGATTCTTGCTACCGATTGGCTACTTCGCACAGCCAATCAGTGTCAGGAAAGCAGTGCCATTCTGAAATTAAAAGTGGAAAGTATCACTTCCAAAATATAGTTTGTCTAATGGACATAGAAGAACAGGAGTAAAAACAATGCAATCCTTTCTTGAACTAGACAACCACTTTCCAATTGTTCTTCTTCAGCTCCACAGGTGATACGGAAGATACGAGCAGAGCAATTTTCCGACGCATCTGGAAATTTGAAACTCTGGTGCCAGTTTTTTAATGTTTTAAGTGACTCATGTATAACATGGTATAAAGATGAAGTTCCGGTAGCAAAAGTAAAGAGATGGTAATGCAGTTTTTTGTTTTTACTTAATCATTCATGTTTTGGGGCAGCAATTGGTAACATATTTACGATTTGTTAAGAGGGTTAGTTTGGTGATTGAATACGTATAAGCTGAAGTTAGTAAGCATGCAATAAATTAGGATGGGATACTACTAAACTGACACATTTGTATTGAAGAACCATGCAATGTTGCATTAACAGTAGGTATAGCATGTGGGATAATGATGTCAATAAATCATAATAATAATAAATCATCCAGAGCTCAATTGTGCTAACTTTCTGACGAATCTAGTAGGGAAAACTAAAACCTAGTAAGGAAACATTTATATTATAAGCCTGATGAGGGCACCTACCTCTTGTGTAGAGTACAAGCACTTTGGTTGTCTCATACGCTGTTATTAACAGAGGATGTCTGTTATCCAAGGCTGTTAGCATGAAATAAATTACACGCCATATCCCATGTACTGCAGGTATGTACAGCGCTATATAACATGTGAAATAAACCATTACCAATATAATAATATTACAAAAAATCAGGAGCCACTATTGTGCTGGAAAATGTGTGTCCATTGCCAATTGAAATCATGATTATGTGCCTACAGTGAATGGGTCAGTGTTTGTTTACATGTGTGATAGGGAGGGCTATCCTATGGTAGTATATGTATGATTCAAAAGCATTCTATAACCAGAATGCCACATATGCCCATGACAAGTTTTTTTTCCTAAGGGTTCTAGAGTGCGATTTTCAATTTTTGCTGCAATACTTAAACATATTTCTATCCATGTTAGTACTGGTGATGAAAGTCAGGTGGCCCTTGCAATTGTGCAAGCATCTGCTAAGGACTGTGGCGTTTATCAATGCACTATTGAAAATGAGTACGGGACAGACTCAACAGATTGTCTTCTAAGTTCAGAGAGTAAGTACTTAGTGTGCTTAGTGTATGGCTTGGTTCTTTCAATGTAACTTAACTGTAACATTGCTTTGTATGTAAAACTGCTATGTAGGTAGCATGAGTGATTTCTTTCTTTCTTTCTACTTTATTATTGTTAAATGTTCTATGTAAAAGTATTATTTGATGCATGTGGATAGCTAAGTGTTTATATGTGTATATATATATATATATATATATATATATAAATGTACCATGTGTACGTGGCATAAATAAAACATTTGCTTATATTGTTCTGTTATCCTCATAGTTAACCAAAAAGTGGCTTATGAACGATAGTGTGCACCTAGCTTGATTTTCCTAGGACATCTTTGGTGAAAGCTACTGTATATTCAGGAAATACCATATATTTTTAACATAGTGTGGCCTAGACTTTCAAAAGCCAAACAAGAAACAGTAACTTCATTGTTCTACAAAAGTATATGTTGCAAATAAATTGTGTAAACTTCATTAATTTATGCCTTCAATAGTTAGCATTGCAGAGACCTCTTGTGATATTTAATAGCATTGCAGTGTGACTACAGTATAAAATACTCTTTCAAGCACCAGTACTGCCTATTTGAAATGTTGCTATATATATATATATATATATATATATATATATATATATATATATATATATATATATATATATATATATAATATATATATACTATAATTGTAACAAAATGTCCACATTTTTAAAATATGCTTGTTACATTTTTCCCTTTAAACACACAAGATGCTTAATTAAATTGTACCGTAATAGCTTCACTGTCCATAGCAAAAACTGCTATATATATAAATATATATATATATATATATATATATATACAAACCGATCGGCCATCAAATTATGACCACTGACAGGTGAAGTGAATAACACTGATAATCTTGTTCTCATGGCACCTGTCAGTGGGTGGGATATATTAGGCAGCAAGTGAACATTTCGTCCTCAAAGTTGATGTGTAAGAAGCAAGAAAAATGTGCAAGCAGAAGGATCTGAGCGACTTTGACAGGGGCTAAATTGGGATGATTAGACAACTGGGTCAGAGCATCTCCAAAACTACAGCTCTTGTGGGGTTTTCCCGGTCTGCAGGAAAATAGACAATATTAGGCAGGTGGTCATAATGTTATGGCTGATCGGTGTGTGTATATAAGAATATGTCTCTCTTTCTCAATGAATATCTGCAGACAGAAGAGGTACTGCACTCCTAAAAATATGATCCATTAACAATGTTATCTCTTGCCTTACCTTTCAGTTTTGTCTGGATTCATTTCCAAAGAGGAAATTGAAGGTAAATAACATTGGCATGTGTGGTTGGCAAAGTTGAAGACCCCCCTCAAAACTTATTCTGGTTTGCACATTTAATCATTAATTTATATATAACTTCAAATATATATCAGGGCTGGTTATAGGAGAGATATGAGGGACAGAAGTGTACCTAAGGGGGGGATCTGCCCCGTTTTGCGTCCGGGGGGTGCCTGGTGGGCCGGCTAAGCAGATGAGGCTCTGCACGGCCCCAGTGATGCTCGGGCCAGTGAAATCTGCAAGAGAGTAAAGGGGGTGCAAGAGTGAAGGGGTGAATGAATGAGTGTTTAGGGGCAGAAATGGGACAGGCAGGCTGTTTAGGAGGGGAGAAATGGGAGAAATGCAGGCTGCTAAAGGGGCAAAGGTGGCCAGTATTAATATAAGGAATTTAGGACAATGCTTCTTCCCCCTTTGCTATCAATTCCAAACAGGGATTGGCAGGAGATATTTGACTTTATCTCCATAACTCCATCATTCATTATGAAGAGATGTTGCTTCAGTGACATTCTTTCAAAGTCACTTCAACAATTGGAGTACGCAATATCTGGAGCCAGAATAACCTTTCTTCCATAAGAAGCTCACTGGTGCCGACCCTTTATAATGCTGCTCCTACAAACTCCCCTGCCAACTCCCACTTTAGTGAATTTCAACAAACCCCTTTGTTTTCACCACATTTTTCTTTGAACATGTCTTTGGCTTTCCCCACTCATATTACCCTATGTGTAAAATACTCTATTTGTGTGCAAATACTCTAAATAACAGCCTATGCTAAGACAATGTTAACAACAGTACTAGATCTAGCCAAAAATTAGCCATATGTTTTCAATATATGATGCAAGATGATGCAACTGGCTCCAACAACATATAACAAACATAGGTTGATATGTGGTCACTACAACAGAATATACAGGTTCAAAAACCCGTGACCACCAACTGGGCAGACTTTCTCAACATGCTACCTAAAAGGTTTAGAAGACAATACATGAGTTTGTTGTGAGACATTAAACAATCTAAATCTGGTTAGATGGCGCTTACTTGTGGTGTGATTTTGGGTGTATAGTTTAATGATGCCTCCTGCAATACCAGGAAGTAGATATTCAGATGTTGAATCAAATTTTACATATATTTTAGCAATATATGTGACCAACTAGAATAATGTATGCATTTAACAAAGGTAGTCAAAGAGGATGAATGGTCCCTTCAGCTCTAACCTATTATTGTTTCTCTCTTTTATCATGTCCTGGACAATGCATGGAGTTGGGAAAGAATGTCCATGTGTATGTTAGTGTCACTGCTCTTTCTACCGCTATTTCAGTTGGGGAAGAAATAGAGATGACGCCCATGGTGTTTGCAAAAGGATTAGCTGATTCTGGCTATTGGGGAGACAAGTTTTTTGGAAGGATAGTGATGGAGGACGCACATGTTGGAAACGGGTTTTTAAGGAAGTCTTCTAGAGTGAAGGTTATTTATGGACTGGAACCAATGTTTGAATCAGGAAAAACCTCCATTATAAAGATCAGAAACCTCATCACATTTGGGACCAAGAATGAAAGCACTTTAGTGGAGAAGAATTATGAGATAACCATTCAGGTAAGTGGTTGAATTCTTAGTATTCTTAGTATTCATTCTCAACCTTAACTTAACATTTTCTTTTAGTGATTATTATCATGCTACATATTTCTTAGTACTCTGGAATGCTATTTTAAGAAATGTTTTCTAAAAGACTAAGACAAGGTGGTTCTATCAGTGACAAGGAAGCTCTAGCAGCTAAGATGGTGCAGTTTCTCTGAGGGTTTTGAGGCATTTCTTGAATGAATGCTGAAGGTTCGGTGGAAGTAGATTCCAGAGATATGGGGCAGCCCGAGTGAAATCTTATAGACGAGAAAAGGAAGAGGTGATAAGTGAGGAGGAGAGCCTTAGTCCATGGGAAGAACATAAAGATTGAGTAGGAGAGTATTTGCTTATGAGGGCGGAAATGTATGGAGGAGCAGTGTTTTGGAGGGCCTTATATGTTAGTACCAGGATTTTAAATTGAATTCTAAAGGTAATAGGGAGCCAGTGGAGGATTTCACAGAGTGGGGAAGCAGAAGAGGAGCGACGTGCAAGGAAGATAAGCCTAGCAGCAGCAACCAGAAGAGTGTTGCAGTAGTCAAGGGAAAGTGAATGCGTTATTGTGGATTCTTGGGTGAGGAATGGGTAGATGCAAGAGATGTTTTTTAGGTGCAAGCTGCAGGATCTGGTGAGGGACTGAATGTGAAGGATGAAGTAGAGGTTTGAGTCAATGATGACCCCAAGACATCGGGCCTGGTTAGTAGGAGAGATAGTCATGTTGTTAATGGTGATAGAGAATTCAGGGAGTGGAGATGGAGGGAGGGAAGATAATGAGTTCAGTTTTAGAAATATTAAGTTTCAGGTAGCATGGTTACATGGTTGTTGCATGAGTGACAAAGATAACCAAGAAAAATGCTGTTTGGAATGTGAATTATTTTCAGTTTGCAGGTTTCAGGTAAAAGGTCTTTCAACCCTTATCAAGGAAATGAAACTTGAAATTGTAATAATTAAATCCCAGAGATCTCTTCTGCCTTCCTAGCTAGGAACAGAATAATGTTTCACTTCTGTCAGACAAGGCAGTCCTAAAAAAATATCCACACTTGCAAACTTGTACATGATGAAACTAGAGTCACATCAACCACTATGTCCAAAGACGACACTGATCAGCCTTTAAAAATCTGGCTTTCTAGTTCTCACGCTCACTCAAAGTTACAGTGCTTAATTTCCAGATATCCAAAATCCTAGTATCCAAGTTGAACCCTTTTGGTATTTCGCAATATACTCTTACTGGCCACTTTATTAGGTACATCTTGCTAGTACTGGGTTGCCTTCAGTACGGCCTTCATTCTTCATGGCATACTTTCTACAAGGTGCTGGAAACATTCCTCAGAGATTTCGGTCCATATTGACATGATGGCATCATACAGTTGCTGCAGATTTGTCAGCTGCACATCCATGATGCAAATCTCCCGTTCCACCACATCCCAAAGGTGGATTGAGATCTGGTGACTGTGGAGGCCATTGGAGTACAGTGAACTAATTGTCATGTTCGAGAAACCAGTTTGAGATGATCTTTGTGATGATTGAGCTTTGTGGCATGATGCATTATCCTGCTGGATGTAGACATCAGAAGATGGGTACACTGTGGTCATAAAGGGATGGACATGGTCAGCAACAATACTCAGGTAGGCCGTCACGTTTAAACAATGCTCAATGGTATTAAGGGGCCCAAGGTGTGCCAAGAAAATGTCCCCTATACCAGGGGCGTCCAACATGCGGCCCTCCAGCTGCTGCAGGACTACATCTCCCATAATGCTCTTTCAGCTAAGGGACTGGCTGAGGAGTATGGGAGATGTAGTCCTGCAGCAGCTGGAGGGCCGCACGTTGGACGCCCCTGCCCTATACCATTGCACTACCACCACCAGCCTGAACAGTTGATACACGGCAGGATGGATCCATGCTTTCATGTTGTTTATGCCGAAGTCTGACCCTGCCATCTGAATGTCGCAGCTGGAATAGAGACTCATCAGACCAGGCAACGTTCTTCCAGTCTTCTATTGTCCAATTTTGGTGAGCCTGTGCAAATTGTAGCCTCAGTTTTCTGTCCTTAGCTGACAGGAGTGGCACCCGGTGTGGTGGTCTGCTGCTGTAGCCATCTGCTTCAAGGTTCGTTGTGTTGTGGGTTCAGAGATAGTATTCTGCAAAACTCTGAGGGTTTTGAGGCATTTCTTGAATGAATGCTGAAGCTTCGGTGGAAGTAGATTCTAGAGATATGGGGCAGCCCGAGTGAAATCTTATAGACGAGAAAAGGAAGAGGTGATAAGTGAGGAGGAAAGCCTTAGTCCATGGGAAGAACATAAAGATTGAGTAGGAGAGTATTTGCTTATGAGGGCGGAAATGTATGGAGGAGCAGTGTTTTGGATGGCCTTATATGTTAGTACCAGGATTTTAAATTGAATTCTAAAGGTAATAAGGAGCCAGTGGAGGATTTCACAGAGTGGGGAAGCAGAAGAGGAGCGACATGCAAGGAAGATAAGCCTAGCAGCAGCATTTAAGACAGACTGCAGAGGAGAGAGTTGAGTTGAGTGGAAGGACAACCAGAAGAGTGTTGCAGTAGTCAAGGGAAAGTGAATGCGTTATTGTGGATTCTTGGGTGAGGAATGGGTAGATGCAAGAGATGTTTTTTAGGTGCAAGCTGCAGGATCTGGTGAGGGACTGAATGTGAAGGATGAAGTAGAGGTTTGAGTCAATGATGACGCCAAGACATCGGGCCTGGTTAGTAGGAGAGATAGTCATGTTGTTAATGGTGATAGAGAATTCAGGGAGTGGAGAATTTGCACAGGCTCACCAAAATTGGACAATAGAAGACTTGGTTGTAACGAGTGGTTATTTGAGTTACTGTTGAACCATCTTGAACCAGTCTTACCATTCTCTTCTGACATCAACAAGGCATTTTCGTCCAAACAACTGCCGCTTATTGGGTATTTTCTCTTTTTCGGACCATTCTCTGTAAACCCTAGAGATAGATCAGCAGTTTCTGAAATACTCATACCACCCCATCTGGCACCAACAACCATGCTTAAATCCCCTTCCTTCCCCAATCTGATGCTCGGTGTGAACTTCAGCAAGTTGTTTTGACCACGTCTACATGCCTAAATCCATTGTTGCTGCCATGTGATTGGCTAATTAGCTATTTGTGTTAACAAGCAGTTGAACAGGTGTACCTAATAAAGTGATCCGTGACTGTATATTTTTTCTATATAACACACTGTGTGTGAAAGGCCCACGTGACTATAAAAAAATACCAGAAACATAATACCAGAAAAATAATGTTTTGCAGTGACCGTTTTAATTTACTTAGTCTTCTTCATTTACATGTATAGTTACTGAGCCCATCATTCCTTAGTCAAACTTTTTTTTTTCTTTTTTTCAATGCAGGATTGTAAGATACAGAACACAACCAGAGAATACTGCAAAATATTTGCAGCTGAGTGCAAAGCACTACCAAACTTTGGGCAGCTTCTGGAGTAAGTGGAGAGTCATATCTGTGTTCTTCAGATACACTTTGATAGTAGCAGTACCGCCATAAATGTTGAAAAATAGTTGGTAGGTCAGTTAATATATTAAAGATTTGTTTGTTTAAACAGTCACAAGAATACATATGCAATACAGTGCAGTACCTTACATGCAGATATTTTAAGACTTCTGAAACATCTAACCCCTGTCACCAGGAACAATACAGGCAGATAGGGTGGAAAGTTTCAACCAAGTGAGAAGGTGACCAAGTAATATAGCATCCAGAAAAAATCCCCCCAAAAAAATCATAACAAGGCTGAGGTACGTTAATATTCTTTTAAAAGTGGTTAGATTCCCTTGAAAGGATCCATCTGGATGTATCCAACCCTAATGATAATTCTGTTATTTTAAGATACCTTGTACATTAAGATTAAGGTGCATGTAGCTGTATGATCCCTTTACATTTTTGTGTTGTCTGCTTTGCAAATGCATTGTGGGATTCTGCAAAATCCCCCCAGATGAGATCCCAGCAGGAGATGTGTTTGGCCAAACATATCTCCCTGCATGTGAAATACCCACCTCCAGTCAGCTCCAGTGATGGCTTGAGGAAAGTTGGGGCAGTCGTATGTGTGGAAAGTGATGCCATTGTTTTTTGCCACTGATGGCTTCGAGCAGCCAATCAGTGATAGGAATAGTGGTAGCATGGAGAAGGAACCCAGTTGGCTTCAAGCAGCCAATCAGTGACAAGAATAGTGGTACAATGGAGGAGGAAGGCCAGGTAAATTCTTTAATTTAATATGCATTCTTTGTTTAATAGGGGTGTCAGGGACATTACGGACATAACTCACTGGCAGTTATGAGCCCAACCTAATTGCTAGGTTTTCAGCAGATTTCCAAATAAGCATGAGTGAAAGTGTCAGTCTCCAGAAAAGCTTAAGCTGTGGTTTCATTGCCTTGATATAACTTTGTAGCATTATCTCTGTTACTAGAGAAATGGATTCATTTGGTGTTAACGCTGTATCCCGTGTTTCTATGGTTTTATTTTAGGGTACTGCCTCTTAATCTAATTTATAGACCTGCCAACAATATCCCTTATGCCACAATAGAGGATGACCTGGAAGGACACTTTACAAAGTACTGTATCCAAGATATTACTGGTAAACTACATCATAAGAATATATCAGAGATAGAGCAAAAATGCTGCACCTTCCAGCACTGGGTGTACCAATGGACCAGCGGGAATTTCCTGGTGACTAATCTAGAAGGTGAGAATCTTTTAAGAGCTGTTGTTTAAAACTCTCTCTGTTTATTTGCAGATAGATTTTAGTTTATGTTGTACAAATGAAGGCATATGGTGCATTTTTCATATAAAACCTAAGGGAGTTGTCACTTGCACACAGTGGTATCAGTTAGTTGATCACTGATTTTACTAATGCTGAATATTTTACTGGTTCCTGGTGAGAAAAGGATTCCAAATAGCTGCCTTTTGAAAGCAAATATGAGTAAACACATACAGTTGAGAGCTGGCATCATTCAGCCTGGTGGGGAAGTCCAGCCAAGTGGAAAATAAAGCATCCCAAACCACATTTGGCAGATAACACGCTCGATATGTATAAATTAATTGTTTAAGTTAATATTTACCAAAAGGAAAATAATAGAAAATCCATAGAAGGTGCACAGAAATGATCACAAAAATATTAACTTCTTGTTCTTGTTACCCTGGTCTCTCTGTGCAACCCAGTTGTGCCTTACCCATTTGCAAGACCTCCGATGAACACAAAACGGAGGATTTAATGAAAAATGGTGGAGCTTCAACCACAACTTAAAGCTGTTTATTACTAGGGAAACCCCAAAACGCAATATTTATTGGCTGCTACTAGCAGCTGTCAACAACCTCCAGCTGTATATTGAAGCACCAAAACTGATCTATCCAGAGTTCTTGCCAGAGAGTAGAAACAAGGGGTCCCTGATAGGTATACAATGTTTTAACAGTACTTACTAAAGAAAACATTTAAATGAAGTGCCATTTTCCAGTTTTACAGTAATTGTTCTAATGTGTTTTACAGGTGTTGGGTGGAAACTAACAAACATTGGAATTGCCACAAAGTCTAAGGGGTGAGTGACTATTTGAATACATTCATTATTAAAATAAAAGATTATTATTATTATTATTATCTTTTATTTATATAGCGCCAACAG
>VKOC01000003.1:24744487-24759182 GCA_009364415.1 Spea multiplicata
GTGTCTGGCTCAGTGTATAGGGATGGGTCAGGATATAATGATGGGTGTAATACTGTGCCTCTGTAAATATCTGGCTCAGTTTATAATAATGGGAGTTATGCTATATCACCGTCTATGTCTGGCTCAGTATATAATGATGCTCAGTATATAATTGCCTCTGTCTGGCTCATTTTAGTGATAAAGGTTATGCTTAACACTGTCAATTTCTAGCTCCAGATATAGTGATAGGGGTTATGCAGTACTCCCGTCAATGTCTAGCTTACTATATAGTGATAGAAATTATGCTGTACCATATCTGGCTCCATATATAGTGAATATTATTATCATCTTTTTAGTTATATAGCGCCAAAAATGTACACAGAGCTTCTTACAATACGTATATTCAATGGGTATGACAAGACTAGAATTGACAGACTAAGACAAACTGATACATTAGGCGGATAGGAGTCTGCTCTCATGGGGTGAGGGCATAAAGATCGAATAGGGAAGCATTTGTTTATGCGGACAGAAATGTATGGAGGAGCAGTGTTATGAAGGGCCTTATATGTTAGTACAAGGATTTTAAATTAAATTCTATAGGGAGCCAGTGGAGGATTTCATGGAGTGGGGAAGCAGAAAAAAGAGCGGTGTGCAAGGAAGGTGCAGAGGAGAGAGTCGAAAGTAGTCAAGACGGGAAAATAAGTGAATGAACAATCGTTTTTATGGATTCCTGTGTGATGAATGGGTAGATGCGAGAGATGCTTTTTAGGTGCAAGCAGCAGGATCTGGTGAGGGATTGAATGTGAGAGATGAAGGAGAGGTTTGAGTGAAGGATGACCCCAAGGCATCAGGCCAGGTTAGTAGGAGAGATAGTCGTTCTGTTAATGGTGATACCGAATACAGGTACTGGGGTGGAGATGGAAGGAGGGGAGATAATGAGTGTAGTTTTGGAAACATTCTGTTTCAGGAAGCATTGTGACATCCATGAAGAAATAGCAGACAAGCAGTTGGTAATAAGGGACATGAGAGATTAGGGAGAGACCAGGAGAAGATTTTTTTTCTTTATTATTTTTAGTTTTTTTTTTTGCAGTTGACATACAGTTTACAAATTTGTGCAATGAATCTTCCTGCAAACATTATTTTTTTGTAGGTGTTTTTACATGTAAATATTTTTATTACAAATAATGTTTTCACACATCATAATTTTATGCTGTAATGGTTAAAGGGAGACTCCAGCTGTCATAAGCTGTCTCCATGCAGGAGAACGCAATGTTACCAGTATAAATGCACAATATCCTATATGCTCTTAGTCAGGTGGCTAATTATTATTAATAATCCTGCCCATGTTCACGTGCTCCAAATTTGTTCCCATTAACGTGCTCAATATGTCATTGTACAAGATCTTATGGTCCAGTGATGGATATTTGTCTCTCTGACCTGCAACTGAGTAGGTGGAAGGGAATGGAGCCAGATGCCTGATTCAGTTTTAGTTAAGGAGCACAAGCTGCAGTCAAGCCAGAAGGAGCTATTAGTCCTTCTTTTGCAGGGACCAATATATATTATCCAGGGCTTAACAATTTAACGGCAGCAAAAACAAATGTTTTTAGTTTTTTAATAAACGTAAATTATTTTTTTTTATTTTTCCTTCTAAATTCCAAAAACATGACAAACCTATGCACGTGGGGTATAGAAACCTTTTGGGAAACCTCAAACGTGTTATTTTGGACAACATATGACTATTCCATTCATGATAAAATTCTCTCACGGCTGTAGGACTTATCTTCTACTGTTTCAGGGAAGAAAAACGTTCTAACATCACATCTGGTATGTCATAACCTGTGTAACAAGAACTTTGCAGCATGTGAAAAACATTTTACCACAAAGTTTGGTGGTAAATTAGCTCAATGTAAAAAATGTTACAATGCCCATAGATATATATATCCCACATTTTCTAATTTTACTAATTTTACTAAACCAATAGATAAAACTTAAAATGACAGTTTTAAACATTAAAATGACAAAACAAATTATGTTGCCCATACCATGGATTAGGTTGTTCAGATGACAGATGTAAGGCTCATAAGTAAGATACTACATTTTTGTAAAAACACATAATTTAAGAAATGGTACTTTTGTAAATTTGGAAACAATTTGTCATAAATTGTTTAGTAATCTAAATAATCTTGATGGAAATAATGTATTTTATGGTTCACTCCACAGATCCATTAAGAAAATCTATGGATTTACCAGCTGTTACTGAAACAGCCCTGGAGCTTCCAGTTAATAAATCTGAAGGTATAATGATCAGTTTCTTTGATTTAAATGATTAATAGCAGGAAATAGTAGAAACTTCTACCAACCGTGCTATTGGTGTAAAATGATATTTGTCATCTTCGGAGTAGATGAACATGTTTCCATCTGGTTGATGGGGCAGATAAATGTCTGTGGTACCCCTATTAAAGCAGAATCCTCCCATGTATTTGCAAAATGAACACCACAAACATTTAAAGGGACTACACAGCTTTCATATGTATTAAAGTGTATGATGGCTGGAGTGTCCATTTAAGTAGGCAGATGTGTTTCAATGGTAGTGGCATTTGATACATGATTTCCTATAGCAGTCTCCATCCAAACAAAAAAAGAACTACATTAAATGATAAATATATAATGCTAACCAATATGACAATGATATTCATTAAATAAGAGTCAGACACTTGATGTAATTTGAGGTTCATTTTAATGAAATTAAGTATAATAATTTTAGCCTCTGCTACTGTGGACTCTTTATGGACAACCTCCGCCAACGGTTCTGTCCGGCTCAGGATTGATGGCTCCTGTCCTCAGCCTGCTGTAACTGTGCACCACATGTTTCTGGAATGTGTGGATAAATATGGATCTCTGAATGCCATGTCAAGCAAGAAGGATGGCATATGGGAACATGTCACCTTCTTGGAATACTACAAGTTGTCACGCAAAGCTGCCAAGAGCTTCCTGAAGGTGAGGATATCATTTTGGTCCAGGATGTATTTATGATAACATAGGTGAAAACACAACAGTCCAAATATTGCACCTGGGAAGTAGAATAACATAAACAGCATGCAATTCCTTTCAGGTGATTCGAAGGTACAAGGACCTGGAGTCAGGTTTTAGTTCTCAGTTATAATGAACCTCCGCATTCTCCCAGTTGTTATTTTTGTTGATACTAAGTTGTTTTGGTTCT
The DNA here is from genome assembly GCA_009364415.1 of Spea multiplicata. Lineage (NCBI taxonomy): Eukaryota > Metazoa > Chordata > Amphibia > Anura > Pelobatidae > Spea > Spea multiplicata. The sequence continues at coordinate 24,747,687 of VKOC01000003.1, forward strand.
AGCCCTTAGCGTGAGTTTACTATATTTGCAGCTTGGATTGGAACGGTTTCATGGTGTTGGAATACTGGGGTTTAACTCACCTGAATGGTTTATTTCTGCAGTAGGCGCTGTCTTTGCGGGGTAAGTGCATGTTGTCGTTAACAACATTATATAGAGAGGTTTTCGTAAGATTTTTAAAGGATTTTTAAATCACTCCTTCTGAGGGGTCACATATAAATGTTTATTGGACAATCAATTTATTATGTGAAAGTGATCCAATGAGTGTTCTCTTGTAAAACATATTTGAAGAATCGTGCTATAATGTATATAATGATATATTTTTCTTAATGTTACAATTTAGAGGAATTGCTACAGGCATTTATGCAACCAATTCACCTGATGCCTGTCACTACATCGCCAGCGATTGTACAGCAAATATCATTGTGGTTGAAAATGAGAAACAGCTGGAAAAGATCCTACAGGTAAAATAAGGATGTACCTTACACAAGCGGATACCGAGGAACGATTGTGGGAAGAACAGCATTTTCTGATTTACTAAACCGACTTCTTTATTTACAGGCATGGGAGAAACTACCTCACCTCAAAGCTGTTATTCAGTATAAAGGCACTTTACTGGAGAAACGTCCAAATGTGTACATGGTATGCAATTATTTATGATTAATGCGGTTTATGTAAAGACTGGAGGCTGACCCCCAACTATTATTGCTCCTTAAATTATATTCAGCTTTTTTACAGCAGACACAAGGCTGCTATTAGTGTATGACTCTGAAAAGTACCTACCAAAATGCACCTTTCATTTTAGTTTTCACTTTAGTTTTCTTCTCTTTTCTTCAATGTTTCTCATCTGTAGGCTTAACAATGCAGGCTCATGATTTTTACATGTCTGTGTGTAGCTTCTTACATTGTGCTATTTTATATTAAATTCAGTAATATTGGCATAGATTCTGTCATGTGTTCTTCCTTTGTCTTCCTATAGATGTAATGCAGCCATTTCTTCTTCTTCATCAATATTTCCATCCAAAATTGCTGTGTTGTAGGTATGATTAGATGTAAAAGTAGGCATTATCCAAAACTAATAAACATCTGTCTTAATGGCATGCTCTTGTGTTAAATGGACATTTTATCTATCTTAACGCCTGAGATTTATGTTGTTTATCAGTGGGAAGAATTTATGGAACTGGGGAAAGATATAGCTGAAGAGCAGCTCAATGACATCATAAGCACTCAGAAACCCAATGAGTGTTGTGTTCTTATTTACACATCTGGTACCACTGGGAACCCGAAAGGTGTAATGCTCAGCCATGACAACGTAAGTGGAATTACTAAATTCCTGTGAGTACAATAACAAATTATCCACTATAACTAGTACTACCTTGCCCCAGAACACTATATATGTTTTTAACTCTGTCTATGCCCTTTATAGTGGGGAAAAGAGTATTCTTCGGTCTTTGGAGGTTAAACACCCCAAAAACTAAAATAAAAAAATAGCCCACTACGTTACATCAAGATAAATGAGGACAAATAAATTGCTTATTCTTTGATCCTCTAGCAATAAATTATTTCCTTCTACATGACATTGTTACTCCTGCCTCCAACAGATCACCTGGACGGCGGCCCATGCCAGCAGAGCTGGAAACATGATTCCTGCCGAAATCCAGCAGGAGGACATTGTCAGTTACCTGCCTCTCAGCCATATTGCAGCCCAAATATATGATCTGTGGACTGGTATTAAATGGGGAGAGCATGTCTTCTTTGCTGATCCAGATGCTTTAAAGGTTTGTGAATAGCTAGTTAGAAAAATGAATACTTTAGGCATGGTTTGAAATCTTTGAGGGTTGTTCCCAATATTTTTCTATGCTACTTTATTATATGGTGTTAAAAACACTTAGGGCTTAACTCAATAACTTGTCTAAAACTAGGCTTTCATGAAAAAGCAGTTGGCGTAGGCCATTGTCACAGCCAAAGCTCATTAAAACCAATGCGGTACAGACAGTACTGTAAGTACGTTTACGTTGGCTGATGTTCCATGCCATGTTCCACGGTTGTGTGATTGAGGGAAACACAGATATTTATTGATGCTGGTGAGAGGTATAGGTGCCGAGTAATTCACAGCATATACATATGTTTGTAAAGAATAAAATAGGTCATCCTGATTGAGTGAGCACTGTGAGCTAATATATGTTTCTTTGTTGTGATTTAAAGGGTACGCTTGTGGACACACTGAGGGAGGCTCAGCCTACATCACACATGGGGGTCCCAAGAGTATGGGAGAAAATAATGGAGCGCATTAAGGATGTGTCAGCACAGGCTGGAGTAATGAGGAGGAAGATGCTTTCCTGGGCAATGTCTGTTAGCCTCGAAAGGAACCAGAGACAACCAAGGAAGTACTTAAAAAATGTTTCATATATTCTTCAATACACATTTATTTAACTACGAATAGCACATTAAACTATGGGTCATGGTTTGTAGCATGATACTCTAGAAACATTGGCAATGTTTTGGTCTGCAACACTCTCAAGTAAATTGAGCTCTCTTTGTTCTAGTGGGGAACAGAAGCCTTTTCTCACAGCTCTGGCTGATTTTTTGGTCCTCTCCAAGATTCGCAAGGCCCTGGGTTTCTCTCGCTGCCAGAAACATTTCTCAGGCGCGGCACCCATCTCCAAGGAAACATTAGAGTTCTTCTTGGGCCTCAATATTACACTGTATGAGGCATATGGAATGTCTGAAACAACAGGACCCCATTGTATGTCTGGCCCGCAGACCCACCGCTTTCAAAGGTAAAATTATTGTCACATCCTTATTGGCGTCTTACATCTTTTCGTACAGAAGCAAATAAAGCTCTTTTCCTATGTCTTCATTCAACCTCTTGAACACTTAGATTATCTAAAATACATATTAATCAAGACAAGAAGGTCTTTCTGTTTAAACGATATTCATACATAAAACAATGCTTTATTCAAATTAAAAAAGGGCAGCAAAAATATAAAGAACAAAACATTTTTCCTACAATGATAAATTGTGTATTGCTAAAGCAAATCGAATAAAAGTCCTCAGTATATATTTATACTGAGGTATGGAAATACCTTATATGTTTAGGAGTTGCTTGGAGTCTTCTTAATAAAACAAAATAAAAATACTTTTACAATTTGTGTATTTATTTTGCAATGCCCTAAACCAGAGAACAACATGACTAGAGCTCAGTTTTTATACATAACCACTGTAGGATTGTAAAATCTATGAACTGTTAAGACCCACTCCTCACTTTAATGCAGCTTTAAATATTAAACAGGTCCTTATTTAGTTAGTTTGATAGGACTGCATAACTGTTAAAATATGAAAAAAGACTCCTTTTTCCACGTAAACGTCCTGCATCATTTTACAGCTGCGGTAAGGCAGTACCTGGGTGCCAGGTGAAAATTGTGAATAAAGATGGAGAAGGAAATGGGGAAATCTGCTTCTGGGGGCGAAACGTCTTCATGGGATACTTAAACATGGAGGACAAAACAAGAGAGGTTTTTGACAATGAAGGCTGGTTACACTCAGGGGATCTTGGAGAGTTGGATGATGATGGCTTCTTACAGGTGACGGGGAGAATTAAAGGTACCCGTATCTCAAACCATTATAAAAACCTAGACTGTAGTTTTATTCAATGTTGTATTTATATTGCAAAATATTTCTTTAACAAGATGTGGCAGTTCAGATTACATATCACATTTTCTTAACCATGTTTTTTTGTTTTAATCAGAACTGATTATTACTGCTGGAGGTGAGAATATCCCTCCCGTCCCTATAGAAGATGCTGTAAGGAGATGTCTGCCCGTTGTCAGTAATGCTGTGTTAATTGGAGATAGAAGGAAATTTATATCAATGCTTCTCACCCTTAAGGTATAGCATGCAGTTCAATGACTAAAGATGTTCACTGACACACTCCATAATAATAATCATTCTTTACCCAGAGCACAGTGAACCCAGTTACTCTGGAGCCAATGGACACCCTGACGCAGGAAGCAGTACGGTTTTGTCACGGTGCTGGTAGCGAGGCCACAACTGTGTCAGAAATTCTGGGGCAGAAGGATCAGGCTATTTACAGAGCCATTCAAGAAGGAATAAACAACGTGAACAAAGATGCGGTTTCCAATGCTCAACGCATCCAGAAGTGGACAATCCTACCCAAGGATTTCTCAATATCTGGTGGTGAAATGGGTAACTATACAAATCTTACTAGATGAACACCTTAACTCCCTAGAATGTTCAATTCACTATCTCTAAGTGGAACACCACCTTTTAAATAACAGAGAATGGGATGTTAACTTTCCAAGCTGCGGAATACACTTTCTTCTTTGTCTTAAAATACATTCCCTGTGATTAAAAAAAACCACATATCTACAGGCTACCATTTTAATATTACAGTACTGCGCAAACAGTTCAGGCAGGTGTAAAGAAATGCTGTAAGGTAAGAATTCTTCCAAAACAGACATTAATAGTTTATTTTTATCATTTAACAAAATGCAACGCAGTTGAACAAAAGAAATATGAAAATCAAATCAATATGTGGTGTGACCACCCTTTTGCCTACAAAATACTATCAATACTTCTAGGTACGCTTGCACACAATTTTTGAACAAACTCGGGTGGAAGGTTGTTCCAAAAATCTAACTAGAGAACTAACCATAGTTTCTCTGTGGATTTAGGCAGACTCAGTTGCTTCTCTTGCTTCATGTAATCTCAGTCAGAAACAATGTTGAGATTAGGGCTCTGTGGGGGGCCATTTCATTACTTCCAGTACGCCTTATTCTTCTTAACACTGAAAGTAATTCTTAATGACTTTGGCTGTATGTTTGGAGGAGTCATGCTGCAGAATAAATTTGGGACTCCCTAATGGTACTGCACGATGGATAAGTATCTGCCTGTTCTTCTCAGCATACAGGAGACCATTAATCCTGACCAAAGAAACCCCAAACTTGCAAGGAAACTACACAATGCTGCACTGTTGCCTGCAAACAGGCATTCTTGCGCTGCCCTTCAGCCCTTTGGCAAACAAATTGCCTTCTGCTACAGCCAAATATTTCAAATTTTGACTATATAGCACCTGCTGCCATTTTTGCTGCACCCCAGTTCCTGTGTTTTTGTGAATAGAGTTGTTTTAACTTGCAAGTATACCTAGTCACCTACTGTGAAAGGAAGCACGCAAGATGTCTTTCATCTGTCTGCATCTTTACAAAATCCCTGAGTTTGTGCAAGTGTGCCTAGAAGAATTAAGAATTTAGAGGCAAAGGGTGGTCGCGCCAAATATTAGATTTTCCTTCTGTTCACACACTTTGCATTTTGTTATTAATAAAGCAAACTATTTCTTTTTTCACACCTACCTAAATATTTTGCATAGTGTATACATACCAGAGCTGAATATATTTGCATGAAATACAGCATCATTATAAATTCTTCAAGGTTAAGCATTCCTTACATCAAGGGTTGTTGCAGATGTACAATTTCCGTGAGGTGCAGCGCATAACAGCTTGAGATCGAGTTGTTGGCCGCAGACATGTGGGCTCCCTTTCAAAACACAATTGTTCCCACTGAACATAATAATAAAAAAAATGCATTCGAATGGCGCATTTTTATTTTTTTTTAAAGTGTTACATTTGTGTCACCTTTTTTCCCCTAAAGAAACATTATGCTATGCACTTACCTCATTATTATCCATGTTCATTTCAGGGCCAACAATGAAAATAAAGCGTCATGCAATCATAGAGAAGTACAGAAAAGAAGTGGAGGCTTTCTACAGAGAGTAAACCCCCAAATGGTAACCATGTCTAACTTTGGCGTAACCAGTGATGTTCCTACACACAGATGAACGTGGGTTTTTTTTTTGCTGCATTGTATACAGCTACAAATTAAATTAGCTTATTGACTTGGAACTATAAAAGATTATCCGATCTCCAATTTAACAATTTTATGTGGTTTAGTAAAATTAATCTGAAACAGTGTAACAAAACTTAAGGTTATGATAATTGTATAATACAGTGAATACAATTCATTACTTATGTGTTAAGTCTGGCTTCTCAATAAACATTTTAAAGTACACATTGTGTCCAATGCTCTTTATATCGGCATTTACAATTAATGTCTCATCCCATGGCCATTATCAACCTATATTGTTGGAAGCAGAATTCTTATATGTGTATAATACATAGTATTCCCCACAGTTATGTGATTTTTCTATTTAGATGCAAATTCTGATTCATCGAGAACAGCTTTATTATGTTGTATCTGGCATTATTATTTACAGCATTAAAAACCATGTGCATATTTCTATAGAAATAATCCACTCATCTCACAAAACTAGCATTACACCCCAAAACAACAACCACCACATAACTTGAATCACATTCAGCTTTATGTCTCTTTGTAAAGACTTTGCACATTTAATGAAGATGCAAACCGAAGTGAAGTGCAAACAGAACAGACTGCAGGAGGTACAGAGTAAATGAATTAACTGATACACAATAAATAGAGCTTCCAAAATTGGAGGTTTAAGGCTTAAAACAGACAATCATATGGGTGGGTTATTTCAGACTGTGCTTAAACTCCATGTGGCACCGTACATTGCAGCACCCTCTAGTGGTGAAAAGTTTCATGGGCAATAGCCGTCAAACACCAGAACCAAATGAGAGCATTCCTTTCCCGAGCCACAGGAGGCCAAAGGAAGATTTTTTTTTTTTTTTTTACGAAAACAATAATGGAGTATTTTAGAAAACTATAATAGGAGATAATAGGAGGAGCCTGTATGGAGTAACACGAGGTATCAAGTGGGCCTGTATATGGTATGCATTAGAAGCAGGGCTATGGAGTGCTTTAAAAGGACAATGGAAAGAACTAAAGTGGGATTATATTCAACAGTGAGATACTTAGCGTCAGATATTATGGTGCAAAATAAATATCATTGATGCTTTAAGAACGCACTTTAAATAATTATTTTGCATTCAATACACTGCATCTATTGCAGTACGCAGCAAATATATTCTATAAAGGCTCTTACACGATTCATATTACATTAACATATAATATACAACCAAGTTGCATCTTAAGAGCTACGAACATGGTCGGTCAATTAAACATGGGATCTAGTATCTTAAACTTAGAATACTCATTTATGAGAAGTGTTATTTTGCCTGTAAATTTTCACTTGAACATGCTGTAATTCCACTTGGATTTAATAATTTAAACTTTTTCACTGCCAGAGTGTTCTGCTTATCATAACAGGTCTTTCTGACAGGGAAGGGATAAGATGTTGATGTATAAAGCCAGAAACAGCAGGATACAATGTGCGTGTGATGTCAGCTGGCCAGATTTCAATCAGGAAAGAAATGCAGCAAACAAGGCTAGTCACTGTCCCGTATCCTGCGGCAGATCTCATCGGTGAAATCGGAGCACTTCGAGCTGCCTCCCAAATCCTTAGTTATAGTCTAAGGGACAGAAAAGTCACAAAGGTGAAATATTTAACCATGACGTGTACTATAATCACACTATAATCAAGTTAAAATATTCAAACATACAGTTGTTTATGATACATTTAAGAAAAATAAAATGCAAAGTTCACTAACCGTGATATTAAAGTATTAAGTATTACTTTTACAAGCCTGTCTACAGAGTCATTGGTTCTCACCTTGCCAGCTTTAATGGTCTCAAAGCAAGCAGCCTCTATTTTCCGCCCATGCTCCTGTAAACCCATGTGCCGAAGCATCATGACTGCACTAAGGAGTAGGGCAGTAGGATTAGCCAGGTCTTTCCCTGCGATATCTGGTGCAGTGCCGTGAACCTACATGGAATAGGAAGCAGATAAAGATGATAATAGAGCTAAGACGACACATTTACACAGTGGGATGGCGGGTCTGTGATGTAAACAATGCAAGAATCTCTTATGGTATGTGTCGCGCGCGCGCGCGCGCGTGTGTGTGTGTGTAAATATACATATATATACATACATATATATATATACACACACATATAGTCACACCAAAATAAGGTTCTCTATATACAAAGGAAAAGGGAATAAGAAGCCACATACACTGTACAGCAACAAGACTAATGAATTTTACATTACAGTTAGCGGCAGCATGGGCTACAGACAAATAACAAAACTTGCAGGTTTACCGATTCGAAGATTGCTACTCCATTGGCTCCAATATTGCCACTTGGGGTGACTCCTAGCCCTCCAATTAGACCAGCACACAGATCGCTTAAAGAGGCAAAGAACAAGTAAATTATTAGCAAATCTATTTTATTAAAAGTATCCAAGAATTAAGTTGCTTGTTTTTCAATAATGCAAGGGAGTATGTTAGAAGCTACTGCACCAGAGACAAACCGAAGTCAGACGCCTATGATTGTAAATTGTGTGTCCCTAATGACTTACAGTCCTGAACTCCTCTTACTACCATCCCAAGGCCCTCACAACAAGATTCCACCAAATGTACCCTTTGGGACGTTGAGTACGCAGCAATGATCTTAATGCTTTAGCCCTACCAGCTTAAATTTGGAATCATTTGTGATGAAGTATTTTTAGTGCCACTGAATTAGCCTACAAAAAATATGACCGAGTGCCCACTGGTAGACTCAGAATCAAATATTCATACATTGATGTAAACATGTATACGATGTGCCACGTTGTGTTGGTGTAAACACTGACATTACAGCTGATTTGCCCACCTCTAATTATTAGCCATTTCATGGGACACCCCTGTGACATCTGGTCTGTGTTACTATTTCATTTTCTCCGGCACAATTTGCTACCGTGAAAGATTGATAAACTAACAAGGCCTCAGAAACTGGAAAGGGAGTGTGCGCCTAGAAGAATCTGATGAGAAATTACCTCAGGATATCTCCATACAGGTTTGGCATGACTAGCACATCAAACTGCGTGGGATCCTGGACCATCTGCAAAGGGAAACACACATCGCATGTAAAGGAACACAGTGAATCTTAGTAAATTGCAACACGATAGTATATATATATTTATTCTTGATAGATGCTATTTAATGTCCTTACATTGAGACATACTGTGTCCAGGTACATTTCATTAAACTTTATGTCTTTATAATTTTCAGCAACCTCTCTACAATTCTTTAGAAAGAGCCCATCAGACATCCTCCTGAAAAGAGAAGAGTTATAGTTAAAAAGTGATTTTTTTTTTCTTATTCATGAAAATAAATATTTTCAGGCAGTGGTGGATATCAAATGAAATTATAACTACTAATACCACCTGCAAACATGCGTTTTTGGCATGTCACTACTTGCAGGAAAACCATGAATCACATCTCAAAATGCACAATTGATGTGATACTGGAGAAATCTTTCCCCTCTGGGTACATATTGCACAAGACAAATTGGTCCTAACCCCACTGCTCCAGCTTTGTTAGATCCATAATGTCTATAATGCACCCCCCTACTTCAGTGGAAAGAAGCTTACATGATGTTAGCTTTGTGCACAGCAGTCACCGTGCTCCTCTGATTGTTCCTCGCATACTCAAAGGCAAATTCTGCAATCCGCTGGCTAGCTTTTTCAGTAATCAGCTTAATGCTCTGCACCACTCCATCCACAATCTGAAATGCAAGAAATCATCCTTATCTACGGCTCTCAAGTAAATATGACACTAAGGTTACCAACAGGCCAATGATCTTTTATTAAAGGTCCAGTGACCTTTGCCGTATTATTGAATACCCAAATTAAAGATTTAAGACACCACAATTTGTGCCAAAAGCCCAACCACATATATCAACATTCCAGGAACAGAGAGTCATATTTAGCAGCGCAACATACCACATGTTCAATTCCACTATATTCTCCCTCTGTGTTCTCCCGAATAGTAACCAGGTCCACATCTGTGTAAGGGGTTTTGAACCCTTCAATGGAAACACAAGGACGGACATTGGCATAAAGGTCAAATGTTTTGCGCAGGAGCAAGTTCATGGAAGGATGGCCAGCAGCAATAGGTGTCTTCAAAGGTCCTACAAAGACAAAAAACAGCATGTTTACCCTACACACATCACTTACATCTGTGGTCACTTTAGCGCGCACACACACATACACATACACATGAAAAGTCTATTTGTGAATATATATCATTAAGACTGTACCTTTGAGGCCCATCTTGTTTTTATCCATGGATTCCTTGGCTTCTGGAGGAATCATCCACTTCCCACCAGGCCCTTGAATGGCTGTGACATTTCTTTCCTCCCACTGTATTGGAGCCTGCATGCAGAAGAGAAACATTTCACTACTTTTTCTTTTAACTTGTTTTTAACTTTGAAATTATAGTATCAAGTCATCCTATCCATTGTGGACAAGAAAGAGCAGATAATGACTATCCACCACGTGCATCCTTTATGGGGTTTTTTGTGATAGTAATTATGACAACATAATTTGCACTGTGTGTCGTCTGCCAAGTGTGGTGGGATTGACGTTCCCTGTCCAACACCTATTGTTCTAGCTGAGAATTCTGCAAATAAGTTTTTGGACTTAATAAAAGTAACAAAAGATAACTAGGCAACTTTGGCAATAAAGCTTGCTTTGGGACCATTCTCTAGCATAGACTTATGTGCCCTCCATTAGGGCACATAAAACATATTTATTAACAAGTGGAAGGGGAAACTCAAATCAGATATTGAGCAATACCCTTATTCTGAAAAAAAAAAAAATTGAGTGACAAAAAATAAAATCACTAATGTTCCGAGCCTAAATGTAAAATATAAACAACCACTGACTTTAAGAACCTTGTTTTCACTAATTTTACACCCAAAACAAAACCAACATTACCAGACAGTCAAATGAATTAATGGATTGTGGTTTCAGCAAACTCGAGTGCTCCTGGAGTTGACATATTATATGGAAAGGCGTGCATATGCACAGCGAAGCCACAGCATGTTAAACTAGAAACAAGATCTATAATTCCCAGAGCAGATCTTTCAGAGACCCCAGTGGTATTTAACCGGCTTGTTTGACTGAGATCAAAGATATGTTATAAACCATTCCTGAGGCACAGCGAATGAGTAATAAGTCACATTTCAATGGATGGAATACATTACTTGCAACTAAAACGGCAAAAGATGCTACAGGAGGAAGGCATATTTCACTAATAACAGTAAGAAAAAAATTTCTTAACAACTAGGGTAACACATGTTAAAGGAAAAAATCAAATGTGGATTATGTAAGACACATAAACAAGGGGGCCGGTTTTATACTCACCTTGGCTGCATCGAAAATCTTCATGACAGCTGACGAAATCTCTGGCCCTATACCATCTCCGGGTATCAAGGTAACGGTCTGCATCTGTAAAGAAGATATTTAAGGCCTATTAATAACAAGGGTGATATACCGCATTTGCTTGATTATGAAACGACCCCCCAAAATTTGAATATTAATTTAGGAAAAAAGAAAAAGCCTGAATATAAGACTATCCTATAGGAAAAAAGTTTTACTAGTAAATATTAATTCACATGTAA
>VKOC01000003.1:24771849-24785116 GCA_009364415.1 Spea multiplicata
TATGATGGACCTTTGACTTGAGTCAGTCTTAACAGGACCACACAAATCTTAGATCTTTGATGTGCTCAGTAAGACATACTATGATATGTTCACAGTTACACCGAGGAATATTTAGATATGTTCAGTCAGGTGACTAGGGTCAGGGCCAGCCTTGTGCATTTGCGGAAAAAATATGAAGGAAGCAGTGTGGCAAAACAATTTCAGAGCAATTAAGTTATATTGAAGGTTATAAATCAACACCCACACAGCTCTACAGACAACATGTTTTGCAGGTGAGCGTGTCCTACACAGACAGAACATCAGGAGGGTGCCTAATGGCAGACTTTATCAATAAAACAAATATATTAAAATTAAAACATCCAGCCCATACAATTACCCCTGCATTACTGATCCCTTTAGTTTCTTACATTAAAATGTTTAGATGAGTGCTGGGACCTATATAGATCTGATACAAAAAATAAAACAATGTAGCAATAAAAGAATCATTTTGTCAAACATTGTATACTAAAGAGCAAAACAGAAACAAAGCAATAGAAAATGGATTCATAGGCACAATCAGATGAAATAATGGTGCTCAGTGGTTAATATCAATGGCATGTCAACTGGACACTGGAACTGTTGGTCCTGTTAAGCAAGATCCCTGGCAAAGTATGTGTGCAGAGCACAAAATCAGCATTGCTTACATATGAGGGATCCAAAATCTTCCCAAGGTATAAATGAAACCGTTCTTGGTACCTATTCCTCTTTTACCTTTTGTCTACTCAGTGTTTCAGGAGGAGAGCTCTTTGATTTCTTGGCTCAAAAAGAGTCCTTAAGTGAGGAAGAGGCTACAAGGTTTATTAAGCAGATCCTGGAAGGAGTTAATTATCTACACATACGCAAGATCGCTCACTTTGACCTAAAGGTGAGGCAGTATAGTAAATGATCGTTTCCATAAAAGTTATATCAGTCACCACTATACATTTGTTGTAGTCAGAAGCATATACAGGGCTGGATTGGCCTCCTTGACACAACTAGCTGTTGTGAGGGACACATAGAAAAATCGACATCGTGTTTTTAACCCCTTAATGACAAAGCCTGTACATGTACGGGCTCAAAATGCATTGTTTTTAATGGGTTTTGGGACAGCCCATTGTCCTTAAGGGGTTAAAAGAACAATTTTTATCCCATGTTTATTTTATTTTTTTCCCATGGTATACATGAATTGCAAACCAGCACATCTAAAATTTTGCCCTATAGAATGTGGGATGTATATATAAGCAATTCCCTACTTTGCATTTGTATATCCAACATGCTGCAAGGTAGCACTATACGTTTGGGTCCGTTACATGGAATTTGTTGATGTTGGGATTCTATAACCGAGTTGGCTCAAAGAGCTTTTACTACAGTGTCATCACATCGTACACGAAAAGATGTTGTAGAATGTATTGTAACAGTTTATAATTTGATTAAAACTACCAGCATATTTCACAGTTGATGGGTTTTTCTTTCCTCAGCCAGAGAATATTATGCTGTTAGATAAAACAATTCCTGTACCCCACATAAAGCTAATTGACTTTGGCTTGGCCCACAAAATAGAAGATGGAGTGGAATTTAAGAATATTTTTGGTACACCTGAGTTTGTAGGTGAGTTTTGAACATCTCCTTGGATGGAATTGCATGAAAACAATCCAGCTAATTAGTTTCCCCATAACAGGTTGTGACAGAATCATTTTAGGACTACTAATTCTTCTCATCTTTTTAACTTCCCTATCTGGCATCTTTGTAATCTCTCCTGGGGTACCAGTTCAAGTTCAATTGTATTCCCAAACACTAATTCTATTTTATACATATATATATATATATATATATATATATATAGACAGAAGATGTGCAGCTTTCACCTCTGATATTGTACTGTTCTTATTTTAGCCCCTGAGATAGTGAATTACGAGCCACTTGGACTGGCTGCAGATATGTGGTAAGTATTATTTACCTAGCTGTTGTAACCCCCCCCCCCAGTCATAAAGTACTAGAGTTGAACCAGCATGCCATGGGATGATCCCATATAGACCTGGGGCAGATGGTGTTACAGGGTGAATAACTAACTTAACATTCTTTTCCAGGAGCATCGGAGTGATCACCTACATACTGTGAGTACTGAGTTTGTTTTTGTCACTGATTGTGTTTTAATGTATATTAATGCATATATATATATTATGCAATGCTATATTATATACATATATATATATATATATATATAAATATATATACATATATATATATATATATATATAAATACACCCATACAATATATGAATATGATAGACCAAAACTATGAAATAAACTAAAATGAGCTAGCAATTGCTGTGCTCTCTAAATTATAATTAGAATGGACTAACTATAAAAAAAGCCATTCTCAAGTACTGTATTTAGAAAGGCTGATTTGTAGCTTGCTAGCAGAGGCTGACAGGCAGCTTGTGTGTTTGCATTCATGGGTGCACATAAAGGTGAAACTCCAAATTTAGATGTAAATGACCTCCAAGATTCTACCCTCAACCTGCATAAATTATTTTTCTCATTGTAAAGCCAAACTTAATGCCGGTACATGTGTTAAAATAATCTAATGAAAATATTTTGGAAAACCAGAAGGGCTGACGCTTGTTGGAGTTCTGAGAATTATTGCTGGTATCACAGGCTAAAGGCTATTAACGTAATGATGCAAAGTAATAGACATTCTAGATCCTAAACCAAACTTGGTGGCAAACGAAGTCTGTTAAAGCTGCCTGAACCCCCTAGTTAGATAGCTCTGATATATCTAAATATATAGAAATTCCACAGTGGCACTCAAAAATCCAGGTTAAAGTATAATTCATCTTCTCACATAGCAGGGCAACCACACTTGTACATGTATGTACATTTAAAAACAAGCCCCACGTCAATAAATGTGTGTTTTTTATAATTATTTTTATCATAATTTTTAGCAAACAATTTCACATTATGTAACATTTTTTTAGGTTTAGCCCGTGAGACTCCCATACCCAATGCTACTTATAAAGCGATTATATTAAATGGATTATTACATATATATCTGTCTTTTCATGAATTATTGTGTTGAGTAGTTGAGGACTAAGTGAGTTTATGTGTATGTGGCCTGTCTGCGATATCCTCGTGATTCCTATTTTTAATGTTTTCAGGTTAAGTGGGGCGTCCCCCTTCCTGGGAGAGAACAAGCAGGAAACACTCTCCAACATTACTGCTGTCAACTACGAGTTTGATGAGGAATTCTTCAGCCACACGAGTGAACTGGCCAAAGATTTTATTAGGAAACTCCTGGTGAAGGACACGAGGTGAGAGGTTAGCCGAGGAAGCACATGTAGCCAAAGTACTGGGTGCAGCAGATACAGGAACAATGCTGACACAATACGTTTTTTTACAAGGCATTTTATGTGTTGAAATGCGATAAGTGGTCATAGTCTAAAATACTGAAGGGGTGTCTTAAATGTAATGTAAACAAGTATGTCAACATTAAGAAGGTGGTGGATAAGTGGAATAGCCTTTCAGTAGAATTGGCAGTGAATACTATGAAGAAATGTAAACATGCATATGATAGGCATAAGGCTATCCTGACCAGACCAAGAAGCAAGTAAGGTATGAGCATACCTGGGTACCTAATGAGCTGACCCTGCGGCTCTTTAAATATTAACCCTTTAATGGTCCATTATGCAGATCCTATGTAACGATTCATCAAATTTCTTAGCTAAATAACTCTAATACTGGTCCTCATGGAAACCTTGACTTTTCATTATTTTGAAATAATGTACATATAAACAGGGATATTAACTATGACATACTGGTAGAAAAAGCGTTAGTTAGGAGTCTTAGATATAATCAGATTGGTGTAGTACATGAATGAGTCAGCTCCAAACTGAGTGACTCTATGATTTAGCTACTTCACTGTGAGGTTGGAGAAAAAGTCCTGAGACTCAAGGTCAAACCCTGAGTTACCAGGTATGGGTATGAGGCTTTACAACAGGTAGAAAAATTGGCAGATTAGATGGACAAAACAGTTCCATCATCCATCAGCTTCTAGGTTCCTAAATGCTTGTAGTTCATCACTGCACTATTCATATTCCATATGCATCAGAAGATTATTTGTAATGTTTGCTCCCCATTTAACCCAAACACCCTATATATCCCTTTTTCCTCTGTAGAATAAAATAATTGTTATGTTCAAGATATACATTATATGACCAATAGTATGTGGTCATAAAAGTATCTGGTTTGGGTTTTTCATCCATGCTCATTGCTAACAGGTGTATAAAAGTAAGCACATAGGCAGTTATATCTGTAGACCTAACGCTGCCAGTAGACTGGATTGTATTGAAAAGCTTAGTTACATTAGACGTGGCACTGTTATAGGTTACCTACATTGCCACAGGCCACTGGTTTTCAGGGTTTCAGCTAGGCCCCTTAGTTCCAGTAAAGGGTAATATTAATGCTATATCATCCAAAGATATTTTAGACAATTGCATGCTTCCACCATTGTGGCAGCAGTTTGGAGAAGGTCTTTTTCTGTTCCAGCATGACTGTGACCCTGTGCACAAAGCAAGCTCCATAAAGACATAGTTTGGCAAATTTGGAAGAACTCAAATGGCTTGTGCAGAGCCCTGACCTTAACCCCACTAAATACATTTGGGATGACTTGGAATCCTAAATGCAAGCCAGGCCTTCTCATCCAACATCAGTGCCTGACCTCACAAATTATATTTTAGCAGAGCCTTCACAGAAGTGTAGAGGCGGTTAAAGCTGCAATAGGGTCGGGGGTACTCCATATTGATGCCAATGATTTTGGAATGGGATGTCCAACAAGCTCATATAGGTGTGATGGTCGGGTGCCCACATTATTTTCGTCATGTAGTGTACTCAATCTCTTTAATGTTGCTACAGTAGCATACCATCATTACATTACAACAAGTGTTCCCGTTGAAATTGAAAGAGCTAACACATCCCATGTATAAAAAAATATCATAATACTGTTTAAGCTGGCACCCTTAAAAATAAAATAAATACATTGAGTATTGGTTCCCTTTAAAGGCTGTGAGTAAACTAATTATTGATACAAATATCTCTCGTGTGTGCGGCCTGTTATGTTACAGATGAGAACAGACGTTTGATTATCTATGTGACTCTGTATACATTGTTTTACCAAATTTGGGTAGCATTTCCATTTAATCTAAGCTTACTCTTAATGCCATAATAGAGCTACAGTACCTATACAACCTTAACACATATTCATTACAATGTCAAATCATTAAGCTATATATATATATATATCAACAATTATAAGAACATGTTATTTCATGCTGTAGTCTGTATATCACTAAATATATAACTTTTGTTGTTTTGCCCTCAAATCCTAAATGCCCCTTTTTTGTTTATTTGAAAATCATGAGAAATAAAGCGTATTCTCCCACTGGAGGAGGTCACTCCATTTCCTCTGTGTCTGAACAGAAGAAATTGTGTTAAATGATGAAATTTTACAGTATTTGTGTTCAAGTGTGCACATGGGCTATTAACCATATGTAGAAAAAAACAACTGATTCCTAAAATGAAATATAAAAAAAAGCATACAAGAAAGCTTAGTGACACTTGCACACATGCTAACCTTGGAGATGTGCTACATGTCTAGCAAATGCTTATTGTTGCATTTATCCTATCACTTATCTACATTTTGCTGTAGAAACATGTCACTTGGACAGTCTGTAATCATCACCATGCTTTTGATTTCAGAAAGCGCCTCACCATCCAGGAGGCCTTAAACCACCCTTGGATTACGGTAAGCCCTACATCTAACAGTATCAGTGCATGGGAGTGATATTTAATAACTGCCCACTGGAGCAGTAAGGAAGGTTTGATGGCCCTTCTTGCAATCCTAGATCTTTGGTCACTTTGTTCAAAGGTTTCCAAAATGTTCAAAGGCATTAATCATGTAATTCAGGTTAAATGTTACTAAGTATTGTTTATCATAAAAATTGAAGAGCATGTGGAAGTCAGACATTTGTGAAGAAAGGTATTTAAACATTAATATTCAAAATACTAATCCATAATCATGTTTAATTGCCTTGTGTGTAGTGCTGCAATGTTTACCTGATACTTAAGCCATCATAAGTGCTCAATCAATTAACCCTCAAACACATGGCGTGTGCTTGTATGTACTTGAGCATTGATGTGTTGTTTTGGGTTGGCATTTTCCGCGCATGAGTTTTTGCACGGAGTGTTCAGGCATCCTTGGTACATACTCCCACATTATTAATGTGCTCATTTCCTGTCTGAAGACTCTCCAGTCCAAAGAGGAGACCAAAATCCACGACACTAAAAGGACAGCAATGCGGAAGCTTAAGGCCAAGCGGCTGAGGGAATATACCATGAAATCTCACTCTAGCATGCCTCCCAACAACACCTATGTCAACTTTGAACGCTTTGCCAAGGTTGTGGAAGAGATATCCGCCGCCGAAAAGAGGTTTAGCGCTTTGGCTGTGAATTATGACTCTTTGCAGGAAGATGCAGAGGCACTAATCTCCATATACAATGAGAAAGAAACCTGGTACAAGGAGGAAAATGAGAACGTCAGACATGAACTGTCCCAGCTCCGCTATGAGTGCCGTAAAGTTGAGTCCATGAAGAAAAATTTTCAACAGGACATGTACTTGGTGGAAACCAACGTTGGAAATCTCTCTGGAAGGTACTCTGAGCTGCAATGCCGGTATGATAGTCTGAGCAAGGAAGTGGCAGAAGACCTCAAGTGGATCCAAGATTTAGTGCATGGGTTTCAAGGGGAGGACACAGGATACTCTTGTGGAAACTTTGCTTCTGTGTTGAATAGGGACTTGACTGAATCATTTATGGATCTACTAAATGGATCGCGCAGTGAAGACCTCTTGGAAGGGTTGAACCTCAGAATCACAGACTCAAGAGTCTAGCAGAGCACATGTGAGATGTTCTCCATGAAGAGGCATCAGCGAAATAAGATATATTAAAACCCAACAATCGGGATATATCTATTTAAAGTAGATTAAAAATGTAGACTGCTAATAATCTTAAGCATTTCAATTTGAAATTAACTAAATAGTAATAGAACATAAATATATTTATAAATATATATATATGTGTCACCATAAGTAATAATATATTTAGTATATATTTGTTTATAATATTGAATGGTTCTGAAAATGTTGTAATTTCTTCATGTAGATATTGCTTAACTGAACTATTGTTTTGCATTTGGTACATTGTATAAGCAAGGTGTTAAGTGGATGGAACCACTATTGATAAAGACAAAATTATGTAGAATAACGTAGTATGGCTGTGGCAGTTATTTTAAAGTAAATGGACACGGAGTAGAGGACTTGCGTATTTTTTTCTAAAGCTGGTAAATAAAAATAGTGGAAGGTTTCAGGGAGCTCATTTTACACAGATAGATAGACAGATTTATAGATACCTCAAATCCGACAAGCAGTATTAAGTGCTTCCAGAGACCTATCTGTGACCACAGCCTTTGTGCAGATGAGGAGAATACCGTATTTACTGTATATTCCAGTCCGTATAGCACTGAGGACCGATCTGTCTAAATGTTCTCATCCTATATTCTAATGAACTGTAGAAGACTAATACTGCTGATTTTGTTGCAACTCACCTCAATCCCTTGACATTCTGTGTGGATACCTACAGACCTACAGACATCATCACGAGGGTTAATATAAATCAAAGTTTGTGGCACACACACATTTTGCTAAAAAGATAAACACATCTGGGTTTTCTTATTGTAACGTGCGTTCGTTGCCTCATTATTTAATTTCAGGTTATCACGTTGATTGGCTGTTTATGTGTTTAATATGTTGCAGAAGGTTAGATACTAAGTACAACTTGTTCCCTGGCAGTAAAGAGTTAAGAAGTGAGGCGCCCAATTCCTTCCATGAGAGTTTCACACTCCTATTTAGCATATTACTGAGCCTATTCACAGAGAGGAGCACTGTGACCTAAATATTCAGATGTCCTTCATGTGAGATAAATGGCTTGTTTAGTTATACATGCGCAGTGTTTACCAGCACAGCAGGGTGCATCTGAGAAGTATTATACCCACCTTAGTGCCTTCTCACTAATATGTTCTGTAGATTATAAGAATTTCAATGCTACTGAACTAACTAAACCTTTTGAAATACTGATAATTATTTTTTAGTATATGGAAAACATGCTAATAAAATGTCACTCACACCTGTTTTCCAATTAAGGATGATGTCCAGCAATGGTGAAGGTGTAAGCAGCACTGCACCTCGCCATCAGAGAGCTAGTGCCTTAAGGTGTGATTATAAGAAATGTAAAGATCTGCTCTGCATAGAAAAGACATGTGAATAAGCAATACATTTATAATATCACCCTTGCGATCAGATGGCCATTATAAATGTACCGGAATATAAGGAATATTGTATGCAGCTTTTCATTGTTAAGAGACAAAATATGTACATTTTAAGGGGATGGATTGCTGCAGACAGCCATCCTTGTTCTATTGTCCTGGAAGTTTAAAGCCTTTTTTTCTCCATGTCTCTACTCTCCCATCACAGCAGTCCCCACAGCCTATCGGATTCTTCTGTGAGCCTTTGTTAAAAAAATTTAATGTTTGTTTAAATAACAAAAATGTCCTTATAGTCACATTTTTTTTTCTAAATTGTGTAGACGTACCTTTTATTTTTTCATGTCCATAGAGCCATTTTTTTTAAAACAATAATGATATCAGCACATTATGCAAGATTTCAAGACTATGTAGGTCTCTTCTTCCGGCATATTGTACATCTCACCCCGATATTGCTCATACATTTATACAGCAAAGGGCAGACAGTCATAACAAGGTACGGAGATTGTGAATCGTGATTACATTTCTGTAGGAAATGCAAATGTGCTATTGGTGTGAAATGTAGCATTTGGTCACTTTTGGTGTTGTAGTTGGCAACAGAATATGAGTCCAAGTTCTTTATCAATATCTGAATTAAGGGTGTCAAACTGTATCATGAGTTTGTATTCCCATATCTTCCTTTCTGTCTGGATCAGGAAATTCTCTATTAATATGATGCCCCTCAGATCTTTGATACATGTCCATTTTGGCAGAAGCCATCTCCCGCAGTTGCAATATGCCAACCTATTTATGGCCAAACTGGAGGAACGATTCCTGGCTACCTGTGATCCCAAACCCATAATCTACCTCCCCTACATAGATGTAAGGCTGTTACATCCCGTCCAAATTTAAAATAGTTGAGTATGAGCTCCATGAGTGTCAATATTGCTTAATTTGGTATGTTGCCCTGTCGCAGATATTTCTGGCATGCTTTTAGTCCATCATTGTGGGGAATGATGGTATAGACGGATTCGACACATATAGTGGCTAGAATGGTATTTTTGGGGAGGGGAAGCCAGCTAGTTTATTGAGGAGGTCAGTGATGTCCTGGATATAGCTTGGGTTTCTGTTTTTTTAACAAGAGGTTTCAGGATGTTTTCCACCCAGCCAGTGATGTTTTCTGTGAGTGTACCATCTGATGATATTATAGGCTTTCCAGGGTTACCATCCTTGTGGGTCCTGGGAAACATATAGAAGCCTATTGTTTGGTTCTCTGGGATTAGTTTTTTTAAGTATGAAGTGTTGCTATAGGGCAGTTTGGTTTGGTTTGGTGAGGTCCTCCTTCAGTTTGACGTAATGTCTGTTATCAGAGAGCTGTCTGTGTGCCTCTCCTATGTAGTCACTCATGCTCATAATGACTACAGCTCCTCTTTTATCAGCTGGTTTTTATTGATTATATGGCCTTTTGTTCTTGTATTATTGTTTAATGTTTCTGAGGTGATCCTGTGTCTGAAGTTCTCTGTTTAGTGGCATGTGTCCCGTGGGATCCAGGTGGACTTCTTTGTTTTTCCACTGCTGTGCTTTTGTTTTGTGGTTATACATAGATCTTCCAAACTTTGTAAAAGTATTCTCTGAGTTTTCTGAAAATGAATTCCATGTCACGGCATGGCTATATTTTGTCCATGTTTTTTTGGGGGGCTGAATGACCGCCCTTTTGGATGATACAGATTGTACCTCTTTGCTTGGTTTGTATGTGGAGAAGTTAACAACACAGTTCTTGTAGCCTGGTGCAAAAGCAATTTATAACTATGCTCTGGAATCTGAATTAATCACAGGCTTGTTGTGCATTGAAGTGAAGGAAATGCACATACTTGTGATGTTGAAACCCGCTAACTAAGAGTTGAACATTTCTCGTAGGCCACCTTTATTTCTAGCAATTGACAATTAGTTTCTTCCACGCTTACTTATTTTCCTCATATTTCCTGCTCTGTGTGTATGATCTTGACAACTGTGATTGGTAAGGATATTAATCTATTAAAGGAGAATCGGTCAATGTTCTAACTGAGGCAATACGTCTCCTTGCCTGGAAGTGAGAGCTGAAGACAGGAAGCCAAGAATAGGTTGGGGAATGTTGGCAGAGGCCATTCCAGCTCTAAATATAGAATTTTAGGGCTGAAGTGTCCTGCCAAAGCTTGTGATATGGATTAGATTAAAATTGTGCATTTAAAGCAAACCCTAGGTATATTCCTATAAAAAAAAATATTTGAATTGTGTATAATGTGTGTTAACATGGTGTTTTTACCATCTATACATTAGTTGTATTATATTAGATATTATATATATATAATTAGTAAGAATGGATCCAGGGTAAGTAAAAGCAAAGCGATAATTATTTAGAAAATATTTTGGGATTATTTAATTTATTTTAATGATAAATAATAATTTTACATCATAAAAGTGTATAATAATACGTTAAAGACTACTGATCTGTTATAAACTTTAACACTGTTTTTGCTGGAATCTGTCATATCCTCAGGCCATGCTGAGCTCCTGAATGAGTGAAGCAAAACTCAGAAGATGAGCAGATGTTCTGAGTATATGAAATAAGACATGCAGAGGTGCTTAGGTCGTGTACTACCAACAGAAACCAAAGCACCCAAAGTGCAAACTGGCAGTTTCTTTTTATGTAGATGTATAATGCATATTTTGGTCCGTGTCTTTCAGCCAAAAGATAAATGCCAGATCCTTGTAAGGAAAAAGTCTTTGATAAATTTGGAGAACTTCAGGAAGCAGTATATTCGGAGGCGCTGGAAGGTAAATAATCATCATAGAATTTCTCTGCTGTTCATTAATGTATTTGCATTATTTTGGTTCTATTGTTAATTATTATAGATCATTCATCTCTTCTTTTCGGTAGCCCCTTGCATTTTGTTAATACCATACATATTACAAATCTGACATTCCTTGTGCTCAGGTTCACTGAATTCATCTTGATAAATAAAAATGTAAATATTTTCCCAATTACACCCACCAAAGATCCTGGTGGTGCACCCTATCATAGAGTAAAGCAATTACATTTTAATTTCAATAAATAAAGTGCCCAGTATATTTTTTGGCAACAAGCATGGATCTATTATAAATGTGTGTGTATTATATAATAAATATATATATATATATATATATATATATATATATGTGTGTGTGTGTGTGTATATGCCATATAAATCACTGTTATCCTTTCATCTACAATTGCATTCTAATGAAAATGCAGCTTTTCTTGTGTGCAGTGCTTGACTTTGATCAGTCATTTACTATTAAAAGCCTTACAATTTATGTATGATCCCAATATACCGAACTCAAAACATATTAACATATTAACCCTAACAATGTTTTCTTCGGTCCCTACTGAAAATACTGATATTGCCTGTTTTAACCTCTCCCTGCCTCTCCTCTCACAACTCATATCAGTAATTGAAGTAAAGTATGCACTAGTAAGATTACATTGTTTGCGCTGTGTATTGGGTCAAACATTAAAAGAAGATGTTTGCAAGAGAAAGCAGATACAGGCAAAACAGAAAGTGTTACACTGCTTTCTTCCCAGTTTATATCTGTGTTTGGTAAAATTTGCTTTATTGGAAATACAATCTTTGTAGATAAAGGATCTGAGAAGAAGGGAACAGATAACAGTTCAACAAATGTCATGCAGCAGAAAATATCCAGCCTCGTTGGTTAGATTACCTGAAGAGCAGACTCTTTGTGTAGGAACATGAGATTATCTAGAGAAATAGTGATCATTCTTGTGGAACTTCTGAATCCAGAATATCCTGGCTGCAAATCAAGAGCACAAAGCCCTGAACTCTGAAAGTTTTGCAATCCATGCTATGTCCCTCTCGGTAACTGATAAGATTCCAAAACAGCAATTTAATCCCAAATCCAAATATTGTTTTGTTTATGAAATCACTGCAGGGTTGTGAATGTTCTGACATTTACTGTACTGAATTCTATTCTTTGATGTCCTAAGGCATTCGAAATGTAAGCACCACCCTAAATACTGTGTATGAGGAAGAGCCAAGATTTACTTCTATTGGCCTGGGGTAAAGATTGTCCAACCGTCTTGCAGAGAAACATGTGGTTACAAACATACCAGACGTTTGCTAAATGTCATAATCATGTGTGTCGTCTAATAAGATAACATCACGGCAGACAATGGACAAGGAAACTAGGTGGTTTCTGTGTCAGAAGTGAGAACATCAAACCAGTAATAGGCATATCCTTGAAAAATAAATGTACAAAAATGTACCAGGACAAACTGTACTAGGTTTACTGCTTAACAGACTAATCAGTAAAGGACGTGCCTTGTCAGTCAAGTCCAATTATATTGGGCACAAGATGAATATAATTATTCATTTCATCTGTAAATCCATAAAAGAAATCAAGTTGTCCATCTTGTTTGCCTATATATGAAACCTAGTACCGGGACAAGTTCTGGACCCCATGGCGCCCCAGGCAAGAATACTATTTGTCTGCCTGAATTTTTTTTAAATTCTGCCTGGTACCAATAATTGCTGTAAGTCCTGTCTAATGCAAATGTACTATCTGTAAACACAATTACATGACTTTATTTAATATACTATGTAATAAAATGTCACATTTAATGACAGGTCCATTTTAAGTGTAAAATGTACCGTATTTCCCCATGCATAAGACCCTCCCATGTATAAGACCCTCCCATGTATAAGACCCTCCCATGTATAAGGGAGGGCCCAAAATTTGAAAAAAAATGTATTACAAGTTATTCAACTCAAATTTTATTCATCATAAAATTCATCCTTATCATCCCCATCACCCCCATCCATTAACTGCCCCTAAATTAACCCTAACGACCCCATCAACCATAAC
>VKOC01000003.1:24788014-24875764 GCA_009364415.1 Spea multiplicata
TATATATATATATATACATACACACACACACACACACACACACACACACTATAAATTTAGGGATCATGCAAGGATTTATTATATTTAGGACATGGAACTTCTATTTTGATTAAAAATGTTTGCATAAACAAGCAAAATGTACTGCAAGTCCTTGCATGCACCCTAATCAGGGTATTTCTCTTACACAAAGTTTGGGAGTCTGAAAGATACTTGCGCGGGTGAATGGTATGTAACTGGCTAATCGCAATGCACAGCATACATTAACAGTGGGTTTCTGATTTAGGTTGGCTGCCATTGCACTGCTATACCTTGACCAGGAAGATGCCTTTTGGTGCTTAGTCACCATTGTTGAAGTGTTCATGCCACGAGATTATTATACAAAGACTCTCCTTGGATCCCAGGTAAATCTGTCATTTATGATTATTAAAGATTACAGTGATATGTTGTACCGTATACTAAAGCATCTACTGTCATCCAGCAAAAGGGACCTCAGAGGCAGTAACACAAGGAGCATAGCGTGAATTGAAAGGCTGTTTGAGAAAATTACATGCATTTATTAACCACACTACCCAGTGGTCATTGGTGGAATTTCAAGTAATTTGGCAACATTTCTTTCCCCACAATGAAACAAAAAATGTGTACACTGGTCTAGAATTTCTCATCCCTATTTTTGCACCCAGACAATCAGGGCCGGCCCAAGACTTAATGCCGCCTGGGGCGAAGTTTAAAATCCCGCCGCCCCCTCCCCCATGCCGATGCCGGGGGCAGCAAAGTGCCGCCCCGTCATAAGTGCCACCTGGGGCAATTGCCCCACTCGGCTCCATTGTAGGGCCGGCCCTGCGTACAATTTCTATACCTGAATTTTTCACATAGGTTTAAACACAGTTTAGGGGAAATCATATCTCAACTGGGCCCTATTATTACTATTCTATACGCTGAATGAAATTTTCTGCATGCATTTGCAGTATAATATAGAAACATATCATGTCTATGTCTGGTTTGATTGGCTCTAAAGGTGGATCAGCGAGTGTTTAAGGACCTGATGAGTGAGAAGTTGCCACGGCTCAGTGCACACTTTGAACAGTACAAGGTGGATTATACGCTGATCACTTTTAACTGGTTCCTCGTGGTCTTTGTTGACAGCGTGGTTAGTGACATCTTCTTTAGGATATGGGACACCTTCCTGTATGAAGGATCCAAGGTCAGTATTACTCTTTTTTTTTTTTTTAAATAAAAATTAAAATAAGTGAGTGTTCTGTAGGAAGGAAATGTGCCTAAGTCTGTGAATGTCAGTAGATACTGAAAAATGTGCCCATCCATGGAACTTTTTGAATCCTATAGTAAAGAGACATTCTATTCCCTTACTATATTATATAGTTGGAATCTGTGTTGTTTGGCTCCAGTATACTTTGGAATGCAAATTGATGCATTTATTCTACAAAAAGTCTAAAAATATTGTTTTTTGTATGCATTGGGGATATTCACTTTATCAGCCATTAGTGTGGTGATACCGAGCCCAATGTATGCAACCGTTTCTAAACATGTACATTTTTATTTTGGAGTAACCCAAAGCATAATGTTTAACAAGTCATATGTCACCCGGACTTGTAGACTGGAACCATCGTCAATAGTGTAATAGTTGTGAACTGGTACAATAGTCAGTGGTTCAGCGGTTCTGGTACCATAGCCAGTTTGTAGTAAATCTGGCTTATTCATGAGGCTTACTCAGTATGACCATTGGGACAGTGCATGCTACTAGTAACATCAGACTATAAATTTGTTCTGTATAAAGCTAATTATAAAAATTATGTTCTGTATTGCCTCAATAGCATGATTTTTTTCATTGTTTGCTGTATTCTAAATGTAGGTGATTTTTCGTTTCGCTTTGGGATTATTTAAGTACAAAGAAGAAGAGATTTTAAAGCTCCAAGATTCAATGTCCATATTTAAGTACTTGCGGTATTTCAGTCGCACTGTCCTTGATGCAAGGTAAGAACTGATGACAGTGCAACCTTTTATTTAATTGGCCAGTGTTCTGCAAGAACCTTCAATACAATACACATGTAATTCTTCCTGAAACCTATTAAAGGTTAGCCCATACATAATTTCCCTGCCCTCTGATACCCTGCTATTGTCTTTGATATGTAGTTCTACGTTATTGCTTAGGGGCAACTTTCCAACCAATTTCCCATTAATATAGGAAACAGATTAGGTTTTCTTCACCGTCCAATCCTCTACTGCACACATACTAAACAGGGACAGCGTTCAAAAGTATACAGCCATGGTATACATATCAAAAGTATGTCTTCTTTTTATCAGCCCATTCTTTAACTATGTTGAGTGCTTATCACCCTTTATGTCTGTAAGTTAGTTACAAGAATGGGAGCGTTATAGCACACGTGCAGGAGGCGTACCTAAGTATGCTTCCACTTTAAGTAGAGGGAGGAGTTCAATGAGGCATAAGTTTAATTTTTTTTAGCTGCAGTAACTAAAATATTTGCATACCATGAAATGATTGAATGAGTAAAAACTTCTTGAATGTCCTTGATTGCAGGAAACTGAGCAACATGGCATTTTTGGACATGAACCCATTTCCGTTGCGGCAGATCCGTAATCGTCGGGCATACCACCTGGAAAAGGTTAGACTGGAGTTGTCCGAGCTAGAAGCTATCCGCGAAGACTTCATTCGGGAACGGGAAACCAATCCGGAGAGGCGGGACCTTATCAGTGATGATGATGAAGATAGTTGAGAAATCTCCTAAAGACTGTTTTGAGTCCCCCGCGGACTGAAGAAATAACGCTGGACGTATTTCTAAACTAACATTTTGCCTCCTTTTAGGCGAAGCTGGTAGAACACATACTGAATATTGAGGGATTTGATTCTAGTTAGATTTACAGCATGGTGTGATCACAGGGTCTGCTAGGTTACAGATCAGAGTCTCTGAACTTTTCTGGTTTCATATGCTCTTTGAAAATAATGGAACATCTATCTATTATTTGAGTGGGGCCTGCATGCTATAGTCTTCTGCAAATGCACTAGTGACAGGACTGCTTCCCCCTGCCTATTTACGGAGTCTATTGCTGTCAGAGGTGGTCTGTCACTATCTAGGTATTGTTTCAGGTTGTAGCTAACTAAAACCACAGGTTCTGAGTTACTTGTCATGGCTGGCCTACCCGCTATTGTTCTATGCAAATGATTCACTATGAGTCCAGGCCCAGATTTACTTCACGGGAGCTGTAACGACGCTATTGTAGACTTACACTACAATAATGGCATAAATGTGGAGTAGGAGAGACAGGAGGAATATGGGTAAATTAACACAGAGATGAAAGTGTGAGTAGTAAAAAATTGGACAGCACATTGCTGAAAGAAACCCGAACCAACCATGCCTTTACTAAAATTACCTGAAGCCCAGCAAGTCTTAAATATGCTGGGCGCACACAATATTGCTCTCGGCATATGTCATTTCCATTGCCTTTTGTGTAATTGTTTTGGAGATGTTTAAAGTAAGTGACTATTCTAACTCTGACGCCAAGGTTTTGGTGGTAAAATCTCTATCGCTAATACATTGTGTCCAAGGCTGCCCCAAATCTGTTCCTTCCACCTTTTACCAAAGAAACCCAAGCCAATTGACAATCCCCAAAGAGAGCCAGCAGATTAACCAGAGAGAAGAAGTAATGCGGGCGGAATAAACCATCCAAGATCTTATAATTTAATGCAAATGTATATGTTAATTGATTTAAAATTTTTAATATTTAAAAAAGAACCGTCACATATTCAAATCCTGCGGTTTTTTTGTTTAATACACTTAATTTAGTAAAAGGGGAGGAAAAGTATTAGTTATACATTTTGCCACAAACTGTTACTGAACTTTGTGTTGCTGCCGTACAGAAGTGCTTTTCTAATCAGAGTAGTAGTTTTGAACATATTACAATTAAACGTAAACACATGTTTATTTTAACTATAATTAATGTAAGTAAAAATATTGGTAACAGGTCCTGTTTAAGTCTGTGATTAACCATAAATGTGAGACTACAAACTATGGTTGCATTATTTTCTTTAAAAAAACATAAAAGCACTTTTTAAACTAAGTCTGGTGTATAATTTGTGCCAAACCCTTAAATGCACTGATGGGCCTAGCAGTTTATTTGCTATTGTTACATTTTACAATAATGATAGCTGTTACATTTTTATTTTGTAGTTGTTACAATTGTCTGTTTTACTTTTTTAACATAAAAAAAGTATTTCTATCAAAACATATTATACATGTGTTCATTCAGCTGAAGAGGAGTACGTTTATTATATAAGAATGCAACCATTTACTGAGTTAATTACAATTTTGGAAAATTTAAATTAATTTTATAATGATTACTAAAATAATCCACAAGGCCTGGTGTCTTTTGTAGATTTTGGTGTGTGGTTGTTTTCTCTTTTCTTTTCCTTTAAGCTTTGCTGTGCCAGTGCTCTGTAACTTGTTGGGATTCATATGAACCAAGCTGTATGCGTTCGGAAATCAGTGTTGCAAAGTCTTCCATTAATTGGATGGAAAGCAGGATGTTTCAGTAACTGCAAAATGCTTGATTATTACACTTTTTATTTTTTGTTTATCTTTTTGGCTTTATTTTCTATTTTACAATGTAATGTAAATACTGTTAAACTGTATTGTATCTGCTTGATATAAGTTGACTCTTATTACAAGGCGACCCCTCCAAACTCTGGATCTCAATGAAGAAATCAAGAAAACCCCTATATATAAGGCAAGCCTACTTTGCGTGTGCCAGGGTTTGATAAATCCCACTTGGGTTTCCGATTGTGCTTCTATGTTACAGTGTAGAAAGCACAGAGTAATCCTCCTGCATGCCAGAATGTAGCTTTCACCATATATACGTTTTTTGCTGAGCTGCTAATATTGAAGGAATACTCCACGTATATAAAGAGCTTGACTTTTCAGGCCATTTTTTCCAAAAAGCTTGTCTTATGTTTGTGCAAATATGTAAGTAACTTGACTTTCTTAGATGTCTTTGAAGTACTTGTTAGCATTTTAATGACAAGCAATGCAATGCAATACAGGCATCTTATTGCAATTATTTTCACAAGGGACCAATATAAACTACCATGTTTGTGGTAATGTCATGTGTTTCGTGTGGATCATATGTTTATTCTTTTATTGTTTTTATACAGTTAGATTACTGCCTTTATTACTTTAGGTTACACCTCTCTCTCGAAATCTGATGTGTTACTGGTTTTGGGCAATGTCAGTATGCTGTCAGCAGTATTCCTGTATTCCTGTTTTTTTTTCATGTTACTTTGATACATAATAAACAACATAATATGTAACGACAATGCTCTGGTCTTGTTTAAATAACACCATTTTTTTGTTTTTACGATATTGTCAATATTAATTTTTCTCATATTCTATTTAAGGTTAGCATCTTTAGGGAAGAGAATAACACTTCCTGGCCCAGGGGGCATGTAAAGTCAAGTGGCCTCAGTAACTCCCCTCACACTAGAATACAAACTTACACACAGACTAACACTCACTCACCCACACACACTTACCTTGCATGAGCAACCACGCTACTACAGCAGATCCAGCCTATACCTGCAGTTGAGGTGGGAAACATTTTTTCCCTGGTGGTTGGGACAGTTTTCATATTTATCTAGTTGAGGGTAAAATAAAAGAAATGAAAACTATTTAAAAAAAATCAAAAAAAAAAAACCCCAAGGTAAATGCATCCAGCAAATATGGTCATGTATATGTGTGTATATATTATATGTATGTGTGTATATATATTATATGTATGTGTGTATGTAGGTTGCACACTCATGTAGGTTTATGCATATTATATGCACACATATGAAGGGTAAACCCTAGAGTTATGCTAAAGTAAAACTATAAGGTATAGATACAAATGCCAAGAAGTATGGAATTGTTTGGTTTTTTTGCACTCCTGGTGCACCTGCTACCACTCCCATTACCTTCATGTCATTCTGACAACTACGAGTAATGGTAGTTGGAAGCCACAAAAGCATAGCAACCCATTTGTTATGTAAAATAAAATATTTATACAAATTCACAGATTTTGCTAACCCAGAGATATAAACTATAGACTTTATTAAAGACAGGAGGTGCTCAGTCTTTCTCTACTTAACTCTGAGCAGCAAATATTTAAACCTGTATAAAGCAAAATAAAAAATGACTGGCATATTAACAGTCCTCCAATCAGAACACACCCAAGCTAATAAATATTGAGGTTGCATACAGGTTAAATATAGAGAATCCTTCTTTCTTTACATAGAACATAGGACAAAATACGTCATTAAATCCATCTAGAAATGGAAGATCAAAAGACTGCATGGATAAGAATTAGTGAATGGCGAGGATACAGATGATTGTTCTCGGTTCTTGAGTTACTGTATATTCTAGACTGCTTCTTCGTCAGAATCCAGGTGCAATTCGAGGGAAAATACTATAGTACAAAGCCTTGTATTTTATTTTCATGAGGTGCCAATTTATTTATGTTGGGAATGGTCTCTGTGTATTTTGGTACATAAGCTCATCTGCAACATCAATGTACCCCATGAGAGCGGAATCCTAACTAACTTACAGTGTCATTAAAACAAGATATAATGCTTGGGTACTAACGCCTCACGTTTCTTGAAAATATCTATTTGTAGCTTTGGATTTGAGTGCTGGTAATTTGCTTTTTTCCCCCTACACTACGGGAAGTGAACAAACCTATTTAAAAATATGAGTATATTCATCACACATACTGCAAGGTAGCGCTATTGGTGACAACTTTTGATATACATAAACCAAAGGATAAGATAAAAGGTAATATATAACTAGACTGAAACAGACGTCTGTGGCTGTGCTATTATTTATTTGTTCAGCATTGAAGATCAGGGATTTTGTCTGTAAAACAGTGATTCATACTGCCAGTATTCAGGGCACAATTATTATAAGACCCAATCTAATATGCCACAATGAAAATGTCAGTATGAGGGTACTGAGATTAAGGGCAAGTGATAGTTGAGCAGAAACTTACTCTTGACTACCCAAGTTCATCTGCTGAAAGCCGTAAAGCTAAACGTATGAATGTTCATGTCTTCCATTATCTATGAACTAAGGCTATGCTATGATTAACCTTTAATCTTCCTAGTTATATCACTATATTATATGACTTCATACCTTTTACTCATTTTCTATGGCTGATGTCATACAAGCCACTACCTCCATTCATACTACTTAAGTGTGATGTCACTAATGTCCCATGCATGCTTGGGTCTCTCAAATCTCAGTCACGTCCTTCAATTGCAACTCACGTCAACTTTTTTCAGACTATTTTCAAAAAACACCTCCACACCATCACACCCCATTATAAGATCTAGCAAATAGGCAAAAAGTTTGAAGTAACACATTTTGTAACCTGTAGTCAAGGTGGCCAGGCTGAAGCAGACCATTATTTAATGGCAGAAACATACCGATTTCTTTTTCACATTCACCATTAGTAGTATAGTTAGATATTAACGATGATACCAAATAAGTAGCATTATAGACATTAAGCATTTAAAGAGAGCACCTAAGAATGTAGAATCAGTATTACTATGCTTTGATCGTACCTATGAATAAATTAGATATATTTCTCAGCAATACATGTCAGAAGGGCCGGTTCAACCAAAGCTTTTCTTACTAGGAGACTCAGCAGGGCCTCACAACCCCAATGATTTCTACAGTAGGCATTTTGAACTTCCAATAGTTCTGAGACTGAACTTGCAGTAACTTGTGAACTTGGCAGATGCTCAACAAATGGTGACTTTTGAGAGTTCATGAGAACTCCCACCCTCAGTGCTTACAAGTTTCCACAAGCAATTTTTATAATTACATTTTATTTATAGAGCATCAGCAGATTTTGTAGTCCTGTTACATTGAGTGGAGGAATGTCATAATTTTACATTGCTCCCCTCAATGTACCATGAGATAGAGAAACAAGATATATTGGTCCAGAGGAAGATGGACTTTCAATCTATTAGGAGGCTGAGCGTGATTGAGCCAGGATATAAGTGACAAGGATAATTTGTAGTGAAGGTCAAGTGGAGAGGTTAGTTGACTGAAGATCTCCAAGCTACACGGATGAAGCACTGGAGACAATAATGGGAAGTCAGGATAATGGCTACCTAGAAGTTGTAGGAAGAAAAAGGAAATTGTTAGGAGAGTGCTTGGACCCTGAGAGCTGCTCTGTTTAACTCCTACAGACCCAGAACTTTTCATAACCTTAGAACCAGATTTATTTTGTAATTTTTAGCATATATTTATTAAACCACGATTCCCTTTTCCATATAAGATGAAACCACACTCATTATACATCATTTTGGTCAGAATTACAGGAATAAATCACAGACTTTTTTGGCAATTCTGCTTAAAATTTCTTCTATACTGTAGGTGCCACAGCTGAACAATGACCTAATTTATGTTTAGAAACATCTTCTGATGTCATATGCCACACAAACAGTATTTATTTTATTATTTTCTTGTAATTCGTTTATCTATTTATTTTACTTTTGTACTGTTCTCAGTGCAGAATGGCTCTGCGTCCATTTGGGGAACTCTGATACATTTTTTATGCCAATGATGTCATGGGGACAAAAAATTCTATACTCATAGAAACATAGAATTAGATGACAGATAAAAACCTATAAGAAACCCATCAAGTCTGTCTGTTTTTTCCTGTTTTAATGACTCAAACATTAAACAGTCTATGATCTATTCTTTAATTCAAATATCACCATCCCATGCGTGTTTAAGTTCCTTTACCGTGTTAACCTTTACTACTTCTACTCGGAGGCTGTTCCACTTATTTGCCACCTTCTCAGTAAGGTAAAACCTCCTTACAGTACATAACCTTCTGACCCACTAGTTTTAGATTATGACGTCTTGTTTTAACATGTCTCCTCCTTTGGAATAAACTTCCCTCCAGAAGCCACTTGGTGGCGCTCTCCCTTTGCTATTACCTATGAGCAGTTCCTGCTGCAGCCATGTGGTGGCGCTCCAGCCCGTTGTTTCTATTGCCGGGGCAGGTCCGTGAGAGCAGCCGTGTGCACATTACAGGAGTGAAGTTACAATGTGTCAGCTGGAGAAGGGTGAGCATGAAAGACAAGCTGCAGGCTGAGTAAACTCTGTCAGGACCTTCCCAGCTGCTCTTCCTGGTAAGTTACCTGCTGGCTTTTTTATTCTATAACCAGTATATATTCTATATACAGTTTATGGTAACATTATTGGAACGTGTTTATAAATGGCCCCCTTACAGATAACAAGGGGTTGGGGGCACTGTTTAGGACGTGTAGTATGTGAGGTGTGTGTGCTGTGGCATTTAGAATGTTAATTGCTGCATGGGTGCAGGATGGCTTTAAAGGGTCACACGCTTGTATATCGGGTATTGCTGTTTCTAATATGCCCCACTATGAGTATTATGAGTATTTGAGTATCCTCAGTATTATCCCATTGACCATGAGTATTGTTATGGATATTGCTCATATGTGTAGGTAGTCCCAGTGCTCTGAACACTTGATTTGGGTGCAATGCAGGGGTACTGATGTTCTCTTATGACATCTACAAGATCATAGGCTTTTAAGAACAGGGTGCCCTTGAAATTGTCTTTGTTAAACATTTTCGCTATTTGTAACAACGCTATGGAGTCTGCTGGCGCTATATAAATAAATGTAGTAAATACATTGAAGAGGTTGTATTGAATGCACTTTAAAATGGACCTCAGCCACACACTGCATACTTTATCCTGGGAACTGTGTGGGTTGATACTGCTACAACTGCACACTTTCCAAGGAAGTTCCCATATTCTGACACAGCTAGGTATTTGGGATCTGTGCTTTGACACAGGTATACGTACATACTGTACTCTCGCTGCTGATGGCATCTGTGTTTTGACACAGGTAACTTTGCAAAGTTAATATAGGATCTGATCTGACACCGGTAGAGGTACCTGCTGCTAATGCAATCTATGATTTGGCCCATCTACACACATTGTGTTTTCGTATTGTTAAGCTCTGCACACTTCTGCTTTGAACTGTACCCTAGCGTATACTACTAATTTTGTGACACACTTAATGGCCGAATACATCTATTAAATACACCAGTCATTGTATGCGTACCAGGCTTCTGATAGGGATCCCTTTGCAAACACTGTTGTTGACATTCGTCACTGATCCAGAAAGGACATCACTGCAGAATTGTTATGCTGGGAGATAAGAGATTGACATTTGTCACTGAACACCAATGATCAGTCAAATGTTCTACATGTTAGGGATACTGGGGCACTGGAATGCCTGTTAATAGCAGATGTTAAAGAAAAAAAGGAAGCCCCATTTTAGACCAAGAACATACAACACTGAGATAGCCTGCCCTGGATGGGGCATCACCATTTTCTTTTTGCTCATTTGCACCATTACAGAGGAGACCCTTTATTTTCTCAGAATAATTAACATTTTGGGACAGGGCTCTCATTAAAAAAATGTAATCTGACTTTCCAAATGCTTCCAAGATGGTGGTTGTAAGCCTCCTTTGACGATGCATGGTCTAAACCTTTTAATTGGCCATTGTTTGAGGATATGTAGTTAGTGGTTTGGCTTGGGGTCAGAAGCTTACAGAAACCCTTTGTATGTTTTTTTTAAATTTAGCAGTAGTTGAATATGTAACTTTAGGCATGTAGAAGAGTAAGAATATACTTTGTATACACAATGTATTTAAAAACATGTTTTCTGTTGTTTCTATGCAAAAGTTTGAGATGTTTTGGGCTATAATACAGAGAAAAGTTGGAGACATTTGGAAGAATGCTAATCTTGTAGATAGGGATATATCTGGCAGAATCAGGAGAGACATTCTACATTGGTTGCCAAAATGTTTGTACCATTTTTACACATTTATCCATAACTCCCGTTGTGCTTACTGAATTCAGATTTCCAACCTTCTCTGGATAATATTCAGCTATGGTTGTTTCAGGGCATGTGTCATCACTGAGCCTAAGGACACACCAATGCATTGCTGAGAGTGATGGGAATTCCGCCATTTTGGTGTAAAAAGTACACATAGTATTCCTGGTAGTTGATATAATGAAACACCAACATAATCAGGAAGTGATAGGGAAGCAGTGACTGGAGGAAGTATTGATTTGTTTTTGCTTGCAGGCACTTCAGAACATATTATTACTTTACACTAAAAACATATAAATGCCCCCAAAGTGCTGAGCTTGCATTAACTGTTTCTTTGTGTTGCTGATACCATCAAGTCTCTATAGTTTCTTAATACATGGACTAAAGCCGATAAACCATCCCAGGATAATTACCTTTGTCTTCTGCTCAGGCGTGGGTCTTATAAATCCTGTTGCCATTATATGAATTCTCACACACCAGCAATCTCTCAGCGTGAACCCTGTTAGAAGTATTTCTTCCATACTCAAACTGTTTCAGCCAGGCAGAGGGTTTGAAATGAGGTCCAGGAGAAGCCAAGTTGCCAAACCTCACATATACATTCACACACACACACACACTATAGCTTGGCTGCACTCCACCTACTACCTGTCTTCCAGAGCATGCTCAGCAAAGGGGATACCTGGTACCTTCTGGCTCAGGGGGCAGGTAAAGCTAAGTGGTCTATCTAGCCCATCCCCCCACCAGTGACTAACATACACACTGGCACACATACTTACACACTGATGCTAAAACACACTCATGTTAATACATATACTTACACATACAAAATCACACTAACACACACTTACACACATGCTAATACACCTATGCTAATGCATACAGTAACAACTTACCTAACAAAGCTTCACTTCCACACATACACTCACACTAACTCTATATACTTACACACTTTAACACCAAACTGTAACAGACATGCTAACATCGAATGCTCACAAACATTAACATCTTAAATTAACACACATCCTAACACCATACACTCATGCTAACCTCATAAACCAATACACACGCTATAACACTACATGTGGATATACACACTCATGTGATACACTAGTGTCACACACTGACTAACACTTTTTATACATATTAACTCTACCACAACAGTACAGTAAACAAACATACATAAAAAAGCAAAAAATGCTGGGCCGACTGCAAGACACACAGTTGGGACCATTAAGCTTCTCCTACACACAGTAAAATACTTACACATATTAACATACTTACACACATAAACTAACATATGTACTTTCACGCACACTGTAACATACGAACATACTTACACACACATACAATAACAGAATTTCACACACTAACATTATTATACACACACAGCAATATACAACCATACTTGCACATACTAACACATATATGGACTAACACATACATGGGCTAACATACCTGACTACATGCTCTGTGAACCGGCCTCTGGCTTTTATGACTAAGCGTTTAGTGTACCAAACCTGGCTATGTATGACCATCCATGCTGCATTAACCCCTGGCATTCTGTATCCTAGGCTGGTGTCCATGTGTTTCTTGTTATTCATAGGAAAAGAGGGTGCGAAGGATAGTTAGTGCATAGCCTTAGCCTTTTAAACTGGAACTATCCGCAAATTTACTGTTTCTAAGATGTCCATAGATCTTAATTGTGATTACACTCATGGCAAATCGTTTTGGAAAATATAAATGTATATGGTCTGACCATTTACAAATGTACATGTGAAAGGATGCATGATGGTGATGGAGGTTGACTGCTAGAACATGCAAAACATGTTGGGATTTGCGGAGTGTTTGGTGAAAGAATAGTGTGCAGAAAAAAGTGTAATGTTTACCATTGAAGACTGCAGCTCTGATTTAGTGCAAACAACTCTGTTACTAAAGGGATTTAATTATTCTCCAAATCCTACTTCAGGAATCCACAGAACATTCTTGAAACTATCAGTTGTGAATGAGACCTGGCCCATCCCTATTGCTTGAGGGGTCTCCACAGCTTTGAGTTTGTTTCTGTTTATCTGGAATGTTGACATTCTTCGCGGGTCCTGGCTCAATACTCTTAACTTTTTAATTGCAGCTACACCCAATGAGATCCCCTTGATGCACATATCCAGAATGGCTGTATTCAAACAGCAGAAGGTAGAAGATGTTTATATCATCACAGATGAGTTGGGAAGGTAACATACAGATCATTTAAAGGAATCTATGAATTAGAAAATCTGAACTGTGTCTAGAATTCTACAGACAAATAGGATATGTTTGTGCTAAAAAAAATCTATGGTTGAAATATTTGAGAAACTGGTACACCCCCAAAAACAATTGACTTGATAGATCTAACATGTGATATATTGAATGCCCAAATACTTTCTTACAATGAATATAATCATGTGGAAATATTTGCTATTAACATCACTTATAGGCACTTGCCTAGAGCATTGTGCATAGTACTGGATACCCCATCTACAGAATGACATAGCTATTCTGGAAGAGGTACAAAGAAGCTTTATTATTAAAGTGCATATAGTGCGCAGGATAACATTTAGCTGGAAGCTATATAGGATATAAAAATATGCAGCCCTGGGGGGGGATCTGATATAAACATTAAATAAATACATCGGTTATAAAGTACTAGGACAAGAGAAAAATGTATTCAGATGTTTAAATTTCTTCACTGATAGGTTGTTGGAAAAGTAGAACAATCATCCGGCAGAAGTGGTAGAGGTTAATATACATTAAGAGATTTGAAGCATACATGGGATTGTATGGGAAGTCAAGCCACCAGGGCCCTCCACATCTCCTGTTACCCATTGTACAGCACTACAGAATATGTTAGAACTATGTGACGGCAGTAATAATAAAAGGTTTAAGACTAAAGCAAGACCGCAATATAAAGTAAAACCGGAGGCAGTTAAAAATCCAAACCAAACATTAGCTAATAATGGTTCCTTTTTTTTCACTTGTACCATGGATACAAAATGTTAAGAGAGGGAAAATGTCACTGCGTAACTAACCTATAATTACCAATGCTGTGGCTAAAACGCATATAAAATCCCACCTAGATTGCGTAGGTGTAAGACTTTGAATACATATAGTCCAAATGCGTACAGCAAGACTATTTCTCCATATTAAAATAGATTAACATGGTTACTCTGTTTTTTAAAGAGCAAAATTGATGAAATTTGCTGTTTTTGTTGTCTGTCATCTGTAAAAAAAAAAGTTTATAAAGCACAGCAGATAATGAAGCACAATATCTATTTACAGTGCATTTGTTCATTTCTCCAATAGAGGAACAAGAATGTAAGTGACTTCCGGAAAAATAAGTCTCAGACATGGGGAGGACAGCAACTATGGGCTGGGGGCTCTGCGAGTCAGGAGCTCAGTGGGGTAAAGTAATGCAACGTTATTTAACCCCACGTTACTAGAGAGGCAGCATGCACTGCTGAAAAAGGGCTCCATGCAAGGTGATGTTATACATGTGTTTAGGGGAGCTTGGCTTTGACTTTGCCTTCAGACCAAAAGATGCCACTGCTAACGTGTGATGTGTGAGACGGAGAACACTATGCTATTGTGCATCAACACATGTGGCCCAACTATAAGAGACCCCACACAATTTAGTAGAAGTACTTCTACAGAGATCTGTCATTGTGGAGGTCTCCTGCTGCCTCACAATTCTCAAGGCAGCTCAATACTTTCAGACCCCGCTTACATTAATGTTTGTGTTGCTGTTTTTAATTTGTATTAAAAAATATATAATTGTCAATGGATAATTAGGAACAACCTCATCAAATATAAGCATCTTTACACTTTTGCAAGATATGACCTGTGTATACTTTTGCACAGTGCACAGTGTAAACCCAAAGCCAAAGAGCTAGAATGTTGAGAAAAGGACCAAAATACACAGAATGGATTCTGTTGATTCCATTTGAATTCCAAAAAGCCAATTGTCAGGTAACACTCAGCTGTCATATTCATTAAAATGCACATGATGCCTGAAAAGCTCTATAAATGCCGTACTTTTTTCAAAAAGGCTTCATAGAAATTGACTCCAGTAGAACCATCTGAATTATTCATCTTCAATGGGCTGATGTCCCACCTCATAAGTCATCCAGCGCTATGTGACGTTGGACATGTATTTTGTTGATAATAAATACTGGGTGGCCCCGGTATTACATCAAACCCTGTGTGAGTGCAACAAAGGCTAGTTAAATGGACACCCTGGATACCAAGAGAAGAGGTGTTGGAATGTCTCTGAGAGAGCAGAAAGAGAAGGTCAGAAAATGTGGGAGATAATAGAGTGTGTAATCTGTGAAGTGATGATGGGAGAGGGGCAGGTGATACAACATACAGTGTTGGGAGAACTACAAAAGTGTTTTTTGTCAATAATACACACAGGACAGTTAGTGTCTGCTGTTTACCACGCAATAAAGTGCAACAGTGCAACATTTGTTTGACTGTTATTACAACAGCATTTGGCATCAGTCTATCCATGCTGCACAGTGAAGTAAAGAGTGAAAAAGATAATAATAATAATAATAATAAGGTGATAAAGGATTCAAATATGTATCTCCCAAGTAACAAAATAGATGAGCCAAGTGCACATAGATAAATACCAAGTGTATGGTGACACTAGATTTAATTAAATAAATCAAGACCAGAAGTGACAAGATCCCAAAGTTTTGTGGAGTCTACCCCTTTGTCAATGTGCTACGTCCCTGCCATTAATTAAATGTAGTGTCACTGTACACTTGCTATTTTTGGCTCATCTTTTTTAGAAGGGACGACACTGACCATAGCCTACAGCTGCACTGAGGTTTTAAATAATGGAGTATTTGGGGTACACCCCTTCATTATTTTTTATTGGATTGGAATTTATCTTCGATCACAGGTCGCCAGCTGACACCAAGGAATAGAGAGGAAGCATCCACTGTAAAATGTATCAAAAAAAGTCCATAGACCATAAAATCAAAACGAGGGGTACATAGACAGGCACAGAATGGAAACTCAGGCTAGACGCTTTCAGCGTTTTATGGTCTATGGACTTGAATACATTTTGATACATTTTACAATGGATGCTTCCTCTCTATTCCTTGGTGTCAGCTGGCGACCTGTGATCCTTTGTACTTAGTGGATTTTTGCACCAGATCCCATGCGCTGGGGCTACTCCCAAGTTTGTTTTTGGAATTTATCTTCTAAGTGTTTCGGCTGGCTGAGAAAATACAAACAACAATGTTTCTGTATATATTCTACATCTAGATAACATATTTCCCAAATGTCCCACTTAAAGAGGGACAGTCCTTTTTTGTTGTGTCCCCTCTCCTGGTGTACCTCTTTTCTAGGACTTCAGAGTGCTTTGTGCATAAAAAATATTCTCCTAAGTCCCTTACTTAGATAGATTGCTATCACGACACGCTCCAAAGTCACATCAAATGACTTGGTGAGGGTCCTAACCTTAGATCTTAGGTCTAAAGCTGGCCCTAACACAGCATATTAGTAGCAGGTCCCCAGTGCCTTACATGATGCCATGCAACCATGAATCATTTTGGCACATCACATTAATGCCATTGTGCACTATATAGCACTGCGGCATTCTTGAGATTAAACATGCACTGTTTTTATGATCCGAGGGTGAAGTGTGGGTGAGTTACATTGTATTGTCTACATTGTATTCCATCTGCTAACAGGGGGAAAGCTGCCTGCTCCATACATTCTTTTTAAATGTAACAACATTGTTACATTGTATGTTGCAGGGAGCAGCCAGCAATGCCAGCTCCAAGAAGACCAAGCTTTCAGACAACATACTTCTCCCTGTAAAAACACATGTTCCCTGTAGAGCCATTTAGGATATTCAGCCAGCAACCAGCTTGACCAGGGCTGGACTGGCAATGTTGAAGCAGCCCGAGCACTTAAAGGTCAACAGTTGCATAGGTGCAGCCAACATCTGGATATGCTCCCTCGCATGCTACATTTTTATGCTCACATAGTGTGTGGCTGGGGATATCCACTCACTGATCACAAGCTGCAGTAGCCAATCTGCCACTGGAGCAGCAGATCGGGTGAGTGGCATTTTCCTGGTGTGCCAGATGGCCAGTCCAGGTCTATGGTTGTCCTTTCAAAAACAGTAAAGCTGGGCCACCTGGCAATACTACCCTACCTGCACCCCTTAAAAGAAAAATGTTCCTCATGCAATTTTAAATGATTGGGGATATGCAATGGATAGTGTTTCTTCACAATGAAGTTGTTGCAGACAATACATATCTAGAAGTTTTCCTTACTCTCTATGTGTACGTGGATACATTGCACAATTCTTATCTTATACTAAACATAGAGTGTATACCTTGGTCAAGAGATAGGAAATGAAAATGCCCTATTCATGAGAGAGGAAGGAAGCAAATAGTATAGTGTTAGAGTGAAAGAACAAAAACACACATTTCAAACATATAGTCAAATAATGTAATGTAAAAGCATATTAAATTACTTTAAATAACAGTTTACTATTTTCAGTGCTATATGATTGTACGTGGCATCTTACTTTCTCGCCAGCCAACACTAAAATAAACCTTTTAAATATCAAATATTGTAACTAACCTAAATACACCTAGTACTGTTTGAGGAATGGAGGAGCTTTAATACCAGTTAATTTTAACTCAAGCTATTTACTGAGCTGATATAATGTTAAATAAGTGATTAATATGTTTCTAGGATTGGTGTCTAATTAGGTTATTTTGATAGGGGATGTATGGAGCTGGGAAAAGGTCAATTAATGCCTATTTGCATATTGTCTAATAACTACACAATATTAATGTTTTTAAAGATATTATTTTTTAAAAAAGCTCCATTGAATGCTGATCTACCTTAGTAAACTTTAGCACTATGACTTAACCATTGCCTTATCAATTCAACTATTTTTACATCCAAACCAAAACACCCAAATCAATTTATTTAAGTTTTCTATGTGGATCGTGTGGAATGCTTTACTGAAATCTAGATAGATGATATTAACAGCTCCTGGCTGCTCAATTATTTTGGTAACCAAGTTAAAATATAAGTAAAGTTTGTTTGACAGGATCGCCCTCTGTAAACACACCTGTTTTACAAACCATTGTATTTCTTTTTGTTAACAAGTACCCTCCTTCTCCGTCAAAACAGAACAGAAATGTATTTAAGCAATCGGCTAGATGTTTATGCTCATTTATATAATTCCCTTCCTTTAAGTATTGCTGTTTTATGTTTTCTTCTTTCTGTTATTAATCACCTTTTTTTTATTAACCTGGTAATTTTCTCCTCCGTGTTTGTTTTAGTGCATCCATTAATGTACATTGCCTCCCCAAACTTAGCTTTATATTTGCTCCCATCTTCCTCATTTTGAGTCTGTTTATAGTTCCTTAAAACTAGCCCCTTCTCCTTCTCCAGTATATTCGCCACAACTGCAGAGGACCACATTGGTTTCCTTTTTCTTTTGGTCTTACTAACACGTTTAATGCA
Organism: Spea multiplicata; assembly: GCA_009364415.1. NCBI lineage: Eukaryota > Metazoa > Chordata > Amphibia > Anura > Pelobatidae > Spea > Spea multiplicata. Next base: position 24,806,490 of record VKOC01000003.1, read on the forward strand.
ATCTTCTCCTGCTTTTAGCAGAACATCTCTTCAAAATGTCCATTTCTCCTGGACTCCATCTAAAGGTGTCCAGACCAGCAAAGACTTACCTGCAAATATTTCCATTTTAGCTTATTTTTAGTGTGATGCAATTCAGCCTGTCTCCTTATATTAAACCACATTGATGATCACTGGCTCCTCTACCAGCTGCTATCAGACAAAGTCCCTGTAAGGAATTCAGGATGTCTCTATAGTATGCTGTACCCAAACTGTCTCTCAGGTCTCCTCCTTGCTTTGTAAAAAAAATAAACTTTAAGCTAATTTTTACATAAATGACAATGTCTCCTCCTTTTCTACCAGCTCTGTCCTTTCTGTATAACGTGTATCCTGGTATGGGACCATCGCAATAATCTTGCTTATTGCACCAGGTCTAAATAACCGCCACTAAACGATTCCACCCCATTCCTTTCCCAACTTCCCAAAGCTAAGTCCTACTCTTAACCTTCACTAGCTACCCCTTTAATGATATCTCCACACACTCTAGTTTAAAATCTCATTCAACTCTCTAACGATCTTCTCCCCAGTGCAGAAGACCCGTCATCAGGTGCAGCAGCTTGCTATAGAGACTGTAGCGGACTGCAAAGTCTGCCTCGTTCTCTAAAACCCCACACACCACTTTTACAGCCACGGATGTATCTCCCTAAGCTCCTTAAGCTGGTGTAGTGTACAGTATTTCTGAAGATATTACCATGGAGGTCCTTTTCCTAAGATGGTTACCAAGAATGTGTACTAAAGTATTTTGTAAGATGTACTCTTTAAAAAGGTTAAAAAATTAAAGACATACTTTTTACTAAACCTGCATTAACAGAACCAGAGTTGAGGCGGACTGTTGGTTCTGTTGACTGAGTTGAGGCGGACTGTTGGTAAGTATATTGACATCTCCTGCACAGAAAATTGAATTTTCAAGAGGGCATCGTGAACATTTAAAGGGCACTCTCAGCTCTCTCTCATATACATTAAAGTCCATATGATGGCTGGAGTGTTCTTTTTGTGGAAAAGGGAGTGTGTTTAAGGTGTGTATTTTTTAAAATCAACTGGGTGTACGTTGGTTCCTCTGAGAATTTTAGTGCAAACAATTATTAGTAAAATACTTAACTAAAACTAGTGAAATTACGTTGATGTTCATGGATACCCTTCAGAGAACTGGATAATAGGAAGAGTACATTTTTTAACCATTGGACAAACTCAACATGATTTCTTTCCAATGCCATTGTGATGTGAACCACCAAAAGGACGGTGAAAGTTAGATAATGTCATACGTAGCATTGTAATGATGGGAAATAACAGTAATGTGTGGCTGGACATATTTTAGCTGTTTTTGCTTATAGAGCACTTACACAGGACTGGTACTTGAATATATTAAATATTGAATATATTAATTGACAGTTTTCAGGAAGCTGGCTATGTGAGCACAATGTGTTGGTGGTTTCTAATTTGCACGTACCGAGACAAGCCTCTACAGATGCAAGTTATGAGAGTAATAGCTTTTCCTGCTAAAGCACAGTAAATGGTTTTGCACGACAACCCTGCCGTGTTCAGCTTGTGCAGATAACATACCTACCATAACATCACTTCTATATTTAGTAGTCTACAGTCCTTTTTGGATCTGGAAGTGGTTACTAGGGTAAGCATTCTAAACAACACTGTCTTTTGGGATCTGTTTTTAGGACGGCAGAGGTGGGAACTGTGGTTATTTGTCCAACCTGGTCATAGACTATGTTAAACTCCTAAAATGTAACGTAACCCTACATGTGAAATGTACCCTTTGGTTACACGTCAAACTGATGTACATATACTTGTACACAATTACCTATAGTAGAATCTGTCTACATATAAAACAAAAGGATTCTCTCTGAGAGAGAGAGGGAGCGAGAGAGAGAGAGAGAGAGAGAGAGAGAATTAGGGAGAAAGTCACAGGGGACAGGCAAGGGACACAGTGTCTTGTAAACAAGCCTTCCAAAAACATGATAGGGACATTTAGGAAAACTGGGTTAACAATTCTGGACAAAATAAGCAAATTCTCGCATAGATTCCTAAACGAATGTACATCTGCCCTGCTGTTCCTAGGAATGTGCTGAGGTCTATCGGTAGGCTTAAAGGTACATTCCAGGCATTTAAGTGCATATGATAGCTGAATGGAACTTTTAAATTAACCCTTAAGCATTTGCTTTCTTTCCTTGCTCCAACTATTTCAATTGTTCTAACCAACACAGGGCTTCGGCTCATGCTAGAGCTCCAGGGTGTCAGATGATTTCAGTGGGAGCTTCAAGCAGCCAAAACTGACAGAGGAAGGGGGGTGCCATGCAGTCATCGTTCATCGGTTACTATTTAATAAAATATAATTACAACTGTGTCTATTTGTTCTACCAATGCAGAGACTAGGAATCGAATATTGTTTGTTCAGTATGATAAACTCTTCATATAGCTTTACAAATGGCAGAATTGAAAGTACAGACTAAAATAAAAAACTGTAAACTTATGGTTATGGTAAAGTGGCTTGTCAAATCTACGTGATCTATTTTTCAAAATTTCAAACAACTCTTCTTGAAAAAGATGTTAAACTGCTTCCCTGAAAGAAATGAGAAGAGATACACTATATATATATATATATATATATATATAATATATTTATATAAATATATAAATATATACACACATACATATATATTCAGTATATATATATATATATTATATTATATATATATATATATGAATACATAGATATATATTGTATAAAAATATATCTGCTAGTGCCAGTTTCCTGTGTGTAGTAGTGCATATTCTTGTCTTGTGGGGCATAATTTACTGGTGTACTTTATAACATGCACATTGCCTGATTGTAATTTCATCCCTATGGTATAGTGCCTACCCAGGAGTGAATCAGAATTGACATTACCAAAAAGTAATCGTGACACTGGTAGCCATTAACCTTGACTGAATAATAAACAGACCCTTGTACTGGAACATGTTAATTTGTTCTGTGCCAATCCATAAGGAAATTCTGCATGATTCAGAAAAAAAAGCAATGTCAGGTGATGCTTGTCACCAGGTGAGAGTTGGCTTGGAACAGGGTAATTAAATGCTTGCAATAAAAAGAATCACTGGATTTGAATACAACAGCAGAGGAACTGTTTTAAATGGAATTGCATATATATAACCTAATAACTTGTTGTTTGGTTGGATGTTTTTTATATTTACAATTTTGGATCTTTAGTTGGTAAAGGTCAAAACTGAGATGACCCAAAATAGTACCGGTTCTCCAGGAAGTGCCAAATAGGTAGCCAAAGATTGGAAACCCAAGACAAAAAGTCTGGGCAAATGTTTATACCAGCAAGTGACCATTTTCTATTAAGGGACCTGCTACATAAAAAAAAAAATTATAGAACTGTAAAATATAGGATTCGGAAAAGGGGAAGATCCTCTAAGTAATTGTTTTTCTGCATGTTTCTCTGTAGCCCTAGCCCCACTGACACTAATAAAACTAATAAAAGAACCAACAAAAAAAACATATTTAAAAGATATAAAAAAGGGGACATTTCTACATCAGTTCCTGAATTCTTTGCCTAAAATAATTAAAATAGTGACATGACTGTGGTACAAGCTGTTCTGTGAGTTCCAGTGTATTTGTGTGCAGACTAAAACAAGGAGCAGTGAACTTCTCATAGTTCAGGGAAAGACAGAAATGGCTCAACGACATTTGGATGTGCAGTACAGAAAAACTCCATTATGACGACTCAGCAGGTATTGCTTTGCCCCTGAATCTTCCAGTTTTGTTGAGTACAGTCCAGGCATACAGGAAATATTATACGCGTGTCAGCTATATACACTATATGACCAAAAGTTGAGTTTAGATGTTTCAGCCACGCACATTGCTAACAGGTGTGTACACTGTGGAGCAGTGGAAATGTGTTCTCAGGAGTGATGAATCAAGCTTCACTATCTGGAAGTCTGATGGACAAACCTGGGTTGGCGGATACCAGGAGAACGATACCTTCCAGAATGTATAGCGTCTAGTGAAATGTTTGGTGAAGGGGGAATAATGGCCTAGGGTCAATTGCCAGGTTTTTGGCCACCCCCCTCTAGTTCCACTGAAGGGAAATGTCAATGCTACAGCATACAAATACAATTTAGATGTATGTTTTCACTGTTTTGGCACCAGTTGGGGGAAGGTCCTTTCCTGTTCCAACATGACTTTGCCCCTATGCACAAAACAAAGTTCGTAAAGCTTGACAAGTTGGTGCTGATGAACTTGAGTGGTTTTAACCCCATTGAGCACATTTGGGATGAATTGGAATGCTTATTGTGAGCAAGGCCTTTTCATCAAACATCAGTGCCTGACCTGACAAATGCTCTTTTGGCTAAATCGGCACAAATTCCCACAGACACACTAGAAACCCTTGTGAAAACCCCCCTCCCCAGAAGGCAGTTATAGGGGAGGGGGTGGGGAGGGGGGCAACTTCATATGAATGCTTATGTTTTTGGAATGGAATGTCCAACAAGCTCATGTAAGTGTGATGGTCAGGTGTCCACATACTTTTTGTCATATAGAGTGCATAGGTATGTGCTCTCTCTCTGCCTTTGAATACAATTTGCTGAAAACAAAGTATTCTCTGTGTGACATGGTAAAGAGCCTCCAGTGTTCCTTTTTTACAATTGTAGTATATTCACTAAAGCAGTAGAATTTGCAGAACTCCGGTTGCTTCAACTCACCAACTTCACTATCTATTATAGCCCTAGTTTGCTTCTGTTGAAAGAAGCTGAGTTGGTCTTATACTGTATAATATATAAGCAACTCAATGAGATTTCCTGAAAGTTATCTCAGAAATAGAAAACATATGATCTGCAGATGAGAACCCAACTAATTGGCTTATGTTTTCTAGTCTTAAAATCATTTTTTTGTCCCTAGTCTTGTCTGCTATTGAGGATATGTGTGTTGAAATTCCTACACGGTATTAACCTCTACCACTTCTGCTGGAGGAATGACCCACTTATCTACCAGCCTCTCATTTACGCAAAACTTCTTTACATTACATTGGACTAGGCTTTATGCAGAGCCAGGTAAAGATTCTTGCAGGTGAAACTTCTCATGGATGGCCCTTTATAACACATAATGAAGTCAGTGAGTCCAAATTTGGTGAATTATTTTAGTAAAGCTTGATTGTGAGATACAACTACAAAGATTGTGTTATCATTTATATTAATTTCATTGCTGCTGGTTTATGGTTTTGCTCATGCACTCATTTACCCTGCTCCCTACTAATGTTGTTCATCTTTTACTTATAGTGGACAATTTGCAATTGTAAAATGCTGCCAAGAGAAGAAGACAAGTGTGAACTATGCTGCCAAGTTCATTAAGAAGCGGCAGAGTCGAGCTAGCCGTAGAGGGGTTACGCGAGAAGAGATTGAACGTGAAGTTAACATCCTGCGAGAAATTAAGCACCCCAACATTGTCACTCTGCATGATGTGTACGAGAACAAGACAGATGTGGTCCTAATTTTAGAGCTGTGAGTATCCAGAGTTAACTTTGATAAGTCACGTGTAGAAGCAAAGTGACCAGACAAGAGCAGCATATTCAATCAGAAAAGAGTCAGATATATGTAGGCACATATACAATGATGGTACAAATTTAGTTAAAGGAATAACCAAAGGCATTGGATCAGAGGTTGGGCAGACTGGATGGGCCTACTGGATCTTATCTGCCATCAAAAAAAAAAGGAACAGCTCATTTAAATCTTAGTTAGACATTAATGGTGACATACTTTTTATGTTAAAACGCCAAAAAGGTGCAGTAGCAAAGTGACCTAATGACTGAGATGTTTTATATCTATAGCTATAGACTTCTGTATGGTAAAGATAGTGATGAAGTTGAGGAAACATTAATTCTGTTTGCAGGAAGCACCAGGCAGGTCATAATCTAGGCAGAAAAATAACTAATCTTCCTTCCTGTACATTCTTCTTAATGATATGTGATGACTTTCATGGAGTCATTGTTCTAGATACAGGAGCGTTTCCACTAGCTTTGGAACTACATCGATTGCCACTTATAAGATACTTCCAAAATGTATTATAACGTGTTTTCATTCCCAGTCCATTCCTGGTTAGATAAATGCAATCTACAACTGAAGATCATCAAGTCTTCCACATCCCTTACCAATTGCATATTTGAGTTTAGGATTTTAGGATACTGCCAGCTCCGGTCATGTAGCTATTGATCATTATATGTCCATATTTGGGAAACCTTTTTGTAAATAAAAATGATTCTTGTGCGGAATATAAAAGGTGGTCTTATGATCATAACAACCAATAAAATAGCCATTACGAATGGACAATACAATTACCGTATTTATAGAGCACCAGCTGATCCTGTGGGGGTATTACAAGAAGGCAGAGTGAAAATCAACAGAACTAACATTATTAAAATTAACAATTATGCTAATTCACAATAACATAGACACAAAAGATGTTAAGACATACTGGTACAGAAGGAGATGAGGACCCTGCTCTTGTGAGCTTGCAATGTATTACAACATTTCATTAGATTATGGTGAAAAGACAACAATTGAAACTTTGTACAAGAAACACTCGTTCCACAAAACCTTAAATGGCATGTTATCAAACTTTGGCCAATAAGTCAAAGATGACTTTTCCTAGGGTTGTAGGTCAAAATTAGTAGTTTATTTTCTACAAACATTAACGTTATAGGCAGGGGAGAGAAAGTGAAAAGAAGGAAAGTAAAGGTTAGCAACGTTCAAAATACTACTAGAAAAAAATAAAATGGCGGACAAAGAAAAGTAGAAAATTGATATTTAAAGTAACAAAAGGAAACCTGATAAAAGCTGTTAAGAAAACTGTATATAAATTCTGCAAATCTGTGTTTAGCTGTGTTTAACTAAAATCAACTGTCTTTTAAGAGTTTATTAGCAAAATGAAATGACATGGAGCATATGAAGGAGATGTGTTTACACGGGTGACCATGTAATCTTCTGATCTATAATAATATAACTGCAATACGATTATAGTTAAAGTTACAGAAGGTCATGGGAAGCAATTCCGTCTTTACTTCCTGATGTGCCTTATGCCAACATCGTGCACAGGAAGGGAAGGAAACAAAGTTACACAGCCTGCTAAAAAACAATTATTCAAAGGTGTGGAATATAATAAAATACACAACAAAATATCCACACCGCCGCTGCTTCTAAGGAGGTCATTTCTATAAAATCATTATCTTAGAATCATGGCATGGGTGAAGTAAGTGGTAAAAGGCCCTGCTTAGTGAATTATGTGGCCGTTAAGATTTGCTGGAGAGTGTGTGGTTGACCAGAAGGATATTGCATATTGTTGGCTTCCTTTAAACATAGATACCGTCTTTTTGTTATCAAGAGCAGGCAGAGCAGAGCTCTTCAATTTGATATAAAGAACAAAGTATTTTAGGAAAACCTGTTATAAATAGGGTGCCATTATACCCTACTTTCAGTAGTGGTAGTTTCATCTGTAAAAAGATGGTGCTCTATAAGAGACAAATTGTAAGCTTGTGAGCAGGGCTCTCTCCACCTAATGTATCGGTTTGTATTAGTCTGTCAATTCTCGTCCTGTCATACCCCTTGAATATATGTATTATAAGAAGCGCTGCATAAATTGTTGTATATAAATAAAAGATAATAATAAATTATGATGGACCTTTGACTTGAGTCAGTCTTAACAGGACCACACAAATCTTAGATCTTTGATGTGCTCAGTAAGACATACTATGATATGTTCACAGTTACACCGAGGAATATTTAGATATGTTCAGTCAGGTGACTAGGGTCAGGGCCAGCCTTGTGCATTTGCGGAAAAAATATGAAGGAAGCAGTGTGGCAAAACAATTTCAGAGCAATTAAGTTATATTGAAGGTTATAAATCAACACCCACACAGCTCTACAGACAACATGTTTTGCAGGTGAGCGTGTCCTACACAGACAGAACATCAGGAGGGTGCCTAATGGCAGACTTTATCAATAAAACAAATATATTAAAATTAAAACATCCAGCCCATACAATTACCCCTGCATTACTGATCCCTTTAGTTTCTTACATTAAAATGTTTAGATGAGTGCTGGGACCTATATAGATCTGATACAAAAAATAAAACAATGTAGCAATAAAAGAATCATTTTGTCAAACATTGTATACTAAAGAGCAAAACAGAAACAAAGCAATAGAAAATGGATTCATAGGCACAATCAGATGAAATAATGGTGCTCAGTGGTTAATATCAATGGCATGTCAACTGGACACTGGAACTGTTGGTCCTGTTAAGCAAGATCCCTGGCAAAGTATGTGTGCAGAGCACAAAATCAGCATTGCTTACATATGAGGGATCCAAAATCTTCCCAAGGTATAAATGAAACCGTTCTTGGTACCTATTCCTCTTTTACCTTTTGTCTACTCAGTGTTTCAGGAGGAGAGCTCTTTGATTTCTTGGCTCAAAAAGAGTCCTTAAGTGAGGAAGAGGCTACAAGGTTTATTAAGCAGATCCTGGAAGGAGTTAATTATCTACACATACGCAAGATCGCTCACTTTGACCTAAAGGTGAGGCAGTATAGTAAATGATCGTTTCCATAAAAGTTATATCAGTCACCACTATACATTTGTTGTAGTCAGAAGCATATACAGGGCTGGATTGGCCTCCTTGACACAACTAGCTGTTGTGAGGGACACATAGAAAAATCGACATCGTGTTTTTAACCCCTTAATGACAAAGCCTGTACATGTACGGGCTCAAAATGCATTGTTTTTAATGGGTTTTGGGACAGCCCATTGTCCTTAAGGGGTTAAAAGAACAATTTTTATCCCATGTTTATTTTATTTTTTTCCCATGGTATACATGAATTGCAAACCAGCACATCTAAAATTTTGCCCTATAGAATGTGGGATGTATATATAAGCAATTCCCTACTTTGCATTTGTATATCCAACATGCTGCAAGGTAGCACTATACGTTTGGGTCCGTTACATGGAATTTGTTGATGTTGGGATTCTATAACCGAGTTGGCTCAAAGAGCTTTTACTACAGTGTCATCACATCGTACACGAAAAGATGTTGTAGAATGTATTGTAACAGTTTATAATTTGATTAAAACTACCAGCATATTTCACAGTTGATGGGTTTTTCTTTCCTCAGCCAGAGAATATTATGCTGTTAGATAAAACAATTCCTGTACCCCACATAAAGCTAATTGACTTTGGCTTGGCCCACAAAATAGAAGATGGAGTGGAATTTAAGAATATTTTTGGTACACCTGAGTTTGTAGGTGAGTTTTGAACATCTCCTTGGATGGAATTGCATGAAAACAATCCAGCTAATTAGTTTCCCCATAACAGGTTGTGACAGAATCATTTTAGGACTACTAATTCTTCTCATCTTTTTAACTTCCCTATCTGGCATCTTTGTAATCTCTCCTGGGGTACCAGTTCAAGTTCAATTGTATTCCCAAACACTAATTCTATTTTATACATATATATATATATATATATATATATATATATATAGACAGAAGATGTGCAGCTTTCACCTCTGATATTGTACTGTTCTTATTTTAGCCCCTGAGATAGTGAATTACGAGCCACTTGGACTGGCTGCAGATATGTGGTAAGTATTATTTACCTAGCTGTTGTAACCCCCCCCCCCAGTCATAAAGTACTAGAGTTGAACCAGCATGCCATGGGATGATCCCATATAGACCTGGGGCAGATGGTGTTACAGGGTGAATAACTAACTTAACATTCTTTTCCAGGAGCATCGGAGTGATCACCTACATACTGTGAGTACTGAGTTTGTTTTTGTCACTGATTGTGTTTTAATGTATATTAATGCATATATATATATTATGCAATGCTATATTATATACATATATATATATATATATATATAAATATATATACATATATATATATATATATATATAAATACACCCATACAATATATGAATATGATAGACCAAAACTATGAAATAAACTAAAATGAGCTAGCAATTGCTGTGCTCTCTAAATTATAATTAGAATGGACTAACTATAAAAAAAGCCATTCTCAAGTACTGTATTTAGAAAGGCTGATTTGTAGCTTGCTAGCAGAGGCTGACAGGCAGCTTGTGTGTTTGCATTCATGGGTGCACATAAAGGTGAAACTCCAAATTTAGATGTAAATGACCTCCAAGATTCTACCCTCAACCTGCATAAATTATTTTTCTCATTGTAAAGCCAAACTTAATGCCGGTACATGTGTTAAAATAATCTAATGAAAATATTTTGGAAAACCAGAAGGGCTGACGCTTGTTGGAGTTCTGAGAATTATTGCTGGTATCACAGGCTAAAGGCTATTAACGTAATGATGCAAAGTAATAGACATTCTAGATCCTAAACCAAACTTGGTGGCAAACGAAGTCTGTTAAAGCTGCCTGAACCCCCTAGTTAGATAGCTCTGATATATCTAAATATATAGAAATTCCACAGTGGCACTCAAAAATCCAGGTTAAAGTATAATTCATCTTCTCACATAGCAGGGCAACCACACTTGTACATGTATGTACATTTAAAAACAAGCCCCACGTCAATAAATGTGTGTTTTTTATAATTATTTTTATCATAATTTTTAGCAAACAATTTCACATTATGTAACATTTTTTTAGGTTTAGCCCGTGAGACTCCCATACCCAATGCTACTTATAAAGCGATTATATTAAATGGATTATTACATATATATCTGTCTTTTCATGAATTATTGTGTTGAGTAGTTGAGGACTAAGTGAGTTTATGTGTATGTGGCCTGTCTGCGATATCCTCGTGATTCCTATTTTTAATGTTTTCAGGTTAAGTGGGGCGTCCCCCTTCCTGGGAGAGAACAAGCAGGAAACACTCTCCAACATTACTGCTGTCAACTACGAGTTTGATGAGGAATTCTTCAGCCACACGAGTGAACTGGCCAAAGATTTTATTAGGAAACTCCTGGTGAAGGACACGAGGTGAGAGGTTAGCCGAGGAAGCACATGTAGCCAAAGTACTGGGTGCAGCAGATACAGGAACAATGCTGACACAATACGTTTTTTTACAAGGCATTTTATGTGTTGAAATGCGATAAGTGGTCATAGTCTAAAATACTGAAGGGGTGTCTTAAATGTAATGTAAACAAGTATGTCAACATTAAGAAGGTGGTGGATAAGTGGAATAGCCTTTCAGTAGAATTGGCAGTGAATACTATGAAGAAATGTAAACATGCATATGATAGGCATAAGGCTATCCTGACCAGACCAAGAAGCAAGTAAGGTATGAGCATACCTGGGTACCTAATGAGCTGACCCTGCGGCTCTTTAAATATTAACCCTTTAATGGTCCATTATGCAGATCCTATGTAACGATTCATCAAATTTCTTAGCTAAATAACTCTAATACTGGTCCTCATGGAAACCTTGACTATTCATTATTTTGAAATAATGTACATATAAACAGGGATATTAACTATGACATACTGGTAGAAAAAGCGTTAGTTAGGAGTCTTAGAAATAATCAGATTGGTGTAGTACATGAATGAGTCAGCTCCAAACTGAGTGACTCTATGATTCAGCTACTTCACCGTGAGGTTGGAGAAAAAGTCTCAAGGTCAAACCCTGAGTTACCAGGTATGGGTATGAGGCTTTACAACAGGCAGAAAAATTGGCAGATTAGATGGACAAAACAGTTCCATCATCCATCAGCTTCTAGGTTCCTAAATGCTTGTAGTTCATCACTGCACTATTCATATTCCATATGCATCAGAAGATTATTTGTAATGTTTGCTCCCCATTTAACCCAAACACCCTATATATCCCTTTTTCCTCTGTAGAATAAAATAATTGTTATGTTCAAGATATACATTATATGACCAATAGTATGTGGTCATAAAAGTATCTGGTTTGGGTTTTTCATCCATGCTCATTGCTAACAGGTGTATAAAAGTAAGCACATAGGCAGGTATATCTGTAGACAAACGCTCCCAGTAGACTGGATTGTATTGAAAAGCTTAGTTACATTAGACGTGGCACTGTTATAGGTTACCTACATTGCCACAGGCCACTGGTTTTCAGGGTTTCAGCTAGGCCCCTTAGTTCCAGTAAAGGGTAATATTAATGCTATATCATCCAAAGATATTTTAGACAATTGCATGCTTCCACCATTGTGGCAGCAGTTTGGAGAAGGTCTTTTTCTGTTCCAGCATGACTGTGACCCTGTGCACAAAGCAAGCTCCATAAAGACATAGTTTGGCAAATTTGGAAGAACTCAAATGGCTTGTGCAGAGCCCTGACCTTAACCCCACTAAATACATTTGGGATGACTTGGAATCCTAAATGCAAGCCAGGCCTTCTCATCCAACATCAGTGCCTGACCTCACAAATTATATTTTAGCAGAGCCTTCACAGAAGTGTAGAGGCGGTTAAAGCTGCAATAGGGTCGGGGGTACTCCATATTGATGCCAATGATTTTGGAATGGGATGTCCAACAAGCTCATATAGGTGTGATGGTCGGGTGCCCACATTATTTTCGTCATGTAGTGTACTCAATCTCTTTAATGTTGCTACAGTAGCATACCATCATTACATTACAACAAGTGTTCCCGTTGAAATTGAAAGAGCTAACACATCCCATGTATAAAAAAATATCATAATACTGTTTAAGCTGGCACCCTTAAAAATAAAATAAATACATTGAGTATTGGTTCCCTTTAAAGGCTGTGAGTAAACTAATTATTGATACAAATATCTCTCGTGTGTGCGGCCTGTTATGTTACAGATGAGAACAGACGTTTGATTATCTATGTGACTCTGTATACATTGTTTTACCAAATTTGGGTAGCATTTCCATTTAATCTAAGCTTACTCTTAATGCCATAATAGAGCTACAGTACCTATACAACCTTAACACATATTCATTACAATGTCAAATCATTAAGCTATATATATATATATATCAACAATTATAAGAACATGTTATTTCATGCTGTAGTCTGTATATCACTAAATATATAACTTTTGTTGTTTTGCCCTCAAATCCTAAATGCCCCTTTTTTGTTTATTTGAAAATCATGAGAAATAAAGCGTATTCTCCCACTGGAGGAGGTCACTCCATTTCCTCTGTGTCTGAACAGAAGAAATTGTGTTAAATGATGAAATTTTACAGTATTTGTGTTCAAGTGTGCACATGGGCTATTAACCATATGTAGAAAAAAACAACTGATTCCTAAAATGAAATATAAAAAAAAGCATACAAGAAAGCTTAGTGACACTTGCACACATGCTAACCTTGGAGATGTGCTACATGTCTAGCAAATGCTTATTGTTGCATTTATCCTATCACTTATCTACATTTTACATTTTGCTGTAGAAACATGTCACTTGGACAGTCTGTAATCATCACCATGCTTTTGATTTCAGAAAGCGCCTCACCATCCAGGAGGCCTTAAACCACCCTTGGATTACGGTAAGCCCTACATCTAACAGTATCAGTGCATGGGAGTGATATTTAATAACTGCCCACTGGAGCAGTAAGGAAGGTTTGATGGCCCTTCTTGCAATCCTAGATCTTTGGTCACTTTGTTCAAAGGTTTCCAAAATGTTCAAAGGCATTAATCATGTAATTCAGGTTAAATGTTACTAAGTATTGTTTATCATAAAAATTGAAGAGCATGTGGAAGTCAGACATTTGTGAAGAAAGGTATTTAAACATTAATATTCAAAATACTAATCCATAATCATGTTTAATTGCCTTGTGTGTAGTGCTGCAATGTTTACCTGATACTTAAGCCATCATAAGTGCTCAATCAATTAACCCTCAAACACATGGCGTGTGCTTGTATGTACTTGAGCATTGATGTGTTGTTTTGGGTTGGCATTTTCCGCGCATGAGTTTTTGCACGGAGTGTTCAGGCATCCTTGGTACATACTCCCACATTATTAATGTGCTCATTTCCTGTCTGAAGACTCTCCAGTCCAAAGAGGAGACCAAAATCCACGACACTAAAAGGACAGCAATGCGGAAGCTTAAGGCCAAGCGGCTGAGGGAATATACCATGAAATCTCACTCTAGCATGCCTCCCAACAACACCTATGTCAACTTTGAACGCTTTGCCAAGGTTGTGGAAGAGATATCCGCCGCCGAAAAGAGGTTTAGCGCTTTGGCTGTGAATTATGACTCTTTGCAGGAAGATGCAGAGGCACTAATCTCCATATACAATGAGAAAGAAACCTGGTACAAGGAGGAAAATGAGAACGTCAGACATGAACTGTCCCAGCTCCGCTATGAGTGCCGTAAAGTTGAGTCCATGAAGAAAAATTTTCAACAGGACATGTACTTGGTGGAAACCAACGTTGGAAATCTCTCTGGAAGGTACTCTGAGCTGCAATGCCGGTATGATAGTCTGAGCAAGGAAGTGGCAGAAGACCTCAAGTGGATCCAAGATTTAGTGCATGGGTTTCAAGGGGAGGACACAGGATACTCTTGTGGAAACTTTGCTTCTGTGTTGAATAGGGACTTGACTGAATCATTTATGGATCTACTAAATGGATCGCGCAGTGAAGACCTCTTGGAAGGGTTGAACCTCAGAATCACAGACTCAAGAGTCTAGCAGAGCACATGTGAGATGTTCTCCATGAAGAGGCATCAGCGAAATAAGATATATTAAAACCCAACAATCGGGATATATCTATTTAAAGTAGATTAAAAATGTAGACTGCTAATAATCTTAAGCATTTCAATTTGAAATTAACTAAATAGTAATAGAACATAAATATATTTATAAATATATATATATGTGTGTCACCATAAGTAATAATATATTTAGTATATATTTGTTTATAATATTGAATGGTTCTGAAAATGTTGTAATTTCTTCATGTAGATATTGCTTAACTGAACTATTGTTTTGCATTTGGTACATTGTATAAGCAAGGTGTTAAGTGGATGGAACCACTATTGATAAAGACAAAATTATGTAGAATAACGTAGTATGGCTGTGGCAGTTATTTTAAAGTAAATGGACACGGAGTAGAGGACTTGCGTATTTTTTTCTAAAGCTGGTAAATAAAAATAGTGGAAGGTTTCAGGGAGCTCATTTTACACAGATAGATAGACAGATTTATAGATACCTCAAATCCGACAAGCAGTATTAAGTGCTTCCAGAGACCTATCTGTGACCACAGCCTTTGTGCAGATGAGGAGAATACCGTATTTACCGTATATTCCAGTCCTTATAGCACTGAGGACCGAACTTTCTAAATGTTCTCATCCTATATTCTAATGAACTGTAGAAGACTAATACTGCTGATTTTGTTGCAACTCACCTCAATCCCTTGACATTCTGTGTGGATACCTACAGACCCAGACATCATCACGAGGGTTGATTTAAATCAAAGTTTGTGGCACACACACATTTTGCTAAAAAGATAAACACATCTGTGTTTTCTTATTGTAACGTGCGTTCGTTGCCTCATTATTTAATTTCAGGTTATCACGTTGATTGGCTGTGTATGTGTTTAATATGTTGCAGAAGGTTAGATACTAAGTACAACTTGTTCCCTGGCAGTAAAGAGTTAAGAAGTGAGGCGCCCAATTCCTTCCATGAGAGTTTCACACTCCTATTTAGCATATTACTGAGCCTATTCACAGAGAGGAGCACTGTGACCTAAATATTCAGATGTCCTTCATGTGAGATAAATGGCTTGTTTAGTTATACATGCGCAGTGTTTACCAGCACAGCAGGTTGCATCTGAGAAATATTATACCCACCGTAGTGCCTTCTCACTAATATGTTCTGTAGAGTATAAGAATTTCAATGCTACTGAACCTTTTGAAATACTGATACTTAATTTTTAGTATAGAGAAAACATGCTAATAAAATGTCACTTACACCTGTTTTCAAATTAAAGATGATGTCCAGCAATGGTGAAGGTGTAATCAGCACTGCACCTCGCCATCAGAGAGCTAGTGCCTTAAGGTGTGATTATAAGAAATGTAAAGATCTGCTCTGCATAGAAAAGACATGTGAATAAGCAATACATTTATAATATCACCCTTGCGATCAGATGGCCATTATAAATGTACCGGAATATAAGGAATATTGTATGCAGCTTTTCATTGTTAAGAGACAAAATATGTACATTTTAAGGGGATGGATTGCTGCAGACAGCCATCCTTGTTCTATTGTCCTGGAAGTTTAAAGCCTTTTTTTCTCCATGTCTCTACTCTCCCATCACAGCAGTCCCCACAGCCTATCGGATTCTTCTGTGAGCCTTTGTTAAAAAAATTTAATGTTTGTTTAAATAACAAAAATGTCCTTATAGTCACATTTTTTTTTCTAAATTGTGTAGACGTACCTTTTATTTTTTCATGTCCATAGAGCCATTTTTTTTAAAACAATAATGATATCAGCACATTATGCAAGATTTCAAGACTATGTAGGTCTCTTCTTCCGGCATATTGTACATCTCACCCCGATATTGCTCATACATTTATACAGCAAAGGGCAGACAGTCATAACAAGGTACGGAGATTGTGAATCGTGATTACATTTCTGTAGGAAATGCAAATGTGCTATTGGTGTGAAATGTAGCATTTGGTCACTTTTGGTGTTGTAGTTGGCAACAGAATATGAGTCCAAGTTCTTTATCAATATCTGAATTAAGGGTGTCAAACTGTATCATGAGTTTGTATTCCCAGATCTTTCTTTCTGTCTGGATCAGGAAATTCTCTATTAATATGATGACCCTCAGATCTTTGATACATGTCCATTTTGGCAGAAGCCATCTCCCGCAGGTGCATCCGTCCTTTTTCTATTCACATTATGTCTATGTGAATTTATCCACCTTCCTAGGATCTGGCCCTGATCTATGCCAATAAAGGAAATGTTTACAGATTATGGGCACAGCTATGGGAACAAGGATGGCACCACAATATGCCAACCTATTTATGGCCAAACTGGAGGAACAATTCCTGGCTACCTGTGATCCCAAACCCATAATCTACCTCCCCTACATAGATGTAAGGCTGTTACATCCCGTCCAAATTTAAAATAGTTGAGTATGAGCTCCATGAGTGTCAATATTGCTTAATTTGTTATGTTGGCCTGTCGCAGGTATTTCTGTCATGCTTTTAGTCCATCATTGTGGGGAATGATGGTATAGAGGGATTCAACACATATAGTGGCTATTTTTGGTATTTTTGGGTAGGGGAAGCTGGTTTCTGTTTCTGGTAGGGTTTCTGTTTTTTTAACAAGCGGTTTCAGGATGTTTTCCACCCAGCCTGAAATGTTTTCTGTGAGTGTACCATCTGATGATATTATAGGCTTATAGGGTTACCATCCTTGTGGGTCTTGGGAAACATATAGAAGGAGCCTATTGTTTGGTTCTCTGGGATTAGTTTTTTAAGTATGAAGTGTTGCTATAGGGCAGTTTGGTGAGTTTGGTTTGGTTTGGTGAGGTCCTCCTTCAGTTTGACGTAATGTCTGTTATCAGAGAGCTGTCTGTGTGCCTCTCCTATGTAGTCACTCATGCTCATAATGACTACAGCTCCTCTTTTATCGGCTGGTTTTTATTGATTATCTGGCCTTTTGTTCTTGTATTCTTGTTCTTTTTTATTAAGTTTTTGTTTAATGTTTCTAAGGTGATCCTGTGTCTGAAGTTCTCTGTTTAGTGGCATGTGTCCCGTGGGATCCAGGTGGACTTCTTTATGTTTTTCCACTGCTGTGCTTTTGTGGTTATACATAGATCTTCCTAACTTTTGTTGTAAAAGTATTCTCTGAGTTTTCTGAAAATGTATTCCATGTCACTGCATGGAATGACCGTTCTTTGGATGGTACAGATTGTACCTCTTTGCTTGGTTTGTATGTGGCGAAGTTAACAACACAGTTCTTGTAGCCTGGTGCAAAAGCAATTTGTAACTATGCTCTGGAATCTGAATTAATCACAGGCTGGTTGTGCATTGAAGTGAAGGAAATGCACGTAGATGTGAGGTTGAAACCCGCAAACTAAGAGTTGAACATTTCTCTTAGGCCACCTTTATTTCTAGCAATTGACAATTAGTTTCTTCCACGCTTACTTATTTTTCTCATATTTCCTGCTCTGTGTGTATGATCTTGACAACTGTGATTGGTAAGGATATTAATCTATTAAAGGAGAATCGGTCAATGTTCTAACTGAGGCAATACGTCTCCTTGCCTGGAAGTGAGAGCTGAAGACAGGAAGCCAAGAATAGGTTGGGGAATGTTGGCAGAGGCCATTCCAGCTCTAAATATAGAATTTTAGGGCTGAAGTGTCCTGCCAAAGCTTGTGATATGGATTAGATTAAAATTGTGCATTTAAAGCAAACCCTAGGTATATTCCTATAAAAAAAAATATTTGAATTGTGTATATGTGTGTTAACATGGCATTAAGAATGGATCCAGGGTAAGTAAAAGCAAAGCGACAATTATTTAGAAAATTATTTTGGGATTATTTAATTAATTTTAATGATAAATAATACTTTTACATCATAAAAGTGACTACTGATCTGTTATAAACTTTAACACTGTTTTTGCTGGAATCTGTCATATCCTCAGGCCATGCTCTCAATGAAGCTCTTCAGAGCTCCTGAATGAGTCAAGCAAAACTCAGAAGATGAGCAGATGTTCTGAGTATATGAAATAAGAGGTGCTTAGGTCATGTACTACCAACAGAAACCAAAGCACCCAAAGTGCAAAATGGCAGTTTCTTTTTATGTAGATGTTTAATGCATATTTTGGTCCGTGTCTTTCAGCCAAAAGATAAATGCCAAATCCTTGTAAGGAAAAAGTCTTTGATAAATTTGGAGAACTTCAGGAAGCAGTATATTCGGAGGCGCTGGAAGGTAAATAATCATCATAGAATTTCTCTGCTGTTCATTAATGTATTTGCATTATTTTGGTTCTATTATTTTGTTAATACCATACATATTACAAATCTGACATTCCTTGTGCTCAGGTTCACTGAATTCATCTTGATAAATAAAAATGTAAATATTTTCCCAATTACACCCATCAAAGATCCTGGTGGTGCACCCTATCATAGAGTAAAGCAATTACATTTTAATTTCAATAAATAAAGTGCCCAGTATAATTTTTGGCAACAAGCATGGATCTATTATAAATATATATATATATAATATATATATATATATATATATATATATATATATATATGTGTGTGTGTGTGTGTATATGCCATATAAATCACTGTTATCCTTTCATCTACAATTGCATTCTAATGAAAATGCAGCTTTTCTTGTGTGCAGTGCTTGACTTTGATCAGTCATTTACTATTAAAAGCCTTACAATTTATGTATGATCCCAATATACCGAACTCAAAACATATTAACATATTAACCCTAACAATGTTTTCTTCGGTCCCTACTGAAAATACTGATATTGCCTGTTTTAACCTCTCCCTGCCTCTCCTCTCACAACTCATATCAGTAATTGAAGTAAAGTATGCACTAGTAAGATTACATTGTTTGCGCTGTGTATTGGGTCAAACATTAAAAGAAGATGTTTGCAAGAGAAAGCAGATACAGGCAAAACAGAAAGTGTTACACTGCTTTCTTCCCAGTTTATATCTGTGTTTGGTAAAATTTGCTTTATTGGAAATACAATCTTTGTAGATAAAGGATCTGAGAAGAAGGGAACAGATAACAGTTCAACAAATGTCATGCAGCAGAAAATATCCAGCCTCGTTGGTTAGATTACCTGAAGAGCAGACTCTTTGTGTAGGAACATGAGATTATCTAGAGAAATAGTGATCATTCTTGTGGAACTTCTGAATCCAGAATATCCTGGCTGCAAATCAAGAGCACAAAGCCCTGAACTCTGAAAGTTTTGCAATCCATGCTATGTCCCTCTCGGTAACTGATAAGATTCCAAAACAGCAATTTAATCCCAAATCCAAATATTGTTTTGTTTATGAAATCACTGCAGGGTTGTGAATGTTCTGACATTTACTGTACTGAATTCTATTCTTTGATGTCCTAAGGCATTCGAAATGTAAGCACCACCCTAAATACTGTGTATGAGGAAGAGCCAAGATTTACTTCTATTGGCCTGGGGTAAAGATTGTCCAACCGTCTTGCAGAGAAACATGTGGTTACAAACATACCAGACGTTTGCTAAATGTCATAATCATGTGTGTCGTCTAATAAGATAACATCACGGCAGACAATGGACAAGGAAACTAGGTGGTTTCTGTGTCAGAAGTGAGAACATCAAACCAGTAATAGGCATATCCTTGAAAAATAAATGTACAAAAATGTACCAGGACAAACTGTACTAGGTTTACTGCTTAACAGACTAATCAGTAAAGGACGTGCCTTGTCAGTCAAGTCCAATTATATTGGGCACAAGATGAATATAATTATTCATTTCATCTGTAAATCCATAAAAGAAATCAAGTTGTCCATCTTGTTTGCCTATATATGAAACCTAGTACCGGGACAAGTTCTGGACCCCATGGCGCCCCAGGCAAGAATACTATTTGTCTGCCTGAATTTTTTTTAAATTCTGCCTGGTACCAATAATTGCTGTAAGTCCTGTCTAATGCAAATGTACTATCTGTAAACACAATTACATGACTTTATTTAATATACTATGTAATAAAATGTCACATTTAATGACAGGTCCATTTTAAGTGTATAATGTACCGTATTTCCCCATGCATAAGACCCTCCCATGTATAAGACCCTCCCATGTATAAGACCCTCCCATGTATAAGGGAGGGCCCAAAATTTGAAAAAAAATGTATTACAAGTTATTCAACTCAAATTTTATTCATCATAAAATTCATCCTTATCATCCCCATCACCCCCATCCATTAACTGCCCCTAAATTAACCCTAACGACCCCATCAACCATAACTGCCCCTAAATTAACCCCTAACGACCCCATTAATCATAACTGCCCCTTAATTAACCCTAAAGACCCCATCAACCATAACTGTCTGTAAATTAACCCTAAAGGCCCCATCAACCATAACTGCCCCTAAATTAACCATAAACACCCCATTAACCATAACTGCCCCTAAATTAACCCCCACCTCCCCTAACTTTCAGCAAATATTAATTTTATACTCACTGTTAGATGAGTTGTTGAGCAGTGTGGACGCAATAATGAAGGAGGCGGGGCCACTTGTCAATGTGACTGCAGGGAGGGGCTGGGGAGAAGAAAGGGGCGGGGCCAATCATGACTGCAGGGAGGGACTGTAAGTTGTAACTGCAATCTACAATCCACAATCTACAACCACAGTATAAGACGCAGTTTTTAGACCCCGCAATTTAAAAAACAAAAATGGGGAAATATGGTATTTGCCTTTATACTTTTAACAGAGGCTATTTAGGTAACTATAGTTAACTATTGCTCTATGTGGCATTAAGGGATCATTCTTATTAGTGAGGTAGTGTGGTTTTTTAAAATCCTTTCTAAGAATATTGAATTCAAAACTCTGCATATGGCCCCCATACCTTAACATTGCACAATGATACATTTCCAAGTTATGAAAGTGTATTGCAATGGTTCGCTCTCTATCTTTGCCATGTGTGCAAGCAGCAAGAGACCAAAAAAAAAAAAGAAGCAAACAGCAAAAAACCACAACCCTTAAATATGTGCAGTGCTTACAAAATAAACTCCTCAGAGTCTCTTGTTTTGTAAGGGTGTACTTAGTTTGTAACACATGGCTTCCCCATTTTGGCTTTATGTCTGTTGGATAAATTATGACACGGTGTAATATGTCATGTGTTGTTGTCCATCTGAGGTTGTATTTATCTAATTTCTGGACCTGCTAAGGAGCAAATGATTGTTGTCAATTCCTGATATGTAAAACCATATAATTCAAAGACGGTGTACTTTCTTTTTCACACAACTGTATATAGTTTATAAAGATCATCCCATCTCTTTAAGCCATCAATGTCTATGAGCTATGCAATTGGAGACATATTAACCCCTTAATGACAAAGCCTGTACATGTACGGGCTCAAAATGCATTGTTTTCAATGGGTTTAGGGACCGCCCATTGTCCTTAAGGGGTTAAATACATGATTTTAAGGCAAGTGCTGCTGTTAATAATGTTTGCAAAACACGTAACGCGTCATTGTACAGTGCATTGTGTGTATGCATGTATAATGACTTGCTACTTCACAAAGCCGAAAAAACAGGTGTTAAGTTGTGATATTCTAACTGTTAAAATGTCTGCCTTTGAACAGCAAAAGGCAACTGACCGCTTAAACTGTCATAGCATGATCTATTCTCAGGTATGTGCCCTCAGATCATGAGGGAAGGGTGATTTCTAAAAATACAACTCTTATGTCCTGATGCAGTAATAACGGATATTTACATTTCAAGATGTCCTTATGCCAAAAGTTGAAAACTAGTCTACGTATCGCATAAGTGATTAAACTGGAAATTCAAAACAATTGGGGGGCTTAACTCTTAAAGATTAATATGGTACAAACATTTTCTGACTTTACTCCAATGCTGCAGTGGCCTACCGAGGCTATTACTTGCAGTACCATGTTAAAAGCCATTGCTCTCACGCTGCAGGGATTTGTTAGGCGCTAGGTCTAGAAATAAACCTCTAAGGGCATAGCTTGTACACATTTCACAACTTGTCAAGAAAGAATTGTCTTTAGGGTGTACTTATTAACCAGGGAGTTTGCAAGATAGTTGAATATTTTATCTTCACTGTGATTGGCGTCACTATGGATTATAAAAAGCAAACTCTAGTAAGATTCACTAGCTGGAAGCACTAAGCCATCACTCAACAGTGCATATGTACTGTGAAAAGGTCTCTTACTGGTTTAACTATGTATTACACAAGCCATGGACAGCCATTTAGTCAGATGAAGCTGTATAAGTTTCGAACTTCATAAAGCATAGTAAAGTCTGGAAGTTGAAATGTTTATCGCACCCGAAAAGCCCTGGCTTAGAAAATGCGCTTGTGTGTATACAATTACAACCACAGACCCCATACAGGAACAGGAACAGAGTTGATTAGTAGCAAAAAGATTGAGGAAATAAGTATGAGAACATGAATTAAGAGAACAATGGGTTGAGATAAATATGGAGAACATCCTTTTACTGTAATTTAATGGAGCTCCTAAAGTTAAACACGTTCTAGGATTACAAGAGAAGGCTGTTTGGGGTAATATATGGATGTATTGACAAAGAAATATATTTGCAAATTTGTCATGTGAAATGACATACTAATCTATTCTGTTGGTGTGATTAGATTTATATTAATGATCTTGTTCCTTGATACTCTTTACCGTTTCCTTTGTGGAAATCCTACTTCTTTCTGACTGCCATATCTATATGGAAACAAAAGGCAAGGATAACAAACATGAATGAACTGATGGGATTCAAAATTGCAAAATTGGGTTCAATCAATAGGAACATTCTGTTAGTCACAAGGTTTTTATTTCTTTCCAGAATGAAACTTGTTAAATATAAACACGACAGTGTTTAATATTACCTATATAGTCTCTACGGTAATTTGCTGTTTACACCATGTGAGCCATTGTTTCTTATATACATGTCACATCTGGCTGACCAGCACATTTAAAGCACTGCCCTGCATTATGTGGAATGTAAAATGAATGTAAAGCAATACATATAATAAGCTATACATCCTGGATACTGCAAGAGCCTATATACATCCTATATACATCCAAGTAAATATTTCTCCCCACGAAAGTACATTTTGTTACTATTGTTTTTAAATATTGTGAAGAAGTTTGAATTTTCTATACTTAAGTGCCTCAAATAATACTGTTATGAAACTCTGTGTGTCTAACATTCTATTACCAACAATGAAATAAATACATATAACTCCTATTCTTCTGCATAACACCATCCTAAATCGCTTCCTATTTCCCCATAATATCTCCATTCCTGTGTAGCCTCTCCCTACGCCACTTTATTTTTATGGCGTGTAACTAAATCTCCCGGTTGGTACTAATCTTTAAAAGTCATTGTGTTTGCCTGCTATTATTGTTTCTGAATGATGTGGTTTCTTTGTCTCCACAGCTTTCTTACAGTGTTGTATCACTTTGCAATCACCTGAGTCGATCCCTCAAGAATAAAGTTTTGAATCCAGAAGATGTTAAACCGGTAATACACGCCAACATTATGGAAATGATGTGTTACGTTGCAGTGTATATCTCCAGGTGTAGGGGAGGTAAAGGATCAGAAACAAGCAGAATTTTGGTACTCCGTGAATAATCCATGAAGAAAATGCCTTAATGAGCCCTAAGAAGAACCAAACAACAATGTCTTCCTCATTAAAACCCCTTGCATTTGGCTCTGATAGGCAGAGGATGCAGATCAAAGACACTCTGAAGGTCCATCCAGACCTTGTGCATCTGTTTTTTACTTTCTGCATTTTAGTGCCAGAATAGGCTTTTTAAATGTCACGTGTCCTTTGTACTTTGTGCCTAAGCAATTAAAGATTGTACTCGTATTGTTTTTGAACTTTTCCTCATTAAAAAAAATGTAGGGCAAATTAGCAACATTTTTGTATGTGCTAATTAGTGCATTCTGACTCCCACATAACTCCTGTTCTGTCATATTACTGTGTGTATGTCATGAAATACTAGACAGATTCTTTTATGATGTGTTGAGAGTTAAAGTTGGGGGGTTGTGTCCCTTTTTAATTTGTGAGGCAAGCAGTTTTTTGCTTAGCAGGCAGCATCTCTGGGTCTACTTTTGCCCGCAGTTGCTCATGAATTGGGGTGCACCTGATGAACAGTCTAACATGCCATTACCGGTAATTGTATCAAGGGACCTTCATATTATTATTATTATCTTTTATTTATATAGCACCAGCAATTTACGCAGCGCTTCTTACTATACATATATTCAAAGGGTATGACAAAACAATAACTAACAGACTAAGACAAACCGATACATTAGGTAAAGAGGCAAGCTTACAATATAGATCATGATGAGTTTACTTAATGAACAGGGCTTAATAGATTATCCTGGACATTATTGGACATTGGTTGAATATTAGATTTTACTCGCCGTTGTAGATTTTTTTTTTTGTATGTGAAAGCATTCATGTTTTTTGTTTCAGAGAAATTGTGAAAGCGATGCAGAAGATGAAACAGTGAAGAGGAAACCTATACGATCCAGAAGAAGGAGCAGCACCTCCTGAGTCATTTTCATGCTGCAAAGGATTCCCACGAAGAAGGTCAATGATCTTCTGTGAAGGTCAGAGGAAGACAGGACACAGGAATGGAGGGATGCTGGGCATTCACATAGGACACGCCGCATTGCATTAATACATTTACTGTTCAACTATGTTAATTCCAAACTCAACTGAATATGAATGACTCATTAACAAAAATGTTTACATTGAAAGTCTTTATATTTTTACCATTTATTCATTTTTTCTCTTAAAAAAGTAAACTTTTTATCTTTGTTTATTGTTGGTAATGTTGCTATGTGTTTATTTAGAATATACTCATTATTTAGATATCGTCATAATGTAGATGGACATGTATTATAGTTAACAGCTTTCAAATAAATTATAACTAGTTGTATAACCTTTCCGTCTTCTTTTGTTCTTTAAATACTGCCTTAAGCTTTTTCAAGCCTGGATGTATGTGGTTAATGAACCTATATGGAATTAATTTATATACAAGTAACATACCAGCCCTGCATATCTGATCACGGTGTGTGTATTGAGCCAGCATTATCAAAACCGCAGAAGGGTGTGTATAGACCTTGCAGTGCCTTCCATCGTTAGCATTAAAATTATGAATTATGAAAGGGAGTGCCCAAACAGGTAATTAAACACTTTTAAGTGTGCCAGTGTTTGTGCTGAACACCAACTGATGGGCATTGCCAGCTCAGAGCCATTAATGTTGTCAACTGCAGATGGAAGATGGTCTGTAGACCCTCATAATGTTCACAGTCTACAATTCATGATCCCTATTCTGAGTTTGATCATGAAGTTGACTCGCATACCATGAACCTTCAGTTCACTGTTAACAGCAGTAAATATTTAGACGGATTGTTGAATCAAGTCCAAGACGGTCGTGTTGCTGAAAAGAAAATGTGCCTTGCAGGTAGTTGAACCATGATGGGTTAATACCTTTTTTTAAATGTCACAATTGGTAATGCTGGATTATTTTATCCATACAGAACCTGTGCTGAATAACAATAGCTAGTTGCTGAGGTTTTTAACTCACACCCACTATTATAGAATTATTGTTCTTCTCATTTGGAGATTGAAAGAACAGTAAATGACGTAATCAGTAGAATTATTATCCATAAAGAGAAGTATTTCTTGGCACGGAACCTTATCACATTTATCAGTATAGTCTCTGTAAAGCTCAACCCACGTACCTGTACTATAATGTAAGTCATACACAAGACAGGGAGGAAACCAATTCAACACGAAATTAGCTTATAATTAAATGCGATCCACTTGTGATACCTTTATTGTGCTATACTGCATCAAATTCATATAAAATTTGAATCCAATGTATGAGTTTTCTTACCGCATCACCGTCCTTTAACATGTGCCGCACATTGTAAAAAACCTTTTTTTTTCTGACATCAGCTGAGACTGAAAGAGAAATTCTCATGTGTCATAAACACCTGCACAGTTACATCTGATTACCGTACTTTCTTGTAATAAAAAAAAAGAACACTTTTGAGTTTGGAAAAGTTCCATTGTATAAGTAGATCCATGTGTATTGTCATAATTCATTGTATACATTCTGTTCCCTGTTTTATTGTGCTAAGGATTGTGTGTGCAGAGGTAATAACAATATGCCTTTCTAAGTAGTTAATCCACAAATTTATTTAAAGGTACATAAGAAAGGCTCACTCCCTCACCCTCTGGCTCTCCCCTATTTAAAAGAGCACCTTCAAACCCTATTTGATCTTTTCTTTAATTATATTAAGTTTACCAGACTAGAAAAAAAAGGACGGAGAATTGGGTAATCACAATGACATTCTGTTGCCTCCAATTGTAAAGGCGAACCTCACAATGCTTTTGTATTTAGTCATTGTCATTTTGGTTACAAGGAATATATATGTAATGTTTGTTGGAAAAGTCTTACAAATAGTAACTATCATTTTTTCTACATTCATGCACTTACATACCCATATTCCTCTGCAATTTGTGAAGCTCATTCTTATGACTTGGAAGTCTCTTGCATTTTTCAGTGGTATATTTACCTCTGGGGCCACCTTTGGTACCTAAGGCAATGCCCCCAGCCACCTCCATCTCTGTGGTCAGATCTGCGGTACACTAAAAGGCGCTTTAAGAAACTGAGTGCCACATCATGACGCCACACAGCCTTCATAACATAAATCGCCCCATTGTGTGGTGGGACACTGGGGGCCTTTGATCTCCCGAGAGGGCAATCTGCCCCCCCCTAAGTTTTGTACCAGGGGGACTGCCACCCTCCAGGACCTGCTGCCCTAACCCACTGCCTAGTCATCCTAGGCCAGAATTCATCACTGACAGATTACGTCACCCGTAATGCAGAATTCAATGTAATTGCTTAAATATTTATCCAGCAAATGGTGTCAAACGTTCTTATCCACGCCTTTGATGCAAAGGTAGCAGAATGCATCTTTATTTGTGACGATACTGTCTTCATATATATATATTACTTTTGGCATCAGCTCAGGATAGTACCATTCCTTAGTGTCTAAAACCCATCCAGGAAAGATGACACAACTGTAGGGAACGATGTCAATTGTACCAGGAAAACAGGGAGAAACCCATGCAAAACTTTGTCTACCTGCTCTTTTGCTTCAAGTAACAAATAAAGCATGATAAAATAGCAATACAACACCCGCCTCGCTACAAATCAGAAAACATATAAACTTGCCCTTTATAAGAAAAAAAAATTATTTGGAGGCAGGCAGATGACACAAATCTTTATTAGACAGTTCCCTCCTCACCTTTCACTATAGGTTAAGTTCACCTAAGAATATCCTGGAGGTGAATAAGGGGTTAGCCAAGATGAGCGGAAAAGTTACACATTGCCTAAAATCTTGGCTGGTAGATGTTTAGTAAATGAACAATTCACTGAGCACTCTCCCATCATGAGATTGTGCAAGCTGAAAGAAGGAAAATTCTCAGTTTAGCTACTAAATTACTTGTGTCATTAAGGACAACATAACAGAGGTATTGTGCCATAGAAATCTGGGGTGTCACAATAGTCCAATAGCCAAGGGTAACTTCCTTACCAAATTGTGCATAGGTATATTTCCTAATGTTTTACTGTACATTATTCATTTTCATAGCTGTATTTCATTGAATGTAGGTCACAATGTTCCCCTTCAATCGGGTTCATCTGTAAAAATGCCTTGTGATAATATTGTATATCATCTGAACATATCCCTGGTTAAAAGGAAAGCCTGATTCACAATTCAAAAGGGAATTATAGTAAATCTGCTCAGGTCATTAAGACATTTATGTTCATAAAATTTAGTACAATGTATTACGTCTAGTTTCAATTAAATAAATGGACTTAATGAAGCTTCTGTCTATAGCCGGTGGGTTTTTTTTATAAAATGTAATTGTTTTCAAGATATTTAAGCATTATGTTAATACATGTTACTATTTCTGCTTAATTATTATTTATCTAATCAATTTCTTGAGGTTCCCCCTCTATTTCTGTTTTAGAGGGGCAGGGCCAGCTTTATCTTATCATTTTCTTGTCTTGAAGTTCTCCCTAAGGCTGTCTGAACCAATCCACACCAATAAGCTTAGCAACTTAAACTTAGGACAGAAACAAAATAGTGAGGTGGGAGCCATGGAGATATTAGGAAATCTTGAAATAATTAGCACTGTTTTATTCTCACATATGGTTTTATATTACTAGGGTTACACAGTTACTTGTGTTTACAGAAATTACAGATCCACTTTCAAATATAGAGAAGGGAAGTGCTTGTATCTGTAGGGCTTCCGAATAAACGTGTAATGTGAGCGCCCTCTACTGTTTATAAATAGTATGGCGACTTCAATGATTAGTAAAGTGAGTCAGGGTTAGGATGCTGCTTTGTATGCCTCAATTATGTATAGTTTGTATACTTTTTATTTTAATGTTATTGTCTCCTTTTCTGTAGTAGTGCTACAAAATGTATAAGTAAAATAGTAAGTTACAGCGGGTTTTGTAAAGATCTGGCAATAAAAAGCTTTTTAATAAACGCTAGGGGGCAGTATTATACTACATAAAACTCAATGCCTTCTTAAATTCTGTTTCATTTCTTGCTTGAAAGCAGAACATTTCTGACCCGTTCAGTAGCAGCACAAATCCCTCAGGTCGAAATACATTGCTGCCCTTCACTAATGTTTTGGTAAAATCAATGCAGAAAATGTTTGACTTATATGAAAATGTTTACCCCGATTAAAAAAAATTATATATACATATACACAGATAAAACAAATATTTATATTACTTGTGTATTCATTTAATAGTGGGTTGAAACATTTAATATATTATGAACACTGAGAGCTTCTCCTTTGAGATGATCTGAGCTTGTGCTGAAAAATACCTGTAAGATTATCTCAAATTTATCAAATTTAGAGATCAAGGGTAACTCAGTCCTTCTTGCAAGCAAAGATCCCATGGGCTTAATGTGCCGTGAACAAGTTGAACTATATTTTACCCAATAGCTTGAAAATTACAAAATAGCAGGCTGTTTTTACCAAACTAATAAATCTCAGTGTATCATAAGTGTAGTTCATGGGAAACATTCAGTGGAAGGACAAGCTATTTATTACGGAACCTCCGGGAGCTTTTTTATTTTATGCTTTAATCTCAGTCAATTAGTTGGTTCTATATAATACAAAATATGTTTACGGTATGGAGTGCACTTTTGCTGGTGACACAAAGTTCCGCAAGAAAA
The DNA here is from genome assembly GCA_009364415.1 of Spea multiplicata. Taxonomy (NCBI): domain Eukaryota; kingdom Metazoa; phylum Chordata; class Amphibia; order Anura; family Pelobatidae; genus Spea; species Spea multiplicata. The sequence continues at coordinate 24,836,465 of VKOC01000003.1, forward strand.
TATATAATTCCCTTGGGAATAAATCAATAAAATTTTTTAGGTAACTTAGAACAAAGAAGACGCTGTGGTAAGTGCAAAATAAGACGTGGGGCATAAAAATCCAAAGCTAAGATGTATTCAGTATAATGTACTGTTAACAACATCAAAGGGACTGAGACTTTAGAGGGATCATCCTGTAACTTCAGCGCAGGGGCGTACCTAGAGTATTTGGCACCTGGTGTGGATCCTGTATGTCGCACCCCCCCACACACACTTTAAAACTGCATAGCTGCATGCTGGTACAGCATAACACCTACCACTATATACTGAGGCAGACATTGACGGTGGTACAGCATAACACCTATCACTATAATACTGACGGCCTGACATTGACGGTGGTACCAGCATAACACCTATCACTATATACTTGAGGCAGACAATGACACAAAGTGGTACAGACATAAACACCTTCATATATACTGAGGCAGACATTGACGGTGGTACGCCATAACACCCTATCAACTATATACTGAGGCAGACATTGACGGTGGTACAGCATGACACCTACCATTCTCACACTTACCAATCCATACTAACCAATCCACTCTCACTGAATGCTTTCCTACTTTTCCTCTGTCACTTTTCTCATTACAGCAGTCAGCTCCTTTTCCTCCTCTTCGCTCTTCTTCTTCTGTCTGCTTCCGGTCCAGAGGGCACGGTCGGCGGTGGCGCGGCTTCAGTATAACAGACCTCCGGCTCCCTTGAGTGATTTTAAGCTGGTTAAAGGGAGATGCTTGATCTCCCCAACCGAGCCTGCTCCTCCAGTGGCGGACATTACTGTCCGTCTCTGGAGGGGTGCCCGGTGCCGGCAAGTTGGCACCCCCCTGATAAGCGGCACCCGGTGCAGACCGCCCCCCCCGCAGGGACGCTACTGCTTCAGCTGCATTATCAGCCAAAAGCCCTCTGAGGATGCATATCACCCTCTGTTCTCTGCCTGAGCATGAGATGGATGGGCTCGTTGGCCGTAGAAGAGAGAAGGATGCCTGTGGAACCGCAGAGGAACTGACAAGCCCAAGCTCAGGTATTATTATTATTCTTTATTGTTTTATATAGCACCATCAAACTCCATAGGGCTGTACAATGGGTGGACAGGACATAACAAGTAGTATGTAACATAACAAGTTGACTTACAGAGACAGCAGGTGAGGAGAGCCCTCCTCAAACGAGCTTACTAGAGATAGCCTATTTTACTTGACTATTGTGTTGCACTTGCAGAGGTTCTGTTGCTGTGATGATTCCCAGTTTATTTTCTCTCCCTCCAATGCTGCCCTTTACAAAGTGCTCCCATCCAATGAACCCATCCAGGCCCATGGTAGGTTCAGCCCTGGAGAGCGGTTGGATAAGACATTAATACAAAAAGAAAAGATATTCATTTATCTATTACAATGTCATACCTCGCCTGAATTATTGCACAACAATGTAGACATTCTAGAAAAATTTCAAAGTAGGGGTACAAAAAGGAGTATGGTTTATAGTACAGAAATAATAAGTAAAGCATATATATACAAGTATCATGTATAGCTTGGGAGGCATGACAACAGTTCTTGACATCCTCAATTTTATTCAATTTATTTAAAAAGTACTCTGTCCTCCATGGTGTGATGATTCTTGCCACTGATTGGCTGCTTAAAGCAGCCAATCAGTGGCAGAAAAAGTATTACCGTTGAAATTAATGGAAAGGCCCAACCCACAGCGGAAAATAGTTGGGGGGCATGGAAGGTGCAAATATGTATAGGGTGACTTTGCAGGATCCCCCCATGCATTTGCAAAATGGTACCATGCAGCTATGAATTATAACGCATATGACGGCTGAAGCGTCCTTCTGTATAAATATTGTTTATTGTTTTCTATAGCACCATCAATGGGTAAACAGGACATAACAATTTCCCTTCCAGAAACAAGACATGAGGAGGGCACTGCTCAAAAGAGCTTACAATCTACAGATAAATATTTCTGTAACATTTTATGGAAAGATTTGGTCACCCAAATAGTAAACAACAAAACAATACACGTTCAACACAAAGAGTCACAACCCAGCTTACATATGTAAAGTTAACGAAGTGAAAGTATTGTGTAAGGGTCGGTAACCCCACTAATGTATTGTGTGATTTAACGCGCTACTGCTTCTGCTGCTACGAGCTTGTCTTACCGTAATAAATAAATATAATAAATAGTCAGTGTTGAGTAATCCTCATTATATGTCAAATACCCCTTGCATGAGCAGGGGTACGCAACACACCTGCCGTTAAGCTACATGGTTGCCCTCCCTCAGTAAGGTGTACACGGCGTGACAGGACTGCCACAGACCGAGCGCACCGCCATTCCTCGATCCCGAGTGCCATGGCGCCGCTCGGTGACAGCGCGCGCCCCTGCGCTCCTCCCTTTCCTGGGTGTATTTTGTTGTCTCCTCCTTTTCCTTTTTTCTTCTGACAACTGGGGTCGTTGCGGCTCAGATACATGGAGGCCTGAGGCACCGAGACACAAACAAGGCACCGACACCACGGTATGCGGCACCGAGACACACTGTGCGTGTGACACAAACAGACGCAACCGCTGACACGGCCAGGCCTTGCCGCAAAGTGACACCGACCGGCCTGTCACACACACACACACAGCCGGTAACAATCCTGCATCAGCACCTCAGGTACGGGGTGTGGGGCAGCTGTGGGTAGTATGACACAACGAAGGGGCAACAACTGGGTGTGTTTTTGTGAGAAAAAAATAAAAAATGACGCATAATGATGTGAGAAGTGGAGCTGTTTTGGGGTTTTCTGTCACTAATGTGACAGTTGTGTGTGTGTGTGTTTGTGTTACCACTATAAAGTCACATGAAGTGTCAGTTGTATGCTGTTGCTGTTGTCCCATTCATTATTTGAACTATGTGTATATTGGGGAAGGTGCCTGATACTTCACACTATGGGGTAATCTGCCAACAATGGTGGAATATCATTCAGTATATATACACCCTTTGGATGTGGGGCTAAATACATGCTTATAGCGATGTACACACGTATGTATTCTTAATGGCGGAGGCGTTTATATGTGAGGGTAACGCTCAGGTGTAATACCCGTTTGGGTACACAATGTAGCGTAATTGCCGTGCACGAGATGGACAGATGCATTGTGCACCTTGTAAGGCCGTGAATGAAACGGCACGGAAGGGCTATTCACGGTGACAATGCAATGGCTGACGGCAGCATCTTCTTTACAATTTGCATGAGGGGACGTCGTTAATCCTTGCAGAAATCTCATTTTCGTGCCACAATGCTCTGACGCCCAGTAGAGCTGCTCAAGGGAAAGTTTTGGTCCACCTTTTTTTATTCTGTCGCACCATATTGTATCTATTTCAGTTTGATATATATATTCGAATAATCTTTATGTGTGTATCTATGTCACGCTTCCACCGTCTACCCGCAGGGACTCTGCCAAGAAAAATGAGCCAAAATCTCTGGGTTTAATATTCACTAAAGGGAGAGTTGACAGGAGAGTTATGTTTTAGCTCCCATACATTATACGATAGGCATCATACCTATCCATCCCGTATAAGCTTCTTTTGAGTCTGAGAGCTTTAAACAAAAGTAAAATGTACTATTTTTTGTATTTTAAGAAGTCCAAATACTTCTACAAGGCGCTCTTGGTGGTAGGAAGAGCAAGCAGGATCAAAGTTCTAGATAAGGAGAATATATGTCAACTATATATATAAATGTTAGAAAAATGCTTATGTTATCATAAATATTATTGCTGGCAAAGACAGTAGAAAATGTCTAGTCTATGATATATCACGAGTTGCGCCAACATATCTACTAAGAGGCGTAACCTGCTTGAAAAGTAACCAATCAGAATGATGCATGCTATTAGAAGTAGATAAGGGGTTATATAAACCATGTAATCCAAACATGTAATGAGACAACGCTTCGACTTTTGTGTGTTGTGTGCCTTGTCTCGATTATGCGCATGATCTAAATAAAGAATTTGACCAACAATATGTGTGTGTGTATATATGAGATGCCTGGCCAAACGCATCGGGTTCAACAAGTGACAACAAAAAGCGCGTGTGTGTATATATATATATACATACACACACACACATATATACACACACACACTTTTTGTTGTCACTTGTTGAACCCGACGCGTTTGGCCAGGCGTCTCATCATGCCATGTCTATTGTTTTGCTTGACTTTGAAGTGTATTTTCGTGTGAGGACGGCACAGAGAAGTCGGTTTGCATCATGAAAAAGGCAGATATGTTTTGGAAATACAGAGCAAGGGAGGGTAATTCCTCTGCTATGTGTTTACGCTTTCATATGCCTCTTAGTTATTTTAGTTTAAAAAAGATGTGCATTCTATAGAAATCTAGGGGTAGAAACCAAATGGGTTTGCAAAGGATCCCATCAGGTATGATGTGTATGTCTGTAGTTGCCTTTTCTTTCGTTAAGGAGTCCTAGATGGGTACTAAAATAACATCAATATATTGTATGTCTAAGCAGTGATCTAATGACCTTGATGGCCACCCTAGGGCAGCACCCCCAACCTCACTTTTATTTATTTTCATTCTTATTATTAACACAGCTACACGTTTCATCTTTGTGTACCGGTTGTTGCATTTTACAGAAATGTGTTCAGTAAGTGTGAGCCCCGTGCTGCCCCCTTAAAGCTGTCCCTGATGCCCCTACAAAAGAAGAATATGCTTGCGGTGTTTAACGGAGCCAGCTCTGGATCTGACTGAGGGAGAGTAATTCATGTGAAGAGAGAAGCATTTACCTGGTCGGTGGAGAGAGGGGCAAATGCATTTAGGAGGATTCTGTAGAATCCAGCCATACGTTTGAAAAATGGACCACACAAAAATGACAGTGCGGCTATCATATGCATTAATGTGATGGCCGGAGTGTCCTTTTTAAATGGGATACACGCAACCTCTGGTGATCTAGGTGACTGAGTATAGAGGCGTACGCCACACACAGTATAGCTCTCTCTACGTACGTTCAGCACCTCCACGTTCCATCAGACTTTCTGCCTCATACACAACTCAATCAAAACCTCTCTGAAAACCCACTTGTTCCAGGAAGCGTACAACAACATTCCTTCCCATTACTCCCAACCATCGTCATAATCAAGCCATCTGAAAAAACAGCTTCCATCCAAGACGTCCTCTCCTGTTGTCTCGCTCCCCTCAACCACCGACTAGATTGTAAGCTCGCAAGAGCAGGGCCCTCTTCTCCTGTGCACCAGTTTGTTATTGTATGTGTTTGTGTTTCTAAATTGTTCCACTGACTGTAACAGCGCAGCGGAATCTGACGGCGCTTTATAAATAAAAGTAATGTAATAATCAGAGGATGACACCGTATCATGGGACTCTGTTACGCCTTTGGGATTGTTTGTAGTTATACACACAATTTATAGTTTCTTGGTTACTTGGAGGTGTTACACTTTACTTGTTCATTGTAATGACTATTATAACTCCTCACCTGTTGTTTCTGTATGCTTTCTGATTATGTTGTATACTAATTGTTATATCCCGGGTACCCTGAATCTGATGGTGCTGTATAAAACGATAAGTAATAATTTGTCCATTTTGTAATTTTAAGTGGTAGTAAAATATACATTTCCATACTTAAGCAAAAAAAAATGGCGGGCCTTGTGTCCTGAGTAAGAGGAAGGTTGCATGAAGTGCTAGCTCTGGGGTTGGAGGGCATACAGGAGTACTACCTAACATCTTGGAAAATTGTAGCGACCTCAGATTGGTGCCCGGATAGTTTCAGTGCTGAAAGGACTTAGAAGGCAGCAGACATATTTTGTTGTAAGCAATATCATGGGCATTAAGGAAGTTCTAGTGCTCGTGTCATTGACCATCTTTGCCTGGGAGTTGGCAAGTAGAAGAGCATCCTGGTACTTCACGGGTTGGAGTTTGAGGCTACCTTTGCCCACCAAGCATTTTGATTCTGCCTACGCTCTGTGCGGGTTAAATGGTTCTGTGTGCACAGAGGGGATGGGTGAAACATATTTTTTTATTTTTTCTTCCCATCTATCTATACACGTATCTGCACTAGACACATGATTTGGATGTAGCGTCTTTGAGATCCACATATGCACATGCATGAGCAGTTATATTATCCCGAGACGTCTTACATGGGAGGTTGGTGGACTGTCCCGGGTGGTGTTCCTCTTAGGGTTTATGTTTTTGTTGTCTTTTAACGTGAGAGGAATTAATTCCCCTCACAAGCGGCCTCTGATAGCAATGAAGGGGATGTGTTAATCACTTGGGCCCAAAATAGATTTGTGGAAATCCATAGACAACACAAGGGATTGTCTGCTAAAGTTGAAGATCTATACGAATTGCATTGGAATTGGATATGGGGTCATCTACTGGGCGGCTGGGCAGGTTGGGAGGATTATCCCCTCTGTTATATTTATATTATTTTTTCCTTTGTACTGTTAAATGCATATGCATTGGCTTTCATATTACTTTCAGATATGTAGTGACATGGGTGCACGGTTGCTTGTGTGGCATGTGCTGGCGTGTCTGTAACACGCTGTCTGACGTGTGGGAACTGTGTACAGGTACCTCTACTGTCAAAGAGCAAAAGCAGGTGGCTGGAAGAATTTGTTCATTTTCTTAACCATGAAAGATAACGATTACTACTGCTTTTAACTTTTCCTGCTTAGACGATTCTTGATAAGTGCTGCAAAATCGCAGTCCGGACAAAGCTTTCATTAAAAAGTTTTTTTTTTTTTGCTGAATATTTTCCCCTTCTGATTTAACTGTAACATGTTTTTGTCAGTAGAATGCAAATGACGGCGCTTTGGTGTGTTAAAGATAGTTCAAACCCCAGGTATAACACTTGAGCCTCATGCAAATCAGTAACGGCCACAGTGCAGATTCATTCATCCATAGGACGTTTACTATATGATCTGAAACTGTGAACTATGAAGTTTTAAGGAAGAAAAAAAAGGAAAACCTTTCTGTCTATAAAAAGCGCCAAAAGAATATTAAAAAGGAAAAACATGTATGACAGAAAAAATATAAGATATTTTTTTTTGTTACGTTGGCATCCTAAAACATGTCTGTCTTAGCTGGTCTCCCTCTTAACCGTCTCACCCCTCTACAATCCACCATGAATGCTGCCGCCAGACTTATCTTCCTCTCACATCGCTTCATCGCGTTACATACTACTTGTTATGTCCTGTGTACCCATTGTACAGCGCTACGGAATTTGATGGCGCTATATAAAACGATAAATAATAATAATATACAATCATAAACTAGGATGCCAGCTATCGGGTCTAGATGAAGCATCTTTCTTTTCCTTTAACCATTCTTTCACTCTTTTACTTAATAAATCCATTTCTCAGAAGTGTTAAAGAACCGCTAGAAGACCCCTTCAAGTGAATTTACTCACTCAAACTGGTCAGAACTGAGGGGTGGCTTTCACTAGTAAGGAGGTCACATGCCTTCATTTACCCATTATAACACCACCTTCCTGTATTATTATATACACATTGATATGATGTTGGCCGCCGTTCTAATTTATCCAAGTTCTCAACCAAATGTGTTCTGCATCGCCACTGATCAGACTGATGTGAAACTGTAAATATAGGCCAGAATTTTGGATCACTGGGCCCGCTTTTGCATGTAATGTTTCTTTCCAGGTCTTACGGCCTTGCGGTGGTAGCATCTTTTAATTTGTTTTCAGCTACGGAATTGCTAATTATCAAAGGTAAAATTTACATTAAAAGGGCCCCCCACCCGTTGTTTTTGTTGGTAGTAGGGTAGACAGCAGTGTGTGCTGAGTAGGTTTTTGTCCCATGAAGCAGATGTTCATGAAAACGTAAAGCTTTGGATGGGTGTTCCTGGTTTTCCCAGTGTTCGCTATAGTTGTGTTGCCTTTCCTAACTTATGGCAGTTGTGAGATTAGCTCAGGCTAGTACTGGCCCTAAGTGAATTCACTTAGTATTGCCACGCTTTTTGACACTGTGTGGCTTTGTAAGTGTGTTTGGCACCATCTGTGATATTAGCCTTTTGGCTAAGATCGGGTGGCTAGCTATGAGATGAGGAAAACTTGAAACTCTGGACTTACGACACAAGAGGCCTAAAGCATCATTTTTTTGGAGTGAGGGGTACACCTGGGAACTCACTGTTGATTCGGTCACCAAGCACACCAAACAGCACTTGAGCCCTCCCTTGCACTTCACTGGGCCAGCCTGGGGCTGACTAGAGCAGGTTACATTTTTATAATAACATCCATGGGCCGGGACCATAATGGCACACTGCACTTTTTGTTTGTAAACGTGTGCGTTTTTTTTTCTCGCACATCCCCTTGGAAATCTCAATGGCCCCCCTCCTCTTTGGAAAGGGACCAAGAAGAGCTGGTACTCCCTTGCCAGTGAGGAAAGGAAGTGGCTACAATACCCTTTTGGAGGTGTGTAGTGCCAAGAAGTAGATGATTGGGGACCTGGTGTTTTTCTGTCGCCTTATAATGACACAGTGACCAGGACCTCAAGCCTCTAATTAAATAGTATGCGTGGCACTAATATTTACTTATACTTGCTTGCATGATTGTGTCACATGTGAACGAGAACAAGCTTCTGAAATAGCAGAGGATTGAATAATGAGTTCAAGCTTAATGGGTATGTATAATTACTGGGTTATTTTATTTAAAAAAAAAAAAAGTGCACATATTACTTTCACCTTGAAAATCACTCTGACGACGCCATATATAGTTGCTGGGGAGAAACGTCAATATATAAATCTGTGGTCTGGGCTTCGTTACAAGCCCCAGCATTGCGGTAACTTTCAGGGAACTGGTCTCGTCATAACAGGACTCCTGTGTAAAATCGCCTGCCATTCTGCCACAAGAAGAAGATGGATTTTCCAATACGATCAAATTGTGTTTAAGGATTGATATAAGCAATCACATCGGTTTAGTAAATACGCTGACCTGTAAAAGTAGATATTGGGAAACAGGTGGATCCTCTTTAAGGCATCAGAACTTACACTACATTCGTTAGGGTCTGGTTTAGAATGCTGTGTCTCAGGAAGCCCCTACCTAGACAATGCCTACGATAAGCATTGACTGGTGGTAGGTATATCTACATTATTTGCTAGAAACCTGCAGATTCTGCTTTAAGTAGCAATGAGTTATTAGGAAGTTAACCAGAACATGAATTACCTTAACCTTTGTTTCCTGTTTTAAGGTGATACCGTTCATGCTATTCATAGACTTGAGATTGTACTTATAACCATTAACATCGTAGAGCTAGCATAAAATATGTTGCTTTATACAGTAATATAGGTTAACATTGTAAAAACCTGCTTTTATTTTGTTCCTCTAAACTTTCTTTATCTGCAAACCTGGAGGCTTCTTATTTGTGAAGATTTTTGCATTCTTCATATGCATATTTGAACTCTGTGCTGAAGAGATATATAAAGCATTCTATGTATTTTATGCACCCCCTCCCCCCATAAGCATTTGTCCCTTTCCCTACCCCCCCAGCAGGAGATGCATGTATGGCCAAATACATATCCATGCACTTGATATATGCTTGCCGCCAGTCGGCTCCAGCCCTGGTCATTTTTATTATTGTCTGGCTATTGTTTCACATTTGTTAAAATGTATAATTAAAGGCCAGTCCGGCTATCAAATGCACTTTTATTCACCCCTTAGGTGATCATGGTGTCCTCCTTGCATGGGGATGGGGCAGTTCTGCAGCCTCGCCATGCATCAGCCACTTCTCCTTCTTCCCTATTTGCTGTGTGAGAGTTGCCCACATCTTGCAAATTTGCAATTGAAGTGCTTTCACGCCACTGATTGGCACTGATCATCTGACTATGGAGGAAGCTGCAGCGATGTATCTGCAGCTTCTCTCTAAGATAAGCACTTTAAGTTTATTAAAATGTTTTATGTTTGAGGAATGCATGTTAAGGTATGTGCAAAGTACTTTTATGTGCGTTTTTTTGTGAGGCTGTCTGGGACATCCTACTATCCCTTTAAAAATTGTTTACTATTTCTGCAGTGCTTTGTAAAACTAATTTCATGTCATCTAAAGCTAGTTCCTCTCCCAGCGCATACTGGATCCAACTGACCTTCCCTGCCACCTCTCTCCAGTTCTTGCCTAAGGGTTACATCGTCTGAGCACGTGACTCTAATGCGTTTTAATCTGCTGTGAGAGTTAAATGACTTTGCGTTTCGGCTCTGCAGCGAGAATCGTGTCAAATGTGCTTCTCGCTACCTCCCTTTAAAAATATTTTATTTTTATATGCTGTTCTGTGTGTTGACATATTTGAAGTTTGAACACCTGTTTACTGTGTCTTTTCTGATTACTGGATTCATTTTCAATTGTAAAGGTATCAAAAATTCTTCCAATAAACAAATGCCAGAATTTACTGCCTTAAAGTGACATTTTTAGAGAGTGAATCTAAGGTAGCCGTTTGGTTGCTCTGATGAAGTGAAAATTCATAATGCTAGTTTAGTGTCGCGTGCCTGCCAAATAGGGTGTGAATGGTTCATTGGATGAACATCTGATAATCAGAAGCAGTGTCACTTTATGTGGATAGGATCCAGCTGACATGTCATGCTCTATGTGTTGTTTACAAACTGCCTGTGCTGTATTAAACATGTCTGACGCTGGTGTGTCTATATTAATGAGGACCCTACTAAATTTAAATAGACAAAATGTATGCAAGATCGGTGTTGAGAAGAATATGCATAATTATCTCAACCAATATTGTATTCCATAATGCATATTTTTTAAATGTAATTTTACGTCATATAGTATGGTTATATCATACCTCTGTGTTTTCCATACCTGCCGAAGCTGAATTAATTAATGTTGGGTGCATTACGATTAAATATGTCATGTATTATACTGTCCCATGCTTCTCATCTACCTAGGCATCCTACATCTCACTCTGAGGGTAAAGACCATCTGATATACCCTTACTATGCAGACTACTGCATCTCTGGCCCATGGCTACTGAGTGCTGTTGGTGTGTAACCTCAAGTACGCAAGTGTGGGAGGTAAGAATAATGTTTTACCTGGTAATCTGTCATCACTATTTATTACACAGCAGGACATTTATTGTATTGTTATTGGTGGGTTAAAGCCAACTTTATAGAGGATGCCTACAACACAATTTATATAATGCAATGTATTGTGTGTATACTTGTGGAACCATGCCAGTGAGTCCACTTGGTTCAGTATCTTTTCAGTCTATTTCAGCATTTTTGCTTGCCTTTGATATCTCTCCATTTTAATATTCTTTGCCACTCTAACTTTCTGTACTCCAACATCTTGTTCTCTTTTTTCCACTCTTTTCTCAGGAGGACATATGGCAGTAGACTAACCAAATATGGCTGGCATGATGCCTCCGGTGAAACTTAAGTGGCTGGAGCACCTGAACAGCTCCTGGATCACAGAGGACAGTGAATCCATCGCCACTCGGGAAGGTGTCTCTGTCCTATATGCCAAGCTAGTCAGCAACAAAGAGGTGGTCCCTCTGCCCCAGCAAGTTCTGTGCCTCAAAGGACCACAACTGCCAGACTTTGAACGGGAGTCCTTGTCATGTGATGAGCAGGATCACTACTTGGATGCCTTGCTCAGTAGCCAGCTGGCCCTGGCCAAAGTGGTGTGCTCAGACTCTCCCTTTGCTGGTGCACTAAGGAAGCGATTGCTGGTTTTACAAAGGATTTTCTATGCACTGTCCAATAAGTATCATGACAAGGGCAAAGTGAAGCAGCAACAGCACTCGCCCGAGAACAGCTCAGGCTCTGCAGACACTTTGTCCATTAGCGAGCGACCTCGCTCCAGTACAGATGCCCTGATCGAGATGGGTGTGAGGACTGGCCTGAGCTTGCTCTTTGCCTTACTAAGACAGAGCTGGATGTCTCCAGCTGTTGGGCCTGGCCTGAGCCTCTGCAATGATGTCATCAGAACAGCCATTGATGTGGTAAACTCCTTGCCCCCTCTCTCCCTTGCCAATGAGAGCAAAATTCCTCCCATGGGACTCGACTGCCTGGCACAAGTAACCTCCTTCCTGAAGGGAGTGACTGTTCCCAATTCAGGAGCAGATACTCTGGGCAGGCGTTTGGCCTCTGAACTTCTCTTAGGTCTGGCTTCACAGCGTGGCTCCCTCCGTTACCTCCTGGAATGGATTGAGATGGCACTGGCTGCTTTTGCACTGGTTAATGAGACTGATAAGAACAAAACACTAACATCACAGGAAGGAATGATCAGCTGTGACTGTTTCATGAGCATCCTTCAGCAGATGAGAAGATCATTGGTAAGCTAAGATGCTGCAGTCCTACTCTTTTATCTGTTTTGTTCTGTGTCGACATGACTATAACCACATGTGAGATAGTGCTGGATGTAAAGCTCATCAGATTTCCATTCCAGGAATTAAACAGTTCACCTCATTGATTGCAGTAGTAAAAATTAAGTAAATTAAGTCAAATTATGTAGTAAATAGTCTTATTGTGTTAGCAAAAAGCCATTGTACATGTACTTTGATCTGTTGAGGTACTGAGCATGCAGGGTATTGAGGAGGGGTGACTGTAAATAAATCCTCCATATACATAGGTAATTTCACATATCATTACTCAGTGATGGAGCAGTAAAGTGAAACCGCATTCACCGCTGCTCTGGCTTCCACTTCTTACCTATTTATAGGTCTGGGAACTGGGCTGAAGCATTCCATGCCTTTCCCACATTTATACAGTGCAATATTGTAAGGGTGGTTGGGACATTGATAGGGGAAGAATGAAACCATGCTTTTGTTCTTTAACTGATGGGAAACAAAATAAGTTGGAACCAGGCTTTCTTGTTGATCACTTGTCAGTGTCCTATAACCGTGTGCAAGGCAAATACACAGTATACCTTATACAAGCACAAAGCCTTCTGGTCTTTTCTGAGGCCATTATATCTTCCCCTGTGCATATTCGCACCAGGGCACGTAGAAATCTTTATTTTAGTGATGGTGCTTTAGAGTTACATGGATGGAGCTGGTGCGTTATCTAGCAATTGTTAAAGCCAAAGGTCAGAGTACATGAGATTTTGTGTGCATGTCCTTTGTATGAGGGCAATATGATCTAAATGTGTTATGTGCCTGCTTTTGTATTGAACACTGTGCTCCATCTAACCAGTCTTGCTTGTTCTTCCTTTGTAGGGCTCAACAGGTGACCGAAGTCAGTGGAGAGAACCAACCAGGACATCAGATGGCTTGTGCTCCCTATATGAGGCTGCTTTATGTCTGTTTGAAGAGGTAATGACGTTCATTGTCTGTCACTCCATTATAAAACGTGTGAATGTGTATTTTTAACAAGCTCTATATTACTTTTGGATATTGCCGATCCCTTACTGGTGCACCAGATGTTAACAGCCCCATCATCCTTTCCCAGGTGTGCCAGATGGCTTCTGACTATTCCAGAACCTGCGCCAGTCCGGATAGTATCCAAACCGGAGAAAGCCCTGTGGTGTCAGAAACCTGCGAGGTGTATGTGTGGGGGAGTAACAGTAGCCATCAACTAGTCGAGGGGACCCAGGAGAAAATTCTGCAGCCCAAGTTGGCCCCTTGCTTCTCTGATGCACAGACAGTAAGTGTCTCGGTGTATTAAATGTATTGTATGATGTCCATTTTTAACATTATTATATTTACCTCTTTATCTACTCTGGAGACTTGGATGGGCACGTGATGTTAAGGGAAGTGAGCTTCTGGTAGGCAGTTGAATAATTATGTATGATTTGATACACAATACAAAACTAATACAAGAAGGGAAGTACACCATAAAAAGCATATATTTTCAGATTTTGGAATGGTGCTGAAATGACGAACATATACATACAACAAAGCAAGGAATCACTGCTGTGTGTGCCGATTCCTGAAGGCAGCTGACCACCAGTTGGGCGACCGATATGTAAACAGTGTTCAGTATTTTCAATTGGGTACAGGGCTTAGTTCACTTAGAAGTGTGTTTTCTGCAGATAACTTCCAGAAAGCCTTTGAAGTGTCTCTCCTTTTCAGACTCATGAGTAAGGTGGAAACTGTGCTAGATGATTTCTAGAGTTGCTCTTCTCGTGGCAAATCCGATGGAATGGGTTTCTGCTGAGCTGTTATCTCAATGTACCCATTGATGAATATTGAAATAGTTCTTTTTTTAAACTCTCTTTGCACTTGAATGCACCCTTAAGTTCGCTACATGGCTTATGTTATTTATGTGAATTTAGTAGGGACATTTTTTTAACTTTATTTATATATTTTTTTGCAGATCGAAGCTGGACAGTATTGCACTTTTGTAATATCCACAGATGGATCTGTTAGGGCCTGTGGAAAAGGCAGCTATGGACGACTGGGATTGGGTGATTCCAACAACCAGTCCACCCTGAAAAAGCTAACCTTTGAGCCACACCGCTCTATCAAGAAAGTTTCCTCTTCCAAGGGTTCTGACGGACACACACTGTCGTTTACAACCGAGGGGGAAGTTTTCAGCTGGGGGGATGGCGACTATGGAAAACTAGGCCATGGAAACAGCTCAACACAGAAATATCCAAAACTTATTCAGGGGACACTACAGGGAAAGGTGAGTGATTTTGTTATTGCTATTACATAAATGATGTTGCTTGTTAAATATATATGTTAAATATATACTAGCACTAATGCATTTTGTTGATCTGGAGTTGTATCTCCATTTTAAGGCTAGAAGGCAGCACAATATATTAAAGTGCACTTTTAAACTTCACCTTAGCAATATTTGCCAGGTTTGCAAAAAGTTTTTTTTTTTGTGAAATTTCTTCCAAATATAGATGCATTTTATGATCACATTTTGACAACTGTATTTTCTGGAAAGCACCAATATCATGCAGAACCTTATATATATATTGAGGATTAGGGAGCCATAGTAAAATAAGTAAAATACGTAGAATACGGCAAATCACTACTTTAAGAGATCAGTTATGCTAATGAATGATAAGTGAAAATGAAAGAGAAGGAATTGTCCCGCATCAAGGCGATAACGAATATTAACAGTTTTTTCTTTCTCTCCACCTCACATGTGTTTATTTTTTATCACTCAGGTTGTGGTTTGTGTGTCAGCTGGTTACAGACACAGTGCTGCAGTCACAGAAGATGGAGAGCTGTACACATGGGGAGAAGGAGATTTTGGCAGGCTTGGTAATTAATGAGTACTTTGCTTCCACAGCCTACAGACACGTCTTTCTTGCTGAAATCCGCAGAGAACAGCTGTCCATGCTAGTTTTATTGACAATAAACACAATAATTTTTAAGAAACCAGTAAGAAAACTGGGAGTGTGCCGCTCTTGATTAAAGGAAACCTTAGCTTCCTCATTGCGGTGTAGTTAGTGGGTAATGTAATGAATCAGACACATATATATATATATATATATATCAGAGTATTGCAGAGTATACGGTGATACCTTTTTTATTGGACTAACATAATATTTAAGACATATATATATATAAGAATCATCATGCAGATCTTGAAGAAAGGAAGTTAATATGGCTTTCATCATGATGAACAATTTATTAAAAACCCTTTTCTGAGAAGACTCTTGACCACATACATAAAGCCTTTATATTCTTAAGGACAGAACTTTATTTATTTATTTATTGAAGTTTTTCAACTTCATAGAAAAGGGAAACGTGTGGTGTTTGGTTTGGTGAGGATTATTTAATTCCCTGTCACGTTAACTGATATCAATTCACTGATTTTTTTTTTTGTAATTGCCTGCATCTGTGTATAACCTATTATTTTTTATGGTTCAATAATACCATGACAAGATATAACACTACTTTTTTTTCTCTTTTTCCTTTAGGACATGGAGACAGTAATAGTCGAAACATCCCCACTTTGGTGAAGGATATCAGTAATGTTGGAGAGGTATCCTGTGGAAGCTCCCACACCATTGCTTTGTCTAAAGATGGCCGAACTGTCTGGTCTTTTGGAGGAGGTGATAATGGTATGTGCACTTTGTCCAACATGTTCCTTACGTTGCATTAAATTCTTAACTGAAAATTAATGTGCAGTGGAGATCATGCCTGAATGACCACAGTTATTATTTACAACCTACAGGGATTGGGCATCCGCTGTTATCCCGATGTCTTGGTATAGAACTGTTTTTGCCTTTCACCAGATAACTCACATTGATATTTCTTGTAGTATAAGAGTTAATTTGCTCAGTTAGTCCTTTTTTTGTTTATTCTGAATAAACACTCTCTTTTCAGGCAAGTTGGGTCATGGTGACACCAACAGAGTGTATAAACCAAAGGTGGTGGAGGCCCTACAGGGAATGTTCACTCGGAAAGTGTGTGCAGGGAGTCAGTCCTCGCTGGCTTTGACATCTACTGGGCAGGTATGTCAGGGGAATATATTTGGTGTACACACTGACCCTCATCCATCTATCTAATTTGTACTTTTTCCCCTTATTCATCCTCTTGATTGCTCCTATTCTCTTTGTCACGCCATATCATCTTCTACCTGCTACCCCTTTTCAGTACTCCAAACAATACACATAATATTACAGTAATCAGTTGTGGATACAAAACTGTTTTGAACCTCCAAATGCATGGTATTGCTTGTACGTGACACAGTCCCACTTATATGTGCTGGTTTTACATTAAGGTCTATGCCTGGGGCTGTGGAGCTTGTCTGGGATGTGGGTCATCGGAAGCAACTGCTCTTCGACCCAAACTCATAGAGGAGCTGGCTGCCACCAGAATAGTAGACATTTCTATAGGAGATAGCCACTGCCTGGCTCTATCACATGGTATGTGTTCTTCTATTCCATACTGTACATTATGGTTTTGCCTGTTCATAGCAGCCACAAAATGTACTTTACAGTGTTCTACATAATGTAGTTCATTGGGTTTATATGTCACCTGAGCCCTATTATTTAGTAGGTTTACACTATAATCACTGTATCCTATTGTGTAAAATTACTTTCATGCTTATTTAGAGCCTGTGCCAATACACAAGCAACCAGAAGGAAAGAAAATAATATAAAACCATTTCAAAATTTTCACTGTAAGGGTTTTTGAAAGACATTTCAATAAAATACTTGCTTTCCAAGAATTTTGCTGTTCTTAAATATTTAAGAACAGACAATTTCACACTGTATCTAAAATACAGTTACAAATTGATTTACTTTTGTCTGCCCACTGTATACATGAAATACAAATGCCTGAATCAAAATCATTTGGCAAGAAGGCATACCCACGAACCATAAGTTACATTTTGACTAAACAGAACAGAGTTGTCCTTACATTAAGCTAAATTGCTGTTAGATGAAATTAATTTAGCCAAATTAACTATTATTTATGTTACTTGTTACAGTTACTCTCCAAGGTTATCCTTTATTAACAATGGAATTTATCTTATCTATAGTGTCACTTCATTGTTTACTGTATCTACATAATTTACTGTATAAACATTTCTTTTATGTGTTGACCTTAACCATAGACCCAATGCCCTTAGATGTTATTGAATGCTTTTATGGAAATAATTTGATTGCATTGACACTTTCAGTTCAAGAATTTCATTTTTGGCATCTGCTATGTGTTTGCCACTTATTCTGTTCAATTTTTGTACTTTCTCAATTGTTAGATAATGAAGTTTATGCTTGGGGTAACAACTCAATGGGACAGTGTGGCCAAGGTAATTCAACTGGCCCCATCACAAAGCCAAAGAAAGTAAGTGGACTGGATGGAGTAGCTATTCAGCAGATCTCGGCAGGCACCTCACACAGCTTGGCATGGACAGCTCTTCCTAGAGACAGGTAAATACCCTTAAGAGTAATATAGTACATATTCTGGCAGAATGGATGGAATTAGTTCCTCTGACATTTGAATTCTGACTCTAGGCAAATTTCTCTAAAAGAGTTCTGTGTTCTGTTTAGCGAGAGGCTTACAGCGCGTGTAAGGCTATGTGTAAAAGTTTCTACTAGGAACCAGTTGGGCATGGTCCCGCTGACTGCCACCTTTAACTACTTTTTGAAGTATGCACCAGTGTGTGTGTGTGTATATATATATTATACCCTCTCTCTCTCCCTCCAACAGAGTGTATAAGCCAAATGTGGTGGAGGCCCTACAGGGAATAAATATATATCTTTTCTTTCTCGTTTTTCGTGACCCTAATACAGTCCCCATGTGAATGGGCACTCTCAATACACCACTATTTTATAAGGATATTTCAATATTTTTAACCGTTTCATTTCAGGCAAGTGGTAGCATGGCATCGGCCATACTGTGTTGATCTGGAAGAGAGTACCTTCTTCCACTTACGCTCTTTCCTTGAGAGATACTGCGAGAAAATAAACAGTGATGTACCACCACCGCCTTTCCCATCTTCCAGGTATTATTATTTTGTGTTCATTTTAAGAGTTCTTTCAAAAGACATATGGTATGTCACGTGTATGCTACACACGTTTTGTGTCCATGCTTGAGTGCAAATCAAAGTGTGTGATCAAATGTGCAGTGAAACTGTGTTTCCACTCCTATAATTTGCTACAGATGGAAGGTATAGTCTGAAACACATGTAAAACCACATACTAGAACATAAAGATCATACTACTTTTTTGTTTTAACTGTTTCACCTAGTCTTAGAAATTATACATAAATATATATATTTAGAATATGGTAACATGCTCTCATCTTTATCAGGATTATTTAATTATGTAAAAGTGCATTTACTGGCCATGTGACATTAGCAGCTGCTAAAAATGGGGCTTCAGACCCATTAAGATTGCGATGTGAGTGAGGGAACTGGTAACTAGGGAGCAGGCATTACTAAGGGCAAAACAAAGAAAGGAAACACCAGAGATTTTAGATATGGAAAGAAAGACTGGAGAATCAGCAACCTTCGCCTTCCTAGTGAAGAGCACAAAATACCTAATTGGGTGTGGGGAAGTCTTATCAGTGTACAGTAGACTGTATAGAACTAACCCATGAGATAGCTAGAGGCATTAACTTTTCATTTAATTATCTGTCATGATTGACAACAAAGCAAAATACATAGTTGTACGTGCTTTAATATATATCTGTGTGTATATATATTTATATAAATTTATATAGTAAACTGTACATGTAATCAAAGCTTATTTTGCTGGTTATGTCTCTTATAATGTGCTTAATGGATATGCAGCTCGGCTGAAGTTAAGATGTTTAGTCTTGCATTGCATTACTTATTTTGCTTGTGCTCTGATGAAAGACAAAGGAAATCATTCCAGAAAATAATATATATTATTCTGCAAAAGAGCAGTGCATGTATTTTGTCACTAACCTTCACCCCTTTCCTAGAAGAGTCCTGATTACTTAAGTAATCATAACTTTTACTAAATGGCTTAGTAAATCGTTATGTTTTATTGTCTTTTAAATCAATATAATGAAGTTTAATCTGTTGATAGTACAAAGTGATCAGTGTGTGGAGGTCAGTTAGAATGGTAATCATGATGTCATTGACCTCTATATATTTGCTATTTTATTTTTATTTTAATTACACGAGGAGCTATAGGTCTTGTGGTGGTTCACGGGGATATGTTTGTGCAATTATTTCAGGGAACACCACAACTTCCTAAAACTCTGTCTAAAGATGCTCTCCAACCATCTGGCATTGGCCTTGGCGGGAGGAGTTGCCACCAGCATCCTGGGGCGTCAAGCAGGACCCCTCCGAAATCTGCTCTTCCGGCTTATGGATTCCAGTGTCCCAGATGAAATACAAGAGGTGAGATCGTTATGCTTAAGATGGATGTAAACTCCATGCTTTTTGTGATCCTTTAATATGCAAAACCGAAACAAGGAATTATTTTAAATAAATTATTCCCACATTTGTTGACCTTACAGTGTTAGTACATGGAATATGTTAGTTGAGACATTGGAATAAGATAGTAGAATAGTATGCTTAGTTTTTGAGTGAGTTGCATTATACAAATAAACATTCGGATAAAATACTAAAGATAACCTGAGTTTCCACATCTCTACTCATTGTTTTCTTTCTTTTTCTACAACTAATTTTATAATAATGTATAGATCTATTGTAGCTTCTCTAATCCTTGAAGGCTAATAACATTTTTTGTCTTAGATTGTCATTGAGACTCTTTCCGTTGGAGCAACGATGTTGCTTCCACCTCTACGGGAGAGAATGGAGTTACTGCATTCACTTCTCCCCCAGGGACCTGACAGATGGGAAAGTCTGTCCAAAGGCCAGGTAGGGACATGCGAACAATAAGTGTCTGGATTTGTTTTAGGAGTTGTGCACTGCAGACATTTCTCTATATGGTATCCTGTTTACTGAGTTCTTGTGGGTATTTAAGCTTTTATTTTGTGAGGTCATAGGTTTTATTTCATTTTATTCCAATAAACGTACTTTATATGTAGACCTGATGGCCGCCTTTGTCATTTGTGTCTTCCCCTTGCTCAGACACCACACCCAGCTTATAACTAATGAAATCCTTTTCACTAAAGACCTTCACGAGTCAGAGACTCTCTCTGGTTGATTAAGACTGATCCATACTATTGTCAATATGATATGATATGCTAAGATAACGAAAGCTAGGACACATACACATTACAAACAACATTGTAAAAATGTAAGGTAAATTGTTTTGAAAGGGAAAACAATTGTTTAAAAACCTTTGTGTGTGTTTCTAGATGTCTAGCATGCCTTCGATCTGCAGTATCTGTTCACTTATGTGCAATAACTGCTGCTTTTCCTTCTCAGAGAATGCAGCTGGACATCATCCTGACCAGTTTGCAGGATCACACGCACGTTGCATCGTTGTTGGGATATAGCTCCCCATCCGACTCCTCTGATATCTCATCTCTGCCTCTTTCATACGGCTCAGTCTCTGACCCCACACAGGGAAGCCATCCTGATACTCACTTGGCTGAAATCCTCATGAAGACTCTCTTGAGAAACCTTGGCTTCTATACAGTGAGTTCTGTTTGACTTGGAGCTGACAGTGCTAGAAATCTTTCCAGATTCAGTTTGATTTCTAGGTAGATCTGGTGTAAGGTCGCAGTCTTTTAAAATAGTGTGTGTACGCATGTATGTTTAGATAATATATAGATAGTATTATGTAGAGCAGAGCATGGCAAAACCCATTCACTTACACAAAATGTTGGCCATTCTCTTTTATAAGTCCACGGAGTGCCAGATCTTTTATGCAGGCATACCTGTGGGTCGATGTGTATAATATATTTAGACACAGAGGCACTTTAGTCCGTTACAAGATACTTCTATGTCTGCAACACATTGGTGCTTTAATTTGAATAGGGAAGTATGTATATGTATATAATCTCTCTTTTTGTTCTCTTCAATTTAGGATCAAGCATTTGGAGAGCTGGAGAAGAACAGTGACAAGTTAATTGTTGGTGCATCCTCATCGGAAAACAGCCAGCCAGCCCATCTTCATGAGCTTCTGTGCTCCCTGCAGAAACAGCTATTGGCGTACTGCCACACAAATCATATCAGTGAGGTACATGGCCAAGGAAAGACGGCTTCAGTAATTCTGTAAAGAACGCCAATGTTTGTGTTATTCTGTAGCTGTTTCCTACTGAAACTAGAAGTAGTCAATATTTCTTTATTTCAGTAACTTAGTTCACAATATGAGATGTCGACTAGTATATAGCTAGGACCAGAACAGCCATCCCTTAAACAGGAGTAGACTTTGTGTGGCTATTTATTAAGCGTCCTGCTCTATAATTGGGTTCATAAGCCTATGCTTTTCGTTGATCCTCTGCCATCCCTCGGTTGTGTGTTTATTGAACTGACGGTGCTGACTCTCTCACTCAGAATTCCAGCAGCGTTGCTTTGCTCCACAAGCACCTCCAGCTCCTTCTCCCTCATGCCACAGATATCTTTTCCCGCTCTGCCACTTTGCTGAAGGAAAGTCCATGGAATGGGAGCGTAGGGGAGAAATTGCGTGGTACGATTTCCTATATTTACTTTATGCTCTGTGTTCTAAAAAATAATCACCTTCTATTTGCTGGACCACAATCATAAACCATATCAATAGCAACATAATTATTAATAATTAACAATTACAATGTAAAGTATACATGCATTTATAATAGACCTTCTGTTGGTGGTTTTAGAGTCCTACGTTTCCTCGTCACACTGTATACAAATGAATATATGAAGCAGTGGGTTAAAGCAAGTTAATGAAGCCAGTAAATAAAACTAGTATTTTGACATATATATTTTTCATTGTAGTCTGCTCAATGCACAATAAGTGAGTCCAGGAGTGGTTAGTCCTGTATCCTCTGTTTTCACTATGGGCCCAACATTTGTGTAAATTTGTCTCTCTACAGATGTAATCTACGTGTCTGCAGCTGGTAGTATGCTATGTCAGCTTGTTAATGCCTTGCTGTTACTGCCGGTGTCAGTGGCCAGACCTCTTCTCAGTTACCTTTTAGACTTGCTGCCACCACTAGATCGGCTCAATAGACTCTTACCTGCCGCTGCTCTTTTAGAAGATCAAGAGTTACAATGGCCTCTGCATGGTAAGGACTCCTGCTCTATACATTATGCACCGCACATGTAACCAATTAGGTACTATTTGAATACAGTTGTTATCCACCTGAAATAGTTTTGTGGTCTCATATCTTTAAAATGAACACAATTGGGGTTGTTTTGTTACACAGTACTGTCTTTTTGATGTTATGTGCAGCGTGATCAATTAAACAGTTAAAAGGTTACTGGGAGTACAACTGAGCAGTCAGTATTTTAGATTATACTGTATTTTGTAATCAGTTTCAATTTACCTTTAGCCCTGTGTATAACATTTGGTGTCATCAAGTTTATCTCACTTGGTGTGGTAAGTTTGTTCAAAAAGCAGTTAATAGATCAATGCTTTATTGCTCCCCTTGTGTTATTTCTTCACTTTTACTGAATCTGTCATCATGATTTTGAATGAACTTGACTGAACTTTACTGGGGTAAAATTGAATTGAATTGAATTGGAAGCTGTCGGCTTTACAGTTTTTAGCACAAGTAACTTTATTGAATCATTTTTATGTCTTACATTTCTTCTTCTTACCTAACTTTACAAATGCTACCTGAATCAATCAACAGCAATCGGCAATATCCCAATAGAGAGCAGAGGATTTAATGATGAGAAATCGTGATTAAAATAAGCAACATACACATATAAAAAAAACCCACATTATGTGTATACCATGGGAGCGGCCATTCCATTTCTCTAAATCAGCATGATTATTTCTTGGGTTTATTTATTTTATAGAACTGTAAAATGTGGCATTCAGGAAAAATGACCAATTCTCTTTATAAAAAAAATAAAAAATTGCCACTTAAGTGATTATAATGATATTATAGCATGTGCTGTCTTTGTTTAGTAAGATCATTCTTGATCACTTATTGTTTATCTGTGTATTGCTTTTGATTAGGCGTGCACAGCAATTCAGTTCTTGGCCTTATGTTGCAGTGGTGTTTATGTAAATTGTATTATTGTTAAGTTATATAATCAGTAACACAGGGATATGTAAAAATCAGCAATGCCTGAAAGCAGTCATGTTTGGCAATTACACAGTGTGCTATTAAAATATAAATGAATATATATGAAGTTTCTGCCGGACAATGCCAAATCGCACATTTTTTCCATTTTCTTTGCCTCTTCTGCAGGAGGACCAGATCAGGTTGACCCTTCAGGTATTCTCTTGCCCGCCCCCGCTCAATCATGGGTTTGGCTTGTCGATCTAGAGAGGACAGTTACGCTGCTGATTGGCCGCTGCTTAGGTGGTATGCTGCAGGGATCCCCCATATCTCCTGAAGAGCAAGACACAAACTATTGGCTAAAAACCCCACTCTTTGGAAACGGCATTGAAATGGATGTTCCTCAGCTGGGTGAGAAAAGACGACCATCCAGGCATTAATATAATAGACATTTATATTAATATAAAATAGGACTACTATGACATCCCACATAGCAAAAGTAGGTCAACACAAGAAGGATCACAATTTTCAGAGTATTGGGCAAGATCTTCACAGCTGTATTTGGATGGCATGGGAAGGTCCATAATTAAAACATACGACAAGGGTTTACCATGTCTACTCAGATGATAATACTGAAGAGTTCCTGTGCCCTGAGAACACCACACATTTTTATCATTATTGTTTAGTTTATTGATCAAGAGTAATAAAACTATTTGAATCACATTTTCATGTAAAATCCAAATGTATTAAAGGGAATTTAATTGATGTTTCTTGTAGACAAATGCATGAGTACGCTCCTTGAAGTTGCTCTTTCTGGCAACGAAGAGCAGAAGACCTTTGATTACAAATTGAGGCCTGAAGTTTCCGTTCTGGTTGACTTGGCTTTGGGATCCACCAAAGAGCCAGCACGCAGTCTGTGGATTACAATGCAGGATTATGCTGTTAGCAAAGGTATGAAATTGGGCGAGGATTAACCAGTGTAGAATAAAATAACGAAGGTGTTCTTACTCTGTAATTTCCCATTGCAGACTGGGACAGCGCCACTGTTAGTAATGAAACTCTGCTGGATACAGTGTCTCGCTTTGTCCTTGCTGCCCTGCTAAAGCACACTGATTTGTTATCTCAGGCATGCGGGGAGAGTCGGTAAGCTTTCTTTATGACTGTTTAGTGCTGATTCCATAAATCTACATTTATTGTGTACTTTTAGTGAAATCCCTGAGTAATATGTCATTTTCTGTAGGGTCTATTTTGCATCTTACATTTTGTAATGTCCACATGTCATGTCCTGGGCTATATGTTATGTAAATGTATACCCAGTCGGCATCCATTTCCTTTGGGCATTGTATAAATAAAAGCTAATAATAATAATAGTCTAATGTATCTTTTTAGATACCAACCAGGGAAGGCATTGGCTGAGGTTTTTCGCAGCGTGTACAAAGTCCGTAGTCGCTTGTTTGCCTGCAAGAACATGGAGCTGATCCAAACTCGTTCGTCCTCTAGAGAAAGATGGGTATGTTCTGTAATGTGGATGGTTTCCATTAATATTTTCGCATAACAGCCTACAAAGTGTAGTGTAGTGGTGTTGATTTGTCTGTTAAATACAGAAGTGTGGTGTAAAGATACAAACAAATTGAATTCTTGAAATGTCACATATTAAAACATTGCATTCTCTGCTTCAGATAGGTCTACGTCTAACTTTAAATGTGCATTGTGGTAAAACGAAGCCTGCTTTCACTCTATTTGTACATGAAGGATTTATGTTTAGAGAGCAGAGGCACACTAAAACAAGTAAAAAACTGGTAGAAATGCAGGGAATTATAAGACCTAAATTACCACACATATAGTGAGATTTAAGTAATTAAGGAAGATGTTCATGTCAATTTAAATATGCACCCAGTCTGCTTTTAATTTTATGGACAGTTGTGTTAAAATATAGTTTAATATTGAACCAGGAGTCTGAGAACCAGGAGTCTGCAGATCTGGGGTCCCAAGAGAACTCCTTCACGAGAACCATAGATGAAGAAGCAGAAATGGAGGAACAGGCTGAAAGGGAAAGAGAAGAGGGACACCCTGAGCAAGAGGAGGAAGAAGAGGAGCACGACCATGAGCTTCTAACTGCCGGCAGTGAGTGTTTGATTTAATCCTTCATTTGATTTGTGGAGAAGTGTTTATTGACTTTGACATGGAGGGATTCCGCTCCAGTGGAGGTTTGGTGGCTGCTCTGGGTAGGGCTCTAACGAGACCCAGTGCAAATGAGCGGAAAGCTCAATACAATGGTTTAAAACAACTTAGAAGCAAAGACCAACATTTGGAATGAGTTGACTTGCTCTGCTGATCTCTCAAAATTTAGCTCTTTACCATAATTTTAATAGTTATACCTTAGAAATATGTCCTTCAGTGTCTGCAGTAAGTTGCAGCTGTATGAGATTTTGCAACTGAAATAAGACTTGCATATGGTTAAAGTGCAATAATGGAGATGGTTACGCTGGCTAGCATTCATGATTCAGACCATAGTGCATGTTATAATGTGCTTTATGAAATATATTTGAATCATTTCATATGTAACACCTCCTACTACAAGGAGCAGACAAGTGTGACATAAGTCCCAAGCACTGAAGTTTCATAGTCGTTACTGCTTTGCCTTCACAATTTTGAGTCAGACAGGATTTATTTGTTTATTCACCATTCCAACAACCAGGTCAACATCGCATGCTACAGAGACATCTAAAGGAATTTTGTAATTAACCCCTTTAAGACGGTTTTTTGTTTGTTTTTGTTTGCTATGTTTGCACTAAATGACCAGAGCACTTTTTGTGTTTTTGCTATGTCTTTATTCAACTCCCACTAACTCATTTTTTGCACCCACACACATTATATATTGTGGCGACGTGGGGGGCATTGTTTTTGCATGACGTTCCAGGTACGTCACAGAACTAATGAGCCCGCTTGGGCATGACGTACCTGGTACGTCACCGGACATGAAGATGTTAAAGTAGTTCTTTTTTTTCTGTTGAGATTTTTGTTTCATTTTTATTCTTAAATTCTATACAATGACCAGACAAAGTATTAAAGACACTTTGCAACCATTTCCTGTTGCTGTTCTTGTCAGAGTTTCACTACAGCATAAGGAAGCTTTTCTTTTCTTTCACCAGTTTGCTGGCCTTTCTGACTGTGAAAAATGTCTCTAATTGGTTTGTGTTAAATCTATAGAAACGCCACTGAAGACAAGACCTGCTTCCAATTGTCTTTCCTCAGTGATGTTACTGCTCTCTTGTCCTAAGCTGCCCTCCTGTCTTTCTTGTGTTGCACATTACAGAAATATTTCAATGTTTCCTATCAGCCCGCGAGGTGGCACGCAGCCGAGAACGGGACAGGGTGAGCTTAGGCTCTTCTGTGGGCCCCGGACCAGGGGTTCGCGTGGAAGACCAGGCTCCTCAACTGGTACAAGCAAGAAAGGACAGTGGACACCTAACCGAGGGGCAGGACCTCTACACTGCTGCTTGTAACTCAGTGATTCACCGCTCTGCCCTCCTCCTTCTGGGGGTAAGTCCAGTGATTGATCTGCTGGAAAAACCAAGGGAGGACGGTCAACACCACCCAGCGCCAGGAAGCTCAAATGAGGCCACTGCTGCCATGACAAGGTAACCACCTATGAATAAACATTACTATACCAGGTCTGAATAGAGTATGAGCAAGACATATTTGTTTCAACTTTGTTAACTTTACTAACAGGAGTGAAAGTCTCACAGCAGAAAGAAGATCTGTCCACATTCACCCAAACTACAGACTAGTCAAATCTAGGAGTGAATCTGACCTCTCTCAGCCTGAGTCAGATGAAGAAGGATACTCTTTGGTAAGTTAATGTAGGAATCTTATGCTGCAGTGTTGTGTAGTAAGTAGACGGTTTAACTAAAATATACTAACCATTAGGTACTGTTAGGTATCTGCTCAAGTCCCTTCTTGTTTTCCCAATTACCTTTCCTGGTACTTTTGTTAAAAGATATAATTAACATATATGTTACTGTAAAATTAATAATAAGGCAATTTTTTTTCTCTTTCAGAGCGGAAGACAAAATACAGACTCTGACCTAGCAGCCTACAGAAAAAGAGGTAGGATGTTTTATGGCATCTGTAGGAATGTGAGGTCATGCAGTAGTAGCCTGTTGTAGTATGTGCTCAGAGAGGCTAAGAAACCTGGTTTGCCTTTAGGAACTAATGGACACATAGATCATTAGCTCCTCTTCTTGACTGGCACAGCCAAGAAATGTATTCTCTACTATTATAAACGTTACAGCTCCCTAATGGAAAACAAAAATAAATGTTTATCTCACCAGATGAACCTCCTTAATCTTAACTCTGTCTCCCCCCCCCCCCACCGAACTTCTTTTTTTTTCTTCTGACATGGCCGTTAGTGCACTTGTCCCCCATTGGCATGCTGAGCCCCAGGAAAAAGAAGACCGCCAAGCAAGTACCTAATGGCATGTTCCCACCTCTCCTTGTCTATTTGAAGCTTCTTCCGAACTGGCTCTTGCCTTCATTTAAAACATGATCCATTGTATGAGCTTACCATGCTTTGAACTGCAAAACAGAGGCATGCATTTTATCATCCACTGTATGCACAAAAGGCCTGTTAGTCCAGAAAGAGTATTATAACCTAATAATTTTAGTTAAGGGTGCAACTGTTTCTCTTAAATGTGCTGCCAAATATCAGGAGGATGGTATTGGTAGTGCTCATTTCTGCTACGTCGTAAGTCTAAAGCATTGTTTGCATAAAAGCCAAGTCTGATTTGGAATCTTGCTTTATTTACTCATTTGTCGCTGCTCACAGTTTAAACTGACCAGTTTGACAAAGGCCAAACTGATGAGGGAGCTAGTGCCATTTCATTTACTTTTTTTATTTCTTTTTTTGCATCTTACTCCCAAATGGAGTATTAAATCAAACTTTGAAATTCTCTGATCAGTATTTCCTTCTCCTGCAGGCTCCCCATCTGAACCCCCTACCAGTGACTCTTGGGCTCGTCTTAAACACAGTCGGGACTGGCTCTGTGGCTCGTACTGCAGCTTTGATGCTGAAATGGATGATGGCAGAACACTGGGAGTTCATACACTTATAGAGAATGCACTGAGCTTTGTAAGCGGAGATGTGGGCACCTCTCCTGGATTCAAAGAGCCTGAAGAAGGGATGTCTACATCTCCCCAGGCCTGTATTATTGCCTTGGAACAACAGCAACTGAGGGCCGAGGTATCCGTGCACCTAATACTGTGGCAGCTATAATTATGTTTAAGTAGTGATTACTCTTGGTTCCATTGTTAAATACACACACATGAACTTTAAGGATTAAGAAATATCTCTTGTTGAACTCCTATGTAGGAACAGGCAACGTGTTTTTATAGCAAAAAGTAACATTACCTATCTAGTGTTACTTCAGAATGAACATTATGCAGTAATGAAAAACAAAGCATTTGCGCAAGCAAAGTACTTTGTGCTTTTTATGCATCAATTAATAGGTTCCTTTCTAATTACTTGGCTGGATATGAAGACTTTAGTTGACTTTGAGTCACACCCATTGCATTTAGAATAAGTTTTACGTAGCCACTACTATGTAGAACGGAACAGGATCCTAACATTTGTACACTACTAAAGCATGGAATTTCATATGAACTGTGATAGGTTTAGGTTGTTAAGGAACACATGTATATATGTGTTTGGGATTTGCCAGAGTTGTTTGCTGGTCCAAGGCAGCAATGGAGTTCTTAAAATGTTGTTAGTATATATCTCACCCCCTTTTGTTCTCCTGCTAGCTCCGACTGGAAGCCTTACATCAAATTCTTGTGCTGCTGTGTGGAATGGAAGAGAAGGGAAATACACAGACTCTAAGCAGCCGACAAGCTTCTGCATCCTTTGAGTCATCCTCACTGCTCACTTCCGTCAGGCTACAGTTCCTGGCTGGATGCTTCGGTTTGGGTACCATTGGACACGGTGGAACCAAAGGGGAGAGTGTACACCTACATCATTATCAGGTAAAAGTGTCCTGTGATGGCATAAAGTTATTTCCAGCTTTGACACTTAATTTTGATAGAGGAAGGACAAGCCATCTCATTTCTATTTACAGGATGGCATCCGTGCATCAAAAAAGAGTATTCAAGGAGAGATCCAGAAGGCTGTGCACAAAATATACCAGCAATTATCTGCCACACTAGACAGAGCGCTGCAAGCCAACAAACACCATGTGGGTCAGTAACTTTCTTCCCTAATAAACTCCACAGTGAGCATCCTCTCTTTTAAGCCTATGATAAACTCCTATACCTTTTAAAGACGTTCCATGCCCATGCTATTGTGTGTGTATAGATATACCGAGATCTAGATATATAATTATAATGTATACACACACATCCATTTTTCCCTGCTGTATGCATCCTTCCTCCACCATACAACTCAAAAGTTCTTCCTCCATTCTTAATAAAGGAGCAAAAATGTCATAGTAACGAGTTTTAGTATAATCTATGTACCTCCTTTACCATATGCGTGACCCACATCTCCCTTTCAGAAGCTCAGCAGCGCCTCCTCCTTGTGACAGTCTTTGCTCTCAGTGTGCGGTATCAGCCGGTTGATGTGTCCCTGGCCATCTCCACTGGTCTGCTGAGCGTTCTCTCCCAACTGTGTGGAACAGACACCATGCTGGGGCAGCCACTTCAACTGCTGCCCAAATCTGGAGTGTCTCAGCTAAGCACTGCCCTCAAGGTAGCCAGCACAAGACTGCTCCAGATTCTTGCCATCACGACAGGGTGAGCGTTGGTTACAGACTGTTGTAAAGCATGAAACTTCGTATTAATAATACTATTGAAGACAAATAGTTACTTTTAAACAACCATATGTGAAATAAGACCTTATTTAACCAATATTTTGAAACTGTCAGTGGTGGGCCCATCGTGTAGAGGTGATACTTCTCTTCTTTAAACCAGAAACAGAGGCTAGTTGTAAAGAACACAGTTCAACATTTATTACATGATGGCTACCCCTGCCATGGGAAGTATTAGTCAACCTCCAGTTGATAGAATTACACTCAGAGAGCATCAGTGCTGTTATGTTGAAGGTAGAGAAAATATGGTGCCTACACCTTAATTCTCTGAAAATTATGCAGCATTAAAGAAGACACTGGGGTTGCCTTTAAAGTTTTCAATAAATCTCACATGCTTCTCATGTGTTTTATTTTTCTGTATTTACTTTACTTGAATATATGACCATTATTTAAATATTTCGGTGTTATAATTAACTATAATCTTTTTGATTGTTGAACTGAAATTGTAATTCCTCCAAACAGGACATATGCTGATAAACTGAGTCCGAAAGTGGTGCAGACATTGCTAGATCTACTCTGCAGCCAACTAAAGAACCTGCTTTCTCAGGCAGGAGTGATGCTTCTGGCCTCATTTGGGGATGAAGAAGTGGAAGACAAAAAAGCATTAATAGGAGAAAGTGAAAGGAAAGATTTCAGAGGTCTGAATAACATCGGTTTTACTGGGCTGCCTGTAATGCATTCTAGGGAGCGCGTTAACGTTGCCATGATCCGCCAAGCATTAGAGGCGATCTCTGTCTCCTTTTTTATGTCTGCAGAGATCGGGGAGTGTAAAAAGTAATAACGCGTATACTGAAAAATGGGCGTTATCCTTTTTTTTTTTATACACAATAAATAAAATGCAACAGATGATGCTTAAAATGTCTTTTACAGCTACACTGAGGAAGCAGCGCACAGCTGAGCTTCACCTTGGGGACTTCCTGGTCTTCCTGCGCAGAGTAGTGTCTTCCAAGGCTATTCAGTCTAAAATGGCATCTCCCAAATGGACCGAAGTTCTGCTGAACATTGCCTCGCAGAAATGCAGTTCAGGTACGGCAACTTGTAGAGAGTTCCACAATCCTTGGTCCCTTTTGTGTGTGAATCCTGGATGTTATACAATGAACTAGATTTACTCTGCATGACAATTAGAACAAGGGAAAAGAAAATCTTTGTAACCTCAAAGAAAACAATAACGTGTCATCCATAGAACCTCAATTTATCCTTTCAGTCCCCATTGGACATCCTTGTATGTCCTTAACACTTGTGGCACTTACGGCACAGTTGCCGGGACAGCTCCCTGTCGCTACACCGGACATCAAGCTGTCTATCAGCTGTCAGGCTCTCCTTTTCGTAAAAATCATATCATGTGTAGCATTGCTTGACTGTGTTTAAGCATTCCCTTTTGGTAAGTGTCACTGCTGACATCCACCCGATGTTAACTTGAGGACAGGTGAGCCTCAGCGGAGGCTGGTTGCAATTATTACAATCAGCAAGGCAGGGCTAGTGAGATTAGCACAAAGAATTCAGGAGGAGGAAAAAATAGTTTCTCCCCCTTCCAAAAAAAAGAAATATAAATAATAAAAAAAAAGAAATATAAATACATTTCATTGGGATCCCCAATGAATGAGAGATACCCAAAGGGATTTTGAGATGTTATGCACTGGGAACAGTGCAAAAAAAAGTGAAAGTAAATAAATACTTCTCCTGAACAAATAATTTATAATTTATGCGGGTTCATCAAATATGGAAAAGGAGAATCCATGGTTTAACAAACATATGGTAAAAATGCCACTAATTTGCTTCTTACACTGTCAACCATTGGCAGCAATTCTGCAGAATCTGTAAAGAGACCATCCAGCTATCATATGTATTAAAGTGCATATGATGGTGTGAGTGTCTCTTTAACCACTGCCACGCTATTACAAATATAGTTTCCTTTTAATGACCTCTTTCTGTAAAAATGACTTGCCTTTGCTAATCTTTTCCTATTTCAGGTGTGCCACTTGTCGGGAACCTTAGGACCAGACTTCTTGCCCTACATGTCCTAGAAGCTGTGCTTCCTGCTTGTGAATCTAGTGTGGAGGATGATCAAATGGCTCAGGTACAGTGTTAGTGAAAGACTATGGCACTTTGAGCTGTATTTCCATGCAAACAAAATAAAGCATTGCCTCTCAGGTGTATACATTTTGGGCAATTAAACAAGTAAACTGCAGTGCTTTTAATTGAGTGCATGCTCCATAAAACATATATTTCTATTCTTACACACTTTCTCTTGAAGTTAATGTAAGGCTTCCTATTAATAGGTTTCCTATTAAACAATTACAAGTGTACTTAATACTCTTACCTTGTGATAGTCCATTCCTGTTAGCGGACATGACCCTTTGCCATTGTTCTTTCTACAGGTAGTGGAACGGCTGTTTTCTCTCCTCTCAGACTGTATGTGGGAAGCTCCTATCGCCCAGGCCAAACATGCTGTCCAGGTCAAGGAGCATGAGACAAAGCTGCAGGTATGTGATCTTATTTTAGATAGCATCCCATATTGCCTGGTTAGTTATTTGTAGCATGTTATTTGTAAATATACTCATTGTCTCTGCTCATCCACACAGAAGCAGGGAGAGCTGGAGGAGGAGGAGGAAGATCTGCCCATACAAGAAGTCTCTTTTGATCCAGAAAAGGCCCAGTGTTGCCTTGTGGAGAATGGGCAGATTCTGACCCATGGAAGTGGGGGTAAAGGTTATGGATTGGCATCCACGGGTGTGACCTCAGGCTGCTACCAGTGGAAGGTATGTGGGCAGCTCAGAGCCTATAGTAAAGCTGGTTAGTGTGGGGTTTAGATGTCATATCAAGTGACCACCACCATCATTTCCATAGGGGAGAATAAAATTATAAAGATTCACCTCTGCTTTTATTCAGCCTTAAAGGTTTGTGTCAGAGATCTGATGATGGTAAACTCCATCGTAAATAGATATCAGAATGCTATTTATATGACTGTTATGTATAGGCATTGTTTACCCAGTTGTGGCTACATCTTTTTTTTAATGAAATAGTAGGTCACTTGCCCGGCGGGCCCCTTCCCTTTCTCCCACAATAGCACTTTCAGTGTATAAATGTGGCCTAAGTACTATGTAATTTCCTACCTTTTTAAACCTGCAGTTCTACATTGTGAAGGAAAACCGAGGTAACGAAGGCACATGTGTGGGTGTTTCCCGCTGGCCGGTCCATGACTTCAATCACCGCACCACTTCAGACATGTGGCTCTATCGAGCTTATAGTGGAAACCTTTATCATAATGGGGAGCAGACGCTCACTCTGCCTAGCTTTACACAAGGAGACTTTATTACGTGTGTCCTGGACATGGAGGCACGAACTGTGTCCTTTGGCAAAAATGGAGAGGTAAGGTTCCACAGGTAATGTTTGGTTACGTGGTCTGCAAAGCTTATCTAGAAAATGTAGCATCTGTGGTAACTTGGGGTCAAGTCAGCAAACACAGAGGTGTAACAGCAAAAAAAAAAGAGTAAAGTGTCCTCTAACACTAAAAAGTTACCCTAAATCTGATGTATAACATCAGATAAATACAGGAGCACACAAGTTGATTATTAAATACATGTAAAAAAAACAAAAGTATCTGTTTATATGAGAAAACCGTAAATAATTGTAATACAATATGATTTGAATTGTATCATGATTTAAACATGTTGAGCAGCTTCTGGACTATAGAGTTACTGAGACAGACTACCCAGTGTTTCAGAACATATTCCAATATATATATACATATACATGTATTTTTTAATTGATACTCCATGCATAATATTCATGTGTATAAATGCATTCTAATCATTTCATTTATGTTTTGTTGTTTGATTTGCTT
Source organism: Spea multiplicata (assembly GCA_009364415.1). NCBI lineage: Eukaryota > Metazoa > Chordata > Amphibia > Anura > Pelobatidae > Spea > Spea multiplicata. Next base: position 24,870,662 of record VKOC01000003.1, read on the forward strand.
TCTGTGATAGGAGCCCAAGTTGGCATTTGAAGATGTAGATGCAGCTGAGTTGTACCCTTGTGTGATGTTTTACAGTAGTAATCCCGGAGAGAAGGTATGTTGCGATTTAATTTACATTCCTGTTTGTTTCATCATATTATTCTTTGATATGCATAAGGCACATTTTAAACGTATAATAATAAAATGCGTGTGTGCGACAGCATATTCAAGCCTAGATAAATTGATTAAAATCTAAGCCAAGGCTTCCTGTAGTTATTGCTCAGTCTCACAGCACCCTGGAAAAGTCTACTTGCCTATGAGGAACTCGCTTAACATTGTGTTTTTGGGGTTTAATGCAGAACTTCTGTAAACTTGTGAGTTTGTTGACAAACTACTTGTTTCAGTTCTTGCCTCGGTGGGGTTTAGGTTTGGACTTTGACTAGGTGATACAAGAAGTAAACTTCTTGCTCTGCAGCTATAGTGATGCAGACTTGCTTGTGTGTTTCCATTTATTGTCATGCTGCATGGTCCACGTGTGCTTCAGCCAACTGATGGATGGCCTGACATTTTGCTGTGGAATTATCTGATGCAAAGCAGAATTCACGTTTTATTCCATGATGGCAAATTTTCTATGTCCCGCAAAATATCCTTGAAACTGCCACTTCCATGCTTGAACATTAGTATGAGGTTCCTAATAGGGAAGGCGGTGTTTCATAACGGGGAAGGGGTTTCCTCCTACCTGTTCTGGTATGGAGAAGTCATGTACACCGATCTTAGCTGAGGGAAGATGCCTACAGTTCCCTTGGTGCCCTAGGGTTCTTTGTGAACGTGGATGATTTTACTCCTTGCTCTTAGGATGATTTCCAGCTCACGGGAAGAATCGCTACTGTCCCAATCCATTTGGGTTAGTATGGCCCTGACATTGGTTTGGTTGAGCTTCAGAGCCTTAGAAATGATTGCGTAACTGATATCAGATGGTGGACGTGGACCAGTGCTTTTAGGGGTGAAGTTGTGCAATGAATGGACCTTTTGACTTCTTGAAAGCTTGTGTGACTCTTCGTCTTACTGCATGAAGAATGGTCCCCTAAAATATATCACATTTCTATGGCTAAAACACTGTTCACAAATAACCAAGTTAGTATTGACTTGGTGCCCAGTAATAGAACATTTCGTTGGTACTATTTACTGTACATGTGATGGGCCAAACACTTGCAAATTGTTTCTTCTTCCAGGTAAAGATCTGTGACATGCAGATGAGAGGGACCCCTAGAGACCTTTTACCAGGAGACCCCATCTGCAGCCCTGTAGCCACCGTTTTGGCTGAGTCCACTGTGCAGCTCCTTCGAGTTCTTCACCGCACAGAGCGCTGGACACACTGTATTAACAAAAAGATGATAGAAAGGCTGCACAAAATTAAAGGCTGCTTACGGGAAGCAGGAGGCAAATTGAAAAAGAGCCGCTCTGTGCAAAGCAGAGAAGAACACGAATCCCGAGAAGAACGGGAGGAGGAGAGAGGGAAACATGGCAGACATGGTTTGGCTGAACTGGGGGAAGCACACCTGAAGACACTCTGTATGGAGGTGTGGCCGGTTCTAGCCGTGATTGGGGGGGTGGACACAGGACTTCGCGTTGGAGGGCGCTGCGTGCATAAGCAGACTGGCCGACATGCCACCTTATTGGGCGTGGTGAAGGAAGGCAGTACCTCTGCCAAAGTACAGTGGGATGAGGCCGAGATCACCATCAGGTATGTGCTGTTCTGTTTTAAAAAGTTATAGTTGTATAGTTGTACACAACTACTAAATGTCATACCAAAGCACTTCAATGCAGAGAAAGTCATAAAATGAAGGGGATTCCTTGGGCAATAAAAACAGTGATTTGTTTGTCTCTCGTGAGGTACCCATACATACGTTTATTATGCAGAATAGCCAGCTCCTGTGAATGTTTGTCTTGTGGGAAGAGCTAGGTTTGCCCTGCCTAATGCATTGGAAAAACAATGAGATTTTCTCAATCTTCTTGACACTTAAACTATGTAAATGTAGAGCCTGCTCATCGTTCAACAGGAGATATGCAATGCTTGGCATTTTGTAATGCTTATTAAGTTGAATCTGCAACTTACCTGCCAAAGCTTAAGTGAGTATGTTGGCGTGTGCACCAGTGATGGACTCTTAACAGATGCTCTAGAGGCTTGACCAGTCACCTGTGACAAATGTATTGAAACTGACATTTGTTTGTTTTTTTTTTAAGCTCTGTGAATAGATGTATAATATAGTCAATAATAATCATTTCAAGTGTATATATCAAGAGCAAATGTAAAGGAGGGATAACCCGATAAAAAGGCCAGGGATCAGTGCAATATATGCTGTCTTACTTCTGTGCGGTAATTTTGAATTTCCTTGTTCCTTTTCTCACCTCTTTGAGCTCTACATTATCTCTTTTTTTATTATTTGAATGATTCCTGTATACTTTTTTTTTTTTTTTTTTATCCACCGCTGCCAATGATTCTGAAATGTATGCAAGGTTAGCTCTGTTTATGCAGATTACAAAAGTGAGAACATATTAAAAGAAAGATATGATGCAGTCACTCAATGCCTCCTTAAAATTGGCCTGTGCTTCAGAACCCCTTCACTCCATTAGTAACTATTAACTATACTTCTCTCCGTTAGTCTTCATCATTGTTTTTGTATCCTTGTCATTATAGCCCATGGTCTTTCCTTTTCAATTTTCTGTGCTGTGTATAATTTCACCATTTTCCTTAGCATTTTCTTTCTTTTCTTTGTTACGGTGGTATTTCTGACACAAAGGTAAATTGTACTTTTCTGCATATCTCCAAGAGAGTTGGCGGCTGTGTATATATACCTACATTTTTCCTGTACTCTCCTCTTGTCTGTCCCTCACTTGCCTCTTCCTGTGTCATTCCGATTTTTTTTCTCAACCAAAGCTTCCCAACTTTTTGGTCGCCTAGTGACACCCCTCTCTACAACTTGGAGCCTTGTGACCCCCCTCCCTTTGATGTGGCTCGTTTCCGTGGGCTGACGGCCTCAACGCTGCTTGACCTCACATACCTGACAGGCATCCATGAAGACCCAGGCAAAGCTAGTGCTAAGCGTCACGAAAAGAAGCACCGCCATGAGTCAGAGGACAAAGGGGAACCGGATCAGAGAGGCGATCCAGAGGTCGTCACAGAATCCCGAACCCAGGATGAAGGAAAAGCCGTTGTCAGTTTAGCACCAAAATCAGAAAGTGAACAAATTCTTCATCTAGGAGATGCATCAATGGTTGATTCTCAACACCACCCTACAGATGGGAAGCGAAAGACCCACGATCACATTCAACGAGGCCATGATGTTGTCCCGTCTGAGATCAGAGCCGTGCAGCTCTCCTATATCAACCTTGGAGCAATGAAGTCTCTTGGGGTGCTTTTGAGCTGCAGCAAATATGCAGAGCTTCTTCTGATCCCTAAGGTTCTGACAGAGAATGGTCATAACTCTGATTGTGCCAGCTCCCCTGTTGTGCATGAGGATGTGGAAATGCGGGCTGCCTTGCAGTTCCTAATGCGTCACATGGTGAAGAGGGCTGTTATGCGCTCACCCATAAAGAGAGCCCTTGGACTGGCTGATTTGGAGAGGGCACAAGCCATGATTTACAAGCTAGTGGTTCATGGGTTACTGGAAGAGCAGTTTGGTGGTCGATTAAGGCAAGGTATGACATCACTATGTATCATTTTATGTTAGATATGTAAATATACTACTTAACAACTATAATATCAGTGGCTAGACACTTCAGTATAATACATACATACAGGGTCAGCTTTTAGAAGCTAAATAGAGATTTTTCAGGTTTAATCTGAGGCTGACATTTTTATTTTTAGTAGCTAAGCAAGCAACGTGACAATTCTAAAAGTGGAAAAAATATTGTCTGGTCAAAATTGTTGTTTTGTTTCTTATATGGTTACCTAATAGATTTAGACCAACAAGCAGAGGAATGTGACCAAGGCCAGCAAGCTCAAACACCAGTCACCACCAGCCCCTCTGCTTCCAGTACCACGTCTTTCATGAGCAGTTCACTAGAAGATACTACAACAGCCACCACCCCTGTGACGGACACAGAGACAGTGCCAGCATCTGAGTCCCCGGGAGTAATGCCTCTTAGCCTGCTAAGGTACCAAACGTAAATTTAGCTTGTGGAAAAGCTAACAATCTTTAGTGCCTCTTAAAGAGACACTTCATGTCATCATATGTACTTTAATGCATATAAAGCTGAATGATCCCTTTTCATGGTGTCTGCCAAATGACGTGTGATATACTTAAGCCGGTTAGCTTCAGCCCTGGCCTGGCTTTTGTTCCAGGTTGGGGAGCGACTTAAAAGACCCCCTTATGCATCACTCTGATTTATTTGAGTGGTTGTCCTTTCTGATTCTGATTGTCTGCTTGAAGCAGCCAGTCACTGGCGCAAATTGTCTGACCAACGAGAGACCTGCTGTAGTTCTCGAGCAGATCCTACGATCCATGGATTCATGACTCCACCAATTTATTGGTCCCTTTTACTGCTGTACTTTATTGCTCCGTATGGATGCGTTCCTTCCTGACACATAGAATTAGATTTTCTTTTCCCTCATTTACCGCCTACAGTGATTGTATATATGTAAAAAGACATTTCATCTTCAGCTCTGGGCCAGCTAAGGCGTTTCTAGTAATGTGTTGTATGTCTTGATTCCAGATGTTTTATTATTTTTCGACTGTGCTTTAACCCCTTAACGACAATTGCCGGTCCTGGCACGACACGTAAAAGCATGTGCTTTACGACAATTGACGTGCCAGGACCGGCACGTCTTTAAACGGGTGCAGAAAGCGATCTACTATCAGGAGGCATCCAGCGACACCAAACACTAACCTTTTGATGGGCTGTGACCGCTCCGGAGAGCGGTCACAGCCGCAGCTGCCGTTGCTCTTCGCCATCAAGTAAGATGGCCGCCGCACATAACAGGAACCAGCAAGTAAAATTTAACAAAAGTTCGCTAGATGGTCTCCAGACCATCTAGAGAACTCTGGCTCCACTTGCAGGTTGAATACAGGTACTGCATTCACCATGCAAGTCAATGAAGCCCAGCTTTCTAATCACAGTGTG
>VKOC01000003.1:24875864-24892724 GCA_009364415.1 Spea multiplicata
TCCGCCAAGCATTAGAGGCGATCTCTGTCTCCTTTTTTATGTCTGCAGAGATCGGGGAGTGTAAAAAGTTAAAACGTGTATACACAATAAATGAAAATGCAACAGATGATGCTTAAAGCCTGTCTTTTACAGCTACACTGAGGAAGCAGCGCACAGCTGAGCTTCACCTTGGGGACTTCCTGGTCTTCCTGCGCAGAGTAGTGTCTTCCAAGGCTATTCAGTCTAAAATGGCATCTCCCAAATGGACCGAAGTTCTGCTGAACATTGCCTCGCAGAAATGCAGTTCAGGTACGGCAACTTGTAGAGAGTTCCACAATCCTTGGTCCCTTTTGTGTGTGAATCCTGGATGTTATACAATGAACTAGATTTACCCTGCATGACAATTAGAACAAGGGGAAAGAAAATCTTTGTAACCTCAAAGAAAACAATAACATGTCATCCATAGAACCTCAATTTATCCTTTCAGTCCCCATTGGACATCCTTGTATGTCCTTAACACTTGTGGCACTTACGGCACAGTTGCCGGGACAGCTCCCTGTCGCTGCACCGGACATCAAGCTGTCTATCAGCTGTCAGGCTCTCCTTTTCATAAAAATCATATCATGTGTAGCATTGCTTGACTGTGTTTAAGCATTCCCTTTTGGTAAGTGTCACTGCTGACATCCACCCGATGTTCACTTGAGGACAGGTGAGCCTCAGCGGAGGCTGGTTGCAATTCTTACAATCAGCAAGGCAGGGCTAGTGAGATCAGCACAAAGAATTCAGGAGGAGGAAAAAATAGTTTCTCCCCCTTCCAAAAAAAAGAAATATAAATAATAAAAAAAAAGAAATATAAATACATTTCATTGGGATCCCCAATGAATGAGAGATACCCAAAGGGATTTTGAGATGTTATGCACTGGGAACAGTGCAAAAAAAAGTGAAAGTAAATAAATACTTCTCCTGAACAAATAATTTATAATTTATGCGGGTTCATCAAATATGGAAAAGGAGAATCCATGGTTTAACAAACATATGGTAAAAATGCCACTAATTTGCTTCTTACACTGTCAACCATTGGCAGCAATTCTGCAGAATCTGTAAAGAGACCATCCAGCTATCATATGTATTAAAGTGCATATGATGGTGTGAGTGTCTCTTTAACCACTGCCACGCTATTACAATTATAGTTTCCTTTTAATGACCTCTTTCTGTAAAAATGACTTGCCTTTGCTAATCTTTTTCTGTTTCAGGTGTGCCACTTGTCGGGAACCTTAGGACCAGACTTCTTGCTCTACATGTCCTAGAAGCTGTGCTTCCTGCTTGTGAATCTAGTGTGGAGGATGATCAAATGGCTCAGGTACAGTGTTAATGAAAGACTATGGCACTTTGACCTGTATTTCCATGCAAATAAAATAAAGCATTGCCTCTCAGGTGTATACATTTTGGGCAATTAAACAAGTAAACTGCAGTGCTTTTAATTGAGTGCATGCTCCATAAAACATATATTTCTATTCTTACACACTTTCTCTTGAAGTTAATGTAAGGCTTCCTATTAATAGGTTTCCTATTAAACAATTACAAGTGTACTTAATACTCTTACCTTGTGATAGTCCATTCCTGTTAGCGGACATGACCCTTTGCCATTGTTCTTTCTACAGGTAGTGGAACGGCTGTTTTCTCTCCTCTCAGACTGTATGTGGGAAGCTCCTATCGCCCAGGCCAAACATGCTGTCCAGGTCAAGGAGCATGAGACAAAGCTGCAGGTATGTGATCTTATTTTAGATAGCATCCCATATTGCCTGGTTAGTTATTTGTAGCATGTTATTTGTAAATATACTCATTGTCTCTGCTCATCCACACAGAAGCAGGGAGAGCTGGAGGAGGAGGAGGAAGATCTGCCCATACAAGAAGTCTCTTTTGATCCAGAAAAGGCCCAGTGTTGCCTTGTGGAGAATGGGCAGATTCTGACCCATGGAAGTGGGGGTAAAGGTTATGGATTGGCATCCACGGGTGTGACCTCAGGCTGCTACCAGTGGAAGGTATGTGGGCAGCTCAGAGCCTATAGTAAAGCTGGTTACTGTGAGGTTTAGATGTCATATCAAGTGACCACCACCATCATGTCCATAGGGGAGGGGAGAATTAAAATTATAAAGATTCACCTCTGCTTTTATTCGGCCTTAAAGGTTTGTGTCAGAGATCTGATGATGGTAAACGCCATCATAAGTGGATATCAGAATGCTATTTATATGACTGTTATGTATAGGCATTGTTTACCCAGTTGTGGCTACGTCTTTTTTTAATGAAATAGTAGGTCACTGGTAGCTTTCAGTGTATAAATGTGGCTTAAGTACTATGTAATATTTCCTACCTTTTTAAACCTGCAGTTCTACATTGTGAAGGAAAACCGAGGTAACGAAGGCACATGTGTGGGTGTTTCCCGCTGGCCGGTCCATGACTTCAATCACCGCACCACTTCAGACATGTGGCTCTATCGAGCTTATAGTGGAAACCTTTATCATAATGGGGAGCAGACGCTCACTCTGCCTAGCTTTACACAAGGAGACTTTATTACGTGTGTCCTCGACATGGAGGCACGAACTGTGTCCTTTGGCAAAAATGGAGAGGTAAGGTTCCACAGGTCATGTTTGGTTACGCGGTCTGCAAAGCTTATCTAGAAAATGTTGCATCTGTGGTAACTTGGGGTCAAGTCAGCAAACGCAGAGGTGTAACCGCAAAAAAAAGAGTAAAGTGTCCTCTAACACTAAAAAGTTACCCTAAATCTGATGTATAACATCAGATAAATACAGGAGCACACAAGTTGATTATTAAATACATGTAAAAAAAACAAAAGTATCTGTTTATATGAGAAAACCGTAAATAATTGTAATACAATATGATTTGAATTGTATCATGATTTAAACATGTTGAGCAGCTTCTGGACTATAGAGTTACTGAGACAGACTACCCAGTGTTTCAGAACATATTCCAATATATATATACATATACATGTATTTTTTAATTGATACTCCATGCATAATATTCATGTGTATAAATGCATTCTAATCATTTCATTTATGTTTTGTTGTTTGATTTGCTTTCTGTGATAGGAGCCCAAGTTGGCTTTTGAAGATGTAGATGCAGCTGAGTTGTACCCTTGTGTGATGTTTTACAGTAGTAATCCCGGAGAGAAGGTATGTTGCGATTTAATTTACATTCCTGTTTGTTTCATCATATTATTCTTTGATATGCATAGGGCACATTTTAAACGTATAATAATAAAATGCGTGTGTGTGACAGCATATTCAAGCCTAGATAAATTGATTAAAATTTAAGCCAAGGCCTCCTGTAGTTATTGATCAGTCTCACAGCACCCTGGAAAAGTCTACTTGCCTATGAGGAACTCGCTTAACATTGTGTTTTTGGGGTTTAATGCAGAACTTCTGTAAACTTGTGAGTTTGTTGACAAACTACTTGTTTCAGTTCTTGCCTCGGTGGGGTTTAGGTTTGGACTTTGACTAGGTGATACAAGAACTAAACTTCTTGCTCTGCAGCTATAGTGATACAGACTTGCTTGTGTGTTTCCATTTATTGTCATGCTGCATGGTCCACGTGTGCTTCAGCCAACTGATGGATGGCCTGACATTATGCTGTGGAATTATCTGATGCACAGCAGAATTCACGTTTTATTCCATGATGGCAAATTTTCTATGTCCCGCAAAATATCCTTGAAACTGCCACTTCCATGCTTGAACATTAGTATTAGGTTCCTAATAGGGAAGGCGGTGTTTCATAACGGGGAAGGGGTCTCCTCCTACCTGTTCTGGTATGGAGAAGTCATGTACACTCATCTTAGCTGAGGGAAGATACCTACAGTTCCCTTGCTGCCCTAGGGTTCTTTGTGAACTTGGATGATTTTACTCCTTGCTCTTAGGATGATTTCCTGCTCACGGGAAGAATTGCTACTGTCCCAATCCATTTGGGTTAGTATGGTACTGACATTGGTTTGGTTGAGCTTCAGAGCCTTAGAAATGATTGTGTAACTGATATCAGAGGGTCAACCTGGACCAGTGCTTTTAGGGGTGAAGTTGTCCAATGAATGGACCTTTTGACTTCTTGAAAGCTTGTGTGACTCTTCGTCTTACTGCATGAAGAATGGTCCCCTAAAATATATCCCATTTCTATGGCTAAAACACTGTTCACAAAAAAACAAGTTAGTATTGACTTGGTGCCCAGTAATAGAACATTTCGTCGGTACTATTTACTGTACATGTGATGGGCCAAACACTTGCAAATTGTTTCTTTTTCCAGGTAAAGATCTGTGACATGCAGATGAGAGGGACCCCTAGAGACCTTTTACCAGGAGACCCCATCTGCAGCCCTGTAGCCACCGTTTTGGCTGAGTCCACTGTGCAGCTCCTTCGAGTTCTTCACCGCACAGAGCGCTGGACACACTGTATTAACAAAAAGATGATAGAAAGGCTGCACAAAATTAAAGGCTGCTTACGGGAAGCAGGAGGCAAATTGAAAAAGAGCCGCTCTGTGCAAAGCAGAGAAGAACACGAATCCCGAGAAGAACGGGAGGAGGAGAGAGGGAAACATGGCAGACATGGTTTGGCTGAACTGGGGGAAGCACACCTGAAGACACTCTGTATGGAGGTGTGGCCGGTTCTAGCCGTGATTGGGGGGGTGGACACAGGACTTCGCGTTGGAGGGCGCTGCGTGCATAAGCAGACTGGCCGACATGCCACCTTATTGGGCGTGGTGAAGGAAGGCAGTACCTCTGCCAAAGTACAGTGGGATGAGGCCGAGATCACCATCAGGTATGTGCTGTTCTGTTTTAAAAAGTTATAGTTGTATAGTTGTACACAACTACTAAATGTCATACCAAAGCACTTCAATGCAGAGAAAGTCATAAAATGAAGGGGATTCCTTGGGCAATAAAAACAGTGATTTGTTTGTCTCTCGTGAGGTACCCATACATACGTTTATTATGCAGAATAGCCAGCTCCTGTGAATGTTTGTCTTGTGGGAAGAGCTAGGTTTGCCCTGCCTAATGCATTGGAAAAACAATGAGATTTTCTCAATCTTCTTGACACTTAAACTATGTAAATGTAGAGCCTGCTCATCGTTCAACAGGAGATATGCAATGCTTGGCATTTTGTAATGCTTATTAAGTTGAATCTGCAACTTACCTGCCAAAGCTTAAGTGAGTATGTTGGCGTGTGCACCAGTGATGGACTCTTAACAGATGCTCTAGAGGCTTGACCAGTCACCTGTGACAAATGTATTGAAACTGACATTTGTGTTTTTTTTTTTAAGCTCTGTGAATAGATGTATAATATAGTCAATAATAATCATTTCAAGTGTATATATCAAGAGCAAATGTAAAGGAGGGATAACCCGATAAAAAGGCCAGGGATCAGTGCAATATATGCTGTCTTATTTCTGTGCGGTAATTTTGAATTTCCTTGTTCCTTTTCTCACCTCTTTGAGCTCTACATTATCTCTTTTTTTATTATTTGAATGATTCCTGTATACTTTTTTTTTTTTTTTTTTATCCACCGCTGCCAATGATTCTGAAATGTATGCAAGGTTAGCTCTGTTTATGCAGATTACAAAAGTGAGAACATATTAAAAGAAAGATATGATGCAGTCACTCAATGCCTCCTTAAAATTGGCCTGTGCTTCAGAACCCCTTCACTCCATTAGTAACTATTAACTATACTTCTCTCCGTTAGTCTTCATCATTGTTTTTGTATCCTTGTCATTATAGCCCATGGTCTTTCCTTTTCAATTTTCTGTGCTGTGTATAATTTCACCATTTTCCTTAGCATTTTCTTTCTTTTCTTTGTTACGGTGGTATTTCTGACACAAAGGTAAATTGTACTTTTCTGCATATCTCCAAGAGAGTTGGCGGCTGTGTATATATACCTACATTTTTCCTGTACTCTCCTCTTGTCTGTCCCTCACTTGCCTCTTCCTGTGTCATTCCGATTTTTTTTCTCAACCAAAGCTTCCCAACTTTTTGGTCGCCTAGTGACACCCCTCTCTACAACTTGGAGCCTTGTGACCCCCCTCCCTTTGATGTGGCTCGTTTCCGTGGGCTGACGGCCTCAACGCTGCTTGACCTCACATACCTGACAGGCATCCATGAAGACCCAGGCAAAGCTAGTGCTAAGCGTCACGAAAAGAAGCACCGCCATGAGTCAGAGGACAAAGGGGAACCGGATCAGAGAGGCGATCCAGAGGTCGTCACAGAATCCCGAACCCAGGATGAAGGAAAAGCCGTTGTCAGTTTAGCACCAAAATCAGAAAGTGAACAAATTCTTCATCTAGGAGATGCATCAATGGTTGATTCTCAACACCACCCTACAGATGGGAAGCGAAAGACCCACGATCACATTCAACGAGGCCATGATGTTGTCCCGTCTGAGATCAGAGCCGTGCAGCTCTCCTATATCAACCTTGGAGCAATGAAGTCTCTTGGGGTGCTTTTGAGCTGCAGCAAATATGCAGAGCTTCTTCTGATCCCTAAGGTTCTGACAGAGAATGGTCATAACTCTGATTGTGCCAGCTCCCCTGTTGTGCATGAGGATGTGGAAATGCGGGCTGCCTTGCAGTTCCTAATGCGTCACATGGTGAAGAGGGCTGTTATGCGCTCACCCATAAAGAGAGCCCTTGGACTGGCTGATTTGGAGAGGGCACAAGCCATGATTTACAAGCTAGTGGTTCATGGGTTACTGGAAGAGCAGTTTGGTGGTCGATTAAGGCAAGGTATGACATCACTATGTATCATTTTATGTTAGATATGTAAATATACTACTTAACAACTATAATATCAGTGGCTAGACACTTCAGTATAATACATACATACAGGGTCAGCTTTTAGAAGCTAAATAGAGATTTTTCAGGTTTAATCTGAGGCTGACATTTTTATTTTTAGTAGCTAAGCAAGCAACGTGACAATTCTAAAAGTGGAAAAAATATTGTCTGGTCAAAATTGTTGTTTTGTTTCTTATATGGTTACCTAATAGATTTAGACCAACAAGCAGAGGAATGTGACCAAGGCCAGCAAGCTCAAACACCAGTCACCACCAGCCCCTCTGCTTCCAGTACCACGTCTTTCATGAGCAGTTCACTAGAAGATACTACAACAGCCACCACCCCTGTGACGGACACAGAGACAGTGCCAGCATCTGAGTCCCCGGGAGTAATGCCTCTTAGCCTGCTAAGGTACCAAACGTAAATTTAGCTTGTGGAAAAGCTAACAATCTTTAGTGCCTCTTAAAGAGACACTTCATGTCATCATATGTACTTTAATGCATATAAAGCTGAATGATCCCTTTTCATGGTGTCTGCCAAATGACGTGTGATATACTTAAGCCGGTTAGCTTCAGCCCTGGCCTGGCTTTTGTTCCAGGTTGGGGAGCGACTTAAAAGACCCCCTTATGCATCACTCTGATTTATTTGAGTGGTTGTCCTTTCTGATTCTGATTGTCTGCTTGAAGCAGCCAGTCACTGGCGCAAATTGTCTGACCAACGAGAGACCTGCTGTAGTTCTCGAGCAGATCCTACGATCCATGGATTCATGACTCCACCAATTTATTGGTCCCTTTTACTGCTGTACTTTATTGCTCCGTATGGATGCGTTCCTTCCTGACACATAGAATTAGATTTTCTTTTCCCTCATTTACCGCCTACAGTGATTGTATATATGTAAAAAGACATTTCATCTTCAGCTCTGGGCCAGCTAAGGCGTTTCTAGTAATGTGTTGTATGTCTTGATTCCAGATGTTTTATTATTTTTCGACTGTGCTTTAACCCCTTAACGACAATTGCCGGTCCTGGCACGACACGTAAAAGCATGTGCTTTACGACAATTGACGTGCCAGGACCGGCACGTCTTTAAACGGGTGCAGAAAGCGATCTACTATCGCTTTCTGCACCCAAAAAGCGTTGCTGAATGCCTCGACCTCGAGGCATTCAGCAACGCCGCGATCGGCACGAAGGGGCCATCTCTGGCCCCTCCACGGGGCGTCAACATCCGCCATACTATGTATGGCGGCGGACGCCCGTTTTAAAAGCGTTTAGGAGGCGATCAACGATCGCCTCCTAAACTTAAATGGTGTCGCTAGAATGCCTCCATCAGGAGGCATCCAGCGACACCAAACACTAACCTTTTGATGGGCTGTGACCGCTCCGGAGAGCGGTCACAGCCGCAGCTGCCGTTGATCTTCGCCATCAAGTAAGATGGCCGCCGCACATAACAGGAACCAGCAAGTAAAATTTAACAAAAGTTCTCTAGATGGTCTCCAGACCATCTAGAGAACTCTGGCTCCACTTGCAGGTTGAATACAGGTACTGCATTCACCATGCAAGTCAATGGAGCCCAGCTTTCTAATCACAGTGTGATTAGTAAAAATAAATTAAAAAATAAAATAAAATTAATAATAATTAGAAAAAAATAGTAAAAAAAACAGTAAAATGTAAAAATCATTTCCCACTGATGTCACTATCAGGGGAACCTCCAAGTTGAAAAAAAATGTTAAAAAAAAAATAAAAAAAGGCAAAAAAAATAAAATATATATATAAAAAATATATTTTTGTGAGCAAGTCCTAAAATTAGCATATTAGCTTAAAACAATTCTCGCATGGAAAGAGTTAAAATACTGGCATATTAAATGCCCGTGGGGTGTCTACTTTTAAAAAATGTATGATTTGATGGGGTAAATTGAATTGGCCAGATTCAACAACGTCCCAATTAACACGGGGGGAAGGATGGCCACACATCTAATTTCCAATTATAAAAATGCACACGTACCAAATGTGGCCTTTTAGTTCCCCCAAAAAATGACACACCCATGCATGTGGGGTATCACTGCGCTCAGGAGATGTTGCTGAACACATATTGGGGTGTTTTATGATAGTGACATATACGAGAACTTTTTAATTCATACCTGAAGTAAAATGTGTGTGGAAAACCAAATGCAAAAAAATGACTACCACAAAGTTTGACAAAGACTGGTGGTAGATATGGTGCATGGAAAGAGTTAAAATACTAGCGTTTGAAATACCCTGGGATATCTAGTTTTCAAAAATATATGGGTTTATTGGGCACACTGAAATGGCCCGGCTCAAAGATGTACCAAATAGGGCATGGGCAGTGGATCCCCAAATGCCAAAGTTCAACATTGAAAAATGCGCATGCCCCAAATGTGGCCCTTTTGCCCCAAACAGCCAGGCAAAATCATTCATGTGAGGTATCGCTGTACTCAGGAGATGTTGCTGAACACATATTGGGGTGTTTTGTGATAGTGACATATACGAGAACTTTTTAATTCATATCTGAAGTAAAATGTGTGTGGAAAACCAAATGCAAAAAAATGACTACCACAAAGTTTGACAAACACTGGTGGTAGATATGGTGCATGGAAAGAGTTAAAATACTAGCATTTGGAATACCCTGGGCTGTCTAGTTTTCAAAAATATATGACTCGATGGGGTAAATTGCATTGGCCGGGTTCAAAGATACCCGAAATGGCACATGGGGGGAAGAATTACCAGATTTGGAAAAATGGCTTTGAAATAGCAAAACGCTACCTGTACTTATTGCCCCATAATGGGTAGAAAAAAGCAAAAAAATATAAAAACATTGGGTATTTCTAAACTCAGGACAAATAGTAGAATCTATTTAGCAGGTTTTTTCATTACCTTTTATAGATGAGTAAAAGATTTTTCAACTAAAAGTTAGAAACAGTCATTTTTTTCTAAATTTTTCACCATATTTTATAATTTTTTTAATAGTAAATAATATGATACAATCAAAACAATGTCATCTAAAGAAAGCCCTTCTTGTCCTGAAAAAAACAATATCTAATGTGTGTGGGTTCAGTAAACGGGAAAGAAGAAAATTACAGCTAAACGCGAGCAGCGCAGAAATGTTAAAAAGGCCATTGTCACCAGGGGAACAAACAGTAAAATCAGCCTTTGTCACGAAGGGGTTAAGAATTGCATTTAATTTCTTCTGGGTTTCCCTTTATGTCTTTTCTACGTATCTCTTCAGGCAAATGTTTTCTAGTTACCCAACCACTACCGTGCTCCCTACCCGTCGGGCTCAAACCCCTCCTATCACCTCGCTGCCCACGTCCCCTACAGATGAGGTGGGAAGGAGGCAGAGTCTTACATCACCTGACTCACAGCCATCAAGACACACAAATCGTACAGGTGGGTTACAAGAAATACACACTGAGCTTATTCATTAAAGTGGGGGATGGGAGGAGATGTTTTTGGAATAGAAGCTTACTTGGGCTGTATCCTTCATTACGTTAATTGGGCAGACTAGATGGGCTGAATGGTTCTTATATGTCATCGCTTTCTATGTTTCTATGTAAAGTGAAGTCAGTAAGGTAAAACTTACATTTTTTTCCTGCCAAATTTCATCTTTCTGTGCGATACTGCCATTTAGTGTGTTATATCTATATGTTTAAGTATATTAGAGGATCCCATTTGAACATGTTTCTTCAGGATGCAACTACTGTTAAATATGATCAAGAACTACCTCTTGTATATTCCATGTGCAAACATTCAGCAAGTATCTACAAATTGACTTATTAACTCTTATGCCTGTAGTTATGAGACATGTTAGTCCAGTAGTATAAAATACTTTTTTATTGGACTAACATTCCTTTTTAAGGACACGCTTTTGAGAGTATTAATCTCCCTTTGTCAAGTCAAAAGCCATACCAACCACAGACATCTAAGCGAGATATGGGCAGCAGTATTTGGGTTAAGGAGCATGATAGAGGCTGATAAGGTACAGGTCACAGTAGTTTTAAAGTGGATTTAAATTTAGTTTAGCCAGAGAAGAATTTTGTGTGGTGGAGGTTGTGAGGGTAATGATGTTTTGTTATGATGTAACAGGAATACTATGTCCATGTTTAATCTGGTGTCTTTAGTTGTCAAATGGTTAATCATCTTTATTTCAAATGTTTTCCTGGCTTGTGTGTTTTCAAAGTTCCCTACAGCTAACTGGGCTACAGTTATTGTCAACATGTCTGTTAATGAAGTGTCTATGTAGATTCATCATTAGGGTCTGTTTCTGACTGGTTTCTCCAATGTTCACATTTATTGCACTGGATTAAACATGGACATAGGATTCCGGTTATATTACTAGAACTTCATATGGTATTTTCTGTGATTTTACTCTAATTAATGCATTCTCCTCATGTTACAGACATAGCTTGGTTTATTTTTTTGGGAACGAAATACATTGCCCGGTGCCCACATTCACTCTTTCATACTCGTTCACTCTATCTCTCACACTTTCTAAATGCTTCACTACCTTGTTTTCCGACGGCTTCTGTTGACCACTTCCGTATTTTCCTCTGCTTCCTCTTTATATTCTTTTTTTTTTTTTTTTTTTATCAATTCTCAGTTTATTGCATAAGTGGTAACAAACGCATGGCACAAAGTAAGAAGTACAGAGTCACAGCAAGTGATACTTGCACACGGATACTGCACACGGTAAAAACAATAGTAGAACCAAGCAGGTACATCAGCGGAAAAGAGCCATCCCCCAGGGAGACAGCACAGTGTAATACATGGATAGAACGAGGTACCCAAAATCACAGTGCCATAATGCATTACATGAGAAAGAAACAAAAACAAAATGAAACATGTCCGTCCCAAGGTCCATCGGGTAGCTCCAATACACAGTCGCCCAATGAAGGATACCGAGAGCCAACACAAAAGATAAGAGAACGACCCAGAGAGAGTGAGTCACAACCCCCTAAATGGAAATAGGTAAAGGGCGGTGTTCCAGGGACGTGACAAACGTCCTCCAGTGAAACCACCGAAGCTCAACCCTGTGCCCCGCACCCCTAGCTGACCCCACCAAAACCTCCATCTGGTAAACGAATTCGACCTGGTTCACCCAGGCCATAAAGGAGGGAGGAGTGGCTGACTTCCAGTGGCGGGGGAGAACCACATTGGCAGCATTAATCAGGTGAAATGTCAAGGACCGCTTATAACAGGAATAAGATAGCTGTGTGTGGTGGAGCAGAATGGACTCAGGAGAAGCCTGAAAGTCGGGATCGGCCACATCACGGATCACCGCAGTAACGGAATCCCAGAAGGGCCTAATAGCGGGGCAGGACCACCAAATATGTAACAAGGAGCCCGGGTGAGTCCCACACCTCCAGCAGCATGGGGAAACCTGGGGAGCGAACCTATGAATATCTAAGGGAACCCTATACCATCTCGTAAGTATCTTAAAAGACGTCTCCTGCATCCGGCTAGACACCGTTCCCTTGTGGACAACAGAGAGGATCTTAGACCAATCCTCCGGGTCGAACGAGCAAGCCAAGTCCCTCTCCCATAGGCTAAAATAATACGGCTTAGCAACCGGCTCAGGGGAGAGCAAAAGTAAATACAGCTTAGACAAAAGATGGGGGGATTCCTTCGAATCCAAACAAAGCCTCTCCAGAGGAGAGAGTGGCTGGTCCATGCGCGACAGGACCGCCAAGGACGAGACAAAATGACTAATCTGATGATAAAGGAACCGGAGGGAGAAAGAACAGGGTCCCGGACCCGACAGGGCCTCCAGAGGCTTCAAGGCTGTCCCGGCGACCACGTGACACAGACGCAGAGTGCGAATCCCCGGAGGGAGGAAAGCTTGTAAGCCCCTCCCCGCCAAACCCGGGGGAAAGTCCGGGTTACCAACCAAGGGGGTCAATGGGCCGGGGACCCTAGCCACCACGCCGTCTCTCAGCAACCTACGAAGAACCCGTAGGGTAGGGAGAAGGAAAGGATGGGCGGAGAACGTGACGCACCTCGCGGGGACACGGATCCACGGTAACACGGACACCGGACACGTCAGGAAAGACCCCTCCACTAATACCCATTGCTTAACAGAATCTACGGACCATTCAACAACGCGGCGTAGGTGAGACGCCTGCCAGTAAAGTTCCAAGCTTGGAAGACCCATCCCCCCCTGTAGCCTTGGCCGAATCAGATAGGAAAACGCCAGGCGGGACGGCTTACCCCTCCAAACGTATCGCAGGAAGACCCTCCTGCATCTCCGGAAAAAGGATCTCGGGAGAGCGATGGGTAGCGTCTGAAAAAGGTATAGGAATCTGGGTAATAGATTCATCTTTATAACTCCCACCCTCCCAAACCATGAAATATGAGGATACGCCCATTTACGCAAGTCCGATTCCAACGTGGAGAGTAAGGGCTCAAAATTAAGAACTCGCAGCCTCGAGAGGTCCTCAGGGATAAACAAACCAAGGTACTTTATAGAGTCCTCCTTCCACTTAAAAGGGAACTCAGTCCGAATGCGGTCACGAAGACGCGCCGGAATGCGAAACCCTAGAATCTCGGATTTGGACAAATTAATTTTGTAATTGGACAATTCCTGAAACCTGCCAAGCTCCGACAGGACAGCCGAGAGGGACCGAATAGGATGGGTGAGAGTCATGAGGATATCATCCGCAAACAACGATAAGGCATAAGACCGGGGTCCAATCTGAACCCCCGTGATATCCGGATGGGCTCGGACGGCGTTCGCAAAGGGCTCAAGTACTAGAAGAAACAAGAGAGGGGAAAGGGGGCACCCCTGCCGCGTGCCGTTCGCCAGCGTGAACGGGTCCGACAACAAGCCATTAACGGTCACCCGAGCGGTCGGAGAATCATATAATGCCTGGACACAAGTCAAAAAGTTAAAACCGACACCAATCCTGGACAACACCCCAAAAAGAAAGGACCAGGACACCCGATCGAACGCCTTCTCGGCATCCATCGAGGCCACGACCAACGGAAGGTCACAGGACTGGGCATGGGCTATTATGTTGATCACCTTAATTGTATTATCCCTGGCCTCGCGCCCAGGAACGAAACCCACCTGGTCGGAATGTATAAGATGGGGTAAAAAAGGTAACAGGCGATTGGCTAAAATTTTGGAAAACAGCTTCAAATCAACATTAATCAAGGAGATAGGGCGAAAACTACTACAGAGATCTAAGTTTTTGTCGGGTTTAGGGATGACCGCAATATGCGCGGACAAAGCCTGCGGGGCAAACGGAACACCCTGCGCGATTGCATTAAAGCACGAAACCATATGAGGGCCTAGAACAGAGAGAAATTTCTTATAATATAAAATGGTAAAACCATCCGGACCAGGGCTCTTGCCAGTGGGAGAAGACTTCACAACCTCGGCTACCTCAGCCAAGGAAATCGGTTGGTCAAGGAGAGCTCTGGCCTCGGGCGGTAGAGTAGTGGAAATAAATTCAGATAAGTAAGCCGCAGTGGCCGCTTCCGACTCAGAGGAGGGCGATCCCGGACCCGGCAAATTATACAAGGAGGCATAGTACCGCCTGAAACAGTCGGCAATGTCCTCCGAACGAAAGCGAAGACGGCCAGCAGAGTCCCTAATACGCGGAACATAAGTTTGAGCCCGCCTCGCCCGCAGCGCCCGAGCCAGGAGCCTGCCAGGTTTGTCACCAAATTCGTAAAACTGACGCCGTACCAGGAGATAATTACGCCTAGTCCTATCATCCAGAAGCGCCGCCAATCTCGTGCGCAATGCAGAGAGCTCCACCTGGACGGAGGGGAGGAGGGTCAGCTTATGGCGGGCCTCCAGACGCGCAATTTGCTGCGTAAGGTTTAAAATAGTTGCTGCCCGGGACCGTTTAACTGAAGCACCTAACTTGATCAAATGACCTCGCAAAACTGCCTTATGGGCTTCCCATAGAATCGGCTTCGAAACGTCCGGGGTGGCATTCTCCGCGAAATATTGATTAATGTGAGAAGTCAATTGGGAAATGTGGTGAGGGTCGCTCAACAAATTCTCGTTGAGGCGCCAATGCCAAGAAGTCCTAGGGAGACCAGAGAGGGAGAGCTTCAGAAAAATCGGGGCGTGGTCACTAATCGTTGCCACACCGATGCTAGCCGAACGCAGGACCGACAAATGAAAGTGAGACAGGAAAAAAGCGTCAATACGCGAATATTTACAGTGGCTAGGGGAAAAGTAGGTGTAATCCCGCACCGTAGGATGGAGGGCCCTCCATACATCAACCAGCTGGTTCAAGCGCAAATGGTGGGATACTTTACGGATCATAGAAAAGGGGATATGGGAACTCCCAGAGGAAGTATCTATTTTAGGGTCCAAAACCATATTAAAATCTCCCCCCAAGATGGTGATACCCTCCTGGAAATCAGCCAATTTAGATAGGGTCGAGACAACAAAGTGGGCTTGGTTACTATTAGGGGCATATATATTCGCCAAGGGGACTTTATGAGAGCCCACAAAGCCCTTAACAAACACAGCTCGCCCCTCGTCATCTTTCCACGTCGCAGAGGGACGAAAGCGGATACACTTATGTATGAGGATAGCTACCCCTTTGGTTTTAGAGGAAGGGGAGCTGGACAGAAAGGAGTGGGTAAAGTGCCTATTTAAGAGAGGAAATTCCCTGTTAGTAGAAAAATGCGTTTCCTGCACGAAGGCGATATGCGTCTTAAAGGAGTGAAAAAACGTTAAGAGTTTAGAACGCTGTTGAGGTTTATTAAGGCCCCTAATATTCAAGGAGACCAAGTTAAGAGACTGAGGAGCCATACAAAATAAGTAGAGAGCACCAAAAAGAGTACAACCTGTACCCGGGACCCTTGGGACATGCAAAAAACATAAGAAAACAAAACATAAACCAAACTGTGTGAAATGTGTGTAAGGTGTGGTGCGATGCAAGGGAAAACATCCCTAGTAATATTGCTGTAGCAATATGAAGGGTGAGCACGGGGACTGCAAGCAGGCCCAAATCAACTGTCCACCTACGGACAGGAAAGCTCTGGGGGGGGGGTGCCAAAAAGAGCACAAAGGAAAGGACCGTATCGGTCACAAGGAACAAAGGTGGCAGGAGCCAAACCAAACGTCCCCATCTACGGGACTGGAGATAAGTAAATGAACCGCTCAGAGGAAGGGAGACCTAAGAGCTATAGCGTCCACTGATGGTCGCCAAAGGCAATAAGCGCTCAGCAGGTAAGTATTGCAATATATATGAAAGTAAAAGGCAAAAAAGGTGAGTAAAAAGAAACAAACAAAGTGAAGTGCAGCAGAGAAATCACAAGGCCATGAGACAGCAAACCCCACAGAGAACAAGGGACCTGACAATGGCAAAAATACGGAGACTGCAGAGTCACGGCGCAGCGGACAACAGTAGTGTAATGTGGTGTACGAGGGACGGCGTGTGCATAGCGAAGAACCGGAACGAAACGGGCGGGCGCGAAAGAAAAAGTACTGAAAAAACAAAACAAAAATGCCGAAGTCCGAAAAGTCCGCAGAATAGCGTCCAAAGTTCTTCACCCGGAGGGGCGAACAGGAGCACAAACACCAATGCCCGCAACTCCACCAACTCACCACCCGAACCGGCGAAAAATCTTAGGCAAGGGAGACCGCCAGCCAAGACGCAGGAACCAACGAGGGACGGAACGTCGCAAGCGGGGCCAATCCATCAGGCATCTCCCTCAGGCTGTGGCGCGGCAGACGCGGCCCGCCGAGACCTCTTCCTACGCTGCACCGGAGCCGTCCAGGATATAGCAGGGTTGGTGAGTTGTTTCGGAACCTCCAGAGAGAGTTCCCAATCCGGAAGGCGAATGGCTGGAAGGTCAAGGTGAGTAAGGAAGTCCTCCAAATCGCCGTGGTGCCTAAGGGTAAAGACATCCTTGTCTTTACGAGCAATAAGGACGAACGGGAAACCCCACTGGTAGGGGACACCCGCCTCCCGAAGCGCGGCAGTAACGGGTTTGAGGGCCCGGCGTTTCTGAAGGGTGATCGGGGACAAGTCCTGGAAAATCTTGACCTGTTCCCCCTCGTAATCCAAGTCGCCC
>VKOC01000003.1:24900272-24919109 GCA_009364415.1 Spea multiplicata
AGAGAGAGGGGCGCCAAGCGGGTGCTGACAACTTGGTAACTGAAAACCATTCGGCGCCCCTCTCTCTACCGCTTTAAAAAAAAGAGGTCTTGGGGCGGCAAAGTGCCGCCCCTTCAAAAGTGCCATCTGGAGCAGCTGCCCCACTCGGCTCCATTGTCGGGCCGGCCCTGTGTCTGTTGCTCTCACCCTGCAGGTGCCCTCCAGCAGCGGACATTTCAGGGCAGGGCTGGTTGGGGTGATCATTGATATCCTTCTAATCACCCAAAAATGAAGTGCAAGGTCTGTTCATACACTACTTTGCATTTCTGCCTGATGTTGCTCACTGCTTCCGTGCTACGCACTAGGATATGATGTGAAAGAAAAGAGAAGAAAATTGTGAGAGAAAAGGAAGAGAGAGAGCCATCCTGGTGGGGGGGGCAAAAGGGGGAAGAAGAGAAGAGACAGAAAAAAGGAACAGTGTCAGAGAAAAGGAAGAGCACGGGATAAAAGGAACAGAAAGAGAAAATAGAGTAATTGGGTTTTGAAAGTGTTTGTGTTATAGAAATTTTATATGCTAGGGCAGGGGTGTGTAAGGGCAAGTTAGCGAGGTTGTAGGGTTAAGTGTATAGGATGTTTGTGTGTGTAAAAAACATCTTAAATATTTTCTTATTTCTTTACTTTCAAATATTTAAGGGAAATTTTGGATTGGTAGATTCGATATTAGATTCAACTTAGAGTTTTTGGTCAAGATTCGATTTAACCAAAAAAATTAAATTCACTATGACCTACTTTGAGCTGAAACTGAAATTATGTGGCAAACTCTGTGGTTGGAAATGCACGGCCACGTGCTATGAGAGCATAAAAACATAACTAGGTGTTGGCCATCAATGAAACCAGGTTTCTGTGCAAGAATCCTGGACTTGCTTCTTAGTTAAAATACCTAGCCAGATTCTCCAGCAGTATGTGGAGGGCACGTTTTTGTCATTAAATAACTAGGTGTGAGGTCATTAGGTCCCACACAACACCTCGAAGGCAGTTATGATTGACATTTGAAACTAACGTATCCTACTACAGATCCATTTTTTTCACCAACAGCAGTATTTACAAAAGTTTCAGCTGTATATTAGGCATATGTGAAAAAAATGTTGTCAAGTAAGAATATTTAAAAAAATAGACATGTTAATAGTTTAATTTTATCATTTAACAAAGTGAACAGGTGAAAAGCCAAATAAATCAACATTTGGCCTTCAAAACAGCATCAATTCTTCTAGGTAGACTTGCACAGCTTTTTAAGGAGCAATGCAGGTAGGTTTATCTTGGAGAACTAACCACAGTTCCCCTCAGCTGCTTCTCTATCTCTTCATGTAATACCCGATTTGATGATGTTGAGATCAGGGGGGCATACCACCACTTCCAGGACTTATTCTTTTTTACACTGAGGATAGTTTAATGACCTTGGCTATATGTTTGGCGTCATTGTCATGCTGCAGATTAAATCTGGGGCCAATTAGATGCCTCCTTGATGGTATTGCAGGATGAGTAAGTAACTGCCTGTACTTCTCAGCATTGAGGAGACCTTTCTGACCAAATATCCAACACTAATTTCAGAAATGCAGGTCCAAACTTGCAAGGAACCTCCACCATGCTTCACTGATTCCTACAATCAGTGGACAAACTGCCTTCTGCTACAGCCAAATATTTCAGATTTTGACTCATCAGTGTTTGTACTGTTCCATTCTGATTATTTGGAGCCATATGCAAGAGATGAATATAGTTCATAATACATATGCTGCCGAATGGACGAATAATGACAAATATTCCCCACTGTTGCAGTTTGTTTTCGTCAATTACAACGGAGATCGTCCTTGTTATCGTTGATTCGTACTAACACAATTATTCGTAAACATATCTTCTTTTGCTTTTATAAGAATTATTGTTTCTGAGCTGGAACATCAGAAAAAGACAGAAGAACAGGTGGATTTGGGTCATGTCGGAGGTATGCTATGTTACCACTGTCTCCACTAATGTAAAACTTCCAGAACAGTATGTCTAGCCATGATTAAATCAAAAGAAAAGAAGAAAACGGAGATGTGAATAGGAACTCCTCAATCAAAATGCACAAAGGGAGATATAAATGGGCTGCTTTTTCTTCCTATTTCACGTAAAAATCTATTTTCCATGATTGAATGGGAGTGTTTCTAGAAAATATGCAAGAGTTATAGAAATGCCCAGTGACAAAGAGTCCTTTGTATTATCATATCTCTGAATTGGCTTTCCAGGAATGTTCAAGACTTTGTACCATAAACAAAAGTATTATTAATAGACCTCGCCATATATTTCAGGTCTGCTTGTAAAGGTCAATATGTTTAGCTTTGCACAATCAGAGGGCTCTGGATAATAAAATGTATAAGTTACATTTCGTATAACGATGTATAGTTACTAAACATTGTTACATTTGAAATGGCCAAGGAAGCACACTTATTTTAAGGGGCAATTTTGTGAGCTATCTATAGCTATTTATGTAACTGATTAAGATATTTAGTAAATATACCATAAAAGTATTTTACAGTATTTAGTTTATAAACACTTTACATTTATACATTATTGTAACCTTTACAGATATGAAACACTATGATACAGTCACCAAAGATTCTGCGCTCTTCATAAAGAGGGCCACTTGGGACGACTGCTTGAAATGTTATAGTTTCAATGTCTTTTCTTATTCATGGTGCATATATTATATCCTTCAAATACAAAATCACATATGGAATGGAATGGATTTTTGTCCTGCAAATACAACTGGTCTCCTTGTCCTGAACCTTTTATGCAACGTAATGCCCACTTTTCTCTAAACATCAATAGGCCTTTAAGTGTAATTAACATAAAAACTTAAGTGTTTGCCTAAACTATATAATGCATTATATTTTAACCCCATAATGCCACTTTGAAGGTACAGATTTTTGCTCAAAAACAGGGTCAACTTGACATCATGATGCTTATATATATGCCCAGCCTAATTTTGTAGCGGCAGAGAGAGTTCCCTGGGCTTCATTGGAGATCAGGCTGACTAAATATAGCCGGTGTTGCTTGTTTGCTGCCAACAGATCGAGTGTAATGGTGCTCGATGCGAGTGTCGGTACATTATTACTGTTTGAATGCATTCCCTTTCTTGAGGGGTGTTATGGGCGTTACTTGCAAGTTCGCAACAAATAGCCTCTCTGACGGGACCCCTGTGAAAAGGCGGGGGAGCTAAACTTTCAGCTCATGTGGGCCATTTTTTTCTGTGCTGTGAACGATTCCCAGTCCTCTAGCGGATAAAACGCACAATTACTTGAATTTGTGTGCTCTTTATCATTTGCATGTGCTATGACAATTGCCCACACTAAAGATGGCCGCCTGACGTCGTCACTAAAAGCCTGCGCACCGCCCTACTAATTCTTCAGAACCGGAAGTTTCCTCTGCTTGTTGTTGATGTCCACGCGGGATAGACATGTCTGTGAGTGACAGCGCGCGTGTTTAAGGCGGGCGTGGGGGAAGTTCGTGGGTGAATGTTGGGACACCGGGGTCTAATACCGAGTCAGCCGTTCAGGGTTGCTGCGTAGACACGGGGGCGCAGAGCACATGGCTGGTCTTATGTAATGGAGGGTAGTGAATGCGCAATAGGGGGTCTTGGAAGGTGTCATAAGAAGTTCTGTGTGCCTTGCAGGGACAGTACGACACAGCGTAAATCATGGTGTAAGGGAGAACATATGTTAAATTATGGTAGACGCGCTCTCAATCCGGATTAGACTGCGAGCTTTGACTGTCACGGCCTGTGCTGCTGCCCACACGTCAGTGTACATATTATATGTGCATACTAGCGGCCTCTAGCATAACCAGTGATATTTCTTAAGGCCTGTGGTGCTGACATATGCCGGGGTAACTGCGCACATTCCGCCCGCACTCCTCGAGGCACAGCCTCGGTTGTGTTGACGTAGCTATATTTGTGTTTCATATAACCGGTGAGGGAAGAATGGATTGATTGCAGTAAAGTTACTGAGGTGCAGGGATCTAACCCACCAACGTTACTACGGAGATATAAAGCCGTAATACATGAGGCAGGTTAATGGGGCATTGTAATATTATGGACTGGCATGGGTGGTGGGGGCTGCAAATGACCCCACCTATGTGTCCACCTATGAAGCTTGAGTCTTCACATGGAACTCTCCATATAGCCTTCAGGGTGTCCGCTGTAACTAGGTCTTTATGGAGGAAAATGCACAGTGACTGGATCCTTTAAGTTCTTTTTTTTTTGCTTGTTTTCTATGTACTCTTTACACCATCTTTGACCCGCTTGCATGTAATGTATGTATTGTTTTTTGGGAAGGGGGCTAATGGCACATGAAATGGTCTCTTCATCCCGAGGTACCTTTATTTTCCTGATTAGTGTTATCATGGTTATTACGCACCATGAATATCCAAAGGTTCTTTCAAGCTCCACGTCATACACTGATTACTTTAACGATAATATAACTGATCGGCAGCTGCTTCATAGAGGCTTAGAAGCTGAATCTTCAGACACTACCACTACTCTTCGAATATGTGTGTATATATATATATATATATATATATATATATGGTGTAAATCATTCAGCAAATAAAAACCATAAAGCCAGCTTCCCTTGCTTTTTCTATTTTTTTTCTGCCTCCTGTCTTTCTTCCTATTCTTCTTTTTTTTTTTTTTTTTTTTTTTTTTTTTTTTTTTTTTGCAATATTTTCTTCCCCTCTTTGCATTTTTTATCTTGTTAGCCTGCTCTTGTGTATCCTGTAACCTCTATTCTGCACATATACCTTATCACATCCCACACTTCCGTCCTGTATGTTCCTTGCATCCAAAAACACGTTGCGAGACCCGATTGTATTGTCTCTTCATGGGACAGATCTGATGGGTATATGGACCCCTCCGTGTTCTCCACCCTTAATCTGGCTCTGGTTGTGCATTTCAGTAATAGAGTTGAACTAGGATAGTGGTAATATTTGGCTGAGATGGAAAATATTGGCTTTAAGCTTCCTCTTCACATAGCGAGAGGAGCCTAACTCTAGTTGGATGAATATTTTCTTTATTGGCATCACAGAGTTGTACGTTATAATTTTGCACATTTGAGCCGACAAAAGGAATGGATGGCCTGCTTACTGGACCTGGCCTTCTAAAAGTGAAGTGGAACCTGGAGCACAAGGGGTTAATTCATGGTTATGAAGATTGTATCTAAACCTTTAACAATCTAGAAAGTCACTAGACTTAGGAGGCAGTCTCATAATTGGTATCAAGTGAGTGGGATACTAAAAAAACATTCAAGGCATGTTGTAGAACTGTGAAGAATGGGAAAATGTACCAAGATGAAAAGTGTCTGTTTTTAATACACAGTGTTTGTTTTTTAGTTGGCTAAAGATTTACTGCATCCGTCCTCTGAGGAGGAAAAGAGAAGACATAAGAAAAAGAGACTGGTACAGAGTCCTAACTCTTACTTCATGGATGTCAAATGCCCGGGTAAGCTTACTAAAGAAGGAATGGATGATTGTGTATGTGTTTTCTGTTGGGGAGTTCACATAATAAATACTGCTTTCATTTTCATTTCTTCAGGTTGCTACAAGATCACAACGGTTTTCAGCCATGCACAAACAGTAGTTTTGTGTGTAGGATGTTCCACTGTGTTGTGCCAACCAACAGGTGGCAAAGCGAGGCTTACGGAAGGTATCTGATATATTTGCTTGACTTAACGGAAGCATAGGTTAAAGTAATAATACATTTATTCTGTGGTATATCAGGCTAGGCTAATTAATCTTTGCATAGACCTTAATTCTATAATGTCCAGTTTCAGCTTTATCTTGTGTTGACTGTTACTGCTTGGGTTATATTGATAGTGCTGGGGTTTGAAATGTAACCACCCCCTCCCTTTTTCCTTTTCATGGTAGAAATGACTTTTAGATTTAATTCTGCGCTGTTAAAACTGCTATTCCCCATAATCTGCTGAATATAACACTAGTGTGGCTAAATGTCACAAAATGTGTCCATCACCTGCAGGGCAAATGCATACAGGGCAGTTCTGCATAGGTTTTGCGATGGACACACCATGAAAATGTATGGATCACGTGAACATACATATGGTGGCTCATATGGCCCCCTTAATGTTCATGTAAGTTTGCTTCCTAAAAAATCAAATGTAGTCGCTAGGTGTTGGTGTCTGCACAGTTTTGCTGCACAAACCAAGTGTTGGGCCTTATAAAGGGAGCCCATTGAAAATGTATCTATGTAATCGGGTGTGTTTTAATTCATTAAATGGTGTTGAGGACCACCAGAAAAACCACAGTGAACTGCTGCCATCAGATAAGTGCACCAGTTGTGTTTTATGACCACCTTTATAACACATGTTGTATTCACTATACTATCTGTTTGCAGGATGTTCTTTCAGACGAAAACAACATTAATCATCCCCCTCTTATGCTTGACTTGCTGCTGATCACAAAATGAACGTTTCACCCCTCAGGATGATTTGCCTTACGTCTGGTCCTATAAACCACTTGTCTTGCTGTGGTGTAGTATGATCTTGCTGGCTTCTCAAATTCAGGAAGATTTTTTTCCAGTTGAAGATAATGTGCAAACCATTTCCTAAATAAACACAAATTTGCAAAGGATTTAGTTGTATTGTTTGTTTTAGAAAACTGTATTAAGATGCTGCATTTGGTTTTATATTGCTGGTTGTCATCTACTGGATGTAAAAGCAACAATGAATTGGTCTTTTAGGGAATGTTTTGCTCACTGAAAATACAGTTGCCGCCCCGCCAGAAAAATGATCACCATGTAACAATAGCCTTGAGAAAAGTGTCGTTAATACTGTCTGCTTAATTCTTTTCCTCAGTTCTGAGGAGGCTGTGTATGCAACTTACTTAGCTATGGCTTCGCGTTAAAGTGGCTCCTAAGAGACCATAAAATGCAAAAATTCAATGCATTATACTGAGACCAACAGGTAAAACTTTCTTTGGGCAAAATGTTGTATGTTACATATCCCTTTTGTGTGACCCATTTCAGTCCATTTTACAATTGCACACTAGAAGAAAACAGGATTTGCAGATTTATAGATTCTTTCCATTCATTTTGAAGGGTAGCTATATCACTCCCTAGCCCTACTGGCCATTACCATCTCCAAACAGAACATTCATCATGTTTTGGAAAACTACTTGGTAAAATGTAATGTATACCTTGCTTAACCCCTTAATGACAAAGCCTGTACATGTACGGGCTCAAAAAGCATTTTCAGTGGGATTAGGGACTGCCCATTGTCCTTAAGGGGTTAAATCTTATGTATAGAACAAATTTTAAATATTTTCATATAGGTATTTGCTCAAATATAAGAAAAGGCTTTTCCAGAGCAAACGCCTGGTTTATATTTGAGGTCGTCTTCTAATCGGACCTCCAAACAGAGGTCTGTCACCAATGGCATGAGCATCTGTTGCTCCACCATAGAAAATCTGGCGAATTGCGCAGACGTACACTGGCTCGCAGAGCTTCAGGGAACCTGGATCCTCCTCTCTGGCAGCTGGTGAACTTATGTTATGTGCGCAGACAACTTCCACTGCTAATGTGACTGAGCACCAGCTTTACATGACCATTCGGGCTCAGTCATAAAGTGTCTGGCGGTACAGCAGTCTGTCAGTGCTTATCCAGTAGACAGCAAGCATTGTAAGAGGGTCGGGGGGGGGGCTATAAGGCATACAGGCGTTCATTAGGCAATTAGGGGGCAGAGTGGCATATAGAGAGTTAAAAAGGGTGTAACTGGGGTGGAGGCTGGCAAATAAAAGTTAGAAACAAGAAATGCATTTTTCTCAATCAGTTTTTATTAAATATTAAAAAATAGTTAATGTGAATTAATATTTACTAGTAAAACATTTCCTATAGGGTAGTGTTAGAATTAGGCTTTTTTCTTTTTTTCCTAAATTAATATTCAAATATTGGGGGAGTTGTCATAATTCTTGGCACAAGACAGAAAATGAATGGGTTCAATTCGCCGTAAATTTGGTCACATTGGGACAAAATCTTTAGGCGGATGACTAGTAATCTTGAGGGCTGCATATCCTCATCAAGGCATATTGGAAGCTGCTGCATGTGTACACTCACGCTTACTTTCATTGTGTACACTCACGCTTACTCTCCAGTGAAAGATGGAAGACATGATTATTGCAGATAGTGCAAAGCATCAAAGATTTCCACATTGTGGTTTTAAAAACGATAGTTTTTAAAGAAAATGTTCACTTGAAATTATCTTAGGGTTATTCAGTAAGCAGTACATTTCCTTTTAACATTTCAACTCACTAATATACCATCCCTTTATATTATGAAGGGCTCATTATGATAAGCTTTACTGGATGAAACATCCCATTTACACAGTTGAGAAAATCTACTCCCAGAATTAAAGTGGAATCCATTGCATTTGACTGCATGTGGATCAGTAAATACATTCTTTAGTTACTGGAGTATTATGAGGTTATTTTCCTCGTTCCTGACCACCCCCATTTCACGTGTGTGAAAAATAATCATTTTCATCCCATTTTAGCATCTGAGATGATAGCAAATTTGCATTTGGTAATGTAAAGCAGCAGAAAAGCATGTCTTCTTTTAGTAAGGATATATGAAACAGGAATTCAAAGGGTCATGAGAGTTCAAATCCAAACCGGTTAGTCACTCTTTGTTGGTACATACACAACAAACATTTTATCAGCAACCTTCATTTACACACTATTAAAATACATAGAAAAAATAAAAGAATATGGCCCATTGAATACACAATTGTCTGCCAGGGAGTTCACCGCTGCTGGTTCTGCCCCAGAGATCTTGATTATTGGTTTGATGATTTTTCCTTCTCAAACTCTAATGCAATCTTGAGAGCAGTACTATTGAGTCCAGTAGCCTGCATGTTGGCTATTATAGTTACCACAACCCCTTTTGGTGGAACTGCCATGTTAGTGTTTGAAAGGCTGTGATCCTCCACTGTTGGAAGGATGAGTAAGACACTGCTGGCCCCCACGGCTCCTCCGGTGTGGGACACATAGTGCCTTTGGTGCCTACAGTGACCAAAATCCATTTTCTTCTCCACTGCCCCCCAGCCCATGGCATATTTGCCATCTCTGTCCCAGGACATTTTGGTATTGGGCACTTGTGTCCACATCATAGACACAGTGTCAGGTTTGAGGTATCCAGGCAGGATCTGGTCAGCTGCCTTAGCTTGATAACTGTACAAGAGAACATTTCCGAAGGTCAGGAGGTCATTAACTGTGGAGAGGAACCCGCCGCCGGCCCATTTGCACGAATTGTCCACATAGGGTGTATTTACAAGACGCTTCTTCTCGTTGAAGTTATAAAACCTATGGCACAAAACAAGAAAGATATAAGCATTTCATTGGTACTATCATTGAATCATTTATGGGAACTAGACTGTTAAATGACAGGTTTGAGAAGGTGACAAGCCATAAAGGATGCATGTGTTTGAGAGCTGTGTGTAACCAGAACACGGTATCTTATGAGTGTGTTTCCCTCTGTATATAGGAGTCACTTCATGATTGGCAAATAATAAGATAATACACTTATTACGCTAGGATGATTCAGTATACGAGTTCAGCAAAACCATTCATTTAGACAATGATTATTAATTCCTGGCACTGTATGAACCTGAACGTGGAGCCTAGACCTAGGAGTTAGCTCCAATTGACTCAATGATTTTCACTTTGACTACATGAAATGATGTGAAATGATGTCTATTTGTAGTTACCGGAATTATGTTTTTCCAATCGTTATTTGCAGGTACACTACAGAAACACCCGAGGCTGCCAGCAGGGGGCAGTATGCACAAAAAAACCCTGCAAAAACCCTGCAATATACACACACACACACATTGCTATTTAAAAGTTTGGGGCTTTCCAGCTACAATAGTCATTTACAAATATATGTCTGCAGTGTATTTCTGAACCATTCGATGCTATTTTAATGGACACATTTTGCCTATACATAACTTTGAATGCATGGAATTTTCATGATAATGCTATATGGAGACAGGTGATAGGATCAATTTCAACATTACATGGAATGGATGACATGAAGCTCTTTCTAAAAATGGGCCGCATCTCATGTTAGAGGAGGACTTTACAAACATAAACTATATAGATATTAATGTTGAAATGAATTACAATATTCAAGATTATAGAGCTAAATGAGACTAGCCCTCAATTCGACCACGTATTAGGGTCTTAGACTGATGACAGGGTTTGTTTATGAGCGGGTCATGCCGGGACACATACTTATTGTGCATAGTCAGTATGAAATTCAGAACTGTGGCTTGCTTTTTGTGGTTCCCTGACCCCTTGTCCATACATTCCTTAATGCTGAAAACGTCCGCATGTGTTTTTCAGAGCCCCGAGGTATGGATTGATTCCCCATGGCTGGATCTCAGTTTGTGTGAAGAAAGATTCGGTGGTACCAGGTGTGTTGTGCATGAACTCCATCTGAAGATGAAGCCGATATGAAATTCCTTTGAATGTTCTGTACTCGGACTGCACATTCCTAGCCGCCCCTTAATTGCTACCGTCAGCCCTTTAATACTTTAACTACAATCTTAGCAGGAAGTGCAGCACAAATGAATGGGGTTTTTTTTATTAATATAGGCAGCCCAGCATCATCTGAAATTCAGTTCCTGGCATAAACAGGAGTAATAAATGCCTGCAAACTACTTGTAGATTTAACCCCCTCAAGACAATCTTCCTTTATGCCCTAAAGTGCAAAAGAAACCATGTTTGTTTAAAACACAATTTCCATTTATTTGTTGTTAGAATGTAACTAGGCAAGACCTCTTCCACAGGTTTGGCACTACTCCTGGGAAAGAAAAAACATTTTGTTCATATTAGGCAGTATACCCCAAGTATAGTAACACATATATAGATATAGATAGATGTATAGATATATATATATATGTGTTTTGTGTGTTTTAAAGGGTCACAAGGCCCCTTACATACCTTTTAACTTATTTGTTTATTATTTTTCTCAATTATATTATTTTTATTTTATTGCGAGTGCAGCAAATTTATTTTTATTATGTATTTCTAGGGAAAATATAAAAAATATATATCTGCCAGCAGCTAAGAACTATTTGTCCCATCTACTGGTAGGTAGTCTGCCCATTTTTTCCCATTGTCGCTGACAGAACAGACTATATTTTGCCTTGATATTTTTACCACTAAACTGCAGCTGCCGCACATTTGCGACCATTACAATTTTGCAACCTTAAAATTTCCACCTCTCCTTCCTCCTATATTCATTCATCTTCCTCATTCTGATTATAGTTCCTAAATACTACGTTCTTCACTTTCAATATATGCGCCACAAGTTATATGGAAGGCATACATTTTACTTTTTTTTCTTGTTCTTTATTTTTTCACTTTTACTTTTTATTACTATTTTTAAAATATTTTTATGGTATATGATAGGATGGCTGTTTAGGGGCTGAATGTGTGGTTACACAAATAAAATGAGAATTGAAAACAAATACTAATAAACTACATTTGCTCAAAATTCCACTTGGAGACCAAACAGCTGCTAATATTTGACAAATGCCATTTGCCGCAGATTAACTCCTTTAATGCCAGAAGACATCAAAGCAGAAATCTGAGAAACTATCTGGCAGTAATATCCGGGAACGTTTTTATGATAATATGTGTAAGGGCTGTTCTTATTGTGATTTGTCACCCTTCCCAACAACAGCTCAGTCTACAAACTGCAAAGAAAGGGATGCTGTTGCAAAAAGTTATGACCCGACTTCACGGAGGTATTGTAACCTACTACAGAGACTGGATAGTTTAAGTCAATTCTGTTCAGAGGGCATTGGGGCAAAACCTAGTAGTAGTTAGTAGTAGACGAGAAGACAAGATAATCCCCTACAGCCCATTCCTCCCTTTCTATAGAAAATAAACTCCCTGGAAAGGTACAGGACACCTTTCAGGTCCTATTTGCTTTCTCATCTTGCAGTTTTATTGCAAGGGTTGCTTTCACTGTACGGTTACAGTATGGTTTAGCCTAGAATCGGGGCTAGAATTCGTATTGCCCGATGCCTGGGACATGCAGTTCCGGGCGCTGGGCAGGTGTTTTTTTTTCCTCTTCATGTGGGCAAGCAGCAGGGCCAGGATCCAGGTCCCCCGGTAAAAGGCATATCAGGGGGGGCAGGGTGGCATATCTAGGGATCTAAGGCATACTTAGGTGTATAAGACATATCAGGGGTAAAAGGCATAGCAGGGGGGCAGATGGGCATATCTATAAGTAAGATGCATTATAAATTAAGGGGAACATTAAAATGGCTATAAAGTACCACTTTATAGTCTTTTTTAGGCTCTCCTTAATTAATGATGCACTCTATAAGTAAGCTGCATAATGAATTAAGAGGGGGACTTAAATTGGTTTCCAAATTTCTGTTTATATAGAACATATGCAGGACTAACTGCATAATAGATACCAAAAATGTTTAAATACATGTATTCATTAATAAAATCCTGTGTATTTTCTCTTTAATAATAAAATGTTCTTTAAAACAGCACCAAACTATAAGGTTGCGGCCTATATGCGGGCCAGTACTGTAAAAAGATATATAGACATACGAAGGGTGAGCTTATAAGCCATCACTGTAAGAACCCACTGGTTTCTTTTGTCTTCACAAACTCTGCTACAGCATGTTCTGGAGACATATCAGTTGTGTGGAGACCACCGAAAGCATTGTCTGGACAGATGTTAATGGGTAAAAAAAAACATTTAGTTCAATGGCAATCAGCACCTTGCTCTGTTGTATATGATGGGCTCATGTTCCTCAGGCAAAGTATTTTTCATTCCTAGGTCCTTGAACATCTGCAGCATAAAATCCAGAAACTTCTGCCCTGAGGCTCGCTCCACAACGGCGCTCAGCAAGGTCCAGGCATGAGTGGAGTAAAGGAAATTGGTTCCTGAATGGAAAAGGAACAAAAACAGTCTATGGATAATGGAAGAGACTTTATGCAGAGGTGGATGATGGTGGCGATCTCAAGGAGAGCATAAAAAGGAGATTAGAGGACAAAAAGAAGGCAATGTGTGTTTATAATGTAGCACACACTTATCTCAAGTAATGAGTTAAAAATAAATAAATAAATAAACCACAAAACGACATGAATATGATGAGTAAAAGAGAGGAAACAATAGACTTATGTTTCAATGGAATAATAATTATTACAATCAGTTGTTTTTTTAATCTTGGAGATTTCACCTTACCTGGTTTAAAAGCCAATGGGTCATTTTTAAACAGCTCCAGAGCATCTATTACGCTGTCAAACTTCTCTTTGATATAAAACTCCTCTGGTTCGAGCCCCCGGCTTTTCCGATTTGCTGCCACACTTAGTTCTTTGGTGTCATTCTTTCCCAGGACTGGCTTCTCTGTGGTAGCCTCTGGAGGTGGTCCGGATCTTCCTGCCTTCTCTAACTCCTTTCTGATTTTCTGTACATCTTTTTCATAATGCCTGATTCCACTCAAATGCGACACTAATAACCTGGTTGTTATTACCACCTGAACAGATGAAATATCGTTCATGACAAAAACAATATCACAGAAAATTAAGCATGCAAATCATTATAAACTATATGTTTTACTCATTTTAGTATAAATAATGAAAATGACCATGAAGTGTCAAGGATTTAAGCAATAACAATGACTTCCCAAATAATGTATTTTAAACAAGATTATGATATATATATATACATATATCCAGTCCACACCTTTTCTCCTTCAAACTCCTTTTCTGGGAACTCTGGCACATACTTCTGCACCGGAGCATCGAGATCCAGCCGGCCTTCCTCCCAGAGCTTGGCGATAGCAGCCATGGTGAAGGATTTGCTGATACTGGCCACGCGCATGACAGTCTCCGCTGTACACTGCACCCTGTTCTCCACATCTGCAAACCCAAGCCCTGTAGGACATGGTTGAGGATGGCAGGTATTATTATAACGTGAAATAAATATTATTCCTAAGGAGCCCAATAGGCGTATCTTGTACGTGGTTCCGAGAATCCAACTGATGAATGGGTCTCACCGGCCTTTTGCTATTTTATTTAGGTTATTTAGGTTTTTGTTATTTTATTTTTAATGTATAATTATTTCATTTATTAAAATATTATTTTATTCTGCATACATCGGGGTGCTGTCATTTTCATATATTTAAATGCATTTTTGCACACTAGAGAAGTAGCAACCATCCAAGAAAACTCTTCCTATAATGACAATCGAAAAGAAAAGAATGGTATCAGATAGCATGGGAACGCAGGACTGGATAAGATTAGTAAGAAATTGTAGGCTTTTAGAAGCCAAGTGTATGCTTGGAGGTGCCAGGAATGCATATATTCATACACAATATAAAATAGGCGCCAATGTGAGCTCTGCCCTGGATACTGCAGATCCCGGTTTAAGATCAGGTATAGATTGTAAAAAACTATTTCATTTTAAATTCTCATTAAATTAAATCAGGGCTATTGCTAGTTGGAATCTGAAAGATTCAAAACATTTGCTTTTTTTTCAGGATCCTTTCAGAGAAAATTAAAGTAGAATGATATCAAAAGCGAGGCTGCAAAGATTGTGCAACATAATACTCTAGTATATCACGTAGTCTGCAAATATACATTAGGCTGTCCCATAGCAGACTGGTAGCAGATCTTATGTTATATGATGGGACAGTAACAATATACAGAATATTCAATCACTAAAATAAAAAGACTGTACTAGTGAATTATTTTGGTTCTGATTACTTTGGACACAAGTATTTAGCCATTCACCCACTCATTTTTGTATCTTGATCCTCTTACCAGCGGGCAACGTGAGTGGGCTACAATTATAACCCGAGTTCGATAGAGGCAGATTGGGGGAGACAGTCTAACTATATAATGTATGCAGTAACACGCACAGGAGTCTGGAAAATGAATCATAAACCTCTTTTGACCTCTTGCAGTTGTTCTGCAAGTTTTTTGTATGGTGAATATTTCTCTCTACTGCAACACCAATAGTTGTTAGTCAGGATGGTTCACCTGCACAAGTTGAATGCTGTATTGTGTAGGTCCTTCAGCTCGAGTCTGTTTTCACAACAGGATACCATAATGTGACTGTGTTTTGGGAACACACACGGTTTTCTAAAACCATTAGGTCCAATTAAAGGAGAATAAAGATAATCTCTGAAGGACAGGCCATTTTCCATCAGAGGAATGGGATAGCCACCTGGCACTTGGAGCATGCAATGCGAATAATTCCACAAAGCAAGCGACTTTGCTCAGGGTATATCTCAATCACTTTTCCAAATAATTATTTGGGGAATTGTATATTTGAACCTGAATCGGCTTCAGAACCAAGAACATGGGAAACTAGTATGCCGTGTAAATGCGTGAACAGTATTCAGCTGTCACTGGTCTTAAGGGCAAATTGTGGAGGCATACTGGCCCGATCTACAAGTTGTTGTAAATTGGAAATATTATAACAAATTCAAAAGTCAAATTGTGATTTTTGGGTGCAATGTTGCATTGCATGCACACCAAAGGAATGACATACCTTCTGTCCAAACTGCTTGTCCATCAACAGAAACGCCAACCACAACTCCTGGAGTTCCCACCTCATCCTGCAAGATGAGAAAGGTCAATATCCTATTGATCGTGCATATAACCTTAGCCCTTTCCTCTTCTAACACAACTGCGTATGTAGCCACCCCATGGTAATTCCATTTTAATGGGAAATGTGACTGAAGGGTCAAAAAGCCCGATGGAGTTTCCTTCAAATGAACACGGTTTTACTGAACACTGGCGTTGACGAAACAGCAAATATTTAAACAAACGTGGGACTGGCATAAAGCTATCCTGAATGACTGATTAAGGTTTCACGTTAGGAAAAACAGCGGACTATATGGGCCAAAGGGCTCTTATCTGCCATCTTAAGAATTATTTATATTCATTTGTTAGGTATCAACCATACTGTAGATTAAATATCACTTTTATAACTATAATAGGGGGTTAGGATCCACAGAATTAGACGATCCCAGCTTCCTGCAACTGAAAAAAGAAAATGTATTGCTGCATTCCACAGAGTGAAAACACGCTGCAAGGGGAAATACCACGGAAAAAAGTTTTTAGTTCATTTTGTGCCAATAAACTTCTTTATCTGCAGCCCTCAAGGCTGCCATTGTCAGTCATGTGACATTTCGGATGACTTTCACTTCTCATATATAACACTGAGCAAAGCTTTCATCAATTGGTTCTCCTGCTGGGTAATTAAGACTGAGCCATTCTATTGTTTACCACAGGCAGCGAGGTTAAGAGTCTTGGTGTTTGTCAAGTAGGTTGGACTAACATAAAGCTAGACCCATACCCTGCTGACTAGATTATCTAAAAACTCAAAATACAGTATTTTAGAAACTCATTTTTAATGTGATGGCTGTAATAAAGAGTTTCCCTTACAGTAGAGATGCCATGACAGGCTGGGTTTCAGACAATGTATGACTTTTGCAATGTGCTCAATCTATCTAGAAATGGGTAGCCAACATGTTAACCGTATAAGACTAGTGTTGTGTACAGTTTAATGTGTTGTTTTATGCGGTACTATTACAGAGAATAACATTCAAGTTATACCTTTTAGAACCAAAGGTTACCACAGTTTGGACATGTAATCATATATACATTTCTTTAACGAAGATGTTCCTATGTTACATCTGTCACTGTTTATATGTACACATACGAAGGCCTGAGATGCACTTCTGCCCCCATGCCTGCTTTCAGAGTTGGAACGCCAGGTGCAGTTATCCGCTCACTATGTCTTTGTTGTTAATTGACCCCAGGGGTGGCTTCGGTTTAGGGCATGTCAGCTTCATAGGCATACAATGCAGGCTAGACATAATTGACATATTCACAACGCCGGTTTTAGGTAGTTTTATCCAATGTTCCTGAGACGCGGGAACACTGGACAAGACTGTCTCTCCAACCCCGGGAAATCTGGGAACTATATGCAGTATCGCTAATAAAGGTTAGATATGTAGGCAATCCAGTGAATGTTACGCATAACCGGGATGGTTGTTTCAGCTCCTTGACTTCGTTATCCATTATGAAGCCCCAATGAGCTTCTGCTGTAGGAAGAGCTTGGCTGGTCCTATATAAATGTATAGTTAAATCTGTGATATTTCTTCCCGGTCTCCTTACAATGGAATTATGTATTATACAGGGCCAGCTTAGCCACTCATTCTTGTGTTGGCCCTTCATAATGAATAGCGAAGCAAGTTGGAACCGCAACTCTCCTGCAAACTCTACCTTCTGTGCTTACGACTGTGAGAATATGGACACTGTATGGATCGTACGGATCATATGGACGCTGTAAGAATCATATGGACGCTGTATGGATCATATGGACTATTCACCTCCAATTGCTGGTTTTGGAAACAAAAACATAAAACACTACTTAGCTTAGTAAATCAAGCCCATTTATTGATTCCATTTTCTGATTAACAGGTACACGGCAGGTAGAATGCCCCTAAGGGTAACATTTTAAGGCATTTGGGGGACATATGAAAGCATGTTATTTTCAAAACCGGGCCCTGTAAATAATAATAATATTAATAATAATGTGCAGGCCCCGTGCAGCTTCACGAAGTCAACTTCCTCGTATCCATCCAACAACCTATCAGCTATTTTCCGAGGCTATAAAGCGTATATTCTCGCGCTTCAATCACCTT
This sequence comes from Spea multiplicata, assembly GCA_009364415.1. NCBI lineage: Eukaryota > Metazoa > Chordata > Amphibia > Anura > Pelobatidae > Spea > Spea multiplicata. Next base: position 24,918,038 of record VKOC01000003.1, read on the forward strand.
CGTTCGCCTCAGCAATTCACGGCTCCGTTCGATGGCAGTGCTGTACGTCCCGCGGCCTTTCCTTTTCCTCTCTTCGTCTCTGTGATTTTCTGCGACCCCAGCAGCTGCTACTACCAGGCCCAAGCCGAGGACGGCCCTCGGAAGGCCTCGGCCCGACTTGAACAGGAGAGACAGCATACCTACGGGAATCAAATAAAATGCGGCGGCGGCACTGGCACTGATATCTCACAAGCCGCTAGTGAGCTTCCATAACCCGCAACCCCTCTAAGACAAAGTGAAATTGTGACGCGCCTAGCGCACACTACATTGCGATACTACAGGCGGCAGTCCAAAGGGAGTCGCGTCCTCCGCGGCGATGAGGAAGAAACCAACGTCAAACCCCGGGGGTGTCCCGATTCTCGCCTAATGAGCTTAATATTATCACTTCCTGCTACATGACACTGATTGGTATCGCCGCAGTCACACCGCTACAAAAAGTGCTTGACAACACCTCTAATGATAAAAGTAGAGGTTTCAGGTTCAAATGTGTGTACATTTATTATTATTATTTAGTATTATTATTAACCCCTTCAATCCCTGGGGTTTTTGGTACCTCAAAGCCCGGAGCAATTTTGCCATTTTTGCGCTGTGTCGGTTCAGCAATGATTCTCTTTTCCTGTGAATAGTGTACCCATGTAAGCTATATATTGTTTTTTCAAGGAGAGATAGAGCCAGTGGCGGAACTAACGGGGTCGCGGGGGTCGTGGCTGCGACCGGGCCCTGGAGTTCTGCCAGTCAGGGGGGCCCAAGGGGTACAGAGCGGTTGCTGAAAATGACCTTTCGGCAATTCTTGGGCCCCCGTGACTGACAGAAATCCAGGACTCCTCTGCTCCCCGCCGCTGCTGCTGCCGCCTGCCTCGGCGCTGCCCAGAGTGCAGTGCTGGGAGCGTGAGGCATTTGTCTCGGGTGCTGGTGCTTCACGCTGAGCGCCGGCATATGACGTCATATGCTGGCACTCAGCAGTGAAATGCCGGCACCCGAGACAAACGCCTCACGCTCCCAACACAGGAGTTGACGGTAAGTGACGTACAAA
>VKOC01000003.1:24919209-24969615 GCA_009364415.1 Spea multiplicata
CCCATATCCATAAACGAGACTTGCATCTTTTATGTACAAACTCTTTTTCTACGGTTTTATTTCTTAAGTTTTCTACTGTGTTTCTAAACATTTCCCTGTACACATTTCCCTGTATTGCCCGTTTCTTTGGTAACTATGACTATATGATTGTGTCCCCCTTTATTTTTCAATTTTAGAATATTTTGTCAATGCACTCTTTTGTGTTTTTTTTCTCTTTTTTTTTTATTTGGCTAAAAGTGAGCAGTTTACCTGTACGTACGTTATGTTCTGCGACCTCTCATGTCTTTTCAGAGCCGTGACTGAAAGCATAAACCAGCTGATCACCCTGTGCACGCAGCAGGCTCCGGGGCAGAAGGAGTGCGACAACGCTCTGCGTGAGCTTGAGGTCTGCTTAGCATAGCGTTGCACTATTTCATGTGTTTAGCGGCTTGCTAATATTCTGTGGGTCACTAGCACTGTGTTTATTGAGGTTAGCAGTACGTTTACATGAGATCAAATATATTTTAGCAAGCTGTAAAAAGGTGACTATAAGGTAGTTAATTGGGTTATACCCCTACAGGTATTTCCGTTTTCCACTACCATGCATTCTTAAAAACAAAATGTGTAATAACATTAAGGGTCCTGTAATAGACCACTGAATATAGTTTGAGACCGTCTGGGTAATTCAGTGCTTGGGCCCTGGTCACCATTAGACCCTTATTTTGCATAGAAAGTTACCCTGTTACTCTGTCTATTTTATTTTCAGTTACAATTCTATTTCACAATGAAAACAAGTCTCATTTTAATATTGTCATACAGAACATGCAAGGTAAAGATCTTAATTACTCACTTTTCTCCCCCAAGACTGTGAAGGGGATGCTAGAGAACCCAAATGAGCCTGTCAGTGACCTTTCTTATTTTGACTGCATTGAGAGTGTGATGGAAAATTCAAAGGTAAGCTATATGCTTACTAACACTATGTGTACCTCTTACTAACACTATGTGTACCTCTTACTAACACTATGTGCACCTCTTACTAACACTATGTGCACCTCTACCTATCAAAGTTTGTCCAGCAACCAAAAGATGTCTGGTGTGTGCCCATTCTAGGTCCTTGGAGAATCCATGGCGGGTATCTCTCAAAATGCCAAGACTGGAGACCTACCAACCTTTGGGGAGTGTGTTGGTGTTGCCTCCAAAGCCCTGTGTGGTCTGACAGAGGCTGCTTCCCAGGTGAGACATTTTGGACATTTCATGTGAAGCCACAGTGACTCTAGTTCAGAGGTTTCTAAAAAGAAGAAGAAATAAAGTATATTTATTCCACTCCTTCCAAACATTTTCCTCTTGTGGACGTCAATAAAATGTGGTGTTATGCTGTACATCAACACATAACTTGTCATACTAATCATGGGGATACAGGTAAGCACTAGATAGCATGCACTTTGAACACATGATTGTGATTAGATCTAGTTCATTGCATTACTTTTGCATTACAGTCCTCCATTTCCCATAACTCTTTGTGGTTTTTGAAACATCCTTAACTTGGGGTGATTAGCTTTAGAACCTTTTGTTGATATAATTAATGCTATGTTGGTCTTTCGTGCCTGTCAGACGCAACCTAACCCAGAATATTGTCTTCACAGGCTGCCTACCTTGTGGGTATTTCTGATCCCAATAGCCAGGCCGGTCAACAGGGTCTGGTGGATCCCATTCAGTTTGCAAGAGCCAATCAAGCCATCCAGATGGCATGCCAGAATCTAGTAGATCCAGCCAGTAGTCCATCCCAGGTATGTGTGATATAGTATGGGCACTTGTAACGGTAAGCAGTTGTAATTAAACACCAATAATCCAGTGGTTTCACCGTCCTAGTCTGTGTGATTCAGGTTTGTTTCTGAAAAGAAAACAATCTAGTACACATATGTTTTCCACACGTTTGTTTTTAGGAATGTATATTGTTTTGGTATGTGCTATATTCCTTTCTGTTGAATGTTTGTGAGATTAGCATTTCCCTTGTACTGTAGGTTCTTTCGGCTGCCACCATAGTAGCCAAACACACTTCGGCTTTGTGTAATGCCTGCCGCATTGCGTCGTCCAAAACTGCCAACCCCGTGGCTAAGAGACACTTTGTTCAGTCAGCTAAGGAGGTTGCAAATAGTACAGCCAACCTTGTGAAAACAATCAAGGTAAGACATTACATTTATAGAGCACATATTACAGTTGGGAGGCAGTAAAAATGAAAAATAACATTGACAATGGTTTTACATCAGCTTTGTCTAGTGGATGTAAACGAGGCAGGAAACGGGGTTTTGTAGCCAATTTCAATTTTCCATTAAATGTTTGTCTTATAAAAATCAATTACAGGCCAAATATATGCATGATGGGGAAGACAACATACACATCTTTGTATCTGGTAGGAAAGTAAGCATTAATAAATATTTGAGGTTGGTGAGGTTTGGCTGTATATGAATTATCGAAATTGCAGTAATTTTAAATGCCCATTAGCAAATTTCTTATTTTTAATGCTGGTTAATTCCTTACCCTTCCTGACTTTGGACTTCATATCTATTGTCTTGCAAACTTACTCCAAGTGGTGTTGTTTTTTCCCCTTACAACGTATACGCCTCATAGGTACTGTTCCACCTTTGGGGGTCATCATATGATGGTTATGTCATGACACTCATAAAATATCATGACACTCATGGAAACTCAGGTGTGGGAACAAGCTTTCCTCATGGTGGAAAGTGCAACTTTCTTCTTTCATAGATGAGCAATTTCTTTTCATACAGCTCTTGTGTTGATTCACATTTTTTCAGGGAATGCTTAATTCAACATGATGATTATGTATAAGAAGTAACCGTTGCAAACTCTTACAACCATAGCACCCAATGGAATGTTCCCATAGTAACACCATTCAATCTTATTAAAGCTTTCACTTGCCGAATGCAGCACCCTACATTGCTGTGTGCCCTCTACTGTCTGCCTGTATTTGCACTTCATTGTATAATCCTATTGGGTATTTATTCTCTAATTACAGTAATATATTTTGAAATCATGTGAATACCATCTGCGCTTTATTTACTTTATCCATTTCAGACACTAGATGGAGATTTTTCAGATGACAATCGGGAGAAATGCAGCATCGCAACAGCTCCGCTCATCTCAGCTGTGGAAAACCTAACCGCATTTGCCTCAAATCCTGAATTTGCCAGTATCCCAGCCCAGATCAGCACCGAGGTGAGAAGCTGATATATGAAAAGTCCCAGCACCTCTCGATCACTTTAACACAAATCAACCCACTTTTTCTAACTAACCACTTTTAACTAACTATTACGACTACAATTATAATTTAAATACACCATTACTGGTGCAAAAACATACAGATGTGAATATAGTAATCGCAAACCCTACTTCTATAGAATACTTTCTTGGTTAAGAAAAGCAAACCCTACTTCTATAGAATACTTTCTTGGTTAAGAAAAGTAAAATTTTGGGGTTTTCAGAACTTTTACACTGTTTCTACATCTCCAGAATGTTCTGTTAGCAACTGAAATCATTGTCTGGTAGAAATATTAGAAAAAAAGTAAAGTACACAAATCAATCAAGTGAAAGCGTAATCAATACCAGCAAATATTTGGAAAGATTTCTGACAGTTAAAAGCAACTAATATTGAATTATTAGAATCCTATGTTAAACTATCTATTTAAACATAGTATAAATTGTATGCAGTCTCCTTATCTTCATTTAGACCCCCATCTCCACAATATTCCGGTATTTCTCCTATCGAGTTATTAGAACTTCGTGAGGCCTCTTCCAAAAATATCTATTGTTACTTGTACCTGTGCTTAATATCTGATCCCCTGAATGCTGCTTATGTCTTCTGTATGTTTTATGCTAATCAGGGTTCAAAAGCACAAGAGCCCATTTTGGTGTCTGCTGTTACCATGCTGGAAAGTTCATCTTCGCTTATCAAGACCGCACGGTCGCTTGCCATTAATCCCAAAGATCCACCGACTTGGTCCAGTTTTGCAGGTCACTCTCGTATAGTATCGGATTCCATCAAGAGCCTGATTACCTCCATCAGGTATGGGATATTACGCCAAGTTTGCTACTCCAGTGGAATTCATGTCCCAGAGCCAGCATCTTTACAGAAATCATTTTGGGTTATATATTCTAATAATGGATGCGAGTGCCGTTTAGTCACTGTATTTCATTGGCATGGGTGACATTTTGGAACCAAAGATACAGTAGGGTCACTTACTACAGGAAACTTTGGGTATTTGGTTTTTGGGTAGTGGCATACATGGTTGATAAAGTGCCAAAAAACTCTGCTGTAAATCGTCACTCTTCGTTTTGTGACCTTTCCAGAGACAAAGCCCCAGGACAGAGAGAATGCGACCAATCCATTGATAGCATCAACCGTTTCATCCGTGACATTGAGCAGGCATCGCTTGCGAGTGTCAGCCAGAACCTTGCCACACGAGATGATATCTCACTGGAGGTATTGATTCCCTACTAAGTCTAATGCTGCTGCCTGCATAAGTCACCTGCGTTTGTAGAAATTGAGAATTTGGTTAGTACTATATGTACTATAGTACCATAGTACTATATGGTGATAGAAGGAAGAAGCAAGTTTTTCATATCATATTCCGTTTTGTTCCCATCATTGAATATTTAAGGGTTATATTATTATGTATCAAAGAATGTCCACATAAATGTTTTAGTGGTCCAATTTCATAAAAATGGACAAATATTTTAGTTTTTATCTGGAATGAACTACTGTGAAAGTAAAGTTTTCCCCAATCCAAATCAATTGGTGTATCACCACTTGACTGTTGCCCATTTATATTATTAGTTGCCTCATTTAGTGTTGAAACAGTGGGCTGTTGTCCAAAAGGAGCATCAGTGGGGTTGGCATAATATGTATATTATGTATTGTAAAAACTGCACAAACACATACTAGCAACTGACTGATCGAATTGTATTTTTCCATCACACAACACGAGCACAACACTTTTTAAATGCCTGCACTCTTTTCGTGTGAATGATAGTTTGCCACGTGTGGTCTCTCTCCAGGCTCTGCAGGACCAGCTGACATCGGTTGTCCAGGAAATTGGTCATCTCATTGATCCCATTACTACTGCAGCCAGAGGAGAAGCAGCTCAGCTGGGCCACAAGGTATATAAATGAGCATACGCATGTTACAAGTTATCACTACTATGGTGAAACAATATCGTGAAGCATTATATAATGTCATGCAAGTCATTTTGGATCAAGATGTGTGGTTGCTCAGAGGTACTTTTAAGTGAAGATTAGTACTTTGTCTTTAAAATCTGAGCATGGCTATAAATTGGGTAAAATCGGCACACCCACTACCTGTTAGTCCTAGTTGAGATGTAGGAGATGGGAATTCAGTGGATGAAGTGTTTTGTGTATGGTTGTGAAGTGATGTGTGGGTTTATAATTCCACTAAACATTGACAAAATGTATATCTTGCTCAGATGTATTCTTTCCACCTATTCATTGGTGTGATTATGTTGCCAGGTCACACAGCTTGCCAGCTACTTTGAGCCTTTGATCCAATCTGCTGTTGGGTTAGTGTCCAAGATCCTGGACCATCAACAGCAGTTGACTGTGCTAGATCAAACCAAGACACTGGCGGAATCTGCTTTACAGATGCTGTATGCTGCAAAGGAAGGCGGAGGAAACCCCAAGGTAATGATTTTCCTTACAACTCAATACTCAAGTAAGAAAGTTTGAGACCCCACAGACATAATAGAGCCGTAGATCTTTCAGATCCTATAACGTGCCCACAGTTACTATATGCATTAATTGCTGCAACCGTTATTTTTGTAAATGGTACCTTCTCAACCAATGTTTCTTGCAGGCATCTCATACTCACGATGCAATTGCAGAGGCAGCTCAATTAATGAAGGAGGCTGTGGATGACCTAATGATTACATTGAATGAGGCTGCTAGTGAAGTTGGTATGGTTGGGGGTATGGTGGACTCCATTGCAGAGGCTATGAGTAAGGTGAGCATGTTTCAGAATTAACTAATGGATATTCTCTCTAGCTCTTAAGGAATTGCTTGATTCGGGAGGTCTGGTTTTTATGTGGGTGTTTTTTTTTCTATTCTTGAATTCCTTTTAGAAAATGGTCTGTGAACAGCACTGTCCCTGCAACTTTACATCATCTTTTTCATTTTGTAGTTGTTATTATGTCTGTGATTTTGGAGACTTATGCTCTGAACCAGGATTCACACTAATTGTGTAGGTCCGATTTATCATCCTCTACAAGATATATTATAGATGTTGTTTTATTTTTTTTATTATGGGCACCAAACCGATTAAATCAAGTGCTACTCTGTTCAGGGTATTACTTTAAATGTTAGTAACTGCTCTTCTAAATGTAAGTGGCTTTTATCGCATACGGCTGTGATATGGCAGAGCAGTGTTGTACTTTAAATTAATATGCAAACTCAAGCAGGGGAGTTTGCATTGCTGCTCCTCAAGTGTGTGTGTGTGTGTTTTTTTTAATGTCTAATGCATGCTCAAATTGAGTGTTTCCTTTCTAAAAATATGCCTTGGAAGGTAATCAATGTTTTTTTCTCTGCTTTGTCACAGCTTGATGAAGGAACACCACCTGAACCCACCGGAACATTTGTGGATTACCAGACTACAGGTGTTAAATACTCAAAAGCTATTGCAGTCACTGCCCAGGAGATGGTAAGCATTGCATTAGTCCAACTGCTGCACCTCGGCATCCGCTCGCTTCCTAAATGCTCTGTAGGTTGCACCCCACGATTGCTCCTACATTGATAGTGTGGCAGGGAACCATGCTCAGTTGCATGCCTTTTTTAACTTTCTGTTTTTGCTTCCTTCTATTATACGCAATACAGAGTTCCTTTTGGGCACAAGTCCTTTGTAACAGTGCCCCCTCACTATTCAGTGACGGAGTAATCTACATACTCCACCATACCCACAATTCATTTTAAAGATATTTCTACTGGTGCATTTGGTCTCTGCTGCCAAATCCCTGATAACTTCACAGTGGGGTCAAACTTGGGCCCCCTAAGTGAGGGTGTGGATATGTGCAGTGGAACATCTAGCTGATGAACTCGCGCTACTCAGCCTTTGATTGTCTCTCAAGATGTCTCTCATACACTGATGGGGCCCTGAAAGCAACCAGAGTGATGGCTTCACTTCCCATCAAATTCGCATGTTCTGTTTATTGCACTATAAATCAAGGCCACATACCGTCTTTGACATTATCTGTACAGCTGACGAGTGTTTCGTGGGAATAAAGCTTCTTAATTGTACTGCTTTTAATTCTCATATGTAAATCCCCCAGTTTTGTATGTGTTCAGAAGTAAAAATCACAAGAATATTCATCCCACCTTTTGGGACCAGTGTGACCGCTTCTGCTCCGTCTTCACCGATATGTAACAGCAGTGTTGCACAGCATGATGTGAGCTTCTTTCCACTCACTTGAATTTACTGTTACTGCTTTGTCAGATGGCCAAGTCTGTAACTAACCCCGAGGAGCTGGGTGGTTTGGCGTCGCAGGTGACCAGTGATTATGGAAATCTAGCTGTTCAAGGACGCATGGCTGCAGCCACAGCAGAACCCAAAGAGGTAAGTAAGCAGATGAGAGGTGGTCTTCCAATGCTTGAAGCTTTCTTTCAAATGTGTAAAATGTTAATGCTTGTTAGAAAGTATCGGAGGTGCCTCAATATTTATGTCCTGTCTCCATATTGAGGTTTTTTCCTCTAAATATTGTCCTCCCACTCCCCCAGATTGGAGTTCAGATAAAATCACGCATTCAAGACTTGGGGCATGGCTGCATCTTTTTGGTACAGAAAGCTGGAGCATTGCAGATCTGCCCTTCAGATGGTTACACAAAGCGTGAGCTGATTGAGTGTGCCAGAACTGTCACGGAGAAGGTAAGTTAGAAAAAAGATTAAGGCTAATTGACGTCTAATGTACTCCTGGGTACCATTCTCCCAAATTAAAATACTGTAATAAAGACATTCTTCCCACTGATTCCCTGGGACAAAAAGTGTATTGCTTGCCACACTGGCTTTCCCAGAGTTCACTCTCCCTAAAAAAAAAATGTAATATATCAGAACGGATACCAATTTTTGTGTGTAAGGCCATTTTAGATGTGTCCATTAAGTGAAACAAAAACTTAGAAAGGGAAGCCTCCATTACTATAGGAAAAAAAAAGACTAATTTTATTTTTAAAATTATCCTGCCGTTAAATCGTTAGTCTTTAGTATTTGTGGAAGAAAATGTTATTTAATTGAGAAGAAAACTAGAATAGAACTATTACATGAAGCCTTTTGACTGTGGGCATGGCTAAACCACTGAATGTTCTTTTATACCCCCTGTGCCCAGGTGTCTTTAGTGTTGTCAGCCTTGCAGGCTGGTAATAAAGGAACACAAGCCTGCATCACTGCTGGCGGTGCCGTGTCTGGCATCATTGCCGACCTGGACACCACCATAATGTTTGCTTCTGCTGGAACGCTCAACGCTGAAAATAAAGAATCCTTCGCTGATCACAGGTATGTTTACTAATAAGTAGTCTTTCATTCAGTTGCCAAAGAAATGTGCTGGAGAAATGAGTGTTTAAAAAGGCAGGTCAGATTCAGCAACTGTAGCCTTACTAACACCTGGCCATGCTGGTTGGTAACCCATTTGGTACTTTTCAAAAGCATTCTTAATGTAATGTAAGTCAAGACCAATGCTGAACTATGTAGTATGACCATATTGAAGGATTACTTCCTAGTTCCCAGGCTTTATCAATATAATATGAAATATAAATAAAGTAAAGGATGGTCTGATGGGTTTATATGTCTTGTGGATGCCATAGTTGCACCATCATACCGTATGGCTTGATTTTTCATCACTCTGTATGCTGAATGTCTATATATAGAGATTAATAAGGGTTACAATGTAGTTACAAGCATCGGTGGAGACATAAAGAGTGTTCTTTATTTACAGGGAAAACATACTTAAGACTGCCAAGGCACTTGTAGAAGACACGAAGCTGCTGGTTTCAGGGGCAGCATCAAGCCAAGAGAAGCTGGCACAGGCAGCCCAGTCTTCAGCCAACACCATTACACAGCTGGCAGAGGTGGTGAAACTGGGAGCAGCAAGTCTGGGGTCAGATGATCCAGAAACCCAGGTGGGAGAAATGGGCTGCCGCAAATCTTATTCCTTTATTATCCAGGGCAGACCTGACATACATTGCCTAGGCCTCTCTGAACTCTTACTGTCGCTCTCCTTTGTACGCCCTCCAGCTATATATCTATCTGCAAATAAGACGTCCTGGCCGGGAAACAGCCTTCCAAATGAACACGGACCAGTCCCGGGTACATTCGCCTAACACGCTTGGCCCGTGTGTTCTTTTTTCACTAGCCCATTCCTTCTGGCTGTTTAAACACCCTCTCTGTTGTAGAATGTTTGCAAGATCCTCTAACACAGAAAGGGTTAAGCAGCTCAGGATTGATTTGGATTTATCCACAAGTAAACTTCATATAACACCTTTACCTGTTTGCTTCTAACTTCACTTTACCACCAAGAATAGCACCTTTCAAGCAGCTGTACTGTCCGCCGATCCTGACGCTGACTCTATCCATGTTTTACCTCTTTTCATTGATTTTACACAATAGATATCTGCAACTGTTGTGGGTCTGATGTTACTTGTGAATTATTCTCAGATTCTATTCACAATGTGTAAAGGTTAAACAAATATCTTAGTAAAATGGGGATCCTTGATTGTAATGTAAAATGTAACAAATGTTAGGAGGTAGGTCAACAAGCAGAAATTGCCCATTTACTAAAGAGGAAAAAGGATAGCTGCATGCGGAAACAAGCCACCTGCCCATGAGCGTCAGGCCTTCTCTAGTACTGCTGCTTTTATATGTTCACACGAAATTTGATCATTGACCGCATTAATCCCCCACCTTGTTCAGCTCGTTCCCATTCAGAGTTTGGCTCCCCCAGTGGTTTGTCAGCTGGGTTTCACGGTGCCGGAATGCTTTTAGCCATCAGGTCGGTTCTTTGCTGTGTTTTCCTAACGCCGATGCGTGAGAAATCTGTCACAGTATGGCAAATTAAAGATTATCTATTGTCTCCCGACATTAAACTGCAAATAAACAATTGGAGTTAGCATCATGAATGGAAATATTATTCACAACTCTATAGCTATGTATTATATGATCCAGGCATGGTACTTTTATCAGAGACATAGTGAAGAAGATATTTTCAAATACTATTTTCGAATAGTTTACGGTTCAGGACCAGTATTGGACAGAAAACGTTTAAAAAATAGTTTAGCTCTTTGAGGGCCTGGTTGATTGCTAATGCTTTGTGTGGAGAAACAGATAACAGCTCCTGTTATGAAGTGAGCAAGTGCTTTGGATTATGCCTGTACGGCGCTGAGGTTGCGTTCCAGCTTTCCATAGCTCTTTAATTCCAGTGTTGCTTCATGAGCACGTTTTGCCGTATTGTATTTCACTGTCAGGTCCTGTAACCGGTAATCCATCCAGTGAGGGTTAATGTGGACTTTTTGGGGTTTTTTATTTGTTTTTAGGTGGTGCTAATCAATGCCATCAAAGATGTGGCCAAAGCTCTGGGAGACTTAATTGGAGCCACAAAAAGTGCTGCAGGGAAGGCAGCCGATGACCCTTCCATGTATCAGCTGAAGAGTGCGGCGAAGGTAATAGCGATCCAGCAGAGGATGAGCAGTGTTCTGTATTATGCATTGTTTGTGGGACAAATTGAAGAAACACACATTTGTTCACTCCAATTGGTGGCATTAATTGGATTTACCCATTTATAGATATAAAAAAACATGTAATTAAAACATTTGGGCAGTTACATTTTTTCAAGATGGCAGTCCTGATGGGTTTCTCTCTGTCCCATTGCTGTTTGCAGGTAATGGTTACAAATGTGACTTCCTTGCTGAAGACTGTGAAAGCGGTGGAAGATGAAGCAACACGTGGTACGCGGGCCTTGGAGGCCACCATTGAGCACATCAAGCAGGAACTCACGGTGAGAGACCACAATTAATATACTTCTTGGAGAGCATGATAAAACATCCCATTATAATGGCCCTATGTTCAGTAAAATAATGAACTAGTAGTAGCTAACTTTAACTCCAATTACCCATAAAATGTTTCCTCTAGGTCTTCCATTCAAAAGAGGTTCCTGAAAAGACTTCTTCCCCCGAAGAATCTATCCGTATGACCAAAGGAATCACTACAGCAACAGCGAAGGCTGTTGCAGCGGGGAACTCATGCAGACAGGATGATGTGATTGCCACTGCAAACTTGAGCCGTAAGGCTGTGTCTGAAATGTTAATAGCCTGTAAGGTGGGTCACAGCAATAAAAAAAAAAAAAAAAACCATAGAAGGGGACAATTGAGTTTGTTCTGATTCAGTCTAGAATCTTGAGTGGGGCTTATAAATATTTCCCTTTTGCTACAGCAAGCTGTTTACCATCCAGATGTCAGTGCAGATACCAGGGAACGGGCATTACGATACGGGACTGAATGCACCATGGGATACTTGGAGATGCTGGAACATGTTTTAATGGTAAGCCGAACTGGATGTTGCACATCAGAAAGTCTAAAATTAACTTCGCTATAGAGTCATCTTTTATGTGTCAAAATATATTTTATTGAAGACATATTGGTACCTTGCAGGGTTGCTAACAGCCATTATCCACATGTAATTTATTATATATATCTATTGAATAGTGCAGTACAGTGGGGAAGAATGAGGACAATGAACCATGCCTCAAAAACCATGTCTCACACTACACGTGTCTTAGTCTATGTAGGATAAATGTCAAATACCTCAAATCTTACATCATATAAACAAGAAGCTCTTTGTAAAATCATGTACATTAATTAGGAGTTTTTAAAATATGTAAAACCAGATCTTATCTATTACTGACTAAACATAGAGTAAAGTAACGGAGATGTACATTATTAGGGCATGTTAACGTATATAATCTGCTCTGCTTCTATCTAGAAATAAAAGCAGAGCAAATCATTTGATAGTAAAGAACTGAGTCCTCTGTATGTAAAAAAGAAAATATTTTAAAGGAATTGGTTATGTTGTGTTACCACTGACTGCAGAAGTCTTTTCCGAAAAGTGACTTCTGCAGTCAATGGTGGTGTTTCATAGACATTTCTAGGTTTTTTTAAAAAGAAAACATTTGGGTGCATGTTCTGTGTGGTAAGTAAAATGTATGTGTATAATTGTTTTATACCATCATTTAGTTGGAACTTACTTGAAATCTGCCAAATTGTCCTACCCAAAAAGCTGAAATTTAGTTCCAACACTTTTGATTTTCGCTAGCCTTCATAGCTACAATTTATGGTGTCTGTGCTGAAACACCACGTCTCATTTAATGAAGTGACATTTTATTTTTTCCCCTCACTTTATGGCATTATACACCGATCAGCCATAACATTATGACCACCTGCCTAAAATGGTGTAGGTCCCCATTGTGTTGCCAAAACAGCCCTGACCCGTTGAGGCCTGGACCACTGAAGGTGTGCTGTGGTATCTGACGTTAGCAGCAGATCCTCTAAGTCCTGTAAGTTGTGAGGTGGGGCCTTCATGGATTGAACTTGTTTGTCCAGCACATCCCACAGATGCTCAATTGAATTGAGATCTGGGGAATTTGGGGCCCAAGTGAACAGCTTGAACTCATTGTTGTGTTCACTTGCTGCCTAATATATCCCAGCCATTGACAGGTTTTAATTGTCTGGAAGGACACTGAAGATAAATGCCTATGCAGTGCTTGCTAAGAATATAATGTCTGTACAATGCAAATAAAAATAAATGTGAATCAATTTAGATTCTGCAAAAGCCAACCCCAGAAGCAAAGCACCAGTTATCTGCGTTCTCTAAGCGTATTGCAGCGGCTGTGACTGAGCTCATCCAGACCACGGAAACCATGAAAGGTGGGTTTCTCTCTCTCTCTCTCTCTCTCTCTCTCTCTACACCTCTACACCTCACCTATCTCTCTCTCTATCTCTCTCTTTACACCTCTACCTCTCTCTCTACACCTCTCATTATATACTGTACACATTTTGCTTGGTCTCTGGGTATCTTCGGGAATTATACATTTTAGTTTACAGCTTACTACCAACAGCCTATTATTGTTCCCAATTACATTGTCCTTTTTTGGTTCATAGATTTAAGGATCTGTAAATCGTATTTCTCTGCACAATGTGAAATGCTCTGTTTTAATGGCATATCAGAAAAAACAAGTACAGTTCATTCAGATTAAGCCTTGAAAGAAGAGATAAATATTACTTTGTGACCAAAATTCCTTATACCACACAGTGTTTGAGTTCCCTAATGCTTCATTTTCTTTTGATGAAGGCATCTGCCTACTTTATTTTAGTATTGTGGCTTTAGATATATGTTGTGCAAACCAAATATTAAGCCTGATAAAGTTTTTTACTCAACAATTTATTTTTTGCTTTCATATTATTTTCTTACACCGCGCACTAAGAATAAGAGCCCATTATTTATTTATAGACCATCATTAGATTCTGTAGTGCTGTTACAATAGGACAGTGAAAACAATAATATAAAAAATTTACAAATGCAGTTTGACAATAATAATACACATTTAGAAATACTGTTACTGAAGGATAAGAAGGGCCCTGTGGTTGTGAAGTTACAATCTATTAGGAGATCGAAGGAGGATTAGACATAAAAAAGTATCTGTTTTGCTTTATTGTCTTTATTACCCCACTACCGTTACGCTCATCGTACCTATTTAGTCAAATATTGTAAGCTGGAGTATTCATGCAGACGAAATGGCTCAAACATGTTTTTGTTTTCTGATTAATATAATAGTTTGGTAGGATTGTAACATTTGTATGCAAAATCTAATGCCTTAAGTACTTGTTTAGTTCTTGAGTGAGTGATGGTGCATACGGTGATGGTTGCTTGCTACTTTTTGGTGAGAAAAGATAATCCATCTTCCGTATCACAATGTGATCTTTCTCACCTCTACCTCATTAGGCACTGAATGGGTGGACCCAGAAGACCCCACGGTGATCGCTGAAACTGAACTCCTCGGGGCGGCTGCATCTATTGAGGCAGCTGCTAAAAAACTGGAGCAGCTTAAACCCAGAGCCAAGCCTAGGGTAAGTGTTGCATATTTTTATTTTAATGCACGTTCTGGGACAGTCGGCTGCTAAAGTATCCTACATTAACATGTTAGCATGTATTCATTTTCTGTATGTCCTTCGAGGCATACTAACATATTGTTAGTGTCCTGTAGATCCTCCACAACTAGAGGTTGTGGTAACAGATGCCCAGAAGGTTATAAGGAATTAACACTTGTGTCTCTTTAGTTAGAAATATGGGTATTTTACATGATATATTAGAGGTTGGAAATTCTGTCTAGGTAACAGGTAACAAACAAAAAATGTGTGTATAGTTTAAGTAAATGACATTTATTTTATTTTCTAATTCAGCAGGCAGATGAGACACTGGATTTTGAGGAACAGATCCTAGAAGCAGCCAAGTCTATTGCTGCCGCAACAAGTGCATTAGTGAAATCTGCATCAGCTGCACAAAGAGAGCTGGTAGCACAGGGCAAGGTAAGGCAGACTGGACAGGAACGTGTGTTTTCATCCTCGTGAGCTCATCTGTGTGTATTCTATGGCCTATTAGTTTGGAACCCCTGGACTCCTTAGGTAAGGGATGTCCCAATTGCAGCCCAGTGTCATGAATTATTTGTACTTATTTGAATACCAATACAGTACTGTGCAAAAGTTTTAGGCAGGTGTGAAAAAATGCTGTAAAGTAAGAATGCTTTCAAAAACACCATGGCAAGACTGGGCACAGCAACAAGTCACAAGGTAGTTATACTGCATCAGAAAGGTCTCCCCCATTGCAAATCTGGTTTATATAATAAATGTGTGTGTACAGTATGTATGTGTATTTACACATCTCCGGCATGAACATATGTCTGATTTTTTGCATTACTTCTGGGAAAATGAATGCCCCTGGTTTAGTTTTATTTTTATATCATGGGCACTGACAATGTCCATGGTTTAATGAGCTTACCTGATTATATTACTCAACAGTGTGTAGTTTCAGATTGATGGAGACAGATGTATGATACACCAGCCACTTTTTTCTGACTAAATATATATATATATAGTTGTGCTGATTAATTAGTAGCATACATATTTCTCAATAAAACAAAGGGTATTTTAATGAAGTTTAATTGCATAATGTGAACTTTTGATGTTAGAGGGCAATATGAATGAAACTAGCCATGTTGTAAATGCACGTTCTTTTCTTGTTACTCTAGGGACCCTTAACCCTTAACCCCACCACCACCGCCTGCCTTCCCATGATAAATGGTGCAAGCTTCTTTTTCTTTTTTTTTTAATATAAAGCAGATTCCAACTTCCATATGATTCTGCTTTCCTTATGCAAGCAATGGCTGTTGAGTGTTGCGTGTTTTCTGATGTACATGCTGGTATGTCTCTGTGCCAGTGTAAAATTTTCAGCAATGTGACAATGTGAGATTTGATAAGGTGCAGAAATGGCTGCCCCTGACCTTGTCATTAGTTCTGCTGGGGAGGGAGATCTTGGTTAATCCTCTCTTAGCATTTGGTAACCCGCTGCTTTATCCTACTCTGGATCATATCCAGTAAATAGTTACATGACAAGTCTAACCTCAGTACCATGGAAATCCCCATCTGGCAGCCAGTACACATGCCAACTCTGTTACTAAACAGCTTTTTGACACCACGTTTCCTTCTACTTATAGGCCTTCAGCAAAGGCTAATACATTAAAGGCATTTAGCATTTCCTTGTGAGAAATCTGATTGGATCCTAAATGTGAAAATGTGTGTAATTCTGGCGCCTCTTGCTTGTTTATCACAATAAAAGGGTCATACATGATGAAAGAATGAAATCACTCAGTAAGCAATCTAGTATAAAAGTTTATTTGTAATGGTGTTCCAAATATTGTCCAACACTTTAAATAAAGCAATGCCTCTCCCCTCTTTAAGTATTGCACTCACAGAGTTGGGAATGATATGTGTGCTTCAAATCTGGATTGTAGGTCTCTGACCCATGTGTATATAATGGTCGGCAAGCTTAAATGAAAGGACACATTCCGATCAGAAGATAATCACATATATGATTCATTATTATTTGAATAAAATAATTCTTATATACCATTTAAAATCTTCAGCGTGTCACTCAGAGCAAAATACAATCTCCAGGAAAGTGTCCACAAAACATCCACACTAAATGTCCACGGGGAACAAACTGTCCTCAATAAAATAAATGAAAATGCATCCGCAATAAAAGGATTTCAATAGGACTTCTACATGATACGTACATGATGTCAGAATCAAGATTCCCTTGCTACGTAGGCTTTGGATGTAAGAGATGCTGTAGTCGCTAAGGACTTTCTATATTTAGCTGATTGTTAACATCATCTGATTTCCCAATCTTATTTCACATTCATAGAACCTTATTTTTAAAAGACTGAGATTCCTCTGATCTAAAGTCTACTGTTTCAGGTTGGAGCTATTGCTGCCAATGCAGCTGATGATGGTCAGTGGTCTCAAGGACTCATTTCAGCTGTAAGTAATGCTCTTTAAACTATGTGCTCTTGCTTGCTCTCTCTTCCATGTACATCCCGTAATAAACGGTGCCACCTGTACACTGTACACGCATGTTTTGTATAGCTTTATATAAAGTGTATTCTAATATCTACATATTCCTTTAACCAATCCTGCTCTCTACTCGGCTGTTGGGGTCTGCTTATGACTGGTCTTCTTCCCACCCTACTGCTCCATTACTTAACACCCCTCCCCATCACTGCCCCTGCCTTGGATCTCCCTCAGCCTCTACATATACCAGTCACCTCTATTTTTCCTACGCAATCCTATAAATCCACCTATTGAGTTTTGAATTTGTAAATCCTGGAATGAATACTGCTTCCTGATGGACCTGCTTCCTCTCAAGGTCAGATATTGCCACCCATTGTGCCTAAAATCAAGGTTAGCCACTGTTACCCATTTTACTTACTACCATCAAGTCCATACAATCCATTTATCCACCTACAAGACCACCATATTACACTTGGCTATACATACCTACCTGAATGCAACCACCTGCTACAAACATCAAGTACTGATTAGTGATCCAGCAACACCAGACACTGGAATTCATTACACATTTCCACTCCCGTTTTTGCCACTAATTCAACGTCCCATTTAGATTGTAAGCTTTGCAGAACTTTCAGTATATTGTATAGCTTTGAAAGCATAACTCATTAAGCACAATTAGCCAACTATTACACAAAAAAGGAAAGCTTATCTTTAGGTGTTTACCCTTCAGGCAGTCCAGTGGTTGGAATACTATCTTTCTGTTTATGGTCATTTTAAAAATGGCCACTCTGACTTTTTTTAGGCTAGAATGGTGGCTGCAGCAACCAGTAACCTGTGTGAATCGGCCAACGCCTCAGTGCAGGGCCACGCCAGTGAGGAGAAACTGATCTCCTCTGCCAAGCAAGTAGCAGCCTCCACTGCCCAGCTCCTGGTGGCCTGCAAGGTGAAAGCTGACCAAGACTCGGAAGCCATGAGGAGACTTCAGGTAGCATGTCCAAGACTACATGGGGTTTGGGCAGTGTCACGCAGCAAGGCTGATGGGAAACTCCTGTCCTGGCAGAGCTATCACTATTACTTTTTTAATTGGCATTAGGCTAGTGTTGGTTCAAAGAGGTCTATAGGTAGAAAAATATGTCTGATCAAAAGATGACAAAGCTCACAATGGAATTGGGATAGATCCTCCATTCCATAATAAAGATCAGTTTTTTTCTTTTAAATTCATTTCAAAATAGATTTTTATTTAACATTCATTCCATTGTTTTCTCATTCCTCCTCTCATACTGCTTTCCTTTGGGCTCCCTCATGCCTCTGTTTCCTCTTTCACTCTCCTCCTCTTGTCTGTCCATACTTCCTTTCCCAAAACAGGCTGCAGGTAATGCTGTGAAACGCGCCTCTGATAACCTTGTGAGAGCGGCGCAGAAAGCTGCTTTCAGCAAAGCCGAAGATGATGATGTGGTGGTCAAGACAAAGTTTGTAGGGGGAATTGCACAGGTCAGTATAACAAATACATGTACTTTACAAGACTGGAGCCCTGTCTGTGTGCACTTGAATTCGGGGTACACAAATCCATTTCTCAGTCCTTCTCAATCTCAGACATTTCTTACCAGCTTGTAGTATGAGTAACACGTGGGGAACATCTGAAGGATCTAGTGGGTATCTTTAAAATTGTTTCATATAGGTTATAGTAGGTGCTGTATCGTGCATAAGTAATGGATAGCTTCTAGACAAAATGAACTCATGCGATAGCCTTTTCTGTTTATTGAGGAAACCCTAGTATGGTTTAATTGTATATAGACCAAATAGGGGGCTACCAATTGTAAGAGGTTCATATATTAGCATTATTCACCAAAACATACCGTATTGGCTCGGATATAGACCGCACCCTAAAAGTTAGGTGCTTTTTTAAAGAAAAACGTTTCTGCCCCCCCCCCTGCGAGATAGGCTGCCACTCTGTCGCGAAGATGTACCCCCCGCGAGATATGCTACCACTCTATCCCTCCCGAGATATGCTGCCACTCTACTCCCCCCCGAGATATGCTGCCACTGTCATATGCTGTCCCCAAGATGTCCCCCCCACCAGACCTACCATTGCAGATTCCACGGGATCTTGCGGGGCAGGCAGGGGACATCTAAGCATAACGCGTCTTCAACTTCCGGTGCCGGCACTTCCGCCGTGGGAAGTACCGGCAAGGAAGACTGTTTGTGCAGACGTTCACCGGCAGTGATGATGCGAGCATAAAGAACCTCCGCTGCCGGCACGTCTGCCCGTGGGAGTTCCCGGCAAGGCAGATTGTTAAAGCTGTCTGAGCATATCAGAGAGTGGGATACAGGTCCCCTGCACCGCCGTGGGGGATCTGTATCCTAACCCCGCTGCCTGTCGGGCGCTAGACCCCGAATATAGGTCGCACCCCCACTTTAAAGACTTAAAGTGGGGGGGGGAGTGCGGCCTATATTCGGGCCAATAAGGTATATGTGCAGACACTCTAGAACATCTGCAGACAGGAAATAAAGTAGGTTTGGTAAAAGTATGACCCCTACAGTTTTTTTATTTAAACCTCCATGAGATAAATGTCCAGTTCTCTACAATAATCAACCCTTTTTGATGGTATCTTGTGTGTATCTTTGTTCTGCGGTGCCTGACAATCTCCCATTCAACACTTGTGAGTCTGATTTTGCTTTTATTAAATAGACCCTGACACGTCAGAGAAAATAAATATATGTATCTTGCCAAACTACTGAAACAAAAGATTGTAGTGATAGCACAATACAAGGCACAGGGCACTTACTGACACATTTCAGTATGTATTATAACCAGAGAGAATTTGGCCAGGATGATTAAATTGTGATTCAATAATAAGAGAGACTAAACATATTCCATTTGTATTGCTTAGATCATTGCTGCCCAGGAGGAAATGCTAAAAAAGGAGAGAGAGTTGGAAGAAGCACGGAAAAAGTTAGCTCAGATCCGACAGCAGCAGTACAAGTTTCTGCCCTCAGCACTGAGAGAGGAGGAAAGCTAGAGAGAGAGAGCTTGCATAAAGATTATTCTCCTCTTGTACCCGAAACCAGAGCCTGTTTGGCCCCAGCCAAGGAAGAAAAAGACCATCTGGAAGGCCTCACAGTGGCCCTATGGACACCCAGATGGTGGGGTGAAGGTTGGACTTTCACACTTCCAAGAATAACAGTATTACTTCCCAAGGTGGACATATACAGTATGAGTATATACGTTAAGAAATATTTACGTGAAGATATACACCTGCAGGAACTTTGAGAAACTCAGATGGGGAAACTAAACCTCTAAAACATTGTGTTTTTAAAATCCTCCCTTTAATGGAACCTCTTTATTTCAACAGTAGATGCCTGCAATGCAGTGTGAAGCAGGGAAGAGGTTAAACTACCTGTTTTTTTCTAGTCTGTTTTACAGTTTGATTTGGTCACTGGAATATGTCTTTACCCTAAAATGATGTACGCACAGCCTCTTGGGAATAAAAGACACTTATAATGAAAAGTGAATGTCTGTGATTATTGATACTAGTAAAAGAGAGGTGATTTCTTATGACATCTGTTATATTATTTACATTGAATAAAAAAGTGGCTTCACAGTGTGAATGTACGTTGGGATGCATACACAAGTTGTGATGCCTGATCACTATTGCACAAAAAAAAGGTTTGTCGGTCATTAATTTATTAGGGTGTTTAGTCCCTGGTCATCCAATACTCTTCTATACCTAATATACATATAGTCAGTCAACTAATTCCTGTAAACAGATTTTTTATATTTAAACTGCATTTGTCACCTGTAATAATGGGTCTTTTAAACTCTCTGATTATATCCTCAATGTTTCTACTGTTGATGTAACAATGGTTACATTTAAAATGAAATCTACAATAAATGCTCCCTCAAGTACTGGATAGGGTCCTCTGGATATATACTTTATATTTAGCTTAGTGATTTATATATATATATATATATATATATATATATATATATAGTATATATCGCCATGGTATATAACACTCTTGCAATGAAATGGAGGATTCCACGGATGTAGACATTGGGTATTCCACCAACAGCACATAGTACTAGTGCAGTTCAAAAGATAACCACAAGGCGGTGGTATTGTACCAATTCAGACACGCCTATGCTTTAACAATTGTTTTAAAGTATATTTGAGACCTATTGATATTACCATTTATGTGCTGTATTATACCAACCAATCATTCCTAATTTTCAAAAGTGACATCGGGGTAGGAAAGGGTCAAAATGGAGTTTGGTCACAAACATTGACATTGTCACTGTAAAAGAAAAGTGCTTAGGTGGTACGTTTTCAGATGTACGTGTATTTTTATCATTTAACAAAATGCAAAGTGAGTAGCTATTGATATGATTTGATTTAGATGATTTTGAGTCACCCCCTTTGCACTAGCGCAATAGTTAAGGTCAAGTTAGGTGTATGACTAAACAATTATACCAGACAGGTGCTAATGATCATCAAATTAAGATAAAAGATAATATGTAGATTTATACACTATCATTAATTGAATCAGAATTTGAATAGAAAAGAATTTCTGAATGAATTCTTAATTTTTGCAGTTATTCACACCATCCTAAAGCTGTGTCGGGGGAATAAAATGGGTAAGGAACAGCCAAACTCACTAACAAGGTGAGATTGCTGAAGACATTTTTTTTTTTTATTATTTTTTTTTTAATCGCTCTTGTTGAACTCACCACTACAAGCAATTGCACTTTACAATGTCGCACTTACATCGCCTTACATATGGCTTCCATGATGCTGACTGAGCATCATGGGAGGTGCAGTCAACAGTAAAGATGCAGATGCTAGCTGTAAACTAAAATTCCCATGATTCTCAGCCAGCCTGGTGTCCACCATAATGCTGGCTGAGCATCATTGGAAGAATAGTCACAGCAGCAGAGATTTTTTTTTAATTAAAAAAAGGCTGATGTTAGCCTCCCTCCCAGGACCCTTTACACACATACACACACACCTGCCTTTACACCCACATATACACATACACTGTCCTTACACACCAGCTTACAAATACCTATACTGCTCTTACACACACCTGCCC
This sequence comes from Spea multiplicata, assembly GCA_009364415.1. Lineage (NCBI taxonomy): Eukaryota > Metazoa > Chordata > Amphibia > Anura > Pelobatidae > Spea > Spea multiplicata. The sequence continues at coordinate 24,940,959 of VKOC01000003.1, forward strand.
ATACACACACACGCTTACAAACACACACAGATATACATACACTGCCCTTACACCCCTTTCTCCCCATCTCTTACCTCTTCCTCCATCTTCTATCCCCCAGTGGCAGTGTGAGGGCTGGCACTCGCTTTACTGCTCCCTAATCGCTACGTGCCGGCTATTGATGCAGAGCGCGGGGTACGACGTCATATTGCACCGGTCGGCATAATTTGCCAGGACATGGTGATTAAGGAGCAATAGAGCGAGGTCTGAAGTGACGGACCTTGCGCTCCCTAATGTTGAGCCTCAATTTTATTCTGCAGCATGACAATGACCCCAAACATTACAGCCAAAGTCATTAACAACTATGTTCAGCGTAAAGAAGAAAAAGGGTCCTGGAAGTGATAGTTTGGCCCCCACAGAGCCCTGATCGCAACATCATTGAGTCTCTCTGGGATTACATGTAACGAGAAGCAACCGAGTGCCTAAATTCACAGAAGGACTGTGGGTTAGTCCTTGTTTGGAACAACCTACCTGCCGAGTTCCTTAAAAAAACTGTGAGAGAAGAATTGATGCTGTTTTGAAGACAAAGGGTGATCACACCAAATATTAATTTGATTTCCATTTTTCTTCTGTTTACTCATTTGTTAAATGATAAAAAAAAATATTGTGTATTTCTGAATGAATTCTTACTTTTTGCAGTTATTCACACCATCCTAAAACTTTTGCACAGTATTATGTGTGCGCGTGCATGTATCTCTCTCTCTCATATATATATATATACCGGTATATATATTTATATACACATTTTATTCTATGTATTTCTAAGTGTGTATGGCAGACAAAACTACACCGAGCTGTTGTGAATGAATGTAGTGGCTATTAGCTTCCTTTTCCTTGTGTGTCGGCAGACTGGAGGATATGAGAATCGGGTTGTAATTCTTAGGTTCCCATCTATATTAGAAAAAGCACATTCCATATGCAACACATCACTGTCTGGCTGAGAATCTTCACTGTGTAGTGAGCAGTGATTTAACCCTTTACAACTTAATAGTGACTGATATGGTCAAGCATTGTCCGTAAGCCCTGGGTGCATTTTTTTCTTAGAATGCAAATTGTTCATCACACAAATGTTTCTGATCGTATATTAGTGAGCCTTATCGAACCTTAAAAGTGTCTGACCCACAATATATAGAGCTAGTATTAAGTGTTAATATGTCCTACGTGTTAAGCAACCGCAAAGCTATGAAGCCCATTCTTTAAGAGCAGAGATGATAAAAGATTCATCCGAGTCCTGGTTTGTAAGCAGCACCATATTTGGCTGTGTTTATTCAAAGTCTTTTGTCTTGTACAGGAGGCCCGCTACTTTAATCCTCAAATAGGAGTTTCTGACAAGGCACAGAGTATTCCGCTCTCCTTGCTATAAATATGTAAGAAGGCATGTATATTACCTTAGGATTTCATGCATATCATCTAGGAGATCATTCTACAACCATACAGTTCCAAAAATCTTAACTAACAGATTTAATTCTCTTGATTGATTTCACAAATGTCTTTTAGCCTCTTCTACTGGGTTTAATTTACTTTATTCTTTCAAGAATTCTGCCACTGATCCCTTTCAATTCTAACCATAACCTTTCCTGAGTTTTCATATAGATGCTTCTTATAATCCTCCTTTCACCACTTATAAGCTTCCTAAAATACCTCCCACTGTTCCATATAAACTGTATCTATAACAATATAATAACTTTTTTTTCTATAATACAGCCTTTTCTCGTAAAAACGAATTTATAACACAAACAACTCTAAGGTGGGGAGTCACGGATCTGGCTAGTCCGACTGACTACCTCCGCTATCTTGTGCTCCCTTAGCCGGGACAACACACTTTCCCCGGTTCCCCAGTCACTAGCTGAGACTCAGTGTAGGGTAAAACCAAACGAAGACTGATTTATTTCTCACACAGGACTGGATATATCCAGTAAAACACACATTTACATAAAACAAGATATTGGGGTACAAACCGCCCCCTTAATCTGCCTCCCAGAGACAACAGGGGCAGTAACGGGATTAACAATACAATAGGGGGGAGACTGATTTATACAACATTAAACTGATACAATGGCGGTCACTCCCTGGTGGCAGATCCTGGCTGTCTACCGGAGATAATCCCCTCAGCCAGTGATGAGATGATACTGCTGAGGTCTTTACAAACCCAGGGCCCATAGTCAATAGGGAGGAGGCCGGCAGTCAGGCCTCTCCAGTGGTCCCAGTGATGGAGGCTTCCGTCACATGGGATAAGCGGATTGTGCCTTTACCTTATGCTTATAAGCAATTAAAACCGTGTTTTCCGCTGTAAATTCAGTACGTTTCATACTCTTCGTATTCCATGTCATTGTTGTCATTACTTTCCAGTTACCCTTTCGGACTCATAACAAATAACCAACACAAGTGTTACACATGCATCAAACTGTATATCGTTTAATAAAGAAAGATCCAAGAGCTTCAAAATACCTTCTCTATGATGAGTTTACCTCAATGACTATTGATATTGTTGCTGATATAATTAATACAATTTAAACTCTCAAGCTATAGTATTTCTGCCCTATCAAATTATGCAATATTCTCCCACTCTCTCTTAGACTGTTTTGCTGCAGGCAATCATTCATAAAATACAATCTCCCATTTGGGAAATGAGTCTGCTTGTTCTTCTTGGCACTGGATCATTAGTATGTTGTATGCCTCCTCGTTCTGTTAATCCCTTGTCTTCCTCTCTTTATTGCTGGCTGTTGACAAACATGTTGGATGTGAATTAAGCGGTGCCTTCTAATGTGTTACTGCATGTGAAGCAGAGAGGGTTAGTTTTGAAGGTTGACATCACCTGTCTTAACCGTCTAAATACCTAACCTAAGGGACATGGACATGTAAACACCACAAAAATCATTTAACCCTTTAAAGACCGGGACGTACCTGGTAATTCCGGGTCACGGGTCACCGGCAGACCGGGACGTACCAGGTACGTCACTGCTTTTACGCGATCCAGCGTCGCTTTGAACGCTGGGATCGCGAGGGGCGGCTGCTACTGACCGCTGGGTGTTCCCAGCGATCAGTAGCAGCCACCCCCCCTCAATTCCGTGCACGTGATCGCTTTGCAGCGAATCACGATCACGGAATTTAAATATTTAAAAAAATACTGCGGTCTTCAAGTGAAGACGCAGTATGAAAACGCCGGTCCGGAAGGGGTTAAAGTCTTCAGTGAAAAGCATCTTCTATTGCTCATATAGCCTATAATCTATATGTTTCTATGCAAACAAATTCTATATTGATTATAAAATAAGTCCTTCTTGGGGGTTTCACCAAACCACAAGCAGATTGCTGACATAACTGCACTATATAAAGTGAATACCCTTGTGGTTCACTTGTGAGAGTGACTGCATTGGCCCCAGGGATTTAACTATGCATTATTCATGGTCAACCTACAGTAAATGTTTCCAGAATTTAAGCATCAGACTAGAGCCCTGCGTGGGACTACTTTTTTAATCCCGCTCCTGCGGTTTTTAATCCCACTCCCGCAGTGTGGGTGTTCCGCTCCCGCCCACTCCCGTCACATTTGTGGCCAATCCCGCCCACTCCCATCACATTTGTGGCCAATCCCGCCCGCTCCCGCCACATTTGTGGCCAATCATTTCCGTCGCATTCCCGCAAGGGTGCCCTTAAGTTGTTCCCTCACAGCGTCTCTTCTCTTGCTCCGCCCAGGAACAAGGCAGAGTCACAGGAAGTGACATCACATCACATGACTCCATTTTGTTCCTGGGCGGAGCAAGCTAGGAGACGCTGTAAGGGAGCAGCGAGAAGGCAGCCTTGCGGGACTTTGCGGGATTACCGGGACCCGCAGGTACAGTGCCTGACAGCCCGCTCTCGCCCGCAGCCCCAGCAAGACCGCCCGCGCCCGCAAGTTTTTTGGCGGGTCCCGTGGGACTCGCAGGACCCGCCTCCCAGTGCAGTCCTTTACACCAGACCACAGTTTTTAAAAATGTTTCTAGTTTTGCATAAGGTTTGTATGTGTTCTAGCTCTGTTATCTCTGTTAACCAAAGCTAACAAACACCACAACTCCTTATCATTCTGCCAGTGGTAAACAACAGAATGGCTCAGTCCCAGCCATAAAGCAGTACAGTCTGACTAATGAAGGTCTATAGAGAAATGGACTTCAATAACATTGACATAAAAATTGGCTCAGTCTGGTGACTGCTGAGAAAGTCACCCAAAAATCACCACAACTGACAAAACCTTACAGGAGAATAACAGTAGACTGGCCTGGCTTATAAAAGTGCGCTGTATAAGAGTGCGCGAACATATAGATAGAAGTTTCAACCCCTCCGTGCACCGGAGACTCTGAGAGGCCACAGCTGGACCATTCAATAATAGTAAACCGTGGGAGCGGTGAAATAGTGGTTCCCCGGAAAAAAAACAGCTCTCAGGTCAGCAAGGATGTACGCAGAGTATTTAACAACCAGGCAGATCCCATATGCGGCACCCCCCTCACACACACACACTAAAATGAAAAATATATTTAATAAATTCATTAATTTTAACTAAACAACATTTACGAAACAGACGATAATGTTTTATATAATTGCAAAACTCCCAAAAAACAAAGGTCCAGAGGAGCACTCTTCTGCAAAAGTAAATAGATTTGCATCCATAACTTCAATAACTTTATCCAAGCTGCATTCAAGTTTACTATATACTGAGCCAGATATTGACAGTGGTACAACATAACTCCCATCACTTTATGTTGAGCCAGGCACTGACTGTGGTACATCTTAACTTCCATCACTATATACTGAGCTAGGCACTTATTGTGGTACAGCATACCTCCTACCACTATATAGTGAGCCTCACATTGAATGTGGTGCAGCATAACTCCCATTAATTATACTGAGCCAGGGACTGATGGTGTTAAAGCATAAATCCCATAACTGAGCCATGCATTGACGGTGGTACACCATTATTCCTGTCACAGTATACTTAGCCACACATTGATGATGGTACACCATAAATCCCATCACTTTATAGTGAGCCACACATTGATGGTGATACATCATAAACCCCATCGCTTTATACTGAGTCAGGAACTGGTTGTGGTGCACTATAACTCCCATCACTATATATTGAGACAGGCATTGACAGTGGTACAGCATAATTCCCATCACTATATACTGAGCCAGACATTGATGGTGGCACTGCATTACTCCCATCACGATATACTGAGTCAGCTGCTGTGGTATACCATAACTCCCATTACTATTAACTGAGTCAGACATTGACAGTGGTACATCATTACTCTATGTACTGAACCAGACATTGACAGTGGTACATCATTACTCTATGTACAGAACCAGACATTGACAGTGGTACACTGAAACTCCCATCACTTTATACTGAGCCAGTCACTGATGGTGATACACCATAACTCACACACACACTTACTCATGCTTTCTCACACTCGCATAATGTCTTCCTACCTTTCCCGTGTCCCTGTCTCCTTTCTTGCAACTCTTCTTCCTCTTCCTCCTCTTTCTCTCCTCCTCTTCTTGTTCTGCCTTCCAATTGGTAGACACAGCAATATGACCTGGCGCTCAGTATCAGTAGCCAACGCGCTTTGCAAGGGAGCAGGATATGGAGGTCTGTTCCGTTCCGTTGATTTTGAGCCGATTAGAGGGAGATCCATGATCTCTCAAACCTGCGGTACTAGTCTGGTCTGATGTCATAAGTACTGTATGTGAAACCAGAGTATTGTTGCAGGATAAAAACACGCTTGCTTAAGGTTAACATGTTGCACTCTGTGTAATGTATTAGTGAGCATAAAATCACTATCCTGATATAAGGGTTTATTCAGAAAAGCAGGAGTTGGCAGGAAAGTTATGCTTTCAACTCCCTGAATTGACGGTTTTATAAATGACCATGCCTGGCTAATTTCTCTCTAAGAAGGGCTGAGCTGAACATGCACAATATATGGTTCAATCAGTGAAATATCACTGATTTAAATATGCATTAAATGCATTGTCTCCTGACAATTCCCTCTTTTGTAAATAAACTGACTCCTGAAGCATATATTAAACCATTAAATCAGTCGCATACAAAACGTAAGTTGGACAGCCCTGTGCAAACATGTTGACCCCTATCGATGTATGTGGGGGTCATACACATAGGATCTGTGATTAGCAAAAGGCCATTCTCTATAAAAGGGAAGCTGGGTTCTGTGTTTATTTCTTGTAGCGCTCTCTGCGCTTGTGTGTGTGACACTCCCCAGACACTATTTGAAGAGCTGCTGGTGAAACTTTTATGCCACCATTTTTTCCTGGAGGGTCTTCCATCCTTCATTTAATAAAGCACTATTCTTTATTCCAAACAATGTTTCTTCCCTATTCCCAAAGCGTGTGCAATGATTAAATATTACTAAGAGTACTTGTTAAACACATAGGAATAGGAATGTGCGGTATGTGTAGAGAGCTGTATAAACAGCTGTACTTAGAATATGAGTCTTGTCTGTGTGTTCTGGATTCACTGTAGACAGACAGGTGTCTGCCTTTGGTGCCAGGGCTGCATGCCATTTTCCAGCAGCTATCCTAGCCATCATAATGCTCCAATGCATGCCAGTGTCCTTCACGGACATGGAGGTAGTGGAAGGGAGCCGGTTAACTCCGTGCCTCTCGCTGCCGGATTCCCCTTTACATGTTATCTCAGCTGCCTAGCTCTCACCAGCGCTCCTCTGACTAGTTTATTTTTTCTCTCCACATTCTTCCTGATATACCACCCTACTTCTAGCTCCATCTTCCTTTTCCTCTGTAACTCCATACGATGGGTGGTCAGAAGCTAAAAAACTCTAAATGTTCACCATTTTCCCCATGCTTGCTTTGCTTCTTTGTTTCTTGGTTCCTGTCTCTCCCATCTGTTATAACAATCCACCTCCATAACCTTTCATTTAGGTGCCTGACTAGGGATAAAGTCCTGTTGGGGAAAATAAGTGATGAAGCCAATGTGGGTCGGAAGGCATACCATTATGTTAATTAACTCAGTTAAATCAGTTGGTGTTAGCAGTAACTGTTGCGTAAAATCGACGAGATAAATAAACCTGGTGAAATTTAAAATAGGTTCTCCTTTGGTTTGTTAAATCTAACATTTGCCTTTTGTACTGAAATATATTCAGTTACTTTGTATACCGCATTTACTGCCTTTCTATATTTTCTTTGTTCTAAAAGATAAGCGGTGCATTTTGCTGGAAGCATGTTGTCTTCTGATTTAGGGTATTATGGATAAGTTGGTGGTGTTCTGCAATCCGAGTTTATCATTTAAATATAAATAAACTAAATGCTTCTGCAAAAGCCTTTTATGAAACATTTTTTCCTTCATGTGTCACTTTGTGCTTTAGTAATGTACCTGCCATGTAAAAAAATCCCTAAAAACCCCTTTATCATCGATCAGTATTTTTTGTAATGCAGGCAACTGTATTGATGATCATATTTTTACTGCAAGTTTTTATTCTGTGTGCTTGTTCTGTCATGCTCAGAATTACATGCTTGTATATTTGTTATACTATGAAGACATCTCTCAAAATAGAATATGGAGTATACTGATTTTTTACAACTTGTTGATTTACGAGAGAGCTGTAATTTTTACTCCCTGTCCAAGCACCCTACCCTCCCCCACTCCAGGTTGATGTTCTCTGTTAGGGTGGTAGGTTGACAAGTAATTCCTCTTGTCAGCATTCAGCCAGTCTAATTTTGGCCCCTTGAATCTTCTACCACCAGACTTATTAGGGAGGGGGTGAAGTCTACATGAGTAAGGAGACTTTGTATTGGGAGAAATATCGATTTGGGCTGTGTCCGCAAAGACCCCATCACTGCTGTACGTGTCTCCCTGCGTAATTATATTACATTTCAGTGTGTTGCTGGGTTCCTGGCATTGAAGAGTTAATGCACCAGGACAGACTTTCTGACCCTTGGCACAGTGTTACTCCTTTTTCTTTTTTTAAATATGTTCCACAATCTTGCAGTGGGCTGTCCATAGATTGCATTAACCAAGTCTCATGAGCTTACACTGCGCTTCCTGTTTCCCACCACAAAGAATTTTGGGGAAAAATGCATTTGTACTGTAACATACTGAAGAAAAAACTCTAGAAAGAACATCGCTTTGGAAGAGCTAAACAGGTCTTACGAAGGATCGATTACCAGGCCATAAAAGTTGACACTTTTTTCATTTACGTTTGGTTTCCAATGGCATTACTAGTAGTCGATGAGAAGTGCCTCTGCTCACAGAGAAAGCATATGATTGTATATATATATAATATATATATATATATATATATTATATATATATATATATATATACATACACAAACACATGTACACGTAGTATAAGACTGTGGATTTGCATGACCAGGACTGTCTTCTCCTTCTGTACAAGTATGTCTTATGTTTTTGTTACTGGTTATTTTAGTATCATTGTTAATTTTGAGTTTTTGTTTATTGTAATACAGAGTCTTCTGGTGCTGTAAAAATAAAATGTAGTAGTAATAATAATACTTTTATACTCTCGATGCCAAGGTGCCCTCACATCGAATAATATTTTAAAAACAAAAAAAGCCTGTCTTGCTCTCTAGAGATATGTATCTAATGTGTGACATCATTGCCACCCCCAGCACACACCTATATTGCTGATTCCTGTGTATTTGCAAATGATGTAGTGTGAAGGGATATGATGTCATAACAGAAAGCTTATGGGCTGACAGCGTACATAAGAGTCCCGTGCCAGTGGGCACACAGATACCATACTTCAATATGTATTTTTGGTTGGTTTGTAGAGATGTTATCTATTCAACTGGGTCCCCATAGCGCCAAGGGTCCTAGAGAGCCTGCCAGGTAATACAGGTCTGTGTTTTATATAACACATTGTTTACAGAATGTGTAAAGTTGCTTATTAAAATGCTTAAATCGTTGGTGGGAAAGCAGCAAGTTATGCAAAGTGATGCAAGGAAAAAATACAACTGGTAGTCCAAATTCTACACATACTTCTGAAGTGCAACTTTCTACACCCATCTTTTTAATGGAACAATGGAGAGGTTTTCCAATTAAACCGTGGAGCTAGCAAATGAAACGCATGTCTCAATTAACTCCTCTCCCAGCTGCCTCTGCTGAAAGCAGCAGGCATACTACAGTATGCTTCCTGCTTATGCTCAGTAGAACGGCCATTCTAGTTGTAGTGAGCTTAGATTTTATTCCAGTTTTATGCGTGCTGTTTGAACATTGATGTTTTGCTAGCTTATATGTGCTTGATTGTGCTTCATTTACTTCTACATTCGATGTGATTGTTATTAAGCATGTGCAAGGCTTTACATACTTTTACATAGCTAGTTTCAGTAATGGAAGTAATCCAAGGGGAGGAAAACTTGCCAGACGTTTCATTTTCTAGCTCCACTAACCATGCCTTCTCTAATTTGTAGGCAGTAAAATGAACTTGCATATAAAAACAATTTGGGGGATTAGAATATTCCTTTAGTACTACAGAACCTAGGAAGGTCCTTTTCAGTCATTTTCTTGTGGATACATAGGATGAGGATGGCACATAAGCCATCTAACATGCCAACAAGTGGGCATTTCCTAAATCAGGAGACCAGAAGACAGACTGTGGTAGAGACAGGAACCAGGGATTGCTGAATGTAGAGTAGAGGTTGGGGAAAACAAGCCAAGACCAAGGCATGTGAAATTCGTACCATTATGAATCAACACGATTACTATTTACACACAAAATGCAGTAAAAGCTTTTGTGGGCCTTAGGCCACACTATGATCTTCTTCTTGACTGAGAAAAAAATATATATATATATTATTAAAACAGTAAATTTCAGGTTTCACATTTTGCAGCACTTCGCTTTATGTCAGCTCAAATGATGAATGGGTTTAAAAGAAACTTCCCACACAGCAGCTAGGGGGGTAACTTTCAATTCAGTTTCATCTTAAGGAGGATCTTTTTTTGGAGAGACACCCTGAACAGCATATGCATGTAATGGGATCCAAACCTACTTGAGAATGGGCTTGCAGAAGCCAAAAATCTACCCAACCAGTATCTTCATGCAACGACAGAGGATAAGCCACAGTTATTGGGGGGGGGGAAAGAGATTTTGGAATGCTGAATTCTGGACATCTGCATGCAGTACAGAACTTCCGTTGGACAAAATAATTAAACCAAATGACTACTTAAAAATGAAACTTTGAATAATCTATATGCATTTTGTGCCCATATAATAAAAATATAGGTTTTTTCACTCAAATACCACAACTACAGATGCTGAAGAAAATGCTTCTATGTTCCCAAAGCATATGTGCCAAGTTTGACTAAAGTCCTTTGACAATAGTTAAAATGTGATTTGAACAGTCCTATAAACATTGCTACTTCATCTTATTCAAATACCTTGGGTGCCTAAGAGGAAGAGAAAAAGAGCAAGGGATGAGTAAAATTAGGAGTTAACTGGAGAAAAAAACATGGGATAACAGATTGAGAAATGAACGGGACAAGAAGGAACAGTTGGTAGGAGGGAAGCTAGAACAGGCCCAGATATCTCTGTTAGAAAATTATTTCCTTTACGTGGGAGCAGGTTGTGTAAAATGTGGATGTCTACCCACTCTGATGTCCAAATTTAAAATCACGATTTTAAATTTGGACTTTTGGTGACAGACACCTGAAATGAACTAGTCCTTTCTTAGCCAACATCTGCCCCCAGGGACAATCATCAAGCTCTTCAGGGAATTAGTGTCCCGTCAGCGGCTAGATCCCATATGACTGAGTGCTAATGTAAGAGAGTTCAGAGTAGAGGGAGGTAAGGGTTTGTATGAAGAGGTGGTAAGCTCATGGCATGTGAAGAAATATGAGAAGACTATTGTCATGTTGCTCCAACCATTTGTTTGCAGCCATCTAATTTTATTTCAAGACACGGAGGCTCATATTGTGCATTAACCCTTTCTTTACTCCAAACAGCAGCAAAGAAAAAATACATTGATGAAAGAAAACAACCAATAAACATGGTAGGCCATAAGCCCCTCCCACATATTAATCATAATAATAACAATATAAAAGGACTAGCACAGCCCCTAATCTTCCTCTTTCTTTGCTGCTCCAGACAGCAGATAAGTACCTTTTCATACAATTTTCCCACATATAATTTTCTATTCATATTATTGCTTTTTCTGTGTGTTGGTTATAATTTTTATTTGAACAGATTTGCTTATTGTGTTGTTTCTCCTCCCCCTCGGGGAGGGTCCGTTTTAATAATTATTTATTGCTTGTTTATTACTTATTTCCATTTATTGTTTGTATTCCCTGTTGTATTACTTGGCTCTCCTGTCCCTTATTATCATCCTTTACCCGGCTATCGTCCCTCATTACCATCCCTAACCCGGCTCCCATCCCTCATTACCATCCCTGACCCGGCTCCCGCTCCCGCGTCTATTGTATTGCGTTCGCGGGAGGTTTCTTTTTTCTTTTCCTTGCGGCTTTTGCTGCTACTTACCTTCTCTCTTGCCTGCCGGCTTGCTTCATCTTCTGGGACGTCGCGATCGCGGCTACCGTCCCTCTTCGCTCCTGCAGTGTTGCCGCGTTTCACTCCTCGTCATTGCAGACGTTGGTGTGTTCGCGGGCTTTTCTCTCCCTCGACTCCTCCCTCTCGCGTGCGAGAGGAGTAGAGCCTGGGAGAATAACAGGTGCTTTTTCTTCGGCCAAACTTTGATTTGTTTTTTCCGGACCTCCGGTCCCCACCTTTTTAATCTTTTATCCCACTTGTTCGTTTGTTATTTTAGTCTTTTGTCCCACTTGTTCGTTTTTTATTTTGCTGGTGTGTTTTTAGGGGTAGATCCCTATTCATACACTGTTCCCCTTTCATGTCTGACCCTCAATCTCCTCCTATGGAACTGTCAGATCAGGAACCCTCAGTTAGAGGGGCTCAGAGTTCCCATTTGCAAGAGGTAGATCCTCTTCAAGAACTCAATAATTCTGTCACTCAGGCTATTGCTTCAGCCATGAGTTCAATGACATCTGCTTTATCTGTGTCTCTGGCCCAGGTCCTCAATAAATCTATGCCCGTTCATGAAAACCCTTCTGGCTCTGTCCCTAAGACATCTGGGGGTAGGAAAGCCACTTGTAAGTCGCGCCATACGCGCCTAACAGCCTCCAGAACCAACATGACTGATGGTGCAATTCCCATCCATGATAGCATGAAATTGAAACGCAAGAGAGCCCTTACTCGCCGGGCAGAACGGGCGAGAAAATGGAAATCTGTGAAGACGCAATCTTCTGATTCTGCGTCTGATTCTGATGTGGGGTCCCTTGAGGAGGCTTGGGATTCGTCTGATTTTAACTCCCATTTATCAGAGCAGTCTGCCGACGACTCGGCTCACCCACCTGAGACCTCGGCACAAGCGGAGGGTTCTCAGGTTACACCACCTTCTAAGACCTCAGAACCTTTGGTCCTGGACCAATTTGGGGAGCCGTTCTTTGACCCTGAGGGGCTTCATCACCCCCGGTCGGCTGAGTGGCTGCCTTCTGAACCTGTGGCACGTTACTTGCAGGCTAGGGTCCGTAAACCCCTTAGCAAGAGCTCACGCAGTAAACTGCGAGCAGAGTGTCCCCGGCCCATTGTTCCGGGTAAAGTGTGCGAGACACCTACTGTTGATCCTAAGGTGATCCAATTCCTCTCAAAGTCGGGATGGAATCCACGCAAGGGTTTAGAATCTGCCCTAAGGGCCACCCAAGACAAACATCTGGACATCTTTGGTCCCTTGACCAAGATGTTTCAGTTAATTGAGGATTGGGTGGAGTCTGGTTCTCCACCAGACCCTATGGTTCTCCGAGGATGGATGCAGAGAGCCATCTGCATAGCAGGGAACACCAACACGTCCCTTTCCATAGAACGCCGCAAGGCTATTCTTTTTAAGATCGAGCCCAAATTGGCAAATCTTGCCCTAACTGAAATGGGGAGCGAAGCCCAGGGGCTCCTTTTTGGAGATTCTTTTATTAAAGATTTAGGTCGCTATGTAGGGGCCTTTACCGCTCTTGATAAAGCGCAAACCTCCATGCGCAAAGTATTCCACCAACGGGTCTCTCCCAGGGCCGGAAGATTCCGGGGCCGTCTGTCCGGCTGTTATTCCCAAGGCTCCTCCCGCACGGGCAGAGGCTCGTTTTCGTACTACTCCTCTCATCGCCCAACGTACCAAGATTCCTACGCTGCAAGGTCTCCATTCTTCCCCCAACGCGGACGTCCCTGGAGAGCTAGAGGCCAACGCGGATCTCAGTTCACGCGCAGACCCAGAGGTAAGTCGCTTTTATGTTCCTCATTTTTCCCCATGTCCTGTGGGGGGAAGACTCACCCATTTTTTGCAGGTCTAGGAGTCCATAACCTCAGACAGTTGGATTCTTCAGACGGTTCAGGGTTACATCATCGAACTGATCGGGCGTCCTCCTCTAAACTCCCCTCCTCCACCTTTCCTTTTCTCTGTACAGAACGCAAACCTTGTAGATCAAGAGCTGTCCGATTTGCTGCAGAAACGGGCCATAGAACGCGTTCCTCCACGCACCCCGGGTTTCACCAGCAACATTTTCCTGGTGCACAAAAAGGGAGGTGGTCTCCGTCCTGTTATCAACCTTCGCCTTCTCAACTATCATGTGCGCTATCGGCACTTCAAAATGGAGGGCATCCATCTTCTCAGAGACCTCCTCTTATTGAACGACTGGTTGATCAAAATAGACCTCAAGGACGCATATCTCACGGTTCCGGTGGCAGTGGAGTCCAGGAATCTACTCCACTTTCGTTGGCGCAATGTGACCTGGCGTTTTACCTGTCTGCCTTTCGGTCTTTCCTCGGCCCCTTGGTGTTTCACCAAGTTACTCAAACCGGTCGTTGCCCTTCTTCGTTCCCGCGGGGTTCGTCTAATTATATATCTGGACGACATGCTCATCATGGCGCAAGACAAGGGCTTAATGAGGCTTCACACCCAGTGGACGCTGGACCTTCTTCAAAACCTCGGATTTTTGATCAACACAGAGAAGTCTCATCTCATCCCGACCAGACGGTTAGAATTCCTGGGGTTCGTCATAGATTCCACAAAGGGCGTGCTCAACCTGCCGCAATCCAAACTCCATTCCATCAAGAAGGAGATTCGCAGAGTCCTTCGGTTGCGTTCCATTTCCATCCGTCATCTCGCCAGGATCATTGGTTTATTGGCGGCTTCCATCCAAGCGATCTTCCCTGCCCCGCTGCATTACAGGGCTCTCCAGCGCCTCAAGATCAGTCATCTTCATCAGGGAGCATCCTACGCGGACCTCATCGACCTCGATTCGGCAACGTTAGACGAGCTACGATGGTGGCTAGCCAACATGACTGCATGGAATGGCAGAGCTATCTTCGGTCTCCAACCCGAACTGTCCATCGAGTCGGATGCCAGCCTGCATGGTTGGGGCGCCAGATGCGGAGAGACGTCCACGGGAGGTCCCTGGTCGCAGACGGAGGCGGGTCTCCACATCAATTGCCTGGAGCTCCTCGCAGGATCATTCGCCGTCAGGAGTTTTTCCAAGACGTGTGTCAATTCTTGCATCAGATTGCGCATGGACAATGTCTCTGCGGTACGTTACATCAACCGCTTGGGGGGTACCCAGTCAGCTGTCCTAGCGGATCTGGCCAAGGATCTCTGGTCGTACTGTTTGGATCGCAATATTATGGTTCAAGCAGAATACCTTCCTGGACTTTCCAACACAGTAGCGGACTGGAACTCTCGCTATCTGTCGGACGCCAGCGATTGGACTCTACCGGCTTCGGTTTTTTTCGTCTATCATGGATCTTTGGGGTCCGCTCCACATCGATTTGTTTGCCTCTCGTCTCAATTCCCGTCTCCCTATCTTTTAAAGCTGGAGGCCGGATCCAGATGCTCTCGCGGTGGACGCTTTCCTCCAAGATTGGTCCGACGGTCGTCATTACGCGTTTCCACCCTTCGCGATGATTTCCAGGACGCTCCTTCAGATTCGTCGACAACAGGCGACGGTGGTACTCGTGGTGCCCTTCTGGCCATCCCAACCATGGTTCCCCAGCCTTCTGGATCTGATTGTGGAGGTCCCTCGGTTGCTCCACTCTCTCTCTCCGTTGCTTCTGGACCCTTGCGGCTCCCCTCACCCTCTGATTCAAGACGGCAGCCTTTCACTCCTGGCATGTTTGGTTTCCGGGATCCCTGGCAGATCTCTGGCATTTCGGGCTCAGCTCAGCGACTCTTGACAGGAGCTTGGGCGCCAGGCACTCACAGATCTTACAGTGCAGCCTGGCAGGCTTGGGCTTCTTGGTGCATGGAGCGGCATTTGGATCCCTTTTCAGCCCCTGTGAATTCGATCATTCTTTTTCTTTCTTCCCTTTTTGATATGGGCCGGGCTTACAGGACTATCAACCTCTACCGTTCTGCCATCTCTGCTGCGCATGTTGGATTTGGCGGCGTACCTGTTGGAAAACACCCGCTGATTTGTCGCCTGCTTAAAGGGATCCGACTCTCGAGACCTCCCCAGCCGAAATATTCTTTCACCTGGGATGTCAATGTGGTGCTCAATCTGTTCCTCTCGTGGCCCCCTAACTGTGACCTCTCTTTGCGTCAGTTATCGGCAAAACTGGTCATGTTGTTTTGCCTTATTTCATGTAAACGGGTTTCAGACGTTCGTGCTCTGGATTGGAACGCTAGATCTTTCGTTCCGGAGGGTGTTCGGTTCAACATATCTCGTCGCACTAAGACTGCTTTTAAGTCTGTCGTCTACCCTGCTTTCCCGGCTCAACCAGCGCTATGCCCGTTCTTTGCCTCAAGGAATACGAGGTTCGCACCTCCCGCTTCCGTAGCATGTCTGCTCGTCAGCTGTTTTTGTCTTTCAGGCACCCTCATCTCCCAATTTCTTCGGTTACGTTGTCCCGTTGGGTCAAGTGGGTTATGAATCTGGCTGGTCTGAACATTTCTAGGTTCGGGGCTCATTCCACTAGGAGCGCGGCGGCTTCCAAGTCTCTGGTTCTTGGGGGTCGTTTGGAGGATATTCTCCGTTCGGCGGATTGGTCCAGGGAGTCCACTTTTTGCGAGTTCTATTTTAAGCCGATTGAGCATGTTTTTTCTTCAATGGTTTCTCAGCTTTGAACTTGCACAATATGAGCCTCCGTGTCTTGAAATAAAATTACCAGATTTTACTAAAACATGACGTAAAGTCATGATTTTATGAAAGACACGGAGGCGAATATTGTCCCACCACTTCAAAATATTTCTTTCCTTATTCACCTTTTAAATATTTTTTCCCTCCCCTTGGTTCTCCTCATGTACCTCGCTGTTTCCGGAGTTTCGCTGCTTCCGCAGTGGCCAGGTTTGAGGTTCTGTTTTTTCTCTAGTTTGTCCTCATGCCATGTTTTCTGATTTTTTCCTGTGGTTATTATTTATGTCTGATGTGGTTTTCTCCTGTACTTACCATCAGTGTCGGGCTTTTGGAACTAACGGATTCCATATCCTATGTCTCTTTCTGTTTTTACAGGTTGAGATTTCTGCGGTTGTGTTCTGGCTGCACTGTTTTCCTGAAGACGACTTTTCCGTTCTTCCGGTGTTTGTGGTTCCAGTTGTGATTCCTTGTTTTCCGGAGCTGCTGGGCTGTGTCATGTTCCAGTCAAAGAAAGAGGAAGATTAGGGGCTGTGCTAGTCCTTTTATATTGTTATTATTATGATTAATATGTGGGAGGGGCTTATGGCCTACCATGTTTATTGGTTGTTTTCTTTCATCAATGTATTTTTTCTTTGCTGCTGTTTGGAGTAAAGAAAGGGTTAATGCACAATATTCGCCTCCGTGTCTTTCATAAAATCATGACTTTACGTCATGTTTTAGTAAAATCTGGTAATTATATGAAACAAATGGGATTACGCAGTAAAGAAGACAGAAGAACAGTTTCATTTTTTAACCTCATTTTACATTATTAATGGCCAACACCTGTGATGTGTTATTTACCAATGATTGCTCCTTATAATGCATATAATCTAAAGATAATAGGGGTAAAAGAAGTAATAGATGGAATTTTAGAGAGAAGCCGTAGAGAACAGTGGAAGGGTTAGAGGGAAGGTCCTTATATGTGGAGTATAAAGCATACATTGCATAGATGCTTGCAAGAACCACACCAAATGAAGAGTTTAATTCATCTTACACTCCTCTACTCTTGCCAAGCCAGGCACTGGGCTCAAGCCCATGGACTATGCTGGATAGTTCAATAAATGTATTTAAAAAACACTTTATTTTCACTAGACGCATGGTGTCTACACCTTACAACTTTAGAATGTTTCCCTTTGTTGTGGTCTTCTGCCTGTAAGGGTTAAAACAGGAGCATGAAATGTGATCATATAACTGGCGAACAGCCTGTAATCCAGCAATGAACGTCCAAGGCCAGCGTTAAATCCGATTTCATTAGCTGTGCATACAGATCCTGCTATGATTGGAATGGATGGCAAATATTTTAACGTACAGTACATACTCCCTAACTGCCACTAGACTATTGTTCATTATAAGAACGTTTAACCTTTCACATAAGGTCACATTTTCAGGTGAAGAGCCCTTTGACCCAGAGGTGTGCAGCCTTTGATACCAAAGTTGATTGAGTTCAACCTAACTTTAGTATCAACAGGTTTAGTGCCTACATTCTTTGTAACATAATAAAGGACCTCCAACATAGAGCTCAACTTTCATCCTGCTCAACACATGACTGATATATTTTTTTTTACTTGTTTAAAAGACAAACAATGCTTTAACAAAACTTGCCAATTCTTTTAATTTATATGAATGTCGGAAAACTAGCAAGGACCCCAACGAAGCAAACGAAAATGAAGCAGGGGTGCTCCAAATTTCCGTCTACATTTCGTTTTTTGTTTTTTTTTTTAAACTCTCACTCACTATTATTCACACTCTCTCACGCTCTTATTCACGCTCTCATTCACGCTCGCTCTCTCAATGTCTCCCCACTTTCTTCGGTGACTGCTTCTATGTCCTTGTCTACCCCACTCATTCTCTTCTTGTTCTTCTGTTTTCTTTGTCTCCCTGCTAACTGCTCTTGTTAACCTGGCCTCCTGGAGTACTTCTGCAAAAGGGTGGGCTCACCTCCTTCCTTGACTGGAGGAAGCGGGAGAAGCAGTCCCCGTGGCTCCACCCTTTTGCAGAAGTGCTCCGAGAAGACAGATTCACGGGAAAAGAGGGGTGAATTTGTCTTCCTTATTCTGGCCTCTTGGATTACTTGGATGGAGTACTTCAGTGGGCCTGAAGCCCTTTTGCGGAAGTGCTCCAGGAAGCCTAGTTAGTGGAGCAGATAGCGGGGAGCAGCGGACAAAGAAAGAAGACAGAAGAACAAGAAGCGGCAAGAGAAGAAGCAGAGCTTATGGTAAGGAGACAGGGACATGGAATCGGTCTAAAAAAAAAGGTAAGAGAGACATTGACAGAGAGTGTGAGACTGATTGAGTGAGAGTATGAGAAAGAGTGTGAAAGAGCATGAGAGAGTGTGACAACAAATTTCCGAAAAGCACTCTGAATTTCGTCAGAACCAAAAGGGAAGAAAATGAAATTCACTGTCAGTAAACAAATGGACCAAAAATGAAAATGAAAAGTTTGTCAAAATCGTTTTTGGTCTAGACTTTGGTCCAATTTCTCACATTATCTGACCCAACATATTCTCAGGCTTCTTTCTCAAGCCGAGAAATCAGGCTTCCTTTTAATTGGTCCAGAGAGCTCACATCTTATATTCCTGCTATGAGCTCTACTAGTGCAAATATAGCAGCTTTCTTAGAACAACACTTAATAATCATTGTATATACCATGTCCCCAGAACCCAGGAGACTATATGTTAGGAATCCTGTATATAGCTGGAAAAGCGTCTGAAGAATATGAATGATCTTTTATACACATTTGCCAAATGCCAAAAACTGGCTGCCTGGGTTAAGATAATGTCATGAGGTTTAAAAAAAAGTCATGCAAGTAGTTTCATTTTATAAAACCTGATCAATGAGGAGATGGCATACAAAGCAAATGACCCTTGTTCTAGGTTAGTCTAAATTATACGTCTCTGGTAGAATCGAGTTGCTATGAAGGTGATTACATTTGCTAAGGTAAACAGACACTACTTGTTTACAAGGGCTTTAGTTGAGAAAAATGTTTTGGTGTTAATGATGTGTTTGTGAACTCCAGCTGTTCCCAGATGGATCATTGTACAAACAGCCTAGTGCCTGTTACATACATAGAAAGAATATAACTTATAGGAAAGAAAAGGATGTGATAACAGGAGATAACCATGCACTTGGGCCACCATATTTATCTAGAAATACATCAAATGAGGAAAAGTGTCAGGTGCCATGTGGATCAATACACCCAGGATAAGATAGCCCTGCATTACACATGGCTCCAAAACAGTGCACATGTGGTGCATTTCTAATAAACCAGGTTCCACTAGTGCAACTTAAATTAAACTGTAATTGCTGACATTTTAGTACTTAAGTCCCAACTGGGTGGGAGGCAAAAGACTGTTTAGAAGCAGCATCCACCATATGGATAACATACTTGGGTCTTTTCACTAAAGGGACATCTGACATGAGAGTTTCCAGGACTTTCATTATACATTATGAGAGACTGATGCCAGTGAGCCTCTGTTGCAGGAAGATCTTCAGTGGTCCTATATAATACATAATTAAGTCTGTAAGAATTTTCAAAGCCTCCTCAGACATTGAATTATGCATTATACAGGGACGGCTCAGCGCTTCTTACTGGAGAAACCTACCCGTGTTGCACCTTCATAATTAATAATGGAGCCAGGAAGGTGAATCCAAGCTCTCCTGCCAACTCTTCCTGTAGTGAATAGACCCCACTGTAGACCTGTGTTGTATTGATAGTAGGCACCATATTATGTTTTTTCTTTGATGGTCAACAACTGCAACAACCATAATTGCTGTCTAAACACCACTAGGGCAGTAGTGAATGAAGCATGCATTAAACCTGCACACAGGTGGTTGCACTCGCTACACTGGCTTGGAATCCAATGTCCCAACTGAAGTTTTAGTCATAGCGTTTACTTAGCAGCTTAAAGAGTCACAGTAATAGGTTGTAGCCTTATATACTACATGCACAGAGGGAGGAATCTGACACATGATCGCCTGCTTTAAATAGCATAAATGCACTGAACTCATTTTCTGCTGAACAGATAGAAATATGTAATTCTTGGAAGCCTGGCACACAAAGAGTTAAGATATAAGGCTTTTCCCATGTAGAAACTAATGCTGACATCTACTTCTGTCGAGAATCTGGGAAGAAAAAATGTTACATAGCTGTATATACCTTAATAAACTCAAATTGGCAGATCAGCATACTTTAATATGATTATTATATTGGTCATCTTTTAAGTCTATATTTTTGAATAGTAGCTGAAGTGGAAATTAAAGTTCCTTTGGAGACTTATATAAAATAAAATCTTACTAGCACAATGCATATTAAACATATAGGGGTATCATCAATAAACATGTACAGTTATTAATTAATATCCCCTAAAACAGCCCCTTTCGTGCTATTTTAAACTAGTCTCTGTTGGGCATTTAATGAAACATATGTCATGGCACATATTGGGAGGGGGTTATACACAGGAGCAGGTGCAACCAGACAAACTAAAAATACACACCAGGCAAAAGGCAGCTGAGCAAAGGCAATTAACCCATTCCATCACGTGGCATTTCTAAAGGATACTACGGCTTTAACAGATATTAGTAATTAGTCATGAAGATTGCTTAATCTGCTGTTGGCTTTCAGTCCTTTTTTGTGTACACTTTTATATCTGTTTAATGCAGATGGGCATAAGACAGGAAAAGCGTGCATCATCTTTGACGTTTATGTGAACTTGTCAAGTTATGAATCAGTAGTTTCTTTTCAATGGCATGGGTCTTACAATTTTCTCAGGAATAACAAGGGATGATCTGTATGCGTCTTATTCCGATTGTTTGTTGTTTTATATGCACATGTATTAGGAAGACAACTGTTGATGAGTATGTGGAACCACGTGTTAACAGATATGATGCCTACTGGGCTGTATGAGTCCTCCTCAATGGAATTAAACTTAGTGGAGGGGTTTGCCATGGAGAAGCCATGTGAGTTCCGCACAGGAAAGCTGCTGCCAAGCAGTAGATTCAATAAACACAATAAAACAACACCACAATTAATAAGTTCTACCCAGCTGAACCTATGATACCTACTACAATTTATTAGCTCTACAATGAACACAACATAGCGTAATTAAGTCATCAGATGGATGGGCCAAACCTGGAAAACAATGCGAAAATGTGATCTCTAAAACTATTAACAATAGATGAAGAATCATTAATAAAGAGGGACTGCATAACTCATGGTGACTTTCAAAAGGTTATTTGACCACCTAGAACATGAACAGAGCAGAGCTTCAAAGGGGGATCTCCCACCCATTTGTTTCTTCTATTTAAACGTAAGATATCTAAAGTATTGTGTTGTTTTCTTTTTTTTAAAACAGTTCTAGTTTTTGCGTAATGTTAGTCACTTGTATACGTTCTAGCTCTGTTATCTTAGTCCAATCTACTAGACAAACAATCTGACTCATTATCATGCTGCCTGGGCTAAACAGTAGAATGGCTCAGTCTCAGTGGTTTAACTACAGGGGTTGCAGAGGTCCAGGTCCGAAGGGCCCTTTCTAAACAATTTTGAACCGGCACAAAGAAGGACGGGCACGAAGCGTTATATCATGTGACCCCACGGTGAAACCCAGGCTGCTCGCACAGTGGACCAAAATCTGCCGGAGAGGTAAGGAGGTACGGGTGGGAGGGCATATGTATGTTTGTATGCATACCTATGTATAAGCGTATGTGTGTGTGAGCATGGATGTGGATGTATATATGTAATGTGAGTATGGATGTGTAGTGTGTGTGTGTGAGAATGTATGTGTAAGTGGTCTGAGATGAAGTGTCTGTTAGTGTGAGAGGGTGCAAAGGTAGCACTCACAAGCTGTTTTGAGGCAAAGTTACAAAAAAACATAAAAGCTGGGGGCAAAGGGGCCAATGTGGGACATGTTGCTTGGCAACGTTTGGAGGCAAAATTACTGTTTGCTATTTGGTTTGTTTATAAATCCATACTAAATATTTTAACCCAAGTGTCTTATGTGTTAGGATTTTACCAGGTTCCTTCTTCTGTAGCCCAGAAATCCAGTGGCTCCACAACCATATGGAAGTGCCGAGTTAGTTGCATACTCACAAACTTGGAATCTATGTGTGACTTTGCTCATTTCCAAAAAAAAGAACCTGTTCTGCTGCCATCTAAGAAAAATAAAGGCAAAGGAGAAGTAACAATCCAATGTGAAGACAGGAGAAACATATGCAATGTCCTGGTCACTGGTACAGCAAATCAGCTAGTAAAATGTAAAATGTGTATGTGAAAATGTGTAAACAATAGAAACAAATGCTGTGTCACCTTTTTAAAGCTTTATGAAGTTTCAACTCTGGTCATATTCTCCTACATGGGTCAAGAAAAAATACTTCAGTCTTTTTATGACAAAAAAAAATAGTTTGTACAATAGTTTGTGGTTGCTAAAACAGATCTAACTGAAAAGTAGCCTTGTGCATCATCAATATCAAAATAAGAGACAGAAAATCATGTGTTCCTGCAGACTCCTACTTTAGTGAAAAACGTACTTCTTTGAACGTACTAGATGTTTGTAGTGTAGCTCAGAACCGAGCACCCTTTTTAGATGAGTTATGTTACACTTTGTAGCAGAAGATGGGAAGAAAAGAACAGAGGGTGGTGCAGGAGACAGTAAATAAGGAACAAAGGTTTCTGTTACATATCTTTATTTTTGTTACTTTTCTATTTTCGTTATTCCTTAAAAACATTTGTCCAGGATGCTAACTCTGGGTAATAGACGGTCCTGGATGACTGCATGCCATTTGGACAAAAGTTAAATGATTAGGTCCATATATCACCTATAGGAAGTATTTAAAAGGCCATCAGATTCTCATGTCAAGGAAATCTCTAGCATCAGTAGTGCAGTCATCCTAATAGCAGCCCTGCTGATTAACCAAAAAGGCATCTGAAGGAATACATTAATAAATAAATACAAGCAGATGGAATTTGGGGAGAGAAAGAGAGCATGAGGAGGAGGGAAAGACATGAAAAACAGAAGTTTATGTTATTTTGTGGGACTCCATACTTCTCAAGCGTGTCTCTTTGAGACCTATTTGCCTCTTTTCTCCCCTGATTTCCAGGAGCTCACGATCTTTGATAAGTCTATAACCCCAATCTCAATTATATGCATATTCAGAAAATGTGTTTAGAATTGTGTAAATAAATACATTTTCTTCTAATCAATAGGCCACAGAAGTCATATAAAAGCCTCACAAAAGTCCTGCCATTGGCCACAACCCCTTAAAACTAAAGGTTTCCTTTTTGGAGATTTCAAACGTTGGTTGGTATGGAACTCTCTATAAATTAAATGTGATGACTGGAGACACATAGCCAGTGAAATAATATAAATGAATGCTCTCGGGCAATATGCCAGGCAGTTGCTTTACTTCAATCATTCTGAAAAGCAGGTGTGATTAAACATCAGCCTCACAAAGTTTGACCCATGTCCCTACCCGTAAAATAATAAAATTATGTTTGTCCCCCAGTGGTTTTAGTATAAAAACCAAAAGGCTGAGGTTAAAAAAGACCATGGGTCTACTCTACTATATAGCTTTCTTTTGTATTTTGATATTTTTATTGTATTGTCATCTGGAGTTTTATAGCGTTGTGTTTTCATAAACATTCACAATCTCAAAATGAACCGAGCTGGCCTTTGTGAAACACACAACTTAGTGAATCACAGGTAGCACGTGTGTACAACTCCATGTGGAGTCACTATGTATAAAGACCCACAATCTTGACATTCCACTGTTGAGCATCGACATCACAATTGTGAATTACAACTGCACTTTTAATGTATCATTTCCATTATAGATTCAGTGTACAATCACGAGCACAAAAAACAAATGACACGGAGCACAGTATGTAGTGAAGTTTCGCAGTGTAACATTTACTCTCTGGTGCATTTTTGTGTTTCAGTTGAGACATCCCACGATCCACTTACAAAGTGCTATCGAACAGATACAGGCCATGCAGCCCGCCCTGTCTCCAAAAAGCTCTTGAGCTAAAAGATTACAATTCCATAATCTCTCAATGGTGAGCAAAAGTGGTCATCAAAATAACTTGGACCCACCAACTCCCAGTTCTGAGGACATTTTGTCCTGGGATTTTTGAGCGCAGTATCCCAGAGCTGTGGCTAATGTGGGCTGTCAGTAAGGTCTTAAGTAAATCAGGGGCTCTGATAATGTAAAAAGGTTCCCTGCAGTGAAGGTGTCTGAAGAGTAGACATTACTAAATCTAAAGCTAAGGTTGGACTTAGTACCAGGTGACTCCGGCAGCTGCCTGGAGCAACTGGACCAGGATCCTCAGCAGTCAACCTAATGTGTCAAGTAGATCTGGCGCCTGGTTAGGGTGCAGTATGTGCCCATGATGACTACGCCGACAAATGGGCTTCTCGCCTGGGGTGCTGTTTGGTCAAGGACCAGCCCTGTATAAAGTAGAAAACTGCAAAAGGAAACGCCAGATACCAGTTTAAGGTGGGAAGTAGAACTGGAAAGCAGTGGTAACTGGGTAAGGCAACATTATTAAAATGTGTGTGGGGGGGGGTAACTATGGTGTATTGCATGGGTTTGCTTGAAATAAATCCAAAATTAATGTATGAACAACAAAAAGTGTGTTTGAGAAAAGTGAAAGGGTGGCAGCCTGTGGATCCCATCAATAAATGAAAAAAAAACATGTTTTGTGTACTAAAAAAAGAATGACAAGCACAATATGCAAGCATAAATAATGTACATCGGCTACTAAAGTGATAGAAACAGATAAATAGAAAGCAGCAGCATCGAGAACGATCCTCACTCCCGGGAAAGAAGAAAATAGTTTCTTGAAGGAGTTATCCTGAGACGTCCCATATAAGCGGGTCCTCCCCTTCCAGTCGCATGCCTGGAGGTTTAGAAATAGGAACACACTCTCTCCTCACCGCCCCCCCCCCTCTCCCCCCTCTACTACCATCCAACACCTCCCCATCTATGCCTCTGCCCATCTCTCCCCTTATATAGTCAAATGCAGTCAAATGGTCGCTTGCAGCGAATAGAAGGAGCCATCCTTAAAAAAAGCCAGCGCTGGGATAGAAAGGCAAGGCTCCCAAAAAAGTATTGGGTGTCCGAAGGAATTTCTCTGCTCCCCCTCCCACCCCTGCTTGGTACATATTTGTGAGGCTGGAACAGCTGAGAGTTTGCACTCCAGCCCAGGGCTCAAAGTAAGAAGGAGTAGAACCTCTCTCTCTGCATCCTCCAAAACTCTGTCCTCTGTCCTGTTTCTCCCTGAGACCGTAACCACCCCACCAAAGCAGCAGCCATGGACGCCATCAAGAAGAAGATGCAGATGCTCAAGCTGGACAAGGAGAATGCCTTGGACAGAGCAGAACAGGCTGAAGCCGACAAGAAGGGAGCAGAGGACAAGAGCAAACAGGTCTGCTTGGAGAACACATTTCTGTAGAAGTGGGCTGCTATTATTGCCAGCAAGGGCTTCAGAACCCCCTCTGACAAGCCCTTATCAACCTATATTTAGCCACATACTAGTTTGTATATCCATGCCTGGAAGGGTCAAACCAGTTCTGCTTAAACTGCCTGATATTGGTTCCAGGGCAGATATGGATGGCTTAGTCATCCAGCCTAGACGTTTGTCTGAGAATACTTATGTACCGGAGATGGATAGGCAGAAAGAAACTATTTGGGGGATTTCTTCTTTTGATATAATGAATTAAATTTGGCATTTGAATCAAATGGGGGGGAATAACTCTTCCCTGTGAGTTGTCGACCTTGGCAACATCTCCCTATCTTTAAAAAGCATTAATCATTGCCTGCCAACAGTAGCTGGAAGACCTTAATTATCACAGTGGCTCTCCACTCTCTGTGAGCTTGAACTTGGTCCATATTGGCAAAAAATGTCTGTTGGCTAGTATAATCCAGCATTTACCCCTCTAATGTAATGTAACATGTATTTCATTTATGCCCCTTTATGTTTTCTCACTGTTCCTGACCTAATGAAAAGAATACCTATATTGTGTATATATAGTCACATATACATATGTATCTATGTATAGCTTCTACATTGTGTTTCTTCTTCACTATTCTAAACCCACTTAGTTAGAGGAAGAGATTGCCCAAATGGAAAAGCAGTTGCGGGTTATTGAGGATACAAGAGATAAGACTTTGGATGACCTCCATCTGGCTGAAGAGAGTCTCCTGGTTGCAGAGGAGAAGGCTGCTAAGGTATTTTCTGTACCAGTGAGAACCATCTAACTGTCATCTCTCTTTTTTCTTTCTCTCTCTCTCCATCCCTCCCTCTTTCCTCGTGGTCCTGTCCTGTCCTGTCTCTGTGCACCTCTGTCACCTGCTGCCATAAATTGCCCCCCTGGGCCATCCATCCCCTACCAAACCCCCCCCCCCATGGTACCTATCCTACCCTGATCCAGCTGGAGGATGAACTTGTAGCATTGCAGAAGAAACTAAAAGGTACTGAAGATGAGCTGGACAAATACTCTGAAGCCCTGAAAGATGCCCAGGAGAAGTTGGAACTTGCAGAGAAGAAAGCCACTGATGTAAGTTAAGGCCATGAAAGTCCCCATTCAGCCCCATTCCCCATTTCATTAAGACACTAAAGCTTTGCACCTGCTCCATTCAAACACTCTTTCTACGATGCACTGCATGTGGCACAAATGGTATGCAAAAATCCACCAAATTTCTTCAGGAGTACTGAACTTATTAGGCAAAGGATAGAAGGTCATCTGGAATGACATGTAGAAACCTACACGCTGTGTATACCTTGGTTCATAGATATAAAAAAGGGATTTTGTCACATGTAATAGGTATGATATATGTATTAACACTTTGAATTCAAACATAATAATGCAGCACAGTGTCCTGTAGTTTCTTGCTGGCCTCTTACAGTACAAAAAAATGACTTAACATAGTGCAAAGAGGATAGTGCAGTGTTACACAGGTCCGTTTAAGAGAATTGGTTAAATCCTGATAAGAATGCATACAGAAAAGAGCAGCATAATATTTAATTATATTTAATTTGGCTAGTTTACGTAATTTGAACTGGACTATCTGTGCCTCCTCCCCATAAAAAGGAGATTTAGGTTGTCCCTTAGATTGTGGTTGTCCCTGTCCAGTTGTAATTATGCCATCATTTAATTTTAATTTATAACCTTGTGAATATTGGGTGGCCTGAGCCCTAAACCCATACAATTAATACATCAAGCAAATGTATTCCCATTCCGTTTACAGGAAAATCAGAACTTTCTGTTCTAAAGAGAAATCAATAACTCTGCTTACCCTACAAAATAGTACATGTTCCTACTTTTCCATATATAGATATATATATTAAATGGTTGTTCTTTTTCTATGACAAATAAAGTCCATAAGGAAAGTTACATGATTATAGCAAAGCTTTATATGACATGGGTTGCTTGTAACCAATATTAGGGCATGAGGTCATAAATACATAAGAAGTCTTTGTAGGTGACAGAAGCAGGTTAAAATTTGCAATGACCTCTTTCTTACTTGCTGTGACTCTGCCAAGGAGAATTCTATTCCTTACAGTAAAGCAAGGAGGAAGATGATACTTGCTGTCCCTGCAGTGTGCAGAGATAGGAACACACTCGGTTTATATATAACTCCAAGCTTTATATGGTATACACTCAAGACTTTCTGCCTCAGCTGTCTCCTCCTTGTCAAACATTAAACAACTATGTCCTGGGCTGGATTTATACAATCCATACAAAGCTCCTTACAAGTTCCTTCATTAAGTCTAGTGCTGGCCCACACAGATAACCCGCTGAACACACTTATACATAGTAACAGGGCACTATTGTTAACTAGCGTCGGATTTACATGATTGCATTTTATGGTTCAAATACTGGTGAATAATTATCATGAATGGGGGGGGACATTTTTACGAGCACATAAATGTAACATTTTCACAGACTGATTGATCAATTGAGTCAATGCAATGATTATTAAAAACTATTATATTTTACATATTATTTCAATTATAATAGTATTTAATTAAAATATGACTTAAGTATTACATAGATACTTAAGTATATATATATACTATATCTACATAATATACATCATAAGGATATATATCACTATAAGTAATAACATATATACATGAAGATTTTTTTATTTTATGTGTAATGTTTATTTTATAATATATAATAATATATAATAGTAATATAATGTAACTTTTTAAATATAAACATGTAGCATGAAAGATATTTTCTTAAATTTTATATTTATGTTTATATATATACACTTAAGTATAACATATATATATACACACATGACGATTTTCTAAATTTTATATTTATGTTTATATATATATATGTACTTTTAAATATAACATATGTACATGAAGATTTTCTAAATTTTATATTTATGTTTATATATATACACTTAAGTATAACATATATATA
>VKOC01000003.1:24969715-25029832 GCA_009364415.1 Spea multiplicata
TTCAAGTGAAGACGCAGTATTCAAACGCCGGTCCGGAAGGGGTTAATCACGTATCAGTCCAGCATATCACCCCAGACACAGAGGTAAAATAAGTGAGTTAGCAGGTACACAACATATTTAGCATGCAATTCTAACCTCGCAGCAGCTGCCAGAAGGTTTTTGGCACTGGGTGCTCCGGAATCTACAGACAGAGACTTGGCAGCCAGGAGCAGCTTGCTGGATGCCATTGAGATGGTCTTCAGGTTGCCTATCACCTGTATCTGGTCATCTTTATTCTGTAAAAGTACCATAAACTGTCTTGGTGAAGTTCTCTTTCATACGGGCAAGAAGAAAGATGTAAGGTAAACATTGGCAGGGTCTAGACTTTGTTTTTGGAGGCTGTTCTCTCTCTACGCAGTCTTGAGCTAAGGACATCTTAACTTGATGCTGTATTATTGTACTGTCTTTCTACAAAGCACCATAGTTAAACCCACATGTGAGAAGCAAAGATCTCAGTATCATGTTATTTTACATGCCTGAGCTCCTATTGTGAAGAGAAAATGTATTATTCAGCACTCAGGGCTTCTATGGTTACTCAAAAGATTATGATACAATATCAGCCTGTTAACCTAAAAGCTAGTTCCCAGAAGACCAGAATCAACCTGCTTGAAACCGACCTGCGTCTGTCCAGCCATTTCAATACCCGCATCCAAGAACTCATCAAAATCGTCACTAAATTTGCCAGAAGCAGCAGCCAGCTCCCCGGTTTGGCCACGTGACGCATGGACCACTTCTCCTGCCGACTGATTTAGATCTTCAGCTGCCTGATTTAGCCCACTTTGGGCCTCTTGAAAAGACTTTGTGCTTGGAGGCAGCTTAGAGAGAAAAGCAAAATATCCATTACAAATCACAATTACAAGAAGGCTTATGTTGTGTCAGCTTTTGTTTTGAAATGTTTAGATACAAAGCATGCACACATAAAGATATAAGGTATGCATGTATATGGTATGGCAGCCAAACATAATGAGCAAACAAAATAATATATATATAAAATATATATAAAAAAATATCTAACACCCAACTTGTCTTTCCAGTAAGGCAATATCAAATCAGACATTTTCAGCCCTTTCTTAGTACATGAACCATCTGAAAATAACACACCCATTAAGAGTTATGTATAACAAGTAACTGTTGGGGCACCGCTGTGAAAGTTATATTTTCTGGCCAGTCCCATCAGAAATACCTTACCGTATCCACCAAAAGCTTCTTGCTGGACTCCCCAATGCTCTTTAGAGCCATGTCTACATCCTTCTGCCCCGGCAGACAATTCACACAGTTATTCAGAGAATGTGAGACAGCTTTGGCCACCTGCAAATAACAGCAACAGTCAGGGTTCCAGGTATGGAACATGTCTTGCTCTACTGTGGAAGAGCTTATTATGAGGCAGCACGATCCCTACCAAACACATGCATATAGCCAGGGGCGTAACTAGAAACCACCAGGCCCTGGTGCAAAAAAGTGCCCTGGGCCCCCTTCAACAGTTGGTCTGTGCTATCATTGCCCCCACACAACTGGTCTATGGCTTCTTTACCCCCTACTTCTGACATACAACATATTTAAACACACTTACACAAATTACACACATCCATGATGGCTCATACCCACACGTACTTACACATGCATGCTCGCTCACACACACATGCATTCAACACAAGTGCTCGCTCACACACACACACACACACACACACACACACACACACACATGCATGCTCGCTCACACACACACATACTTAAGCAGCCTCCACTTCACCACAGGGTAACGTGATGTCATGTGACCTCCGATACGTTCCTGTCTCCCCATGCCGGTTCAAAATAGTTTATAAAGGACCCTTCCAACCTAGATCGGTGCGGTATTATACCGGTACGAGGAGATGGGAAGAAGGGGGTCGCACCAGGCCCCCTAGAGACATGGGCCCGGTCACAGCTGCGACCACTGAGAGTTCCTGTAGTTACGTCAGCGTATACAAAAACATTGGTTTTCCTTTTGAAGATAATCATAATATACATCTTTGGTAACGGTAAATAAAATGAAACATTGACTCTCAAATATTTTGATTATATGCACAGACCAGTTGTGCGGGGGCAATGATGGCACAACAACTGTTGGGGTTGGGGGCCCAGGGCAATTTTTCGTACCAGGGTCCGGTGGTTTCTAGTTACGGCCCTACACAGCCAGGACAGATGGGTAAAGTAGGTACAATTGGAACACTAGAGAAGATAACTAGGTAAACTTGCTCTTGAAGATAGCAAAAGATGAGGTGAGGCGTTTAACCCTTTTTCCTCCGATACATGCCGATAGCCCTGTCCGTGACACTAGGACCCGAGCAATTTATAACCATTGAAGGGAGAATGGATGGAGCAAAATTCAAAAAAAGTAGACAGTTAGTAGCCAAGTGAAAGATCAGATCTAAATCAAATTGATCCCAAGGAACTATTTGAAAACAGTTCTGCAAGCAGATTGTTTATTGAACTATAATAAAAATAAAGCAATATTTTCTTTACTGTTAAAGCAATTTACTGCATAAAGAACTCTGTTTAACTCATTTTTTGCATGAGACCGTCTCTTTAATAATTCCTGTGCACCCTCTTGAGACACCAGTTATGACATAGCGCAGTCAGTGTGACATCACTGCCCATTGATGGTATAACAGCTGAGATACTGGCTATAAACTCAGACTAGCACTCAGCTTGACAGAAGACAATGTCTCCTGTGCATCTGCGCTTGTTCTTTTTAGTCTTGCTGGCATCAAATGGCTTTGCTATGCCACTTCCAATAACACACAGTAAAGGGAATATGAACACCCCGGAAGAAAAGGGAGCACAAGCTAAAGTGACTGAAACCCGCTCTATAAAGGACACCCTTAAAAACCTGGCAAAATACTGTGCTATAGGTGCGGGAGTGCTGCTAGTGCTCATATGCGGCTGCTTCTGCGTCACTGGTTTTACAAACACAGAGACAAAATTCAACAAATCATGGAAGGCTATGGCCAAAAAAAAAGATGATGATGACGACGATGACGGTGATGACGACAGTGATGACGACGATGATAAATAAGAGCAACAATGTTGAGATCCCAGTCTTCAATAATAAAATTGCTATACTCCATTCCTCCTAAACTGTTCTTGCCACAAGGAAGAACAAGGTGGCTGTACACTTTGGCTCTGAAACACCTTCCTTCAACCCATCATCACAACAGAAGACCACCCCACAGTAAACTAAAACCTTGGCTCTTGTACAAGGCACCCCCAAGGGCATAGAAGCGAAGATTACACTGTTTATGCACTCATAGATAACTGATGTTAGAATTAGGTGCAGAATATGCACATTTTCATGTATCTCGTTGCATATAATACATTATTCAAAATATTTGAGAGTCAATGTTTCATTTTATTTACCGTTTATGTAAATAACTATTACAAAAGATGTATAATATGTTGAAGATTAGCTTTACAAGGAAAACCAAAGTTTTGTATACACTGGTGTAACTACAGGGGTCGCGGCTGCGGCCGGCCCCATGCCTCTAGGGAGCCCGGTGTGACACATATGACATCGCGTGACCTCCGATGAGTTCCAGGTCTCCCTGTGCGGTTCAAAATAGTTTAAAAAAGGACCCTTCCGATGTGGATTGATGCGGTCCAGGTCAGAAGGGCCCTTTATATCCATAATTAATTCAAGATGCAACATGTCTTACCTGGGCCAGCCTCTGCTGAATCTCTGCATCCCCTGGCGCCACCAGAGCTTGCTTGGCTTCCTGGATGAGCTTGGCAGACCCATCCATTACATCGCGGGCCGAGTCCAGCATATCACTGGCAGCCTGGGGATCACTGGTGGAAGCAGCTACACCTCGAGCCGACTGTGCCAACATCTTCAAAGCCTGAGCAGTCTCCCTCGCTGCCACACCTGAAGGGCAAGATCACAGTCATTAAGCACTTCATTGGATGTGGCACTGCTTGTTGTGTGCCGACAGGTAAAATGTCTCAAAAGGTTCAATAAAATACAGGTCAATAGAAATGGTTACATACTTTTCTTCCCCAATCATGAGACCATTAAGTCAAGGGTCTTACACTTAATTTTCAGGGTTTTGGGAAAGTACATCTCTAAATACGCACAATAGAGTAACAGGGGTATGGGCCATATTCTGGTGATCGTAGCACTATACAATAAGGCACTGTAAAAAAAAATAAAACTGCTTACTGGAGAGATTCAGGATCCTGAATTCAGCAATCCACCAGTTAGAATCATAGCTATGGTTTTAGGTGTTGGATCTAACTAGTATGTTAGCTACAAACTGCAAGTGTGAATCACTGACATATATATAAATGGACTGTTACATGGAACATTATACACAACACCCAGATCTTGCTTTAATGGGCTATACTCCATTTCCAGAATGACATTACGCTCATAGCCAAGACCTTCTAGTTTTACGATACGGGGGAAAAAAATCAGTGACAAGAAAGGCCATTATAGTACAGTTTTCCCAAACTTTACATAGTATTACAAACGCCGATCGTTATCTGTGCCACCGCTATCACTAAATAAGGTAACATACACAGTTATATAGTGCGAACTGTACTGTCCCGTGTTTCTTGGCAGCATGATTATGTTTATCTGAATGAGTCCTTAACGCAAATCTCTGGACGCAGATCAGAAAAAATTCTTGCCAGACAATCCATTATTATATGCTCAGCCAGATTCACAGCTGGAAATACATCACATGAAAGGTTCTGGTCTGTTAGTCTGTAGCCATGAGTAAGATACACTGGTGCCAGTCTGTCTCACCGACAGTCTCTTTTAATGCAAGCAGAATAGAGATAGCTGGAACAGGGTCCATGTCTCAGTACAGACATTAAACACAATTTATGGACGTCGCATCAAATTTAATTTAACATTTCCTTGTCAGAATGACATACATTGGTACGAAGGACCTTTAGACATTTTTGAATTCCTGGTCTCAAACAGACCAGAAATTCTTAACGTCCATGCTGGGACATGCATGATTTAATTAGCTTCAACAATTATGACAACAATTATTCGTAAGCTAACGCTGGGATATCCAATAACTGATGTATATGTTAAAACCTTAATCACTTGGTCTCGTCTTAGATTCGGTATACTCATATTCCTATCCTATGTAGTTTTAAACCTCTACCACATTTGTTGGGAGGCTGTTCCACTCATCTACCTCTCAGTAGATTAAATCTTCCTTGTGTTACATCAAACCCTCTGGCACTCTAGTATTAGGATGCGCCCTTAAGCATCCCTCATCCATTGATAAATATATTTATGTATATATCGGGAATGCCAGTTTACTGGTGGGGTTTGCAGTAAAGCCAGTTACACAATGGTTTGATGGATTTTTGTCAATGCAGCTACAGGCAAGTAATCTTGCTTTCAACGCCTACTAATACCGTAATATGCATAACCTAATTTAAGATAAACCACATTATTCTTGTTTCTATTTTTGCACCTTTCATCTTTCTTTGCTTGGGGATGGATTATTCACCTTAATGGGAACACAAGATGAGTCACGACAGGCAGGTGTCCCAGATAAAGACAAAATTGGATCATATTAGTTATCCACAGAAAACCTAAAAGGTATCTATGACACTAATGAGTCTGTAACAGATGTATAATCCGCTGCTACTTTGCATATATTTATTTATTATAGGTTTGATTTGCTTGGTCTCGGATAAAAAAACCCAACAACTAACAGATAAAATGCCATTATTAAACCAGTGTGGGAATTGTGACATGCTGTATTAAGCATAATTGCACATATTCTCTTTACTTAGATAAACTAATGGATTCAGGATTGGAGCTGTAATAAAGCAAAGATAGCCAAACGGTTTGAATTTATGGAATCTCACCTGTGTAGTGTTCGTTTCCCTGAGCGGCACATGTAAGAAGCTGAGCCATAGACGAGCCAACTGTTTTAGACGTGCTACCAAGATCCTGAGAGCATTTCTCAAGCTGTGGAAACAATACCCGGGACACATCGCTTGCTTCCAATAAAATATGCATTTGCCAGCCTAATGTAACACAAAATCTCATGGCAATCGGCTAAAAAATTCAGCTCAAGACAGCTTTTGTGGGTTATTATTAAAACATGAATTAGACATCATATCACAAACTGAGATTTAGGGTTTTAGCTAATGGCCAATACCGTCTCGCCTGGAAGGGGCTTCAACTGCCTGTCGGAGGCGGCCATTTTTGCATCCTGAAGTTCATTCTTTAAAGTCTGTACGGCATTCAGGGCTGAATCGATCTCCATTGGTCCACAGGCTTCATGAGCCTGAACAAGGGACGATAAAAACATACCAAATCAACTAAACAATGTTATTCTTATTATATTACATTTGTTTATATAGCGCTTAAGATTCTGTAGCGTTGTTATAATCACACACAATAACAAACCAGTACAAAAGGAGAAGGCGGCCCTGCTCTGGCGACTTCACTATCTAGTCGGTGGTTGAAGGGGAAGTAAAACAGTAAGAGAGGACTGCTTGATTGGGGGTGAGACGATAGCTGAGTGTGTTAGGTGGTTTTCAGAGAGTTTTTGAAAATCGTGTACGAGGAAGAAAGTCTGACGGAACGGGGAAGGGAATTCTAGAGAAGGGGTGCAGCACGCATGAAATTCTGAATGCGAGAGCGGGAAGAGGTAATGACAGTAGAAAAAAAGACAGTTCATGAGAGGAACAAATAAGGTTGTTGGGGGAGTATTTGGATAGGAGGGTAGAGATATAGGGGTGCAGAGTTGTTAAGGGCTCTGTAGGTCAGACGCTTGAATTTGATTCTGGCGGATATGGTGAGCCATTGGAGTATCAGATGAGGAACGTTGACAGAGAAAGATTAATCTAGTTGAGGATGGATTGGCAAGGTTAAAAGCAGGAGAGGGGCACACCAGTTAGTAGTGGGTTGCAATAGTTCAGACAGGATATCACAAGAGAGGATTCATATTTTTGTTGTTACTTGTGTGAAGGATTTGGTGAGGAACAAAGGAGAGAGTCAAGTGTGACTCCAAAGCAGCAAACTTGTTGAACAGCAGAGTTGTTAACAGTAATATATATGTCAGGAATTGTGGACAGAGTGGATGGCGGGATTACCACAAGCTCAGTCTTGGAGATGTTTGACTGTGTTCAAAGGCTATAAAGAGGTACTACAGAATTAGTAATGAGCAGTCGCCATTTGTCTTCGCTGCAAAGAGATCATTAGTAATTTTAGCGAGTGCCTTCTCGGTTGAATCCCGTGGATGTAAACCACATTGTAGAGGTCAAGCATAGAGTTCGAAGAGAAGAAATTACTTAATTGGTTTTGGGTTATTTGTTCTGGCAGTTTGGTAGCTAATGGGAGAAGGGAAACTGGACAGTAGTTTGATGGGCATGTGGGATCAAGGAAAGGTTTTTTTTAGGGTGGGAGAGATGATGGCATATTTCAAGGAGGATGGGAATACACAAGAGGAAAAAGGAAAGATTAAAGTTTGGTTAGGGTTGGGGTAAGGACACCAGAGAGGGGTGGTAGGAGAATAGAAGGTGCAGTGTTAAGGGCACAGGTGGAGAGGTGGACGGACAAGAGGAATTTAGAAACTTCAGTAGGGGTTACTGGACTGAAGCAGATTATGGTGGCTTGCAGTGAGAAGAGAGGTCGGGGTACCATTTGAACAACACCATAGGGAGGATGTTATCCCTGATGGTGTCAATTGAGTTTATACAGTAGGTGGCAAGCTCTTTGGTGGAGAAGTTGGAGGGCGAGGGAGGTAAGGTGGAAATAGGGTTATGGGAAAGAGGAAATAGTTTTGTTTGGAGAGATGAAGGGCCGATGTACAGTAACACAGCATGAGTTTGTAATGAGTGAGGTCTTCAGAACAACACTTCCTCCACTGGTGCTCAGCAGTACGTGAACACCTGTTTTAGGAGATGAGTCTGTGTGGCATGCCATGGCTGATGTGAACGGTGTGGCACACAGTTACAGGATATCAAGGACTCTTATACTGAGCTTTAGCTGTATCAGGACAGGAGGCGTTGGAGATACTTGGCAGAAGTCGCTGGAGTGTGTTGAGTTCACAGGGTTTCGGTAGGTTTGTGGAGGGGTTTGTTTGAGTTTGGTTTTTTATGTAGATGAGGTGTGAGGCATGTAAGGGTTAAATGTTAACAGGCTGTGGTCAGACAGACAGAAGGGAGAGTTGGAAAAATAAGATGTTGAACAAATGTGGGAGAATACAAGGTCAGTGTGATGACCGTCACAGTGCATGCTGGAAGGTAATCGATTGGGAGCGTCAGAGAGGAGGAAAGTGAAAGTAGTTTGGAAGCAGCAGGTGAGGATGGGTCATCAATAGGTATATAACAATTGGGGATAAGAGATCGACATAGTGTATTTTGAAAGATGAGAAGGAGAGAGGGGGAATTGGTGGCAAACACTGAAAGGTGAGGCATGGGAGAGGAGAATGCCAACAACTCCTCCCTGTCTGTCTCCAGGTCTAGGTGTGTGCCTGAAGTGTAGACCGTCGTAAGAGAGCAGCAGGTAGTGTCCGGGGAAGTTAACCACATTTCAGTGAGTGCAAGGGACTAAGGTATATACACACACATATATTTTTGTAAAAACACTACAACTATGAGTGTTATACAAGTTAACTTTATGCGCCACTAGTTAATTCAGACTACTTGTATATAACATTTCTACCTTTTGTGCAGCAGTACGGAGCTCAGCCAAGCTGGTAGCAAGATTCTTGGCGCACTGACCCAACTGCATTGCAGCTGCTTGGTCAGTGACTGTAGGCACAGCAGCCTTAGCAGAAGCCACCATTTTACTTCCCGGCTGCATGAAAGAGACAAGGTATGTTAACTATATGTCCGTTAGGCTACTTAGGGAAAGACCTCATTCATCATCTCACCTGCAAGAAGTTTTGACTGGATACAATGAGAGTGAGCTGGGCGCTCAGATCCTCAGCCTGGGCCTGGCTTCCCCTCACTCCTTGCACCAGTTGAGGGATATGGTCAGCAACAACCTTTTGGAAAAAAACAGTAACAGAGCAGTCACTAACACAAAGAGACACTATACAATTATTGGTAACTAACCTGTATTTTTTATAAAGCACTACATATAGCTTTAGTTATAATATTTAATAAAACCATAATTATCTACCATAACTATTTTCCTAAATATACTAGTGTCTAACAATGTACAACAGACTTTACCTTACAGCTCTGGACCAGCTGTTGATGAGCTGACATGTTCTTATTGGAGATGGATGCGTTCTGGGCAGCCGCAATGGTTTGCGTAGCAGCTGCCGCTGCCTGCTTCGCTGCCGCCTGAGGAGGAAGAGCAAAAAGAACAGGGTAATCAAGCAAGAGTAGAGAATACATGGTAAATAGCAAAGAGGGAATCCACTATTAGTATAGGAGAGATGCTAGCCGCACAATTGATTACTATTTAACTGCAAATTAATCTAGCACAGTGTCTCTAATACACTTAAGATCCCTTTATTGTATAGACTGCAGGTGGCACTTACCTCAAGACGATTAACAATCTTCTTCTTAATAGCATTCTGGGCAGCCGCATTGGTGGCCACTCGCAGTCCCTCAGCTGCTTCTCTGAGTCGTTGTTGCTGGTCTTCATTCTCAGGGTTGGCTGCAGCTCCCTGTGAATGATTCAGATCCTTATATCTCATCCCTCGTGAAGGACATCCCTACCCTTAAGAGCATATGCATAATTCCCCAAATGATCTAACCTTTGCAGCCTCCACCATACGAGCAGTGGAATCAGCCAGCAGTTTAGCAGCTGCCAGAAGCTTCTTGGAATTATCCATGTCTATTTCAGCTTCTGCATCGGACCTCATAGCATTGACTAGGTCAGACGTTGCTTGGGCTAGTACCCTGGCCTGCCGCACCATCTCTCCTGTAAAGACACACAGGAACAGGTAAATGCAGTTTACAGTAAAGATTAGATCACAGGTATCCAAGTTTTTTCAGAGCTACTTCATCAGAAATGTATGTGTCCAAGGACTGCATTAATTTTTCACAACAATATGCGGTATTATTAATATGCACAGTGTATAATAAAATTGTAAAATAAAAATTAAAAAAGGTTTAGATCACCGACATCAGGGAGACTGATCAGTAATCAATAAAATGTAACTATGTATTAAATAGGTCAATATTTTTATTCATAGTGTGTGTGTTTTTTTCTTTACCTTGGATGACCCCCTCTCTCTATGACTGGGAGTCTAACTGACAGCAGTAAACGTGGAAGTCACGTCATTGCTTCTGAAGACAATGCGGGAACCCCTACAGAAGCACAGAATGGACTGTGATTTGGTCCCCACAAGGTTGTGGGTACTGAAGACACAGTCCACATGGTCCTCAGACGAACACCTTGCTATCTAGAGGCCGTATTGGGTCCGCATGTTGGAAGTCCCTGTATTAGATTATTGTTAAGAACAGTATTTGGGAAAAACCAAGTCAGTTTATCCCTCACATCAGTTAAAAACGCAAACCAGGAATGAAAACATGATAACAATTTCCAAACTGAACACATATAACAACTTTCCCAAACTGGGAATGGTAATGCTCAACAGATCATAAACTGAGAGTATGGACAGACCAAGATACTGGTTGGGACATCCTTATTCCAATGGTTCAAACACATTAATGTTCAATCAAAAGCTATAAAGGACATGAGCATTTTATTTTGATGTACCATGCGATTTCCACAAGACAGATTGCATGAAAATTGTAGGTACCCCCCACACACGCACACTGTATCTCCAATAAATTAAAAAAACTTAAACAGTGTGGGGGTGAAATGTTTTTAAGACTGTATAACTTAGACAGCATAGAGGAAATTAAAAAAAAAAAAGCCCAGGGTGGAATAAAAATGTAAAAATGTAAATTAAATTGCTTTTATTCATAATTTAGATTTTTTGAGCCATCTATCCAGAAATTCTTCAGCCACCAAAAGCACTTACCTGCATCCCCCATAGAGCTGAAGATGCTCTCGGTCACCGACATGATAGTGTCTGTGGCTTGGTCATAGCGTCCTATCGGCTCTCCACGGCTTGCAAACTGGCGAACATGCTGCAAGAGGTCATT
Organism: Spea multiplicata; assembly: GCA_009364415.1. Taxonomy (NCBI): domain Eukaryota; kingdom Metazoa; phylum Chordata; class Amphibia; order Anura; family Pelobatidae; genus Spea; species Spea multiplicata. The sequence continues at coordinate 24,980,843 of VKOC01000003.1, forward strand.
AAGTGTCTGGCTGACAACACTGGCTGCTGAGCTGACCTGCTTCAGAAGCTCAGGGTCTTCTGTAGCCGACTGGCATGCGCGCACACAGTTCTCCACAGAACGGTCCACCAGCTTCCCTGCTTCAATCAGCTGCTCCTGGCACACTGGTGAACTAATGGTTGGACTCACCACCTGTGGAGAGAAGGCAAGATTATGTTACCAAGGTTTTCGTACATTTCTTTTTTATTTTTAACTGTATGAAGTTTACATTATTCAGACTACTGCCCCTCAACAAAATTTTAAAAAATAGACTGAAGAACCATTGAGATACAACATCTTACCTTGGCACATGCTACCAATTGGGAAGTGGAGAGGGCACACTGTGTGGCAGCTGCAATTACTCTGTTCTGCAGGACTGTGTCTTCTGTCACTTGTGCCACATTTTTGGCCTTCAATACCAGCATGGCAGCCGCATTGGCTACAGCCTTTGCCAAACTCATCAGCACATCCTGGGGGAAACAATGGTATTACATAACTAAATAGAAGAGTTAGAAGTTTGAGCTTTGGCACATAATGCTACCAGCCACTTCCCGGTTACCTGGAACCTCTCATCCGCTTCACTCTCCCCGATTTGCCGTAGTAGGTCTCCGCTGGCCTGTCCAATACTGCCAGCCGCTGTGAGAACAGTTTGACGTGGCTATGGAAAAATAAGTCATATAATAAAAATGTAAATATTATGTATGCACATTATGGATCACATCATTAAATAAGTTATATACTATAAGGTAATGGCGATATCTTGGAACACAGAAGTCTTTATACCTATCATTACATACACAGATGCAACCAAAGGTCTTAAAAATGTAATTCCTTAATAAATATACACCGACTGATGCATTTAACTGGGTTACATAACCCAGTCAAACCAAAGCAGTAGATATCAGTTATCAGTTGAGGAAAATCTAAGGGCTTAACTATATGGCTACCAACCCGACCTTGCAGATTTATTATAACAACTAGAGAACAAAGATTTCTTAAAATTAATACGTTATTCACTACAGGTAATGTAGACACACATCCATCTACTAAACTTTTTAATCACTTAGAGAGATTGGCTGAAAAAGAAATAAAAAAATGGTGTAAGGTAACAATTTGGGAACACTACATTAAAAATAATTTAGTCCCCAGGGGTTTTAAAAATATCCAGCGTTCGGTCAGAGTTGTTATATTGTGCTGTTAACACTTTGAGGAAGAATGTTTATTGGAAGCAGCTTTCTTGGGGAGTATTTATTTATTATTTTTTTCACATTTCACACATGGAATTTGGGTTGTTTTTTCCACTTGCAGATTTATTAGATTTTTTTATTTTGATCTGTAAATGTCAAAATTGGATGATGACCTCACAGCGCTTTGAAGTAGATCGGGCTGTACTGTACAGATACACTACACCACTGCTGAAAAAACAATATAACCACTATATAAGTCACTAGATTTAAAGAGAAGTCCACTAAACCCAAAATGGGATTACAATGTTACTTACTTCTTCAGATGTCGGCTGCACAGCAGTGAGCAGGTCGGAGACCGCGCCAGCCAGAGTCCTTGCGGCTCCTAACAACTTCTCTCCGCTCCCAACCTCATCTTCCATCAGCGCAGCCAACAACTTCACACCCTTTGACATCTCGGTTAGGTTGGAAGAGATAGTGGTGATGGCACATCCCACAGCTGTGTAATCAGTTTCTGCGGGATCACCTAATATTAAATAAAAAAATCAGTCAAATACATATTATAATCGTGTATAAATATTTAAAAAACAATCTATATATTTACAATCAAATCTATAAAGATGTCTGTGAAACACCAAGTATGTACATGAAACAACTTGCTAAATCAAAATGCTAAATCATGTATCACATCATGTACTGTACTGTTATATGTTAATATTGGCGGGAGAATGTATGTAACATGTGTACCTGCAGTTAGGTTCACAACAGAAGCTGTTCCTGCAGTGATAGCATCGACCTGTGAGTGGATCTCATGTTTTGACTCATCAACCTTGTTTTGAACCCAAACTCTTGATGCCTAAATTAAAGAACACACAACTTAATAATATCATGATCAGAACTGCCCATAGACACACTGTAACCATCAAAATGAAATTATTTCTAGCAAGCTTAACCAACAAGTTCTGGGTCCTGGTAGACATACTCACCATGTCATGTCCCAGAGGGGGCAAGTTGTCCACCTGGCTAAGGTCATCATGTGCTTGTTGCACTGCATGGATACTTGTATTAATGGTCCCCATTAAAGCCTGCTGGGCAGAAGACTGTAGTGGAAGACAAATAGAAAGATAACAGCTTGGTATCTATCCACAAAACAATCCCAATATGGTACAAATGACCAGACATTAAGCATTATGTATGTTGTTTTTGAATAAAATAACATACGCATACAACGTTTTTAAACTAGGAAATATAGCAAAGTAGGTTAAGAATTAATGTATTCTTTGAATTAACAGACATATAGGAAATAATTTAGCTATGTGCAGAACTGAAAAAACAGTACAATGTAAAAGGCACAGGCTGAACATAAGCATCAGAAAGGTAGACTAGGACAGTACACAGAAGCATGTAAAAGCAAAATCTGGTACCCAAAATTGTGTTTTAATGAAGGTTGGAGTCCATTTTGAAACATGCACTCCTTATGGACAAGAACATGGTCTACAGAAATAGTCTACAGAAATACAAGTACCATTGTCTGGACACAAGAGTAACAATGTCCCCCTAGAATCCAACTATGAGCATAAGGTTTCAAGTTACTAACTCCTTTTATTAACCAAATAAGGATGCATTAGCCTTAGTAAAGATACAGTACAATTTGTGACCCTTGTATCTGTGTAAGATAAACACAGCTGTAGTTTGCTACCTCCTCCACCACTGCATGCAGATATTCAGATATTTAAAATGGATTGTTTAATGCTTCTGATACCTCCATAAAAGAACAATGCCTATTAAAGAACAATGCTGTGATATCCCTGCCAAAACTTGGCTCCCCAAATCGTGGTTAACAATTATAAAACACTAGTAATATCCTAAAGTCTTAGAGCTTGCCTACTGACCAGTGGTGGCATATGCCCTCTGTATATCTGGCCTGTGGTGAGTTGCTGTTGGGCAGATGGCATGCTTCCCATGTTAAAAGTTTCTGGTCCACTAGATCCTGATCGTATGATAGCAGGAAGAGCAACTGAGCCAAGCTCAGGCTTCCCAGGTCGGGTAACCTGCTGCTGCTGCAGGATAGTTGATCTAAGAAAAGAAAATACATTGAAGTACATACTGTTATACATAATTCTGTTTCCAATTATCTTTAATTATAACACAATTATTTCCTATTAGTATGTGTAGAATACTGTTCCCTCCAGAGAAAATGATAACTAGCGAACTTAAGATATGTGGATTCTGGTGAGAAAACAATCCTGTGTTCATTATGGGGAAAAAAAGTAAATATCCTTATGAGTATCAAGAAAGTGGCTTAATCTGTACTAACGGAAAACAGGCAGTTCCCACACACTCACTTTTTTGGTGAGACTGACTCCTCTAACATTGTTGATTCTTCGTCTCCTTCTAGACCAAACCGATCCTTGCTTTGTTTCTGGAGTAGTAAAACAAAAAAAAGACAAAATGAAAAGATGTTTGCCCAGCATAAAAAAGTGAAAAAAATATATACATTTGTCGGAAACAAGTTAAGTAAAGTCTAGAAAGAAAAGGCCATTGAAAGAATGTAGAGGTACAACACTCTGAGCTTGTCAAGGAAAACACAAGGTGCATCTACTCCATAAAAACCCCCCAAACTTCCTGGAACATCATGAAAGTACAGACAGACTAGGAGTAACAGATAACAGGCACTGCTTAGGGTAAACATAGGGTTAAATCTGATCTGAGGCTAAGGGTCGTTGGGATCTGATGGCTTTCAGCAGGATAGAAAAGCAGGCTGGGTGGGCAAAAAATCTCTTATTAATCCATCATAACCTATGTTTCTTGTACAGACCCATACTCAAGAGGTACAACGGCACAATGAACTTCTTCTTGTATGGACTGGCCTGAAATTCAGGAGAAAATGAAGATATAGTAGACACAGGCCTTACATAAGAAAAATATTTATTGGAGTATGAGCCAAGAAAACCATATTCTTTAACACTGCTGTAATTCTACATAGATCTGTCCTCTGCCGGAACCGACAATGCATACGGTCTTAAGAAATGCGCCCGCACCTTTTTGAGTATAATGTCAATGTATCCGGCAATCAGCTGAGATATTTGCTCCCCTTCCGTGGTTTGCACAGAATAATAGCTCTCCTGGTACTCTCCGAAATCCTGAAATAGAAATAGTAGGTAAGTGGAGACCATTATGGATAAGTTCATGAGTTCCAAGACATGCATGAGTACTGGTTAATCATATAATTACATTAAATGCAACAAAAAGGGGTGTCATTAGGGGTATTAGAGGAATGCTTGAACACAACAGTAGGTGAACCTAAGCAGTACGGAGTTCAGGTGCAAGTTCCTAGTAATTGTCATCTATAAGTTTGCTACCATTTTGTTTTTAAGACATTCCAGCAGAAACCGTAGAGGTTAATGAGGGCATACGACGAGGACAAGAACTGTTTAACATTTAAGTCTTTACATCAGGAAAAAATGGGCAGATTAAGTAGGTTCCTACATGCTGTTGAATTGTGCTTGAGCGGGGGAGGTTATATGAAGTACACACAAAGGATGTACAACTAATGATGCATATAATACATTATATAGAAATGCGGAAAAGTACTTGTATATACCAGTGTGAAACTTTTCGGAGATGCGGCCCAGCGTTTGACAGTTGTCAGGGGCCATTCCTGCACCACTTCCTTGGTTTTTTCATCCACACGCATAACCGAGTCCTTGGTAATCCCCAGAAGACGTGGTACCAATTTATTCTTACTCTTCATTTTCTCCTGAAAAGTAGGACAAGACCAATCATGACTAACATGACAAAACCCCAGGGACCCTCAATGTGAATTGCATAGTAAAAGCAGGGGCCAATTACTACATTATGACAGATGTAAAACAGGGATTATTTTAATGTGTATTTTGCCCCAGAGCTGTTTTTGTACTCCATACGGAGGTATACTGTAAGCACACATAAGGGTTAAGCTAATAATATTTCATCAGGATAAATTCTATAGTCCTGCCAACCAATGTCAGGTAAGAAAAAGAAAAAGACCCAGATTTGACCGGAGGAAAAATATCTGGGTTAAACAATCAAGTCTTAATGAGGATGCTAATTAGGTACGAAAGCACTGGAGGAGATGAAAGATGCGAAAGAGAAGAAACTGCTGAAGAGGCAGGAAGAATGTGCAACAAAATCAGATTATTTCTTTCCACCAGAAAACACGAAAACAATCATTATTGAAGGCAGATATGGAACAACAGGAGATGCTATATGGGCATAATGTATGGAGAATTAGTCGTATACACACACACACAAATATATTAATATATATATATATATAGATAGATAGATAGATAGATAGATAGATAAAACACGATAAGTGTAAATCACATGGAATAAAACTGACATTTTGATTGAAATTTGTAGGAAATAACAAGAAAAACAGTGATGTTTCACTGTAGGGTTAAGAAAAGTTGAAATACATACACACATGCACACACTTGATGAAAAGTATAAAAGAACAGGGTAAAAGGGTACGACAGTTTGTAAGAAGAAAAGTTTACTTCAGTTACTCATGCACATTTTTGTCTATTTTATTTTCTTTTGGCAGGGAAGCAGTTAATTAAGCAGGAATGCCAAGAATGATACAATAAGTTATTCTCACATTTTTCCAGCCCTGCCCCTCCACATTTCCCTTTCTATTCCATGCAGGATTTATACAATACTAGATGATCTCAGCTTTCACCCTCTTCAGATACTCAACTATCATTAGAATTTATATTTTTTAGCTTGCGATAACCTCTCAAAGCTTTATGAGGCAATCCCATGGATATTATGTAGCCGCTAGTCCGTCAATCCTTCCCAACATGTTCCAAACAGCAAGCCATTACTATTCTTGTACACAGAGCACACTTAAACCTGGTGAAGACTCTGCGGTACAGTAAGATGTGACTGGTTTGCAATCACATTTTACTAGCTGAGTGCATATACCATATATATCTCAAATCAAGAGGGGCTTTAAAAACCACTAGGCTGCATTCCTGAAAAACGTATATGTGGTTGGCCAATTTAGTCAGTCTGCCCCTTCTTCTAGCTGTCCTGAAACACCGCTAGCCCTCTGAAAACCACCATCTTGAGCCAGGCTCCTTGCAAGATATGAAAGGGTATTCAACCTCAGTTGGACTACTTTGGCAGATCTGCAAGAAAGTTTCTGTTTCATATTTTGTTTTTTTGGGAAAAAATATATTTTAGGGACATGAGTTTGTTGTTTACATTTGCAAATGCACATTCCCTCGCTCCCTGATCCCCTCCTCCTCTGGCTTCCTACAGTTATAACACCTCCATCGTTTTACCTTAAAAATGTCATCCTCCTTGTAGCTTTCCTGAAACACCATAAGCCCTAATGGGCATTCCAACCATCATACATACATTATTAAGGGGTCCCTTTAAATTCTTGCAGTGTAAGCGAGTCTGCAAAATCCCCCCTCCACATTATCTTACACTATGTGTGCACTCCCATTAATTGCTTTAAAAAAAGTACCGTACTTAAATATACAATGTACACTGTATGGGACACAATAGTCCACCTTTCCCAGTTCACTTTTAGGTTTTCATTACAATATTTCTCGTAATGATTTGCCCTAAGGTAAGATGTTACACCAGTGACTGCACGGTCTTCTTTAACTACTACACCGCCGCTGCATGCCCCACTGGGAAAAAGTGGTGCTATGCAATACTTATCCCTTTTTACTTGGGCGGCAATAGATTTCTGGTTTGCTTTATAAATATAAACTCTGTCCTATGGCCGCTTCGGCAAACTTTTCCCATGTCAAAATGCACTACATGATTTCTTAGATGTAAATATCACGCTTTAAACTGCTTTACCCACACCCCCGGATTATTATTATTATCTTTTATTTGTATAGCAACAGCGATTTACACAGCACTTATTATACATACACTCATGGGTATGACAAAACTAGAACAGACTAAGACAAATCGATACTTAGATATTCAGTTAACCATGTGTTAAAATAAAAAATATTAATCCTGAAAAGTACATGTTTTTGGTAACATTTGGGGATAGTCACCGCATATAGACAGTCCAATTTTCACATTTTCTTTGTGTGTACATTACTTGATAACAATCGATACAATGTCATTATCTCAAGGTTTCCTACCTTTACCAAGAAGAACGAGACGCCGTATGTGCGCAGAGACCGTGCCAACTTCACATATTTCACTTTAGCTTCAATTTCTGTCATTTCTCCACAATTTTTATGCTCCTGTTGGACAGAAAAGACTAGGCTTGTGGTCATATAAACATAAATACCATATTGTTTATTAAGCAGGGAGCTACTTGTACTAAATGTGAAAATACTAAATGCATTTTAATTCTGTAAACAGGGTAAACAGGGTGCAACCAGTTTATTTACTAAACTACATGTTTTGAGTAAGTGACCATGGCATGAAAATCAAGATATCTTGGCCTACATTGGTCCCCCTAAAGCTGGAAATAAAAGTGTGAAGCTAAAACAATACATTTCCACCAAGAATAATAAAGCATGCATCTCCTGCCATTACCTGAAATAACCTCTTCTCTGCACCCCTCTGTTTGATGTATTCCTTAGGAAGAAACTCCTTCAGGCTGAAAGTCAAAAGAGGTTGATGAGCAACCTCACACCTGTTCATTCTGTATACGATTACTTTAAAGGACGGAAGACAAATCTATATAGTTGAGTAGATGGAAATAGACTTAGCATTTAGCATCACCACGTATTTATGAAAAGTAACTACAAGGTGAATATACACTATAATATATACTTTTTTTGGAGCCTGGCATAAGTTTGTACAACACAGAACAATGTACCAGAAGACCAAAGATCTCTGAAATGACTGAGAATGGGTGGATTTATTAACAACTTACTCCAAGAATCCAGGTTTATGTTTGACTTCCACATGGGGTCCAAACTGAATCTGTGTTTGGATGCCACCAAATTCACAGGCCTTGTCAAAAGACACCGGATGAGAACCATTCAAAATATCATCGCGGGCCTGGAAAAAAGGCCTTATTAAAGTTTCATAGCGATTCAGGCAATTCTATGCAGTGTGTATTAAATCTGTGCACCATCAATCTCTCTCATATATATATTATATATTAAATAGAGAAATAACTCCGGGCCTGCAGTCTATGTCTTTTACCTGGACATAGAGAAGGTTCAGCTGGACGGGGTCCCTAGAATCCACATTCTGATCAGAGTAGAAGAACTTCCTGCGGAGAAGCAACGTCTCATTTTCATCCACACCTTGCTCTCGAAACGTGCGGCTGTGATCCAACCAGTTCACTAGAACAAAAAAATAATAAAATCTTAAATTTTTGAAATATTCTTAAATTTTAATGCTTTTTTTTTTTTTAAAGCCTTTCAGAACTATATGATTTTTCTACCCTGTCACACAAACGCTTCTTTCTTAAAAATGTTATATCAATTTTCTCTTTCTCTCTATACCAGCACTGCTCCATTCCCCAACTCACATTCATCCTCTGTGTGAAGTTTAGCTTTGAGTCTTTCCATTTTCTTCTCGTCTCTAAGAAGTGTTCGATCTTTCTTCAGTGTTCCTGTTGGTTCTTCTTTTTTCTCCTCAATAGTCTCACGTATGAGGGAGTACTCCTCATAGTTTGTGATTCCTGAAACAAAGAAATCCTTCCAACTCAGTTTTGGCTCAAAACGTTATATTGTTTCCCACAAATAAAAAAATCATATTTATTTTATTGGTTTTATTTTTAATATTTTAACACTATGCAGCAGGAAAAATATCTACATCTTATTGTTTTAATACCGTAAAATGATTTAAATACGGAGTATGGATTTAAACATGCATAGAATAGGCATGTAGCAATCCCGAATACAAGAAAAGGCCACTTCTTGCCCGTTATAGCTTGAGCAGGGCGACAAAAAAATGAGGATAACAAGAAGGCCCAAATAATGTATACAAAGTGTCAGGATTTTTTCTATATTTTAACTGCAGTGAAATTGCGATCGTGCAGCATCATATGTGAAATAAGGATTCATTAAATTTTGTAAAAACAACGTGATATAATCAGAATAAATACAAGACTCAGGAAATTTGTGAGTTACCCCAAGATTCACACATTGTTTACAATGTGGGACCCTCACCTATCCTACTACAGATGGTCACCAGAAGCTCCCCCACAGTCTTAGAGTCATCCACCATAATCATCTTAGCTGCTCCATCCAACATTCGAATCTTCTGGGGCCGCTGCTTCTTTTTGTATTCCAGAACATCCTGTGATTGGCGATAGTAGAAAACAGCAGATCCGGGGTAAATTGTGCTGCAATGTGGCTTCACAGGGCAGAGAAAGACAAGATGAAACCACAATGCTGTTTTGAGAGAATGTTAGTGAAATCATCGTGAAACCCAACTCGGAAAACCGTCAGATGTTGCATACATAAAAGGTTTATCAATTTATGGGAATTCAAACAGGGCTGTTAACCATCGGATCTACTGCAGATCAAGTGACTTCCCATTTTAAATGGTAGTCATCCACCTTTTGTTGGAATACATCTTCTCCTTCAGCTTCCTGAGGATCTATGGATATTTAGCTCGCCAATATCTGCCTTTCAGAAGATTGTGGCATACGATTGCAAAATTGGACACACAGTTGTCTTCAGCCTGGTAAAAAGTTGTGAAATGGTGGTGCAAGGCCACTCATGTAGAAATGTCTGAATACGAGGATACTTGATACATGCTAAACAGTATTACACATAATTATGAAGTGGTTAGAAGGTCAGTTTCACTATTGTGAAAGCAGCACTTTAACAGAGTGCACTATTTCCCAATCCAGAGACTCACCTTAATCAGTGCATTGCAGTTGATGTAATGGGCGAGTGGCCGCACAGTCCACTATATACAAACACGGCTTCCTATACAGTAGATAATAAAATGGGAGCGTGATACTGCTTTATTCTGGGCTTTCAGCCCTTAAAACTTAGGAACTGTCTCAGATGGCCTCTGTTCTGAACAATTATGAAGCATTTACATAAGGATGCTCTATGTAACAACATTGAGGACTGTACCTTGGCTGCGCAGACAGAATGGCTTATTGCATTAAAGTTTATACGCTTGTTACATATACAATATAGCTGGAAGCAATGGGTAGGTGGGACAAATTCCTTGTAATTTGTGAGGTAAATGTTTTAGGGGTAGTGGTGGCTGCCCCTAAAACAGCCTGCCTGTGCCACCGCTGCCCCTGAAACAGCCTGCCTATGCCACCGCTGCCCCATAAATAGCCCACATTACTTGGCTGTCGGCCCGTCAGGGGAAGCAGCAACCTGGCCGGGAAAAGAATTTCTTTGAGTGTGTGAGCTCTGCAGCAGTAAACTGTAGGTTCACATTAGTCATCCGTCGGGCCCCATAGACATCTGCTCAACTGGCTTCTGGCCCACCGGTCACTCCCCTGATGAGTGGCACCCAGGGCGGACCGTCTATTCCCCTAGGTACGCTACTGCTGACATGTCCTAATGTTCCATATGGGTGTATTGTGATTATAAAACAGCATGTTTTAACGTCTTAGAAGCACTTTAGTCATCTAGCACACATTTTTATTGTTATTACATAGACTGAACCATACCCCATTCCTCAGCATGTAATAATCCAGTGTCCTGCCAGCCTCCAGCCAGATTCCTTTCCTGGGGTCTTCATCTGATAAGAACAGTCCATAGTCGAATGCTGTGGGCATAAGAAGGAGGTCAAGGCCAGTGAGAAGAGATGTGGATTTTCTGCCCAGCTGGAGATTGCAACACAACACATCATTGTTTGACTGAACACAGTGCTATCATTGTCCTTGTGAGACACTGACAATGAGGGGACCATATAAAAAAAATCCTTTAGTGACAGAATGAGAGAGCTCTCAACCAATTAACATACTATCACAGCCTTTCACCTAGTAAAGGTTTTCTGTAGTGGCGCTAGAGAGTGTGACAGAATGCAGCGAAGGATGGAGCATATTGCATAATTCCTAGGGTGTTCTATTTGAGTGCAGCTGTGTAGATCCCTATTATTCTGTGCATAAAAGAGTGTTCGTAAATTAGCTTATTGAATAACAGGGAAATGTAATTCTATATGAAATCTTGTAAAGACAGCTTTTTCCAGTGCCTCACAGGCTTACAATGTGAATGCAGAAAACACACAGATCAAATAGAACACGTACCTTGACCAGTTTGGGCTTCGGGGACCCTCTCTCTAATAATCCGACAGGCATCATACACAGCAGTGGATGGTTCAAATTGCATGGTCTTCACAACATTGCACTGCCGGACACATATCTTCAGTGACAGGGCAACCATGATGACGGCTGGTTAGTGTGAACCTACAATATAAACTAGGAGTTTGGAAATGCCCAATAAACTATTACTATGTATTAAATATTAGGCGTTTTATCCTTTGTAGTAACTAGTAGTGCTACACTTAACGGCCTCTCCAGTATATAGGTGATAAGGATATTTTACACAGACACTTTAACACTTTGATTAATTCAACCTAAAACACACACTTTATGGAGCTCCTGCCATGACATGCCAATACTGGTTTTGTGCGTCTCTGCTCAGCGGCTTTGTCGGAGTAAAACGTTACACATTACCTCACTGGGGGTCTTCCGTCAAAGAATCGCTATTCATACTCCAGGGACTGGGAAAATCAGAGCAAAAGGGGAGGAGGGGGACTGCAAGAGAGGATAACAGAAATAGAAAAGGGAAAGTGAGAAAGCTGGAACAATAGAGGGGGCTACAGTTACAAAAAGTGAAAAGTGTCAATGTACTGAAGGGGGTAGGGAAAAAAAGGAGGAAAATAATAAGCATGTAGCGTGAGAGCAATATGAAGGGAGAGGGGCACAGGGGGGGAGAGAGAATCAAGAAGGGAGGGAGAAAAACTAGGAAGGTGAGGAAACAATAAGAAAGATAAAGGAAGAACTGAAGGAGCATATGCTGTTTTAACCTGTTCAGTGAATAATCAGGAGGAAATATTAGGAAAGGCCACCAAGGCAGAGCAGGGTGTGTGTGACTCTATAAAGAAGCCTGTTTGTAATTATCCTCTGCTGAGAGCAAGACCAAAAGCAAATTTATTTGAACACGCGGAGGATTAATTGCCTTTAAAAGCTAAAAATGCTGCTACACCATTCTGCGATCTGCTCTAAGAGAGTTAAAACACTTCTTTCTTCGACCTTCCTGCTAATGCCAACATCTAACAATGTGATAAATCATACTAATGAGAACAATGGGCAAGGCTAGATAACTTTTGCCACGTAAATGGCCTCGCACCTGTGTGCCAGCTTTCAGGTTACTAGAGAAATCCATGTGAATCGTGCCGCAAACCGGGCAAGCAATATTTATTCAGCTTATGAGCACGCCTGCGTGATGATCACGCATGGCAAGCAGCACAGCTGGCTGGCATGCTATGTGTTTAGCCAGCAGTGTTCTGGTTCTTGTGTGCATCGGACCCGTCATATAATGGCCTCAGCCACCTCTTTTTCCCATGTGAATGAATGGATGATACCACACCACACAAGATACATACATATAATTGCAATCATGGAAAGCTTGGGTATGAGAGGAAGTATGCTTAAGGCAGCCCATAAAAACACCAATCTCTCCATTATGATGGACTTTCAAAACAGAGATATGACTATAGTATGGCCCAACTGACCATATGTCAGATTACATTGCTTATTTTTTAGGACACTGCAAGAAATTTGTGAAATTACCAAAGAGCAAAAACTGTTTTGTTTTTTTGCGCTTTCAGTATAGCATTTATGAAGGAAAGCTATTTAACTTCTTCAACAAATGCCCATATGCATGTACTGTTCTACAGCTCATAGTTCCTGATGAAATAATGTAGAAAATTTTTTTCTCACATTGCTGAGAGTTGGAGGTCACGCTGTCCATCTCCTCCTAACAGGAAGCAGCATAAATAAACCAGATGTGCCCTATGGACATCAGGAAGGCATTGTGGAGCTCTATGAAGCCTCTTTATGACCTTTGCTGAGATGAAGTATCTTAGTGATTTTTGTTTGTTCATAATTGTATGACCTCTTGCGTTTCCTGACCCTTAAGTCCTTAAAGCTCTACATTTTATATTTCTCTACAAAATGTGTTTACAGACCAAAATAATCAAAATATTAAAAATATACACATGCAAAATGTTGTTTTAACAAATTAGGTTATGTTAAAAACTGTGACAGATATTTATGGTACATTACACACATCCCTTACCCAATAACAAACTTAATAGAAACGAGTATTAATATGTGACAGAATATCTTAAAGACAAAATGAGTTACCAGTACAAAGAGATATATATATATATACACATATATATACACATACACAGACACATATATATATAAATATATATACACACACACACTACATGAACAAAAGAAATTGGGACACCTGATCATTACACCAAAAGGGCCTTTGATGACATTGCATCCTAAACACTGGGAAGGATTTCCACAAGATTTTGGAGTTTCTATAGGAATTTTTGCCCATTCATGCAGTAGGGCATTTGTGAGCTCAGGCACTGATGTTGGATGAGGCCTGACTCAGAATCTCTGTTCCAGTTCATCCCAAAAGGTGTTCAATGGGATTGAGGTCGGGGCTCTGTGTAGGCCAGTCAAGATCTTTTACACCAAACCCATCCAACCATGACTTTATGGACTTTGCTTTGTGCATTGGGGTACAAAGACATGATTGGATGAGTTTGTGCAGGTCAGTCAAGTTCATCCACACCAGAGTCCTGACCTCAACCCCATCAAACACCTTTGGAATTAACTGGAATGGAGATTGCGAGCCAGGCATTCTCAGCCAAAATCAGTGCCTGACTTAACAAATGCTCTACTGGATGAATGGGCAACAATTCCCATGGATTCTCTCCAAAATCTGGCGGAAAGCCTTCCCAGAAGAGAGGAATCTAATATAGCTCCAAAGGGGTACCCAACTTCATATTACCGGTAATGTCTATGTATTGAGAATGTAATATCATCAAAGGCCCTGTTGGTGTAATGGTCAGGTGCCCCCCCCACAATTTATTATATATAGTATTTTTTTTCTTTTGACAACATTGGTGCAGTTATATTATACAGAAGGTCTAACAGCCAATTATAGATAAAGTCTAAACCAGATTTAGATTACAATACTAGAAAGTGATTGAAGCACAAGACTAGTAACACACATCAGAGATAAGAGTAACAGAGAATGTCAGACTGTACAATATAACATGGACACAGCACTAGCAGCGACAGGCGAAGTTACGGCATTTAAGGGAACGCTGAGAGGCGTTGAATGAACGATTTGATCAGGTGTGCACGTCATATGTCAAAGTGGCATGCAGAAGAAAGAATAATACCGTGCAACCCACACAACAGCAAACATACTAAACTTAACAAGAAGGCAACAGCTTTATTATTTCACTTATATCTAAAAATATTATGATATAGTTGGCTACTTAACCTTGATTAAATGAACACTAATATGCCTCCTTGCCCTATCCAACATAACCCCGCCCTAATTTGTGCTTTATTTTATCCATATATGATATATTCATAGAATTATTTCAGAATTTTTTTTATTATTATCATTTCTTTTCTGTAAAAGCAGTTTGTCCTCACTTTATTATTAGTCCAGTCTTTAAATACAGCAATATGACTTTCACTAGGCGATAACAGCCTCAATCATTTGCTAAACGTATCCTTGCTAGGTTTTTAGATGCAGTGAACTAGTGATAAGGACACAGAGCAGGTCCTGCTCTGCCGAACACCAGCCATGGGCGACGCTATGAATGTGGAGGGTGTTGCGGATACTGATTGAAATATAAAGCAGATGTTACACATTCTGAGCAGAATGACAGGACAGCCCTGGAATGGGTTCAGCCTAGACTGTAAAGGTTATGATAGAGCTCTTTGGCAAGGTTAATGTTAACAGCAAGTAAAATGTAATATAAAGACTAATCCCCCTGTATTGTTTTGACAAATTACTGAGTTTCAATCATCTAAAATGAATCGTTTATAAACATATTAAACCTACTTTTAATCAACAAGGTGGTAACAGAGTGAAGCCTGAAGATACATATTGTGAAAAATGTATACCATCATTCAATGTACAAAGAAAACAGAAAAATGCAGCCAACAAAAACAAAATAAATAGTAATAGAATTAGAACGTCACAATGCTAAAACCACAAAGGTGGGGCACCCTGCTAATTGTAACAAAAAGCACATTTATCATTACAAAGGGCTATTGTACTAGGGGGTTGTCTTTTTTGATATATGTAGGTAATGGATCATGCCTCAACAGGACTAGTGAGGACTCTACATGTCACCTACTATTGGAACCGCCACCAATCACAGATTTCTTGGGCTGGCAGTATTTACTTAAGATTTCAAAGTAAAAAAAAAAAAAAACGCATTGTGAAAGCACACAATATCCACCATACTGGGTATGGCAGGAGAGAGTCTACGTGAGAGCTGTGTTTCAGTATGAAAAGCCAACACCAGCAAGCTTCTGAGATGAGAAGAGCTTGGCCAGCCCTGTATGATGTATAGAATCAGCAAGATTTTGTCAAAAGTATCTTCACCCACTAAATTATGCATTATACAGAGCCTGCTCAGCACTTCATACTGAAGGAACCTGGCAGTTGGGGCCCTTAATTATGAAATGAATAATAATTAAAACTACAGCTCTCCTGCCAACTCTTCCTTTAATGCATAATGTTTTTTTCAATCAGGAGGAGGAGGAAGCATTAAAAAAAAATAGAACTCTGACTGTACTATAAAATGGTAGATTAAGAGGATCTCCAACAGCTGCCGTGCACTGTGAATTAGGAATGCAGCGTACCCCAAGCAGCCTCTCCCAGCCTCAACCGGCAGACTAAGAGAACAGAAAAGGGCACTGGGAGTGCCGCAGATGCTGCTGGATAGGAACCCAAATCACTTGAACACTCAATGTGATTCATTTCTGGTATGCAAAGTGTGGCTTTCATCTCCCAGGCACCAAATGAGTTAATACTTTGTACCTCGCCACTACATTCACATCACACATGCGGCCTCACCTTTCCTCTCCTGCAGGATGGATGCACATTTTTAAACAGTGCTGAGTAAAATCGTTTTATCTAAATGGTACAAGCTCTCACTAAGCAGTATATTGCTTTAAAAAGCTCCCAAAGGAAATAAGGGAAATTATTTACCGAAGTAGCGTAATGGATTTGATTTATATGGGTGGGGAGGGGGTTATTGTGTAGACTGAGTAATTCACTAATCCTTTTAGCCAAATGTCCTGACATAATGCAGTGGGTCCAGCCGAACGCTGCACTCTTGACACGCAACCATGCCTTGCGCGAACACAAAATGAGCAGCGCTGAAGACGGCTCATGCCTGACTCTGCCAATTCATGCACCTCCTTAGAGGAAGCAGGGCAGTGGCTGTTTAGAAAACCATAGATATATAATATGACACATATACACTCTCAGACGTCGAAGCACGCTTTAGTGAATATACTCTTAAATTGTATTTCTTGCGTCAAATTAACACGTTTTTGCATGGTATGGTTTCAGGCTTCTGCATATCAGCCATTTGTATGTGCTCAAGAATGAATATATATTACACACACAACCAATATATATAGATTGTATATATGGATTAAAAATGAATCTCAAATAACGCTAATCTTAATTTGTCCTGAAATACTAAACTTTTTTTTTTTTTTTTTTTTTGACGTTAGTACATTATAATTATAGACCAGCAATGGTTCCAAAAGTTATGTTTTCATCACAAAAACCTGTCAACTTCAACTGAGATTTTATAAAACAGAAAATATGGACCTAAAATTTAACCCCATGGCATAGGCTGGGCATATAGAACTGTCTGTTGTGCAGACAGTAACTTCTTACGGAGCAGAGAATATCCACGCGTTTTAATGGAAAGTTCAGCCTCGCACACGCATTGTTTATACTGCGTAGACTGATCTCATTCCATGGCTTGTCCTAATAGGATTAGGCCAGGTCTGCTGCACTCCCTGTATATCTACTGCCACAGGAACCAAATTCAGACTGGCCAAGGACCATGTCAACAAGGGAGCCTAACCTACAGCTTCCCTACTGCAAACTAATTGATCCAGACAGACTACCTCCTTTACAATCCTTTATCATAAAGGGTCCACAAAAATGCAATGAACATTAGGCTGTAAAAGAACACTACATTTAAAGATCATCAAGCATTCTTAATAGCCGCATTCGGTTTAGATGGCAAAACGTGTTAACCCTTTCCATACCGACCCTGTGTGCACAGGAAAAACATAAGATAAGTAGTTTAGCTCCCTAGAACTGGATACAGAGTAACTTGAAATCAACAATATGTGCAGAACAAGGGAAAATGTGTTTAATGACAATTCCATGTATGAGTCGTAATGGTTTGCAACAGCAGAAAACCACCATCTTTTATAATGATAATCAATCATAGCAAAAAATGCAACAGTGAGCTGGGGATGCTATGTTCTTCTGTTAACAGACCCCACTGAGTATGATTCACAAACATAAGTTAATAAGCTGGAAAATAACTGAAAAAGCCAGAACTAATTATCTTGGGAGTTTGCCGAAGGAAAGCATTAGATTATGGGAGGAATGACACAACACATATCATCATACTGCTGTAAAGCCACAAATAACATTACCTTACTGACTAAGCAATAAGCTGCATATGGTCCAGAAAACCACAGAAAAAGTACAAAAAAAACCAAAACTCCCCCACTGCGCAGCAGTTAATTTACATAGATGTACGCAAGCGTGCTTTCGATTAAGTTTTATCAGAGCTAGAAGTGTGGGGGGGGGATTAATTGGTTTAAAGTGAGTTGGAGGACAATACTGTACCGGAATCCGAACAGCACACATAAAACCGGCTAACATGAATATTCAGCTACATAAAAAGCAGCAAAATACAGAAATTTGGCAGCTGATGAGAAGTGACATCTACTGCTACAAGGCAGGAGGGAAGAGATCCTTCAATGGTAATTTGCAGGTCATGCAGGAAAGGGGGTTGGGAGAATGTCTGCAGCCCTGGATGACTCCAACATTTATTCGCAGTAATTGCCCAGCAAATTGCCCTTGTAGCACTAGATTATATGCACAAAACACACCAGGAATAGATAAACATGACATTCGACCCTGCCCTTATATTACTACCCGCCATCACGAATGGGTTTTCTTTTTCTATGCAACCCATGGAACAAACTTCAAAAATTAAGTTATGAGAAATGCATCCAATTTTATATCACAAGTTCAGTAAACGAATCCATATCAGCACAGAAAACACAGTGATGTATGTATATGAACACAGCCATATACACGTCTATGACTATATATAAGCATCACAGATTTCATATTTTTTATTTGACCTGTGTTAAGTTGTGCAGACTGGCAGTTAGGATATCACATGCTTGGAGGTGTGTTTGCCCAAGTTCTGAGGTCAGGGGCCTAACTAGAAACCACCGGTCCCTAGTGCAAAAAATTGCCCTGGACCCCCTAACTTCAACAGCTAGTCTGTGCCATCATTGCCCCTCCCTTCCCCTTTATACATACTCCATCTCACTCCACTTGCAAAATTACACACGCATGTTCACACACACACGTCCACACCCATATATATGGACTTCAATATATATATTATATATATATAATATATACACACACTGTATCTCACAAAAGTGAGTACACCCCTCAACATTGTTGTAAATATTTCATTATATCTTTTCATGTAACAATGTAAAACTGTGTAAATTTGCTGTCCCCTCAAAATAACTCAACACCTCAACACACAGCCATTAATGTCTAACACCTTGGCAACAAAAGTGAGTACACCCCTAATTGGAAATGTCCAAATTGGCCCCAAAGTGTTAATATTTTGTGTGGCCACCATTATTTTCCAGCACTGCCTTACCCCTCTTGGGCATGGAGCTCACCAGAGCTTCACAGGTTGCCACTGGAGTCCCCTTCCACTCCTCCATGACTACATCACGGAGATAGTGGATGTTAGAGACCTTGCGCTCCCCCACATCGCATATATCCCGCCCCCGATTACCTCTCACTGCTTTCCCTCTGGCTGCACGCGCACACTGCAAGCAGCCTCGGTTTCACCACAGGGTAACGTGATGTCATGTGACCTCAGATAGGTTCCTCCGTGCCGGTTCAAAATAGTTTACAAAGGACCCTTCCGACCTGGATCGGTGCGATTCAGGTTGTAAGGGCCCTTTGTAAACAATTTTATACAAGGAGACGGAAAGAAGGGGTCGCAGGGGTCGCACCGGGTCCCCTAGAGGCACGGGCCCCCCTGTAGTTACTAAAGTGTATACAAAACATTGGTTTTCCTTTTGCAGATAATCTTCAACATATTATACATTTTTTGTTATAGTTATTCACACAAACGGTAAGTAAAATGAAACACTGACATTCAAATATTTTCAATAATGTATTATAAGCAACGAGATACATGAAAATGTGCATATTCTGCACCTAATTCTAACATCAGTTATCTATGAGTGCATAAACAGTGTAATCTGTGCTTCTATGCACTTGGTGGGATGCCTTTTAGAAGAGCCAAGGTTTTAGTTGACTATGGGGTGGTCTTCTGTTGTGATGATGGGTTGAAGGAAGGTGTTTCAGAGCCAAAGTGTACAGCCGCCTTGCGGCAAGAGCAGTTGAGGAGGAATGGAGTATACCATTTTTATTATCTCAACATTGTTGCTCTTGTTTATCATCGTCATCATCACCGTCGTCATCACCTGCTTTCTGTTGGCCATAGCCTTCCATAAGCTGTTGAATTTTGTCTCTGTGTTTGTAAAAACAGTGACGCAGAAGGCAGAAGCAGCCGCATATGAGCACTAGCAGCACTCCCGCACCTAAAGCACAGTATATTGCCAGGTTTTTAAGGGTGTCCTTTATAGAGCGGGTTTCAGTCACTTTAGCTTGTGCTCCCTTTTCTTCCGGGGTGTTCATATTCCCTTTACTGTGTGTTATGGGAAGTGGCATAGCAAAGCCATTTGATGCCAGCAAAACTAAAAAGAACAAGCGCAGATGCACAGGAGACATTGTCTTCTGTCAAGCTGAGTGCTAGTCTGAGCTTATTGCCAGTAGCTCAGCCATTATACCATCAGTGGGCAGTGATGTCACACTGACTGCACTATGTCATAACTGGTGTCTCAAGAGGGTGCACAGGAATTATTAAAGAGACGGTCTCATGCAAAAAATGAGTTAAACAGAGTTCTGTATGCAGTAAATTGTACAGAAAATATTGCTTTATTTTTATTATAGTTCAATAAACTCTCTGCTCGCACCACTGTTTTCAAATAGTTTCTGGGGCTCAATTTGATTTAGATCTGATCTTTTACTTGGCTACTGTCTACTTTTTTGAATTTTGCTCCATCCATTCTCCCTTCAATGGTTATAATTTGCCCGGGTCCTAGTGTCACGGACAGGGCTATCGGCATGTATGGGAGTAAAAAGGGTTAAACGCCTCACCTCATCTTCGCTATCTGCAAGAGCAAGTTTACCTAGTAATCTTCTCTAGCCAGTGTTCCAATTTTACCTACTTTACCCATCTGTCCTGGCTGAGGTGGAGGAATTGTGTGTGAGCGCAATTAAAAGGATTTGTTACTTTCAGCTGTAATGATGACATCTAAGGTAATTTATTAAACACAGTCAGTGTTTTTGAGATATTTGCTTGTTTTTCCCTCAGGGAACCAAGGTCCCTCAGAGATATTGGGTGGGATAAATATTATATTAGTTTCTCATCTCGGCATAGGACTATACACAGGTCATAATAGCTATAATGAAGGAAAAATCGTGCATATGCTGACAATGGGGAATTAAAATGGCCGCTCCAACGGTGTACATACAAGGTGGATATTTTTATATATATTAACCCCTTAATGACAAAGCCCGTACGTGTACGGGCTCAAAATGCATTGTTTTCAATGGGTTTAGGGACCGCCTATTGTCCTTAAGCTGTACCATGACAGACTTTGGTTTGGGAAAGTGACAGACCTGCTTTAAATGTGTGTTATATCTCAGATTGCACACTTCCTGAAGCTTCATATAGCTACGAAATCAGATATGCTTCAGAGCAGTTTATTCTGCTGTCTCCGCACTTTTTTTGCGTTCCCATGAGGATGATCATCTTGTAACGGACAGAAAACGGGTAAGTTCAAAACAGAAACTTATTCCAAAAGCTATGTAGAAGTAGTGGAAAAGTAGCCTATTCTGTAAATCTGCATGTCGTTTAAATACTAACAATACTAACACACCAGGCAAGAGCAATAAATCTCAAAATTAATCATTTTGTTTAGTTATAACTAAACTGACATAAACCCTGAGGTAGCTCTCACAGACAAATGCTCAATGGATTACTGGTTCAATTTTTGCATTGTATATGTACACAGGAAGAGGAGACCTCCGAGGACTTCTATGTTTACAATGGTCCCGGATTTATGACTATGATGAGACACTACAAAGGTGTCAAGATACTACGAACCCCATATGGTATATATTATCTTTACATGCATCACTCTTGAGATTGCTCGTAGTGTGTGTTATATAATTCAAGGAAACAGCAATCATAAGCTTAGGGCTCCAACTAACAATTATATTCATAATCGATTAGTTGGCCGATTATTTTTTAGATTAATCAGATAAAAAAAAGGTAAATTTTTCGTTTGTTTAAGATAATGTAACAAACTAGATGTTAAAAACAAGCATCAGAATAAAAAAAAAACTTTAAGAAAAAAGCATTTCTTGTTTTTGCTTCCCAACCTGCCCCCCCCAGTTATGCACATCCGAGCCCAGGCTTGCCACACTGCCTCCGAGATTGACCTCCCTGCTTGACAGCAGATAAGAACGATTAAGCTTATCTAGTCTGCTGTAGAGACCTAGACCTCAATCTTAGTCTTCTCTTAGACTCAGTACAGCTTTATGCCTATCCTATACATATTTAACTGGAATATATTTGCAGTGTCTTGTCTTAAATGTCCTCATACTACATCGACCAACACCCCAACACTAAAAATATCCCACACTGAATAACTCAACCTTCACCGGGACTCTTCAAAAGAAGAAAAGCAAATCTTACCTTTAGAAAGTAGAATCTGTTTAATACATCTGTCAGGAGACAAAAAGGGTAGAATTTTTAAATTAAAAAAAATGTTCTAAAGATCTAGAAGTGTGCTTTAACAAAGTTTTATCATTGTTGAATCTTACAATTAATAACCCTCATACAAACTTTACTTTTTAAAGTTGCTGTTCCATCTACTTTGCTGAATTTAACAGTTTTGAAACTAAACGCATCATTAGTACTGTTGAATGCATAAGCCTTTGCAATGCTAAATAAAAAGTTATCATGACATGCTGATGCTTGACAACCAGAGGTAACAGACAGATAAATGTGTAGAAGAACATGCCTGGTCAGATTTGGCATACATGCTGCCCAACTGACAAGCTTCATACACAGAACAAAGGCAAGTTAGTGTCAATGTCATGCTGCTGTGTTTAACACGGGTTAACCGATTACAGCTATGCAGGAGAGTTTACCTCTCTAACAACAGCTTTAATATCAAACTAGCACCAAACACAAGCGAAATGCGTACCAAGGTCCATTCGGCACAAACCTTAGTTTAATTGGTAGGTGTCAGGCATCATCCAGAAGTATATTACCCATGTATGTGCAGTAGTGCATGTCACCCGAGCTTACACACACAATTACATCTCCCACTGAAATCAATGAAAGTTCAATTTGCATATTTATGCTTTGAGTGGCAACCACCAGTGCAACCACCAGCATCTTTTAAAGCAAATACATATGTGAGTTGAGACAATAATTGTCACTTGATTCACTAGAATTGTCATGGGGAGGATGAAGAAAACTAGTACTAAAAGATTTGGACAGGATGACTGCTAGAGGATAGTGCTTAATCGGACATGGTAACTGTTACTCAAGCTATTGAGTATATGAAATGTACAAGCTTAAGAGCAACACTGTTGTATGGTGAACTGGTTCTCCCTTTCTTTTAAAGGCATTCTTCCACCTACTCTGCTTATTCTAATACATTTATACTTAACCCACAAACATTTGAAAGAAATTATTCTTTTAGTATACACTTGGTCATGTGACACAAAGGCAAGAACTGGAAATAGGTTGCCACAGAAAATGAAAAGGCTTCCTAAATGTTTCTATTATGTGATTAAACCTTGTGAGGAATGAATGCATGGTCGATTGAATGAATGCATGGTCGATTGAATGAATGCATGGTCGAATGAATGAATGCATGGTCGAATGAATGAGTGTTTAGGGGCAGAAATGGGAAAGGCAGGCTGCTTCTGGGGCAGAAATGGGAAAGGCAGGCTTCTTCCAGGGCAGAAGCCTACCACGTCAATATCTGGCTCAGTGTATAGCGATGGGAGTTATACTGTACCATATCTGTTCCACAAATTTTATTTAACTTATTTAATTTAGTTTTTCAGATTTCTATTTTTTTTCTCCAGTTGACATACCATTTACACATTTGTGAAATAAATATTCTTGCCAACATTTTTTTTTGTGGAGGGGCTGTGCCACATAGAGGATGTATCCCAGATGCCAAATACTCTAGGTACACCCCTGCAGAATTGCTAAGGATCATTTGTTTAACATACTAGAGAGCAATAAATGTTTTGTCTAGGTGGCAGGGAAACCTTTAGAAAAGACAAGCTATCTATAAGAAGTACCACAACAAGTGCAGGCAACAAGTTATGCATAGTGTATAACCTATGGACTCCAATTCCATGGTTAAAGAATGAATATTAACCCCTTAAGGACAATGGGCGGTCCCTAAACCCATTGAAAACAATGCATTTTGAGCCCGTACATGTACGGGCTTTGTCATCTAGAGGGTTAAGTAAACTTATTATGGCATCCCTTCAGCGTGAGGCTCGCAAATAAGACACTCGTAAGCTCCTCATAAGCATGTTCCTCTGGCACAACATTAAGCAAGATTTTGTTTTTTTTTTTTTTTTATAATTTTTTTTTAAAAAACACAAAACTAGCATGGCGACACCAATTGCTTTTTTCTCCAGAATCACACAAGTTTAAAAAGCGTGTTTTAGCCTGTAAAGGAAAAATTAGAAGATATTGAGTGATTCCCGAAGGCACCTGAAACTTTAGAAGCCATCTTTCAGAAAAGTTGAGCGCTGCCAAGCTGGATAGCCAGACTCGATATGAAAGCTCAGACTAAAGGGATATTTAGCACACAGCCAAAAAAAGACTTGCAATTTGAGTAGCGGTGCTGCACAGATACCAGAAATCACAGGCACCATTTCCAAATAGCACTCGGCTATTCTCATACCGGATATTAAAAATAATCACGTACCTTTGCTCCACGGTTTGTGAACATGAAAAGGTATCAAATCTTTTAGAGACTAACAGTTTAACTGGCTAAAAGATCCAATATAGGGAATTACATACCGGTATTCTTAGGCAGAATGCAGGGGCTTTAGGGTAAAGTGTTTTTAGTTACTCAACCCAAAGCTGCCAATGACCCCCAGCAAGCACTTGTACTTGAGATACATTAGAGTACACACATAACAATTTTAGATCTATACATTGTGCCAGCAGTATACCAAGCAAACGTATAGCAAAGAAGGAAATTGCTCTGCCAGCCTTGGCAACATAGCCACAATGAAGGACTACTTCTCACCAGCTACAATATGTCATCCTGGGGCACATTACAATCAACTGAGGTTTAAAAGTATATTACACTTATGTACAGGACTGTGATTTCTAGTGATGTAAGCATGGGTTCCCCACTAGATGTCAGTATGGTAAGAATCTCACCAAGATATCTAGTAGGTATCTTTCAAAGGCTTGGCAGCTCTTCAGCACAAGGCAAATTATTAGACAGTCCACAAACAGTCCCATATTTCATTAAGTAATCAGGAAAATTGCAACCTTCATTCTACTGGTAATGCACCCAAACAAATCTTTGGAAAAATGTCAAATGCCAGACCAGGGTTACTCAGGATTTTTGTACAACCCACATTAAATACAAGAGCTATAAGTGCATTACAGCATTTATGTCATAGGTCTTGTACCTGAATGATACACAACCCTCCCTAAGAGCACAACTGAAAGCATCCTTAGAGTTCAGTTACATGTGTAAGAAGCGTGTGAGAAGAGAATGGTCACTTGCCAGTGGGAGAAAATATTTGCATAGCACAATTACAAACTCATTTTTCAGGGTTACCAAGAAACATCCATTTCTTTCAAACAAGCGCCAAGATGTACCTTGTATAAGACGCATATTAGAAAAATTTGGGGTCTAAAAATTCTGTGCGTCAGTGATGGTAATTTTTTTTTTATTATTATTATTATTTTTTACTAGAAAGGGGACCTGCTGCTTACCTGTTTTGCTCAGCAGCATCTCATATCATGCCCAGGCAGCCAGTCCAATAACTTTATGTAAGATTTTTTTTTTACAATTTCGGCCCCCAAAATTAAGGTGCGTCTTATACCTAGGGATATACGGGTATTTGAAATACAGGGTATTGTACACTATGGTAGCCGTTTCCCTTTAAGAGAATGACCTCTGGTGTCAGATCCTCTGGTGGCAGTGGGACAGAAAACTACTCTGGATAACTGAAGCACTTAGTAAACATGCCAAAAAGAAGGGCGAGTCCCATCCAGAAAAAGGGAAATCCCAGCTGTTCATTACAGACTTAGTCTGTGCACATACTATTCCTACCCACCCAAATAAAAATAATAATAAATACATTTATAAAAAAACAGCAAGGCAGTATTCAAGATGATAGCAGGGAATAAATGTATTCAAGGTCTTGTATACACAGACCACACCCCAGAAAGAATCAGCTCGAGGCTGCAGTTCCATGCCTTGATGTGCATAGACTCATAGTTGGGCCCTGGGGATAGGTGGTTAATCAACTTTAACAATAGAACCTAAATCACATTCTATCTACGAAATGTTGGTGCATAACTGCCAGTGTTTAGTGGTCTACTAGGACCACTTACATGAATGTACAGGCACACGTTAAGTGCACCTCTTTACTCGGCTCTGAATAGCTTAGTGCGTGTGGAAATCCCACAGACTGTTACACCTGCCCCATCTCAAATTTTTCTTCTGAATCATTTATGCCACCACCAACACTAAACAGAGGTACAGAAGCACACAAAAACAATTGTGTTTTGTTTTATCAACCAAACCCAGAATTGTAACTTACGGCCAAAGTTTGGGATTCAAAACGTATATTAATGCTTACTGAACCCTGATTAAACATAACACCACCAACAGATTCAAATATGTATCACAGAAACATAAAAATAGTACGAGTATTAGAAGAGCACCTCCGCCCCATGCTCACGCTTATTTAGGACATACAGTGCTGGCACTCTAGTTATTGGAGTTAAAGTGAAAAAAAACTTCTGTCTCACCTCACTCCTCCCCCAACTGGTAAAAGCAGGAAGTGTACCTCAGTACTCTTCTTTCATATGCTCAGTAGAAGCCCTAATCCAGCCAATGGGAGTAGCAGCAGCCAATCATATGCATGCTAGTGAAGTTTTGCTGGCATACATGTGTTTGACAGCTACTTCCCTGCTTAGTTTACATCCTTTCAGTAGAGGCTGCCAGGGGAAATCGTAAAAGGTACATCCCAGCCACCGTATGCGTTTTAATGCAGATAACAACTAAATGGTTCCCTGAATAGTATCCAAATTACAAATGCACGGAGGATTCTGTACAACTCCCCCTCCATACACATTGACCCCTCCCCCCGCCATTTCACATACAGGTAATGTGTTTGGCCCGAACACTTCTTAAAGCATGTGATCTACTTACAGTCAGTCACAGCGCGGACTCAGGGAACTCCGAGTTCAGACCCTGTGCGCATGTGTGAAAAGCTCTCCGACTTCAATGGGGGCAATTTCCTGCCATTGACTAGAGGCGTCAAGCAGCCAATCAGGCCAGACCACCGAGCGGGAGTATTTGAATATGGATTCCTCTTCAAATCCTTCAAATGAGACAGAAGTTTCATTTTCTCAATTTGACACAAAAGACATGCATGCTGTAAAATGCCTTTGAGTCCATGTTGGGTCGCAAGACACTAAAGAAAGACAGCAGGACAAAAATAGAAAGATATAAAACAAGTATATAAATAAACAGCTGTGTACAAGGCCTTACTGACCCAAATTTCAAAATTGAAAATGTACTTTAATCCTTAAGACAGCCTCTTTAGACAAGGGATAAAAAAAAGGTAGCAAAGTGGACGCACATATGAAACAATAACTATCTTTGCTAATATCACCCAAAATACCAACAACTCATTAATAAGCTTCAGCAAACATGAATATAACACGAAGACACTTCATATACAAAAGACAGGGCCAACATACTTCCAGCTACCCGGAGGACTGGAGTAAAACAGAAGCATTGTGAAGAGAACATTACTGCCAACAAGCCAGACATTATAGATCCAGGGTCATATGTAACCAAATCGCCAAGGATGTCATGCTGTCCTCAATCCTATGAACAGTATCCCATGTCATATGATATATATATTATCTGTGCCAAGGGGGACAAGAACCCTAACAAGTGCAGTCAGCTAACATTAAACTAGGTTTGACACCAATCTCGGCAACAGTCACCTTGAGAATGGAAGCAATTCAGCACTTGAGCGTTTTACAGGAAAGTTAATTAGGTAGGGCAGCACTGAGCGGTAACTGCTGGCATATAAGGCCACGCGTTCCATTTTCCATCCAGCGTGAGTCAGTACAAATACTCCACTAGATATAAGTGGATCAAGAATAGGAAGGTTAGGTAGAAGGGTTGAACTTGATGGACTTAGTACATAGTTCATAAGGTTGAAAAAAGACCTAAGTAACAGACCCTATGGCGTAATCAGGTTCCCCCAGTGTCCACTGTCTAACAAGATATACTGTTTTGTACAGACAAAGGTTAATGTTCGACAGTATAAGACAGCCTCTGGCTTCATGAGATTGAAGTGTGTTGGAACATTGGATGTACCGTGATGGATATGTTAAATAATTTCCCTGAATTTTGCCTGGAGATTCAGCCTATGTAACACTCTGGCTGAAGAGACTCAAGAAGGTGACCTACAGCAGCATTTTTTGCTGACCTCACATTTTATAGAACCCAAAGTCAGCTATGAAAATATAGTCTTGTTATCTCTTTTATTCTAGGAATATGTGCTGCTGGGTATAAGAAAACCAGTGGTGTGTAGGTCACGGTCCGGGATTGCTTTGTATTCTTTTTATACGTAACTTTTGTTATGGACTCTTTTTTTTGTATGAAATGTACTGTATTGGTGATTAGTGCTCTATATTTGGATTTTAGATTAACTGCCAGAGCCTGGTAAAATGTCAACACAAAAGGATATCAATAACCTTTAGGAACCAGGTTTTGTTGGCTCGTCTCTATATTACAGATAAAACATTTGGCACCAAATGAAGTTTAGGAGCAGAGTCTCTGCAGACATTAGTCTGGCTTGGAACAAGAGTCTGCACTGCACTCAATGAGCCATAAGCAATCGGTTTCAATAACCAGGTTCTAGGACGACCTGGGGCCAAAACATTTATGAGCCATACCAGAAGGAGGAACAAAGACTTCAGACAAAAACAGGGGTTTGGTTATAAAGGGATTTGAGGTTTTAACTCCCTCTCAACTATTCGTTACTAAGGGTAGGCAAGTTTCTCTAGTGTGGAGGGCTGAGCTGGTTCTGCATAATACATCATTCAGTAACGAGACTCAACAAATCACCGATTCAACTAATATAATATATATATACACACTATGAGACAAGGTTTATTTATTTCGTACTCAAACACCTGTGATCATCATCATTCTCTCTAAATTATAGGGAAAACAAGTGACAGTTACCATACCATGAAGTTACTTACTAGGGACACGAACAGTAAAAAAGTATTATGTATTAAGTGAATTTAAAAAATGATGAAAATTAAGCACTAGCATATGTCTAACGATGTTCCTGATAAAACTTTTGATGGATGTTTAAATCCTTAGATGTACATCAGACCAAAGGGGAGCTGTTCAAACCGAGCTACACTCCTGATGCCATTCGGTCACCCAGTATACATGGCTCTCAGATCCCAGTTATCAGGAACAAGCCATCTACTTCAGAGTCTCTTCCCGTCCGCTCTATAAATAGAGTCTGGGACATTGGGCAGCTAATCCGGCTGCATAAAACGGATCAGAGAACAAGTGAATCACAGGCAGGGGAGTGTTTGCAAGACACCATCACACAAGACTACGCTGTTCCGCTACAGGATTACTCCAGTGACATTAATTGATCCAAAAGTAAGCTTTTTTATGTTTTTGTTTAAAAAAAAACAAACTAATGCATAAAGATTACATGCAGAAAGAGTAATATGTGACAGTGGAAGCACTACCTGCACAATTCACAACACGTGAATCAGCGATGCAGCATGTGGTGCTATCAGCAATGACAGCTGACCATGCGCATTACTGCACAAGCTTTTCAAGCATGCACTCCTTATTCTCGAAACAGTAACAGGCATACCTTGGAACCCTACAGTCTATAGGCGAAGAACTGCTCCCTGCCTATCCTGATCACTCTCTTTCTCTAGGGCAGGGGAGTAGCATTTAGCCATGTCTACTCCATGCGTAATTCTCCTCCAGCTTCCAACCCACTTAAAGCTACTCTCACTTCTTCAAAACAGGGAGAGCTCTGGGTATCCTGTTTTTTATTTTTTTTTATTGTAAACCATTATTTTTAGTTTTAAACCATTTTTGGGTGCAGCCAGTCAAACCCTAGTAGCCACTGCTTAAGAGTTTCCAGCGAGCACCAAACAACGTGTTATTTTACACTGACCTCCTTTCAAGTCAAACAATTCTACAATCAGTCCTGCCCTTACCTCTGGGTATTTCCATAAGGGCTTTGGTAAATTCACACAAAAACCTACACAATCGTGCAGTAGGAATGATTGTATTGGACAGATAAAATACATGAAAGACTTACCCACATGTAATTTACTAATGAGCTCATCTAGTGCTAGATCTGGCAACACAATCTCCCATTAACACTACCAGATTCCTGCATTTCTAACAGAGATCATCAGGGGCCCGCGTCTTCTCTGTCCAGTACTGTGCCACACAAACCACTGCTTTGCAAGCGATCTACGCAAGCTCACAATCCTGCATCAGGAAAGCATATTCCTCAACAGATTTTTCTTGTGATTTCCATGGCTCAGAGACAACGAGGCACTTTTATGACACAGCAACGTAGCTTGTACGAGATGAAAAAGCAAGTGATGTCAATACGTTTCATATGCTGTTTCAGGAAGAAGAAAAAAAAATAAAAAAAATAAAAAGACAGTTATGAGAATTGAAAATATGATAAGTGTCTATTTTAATCAGACATCAAAATGAACCACATTTAATGAACATCGTAGATTTTATCATCAGATCTTTTAGTGAAGGCTAGTCACAGAGGTCTGTCAGTCTTAACTACCCTGCCGTTATGTGGATATTTTTTTACCATGGCAGTGTGGCTCTTATTTAATGTATACGACATCTGGTTCTTATGTTTTATATGATCCAGCAGGGTTCATTAGTGTTCAGGGAAATGGCATGGTTTGAGGTCTGTTCCTGAAAGGATTTCGGTATTTCTACATTGAGCAACTCCCAATGTCCTTGATTTTATTTAATCTATGAAGCTCAAATGGTTCTACAGCCAACCATTATTATATTGATAATGTTTTTAAGATAACCGTTCAATTCTAAAGAACCTTTTTATAAATATAAAGGGGGAGATAAGAAGTTATAGAATTCTCTCTTTTCCTTTCCGGTCTTGTTAATGAAATCAGATGAATGTGTAATCAAGCAGGGCTGGAGAGTCCAAGAATTCTCCCCACCCTGCAACCCAGCCTCTTGTA
Organism: Spea multiplicata; assembly: GCA_009364415.1. Classification (NCBI taxonomy): domain Eukaryota; kingdom Metazoa; phylum Chordata; class Amphibia; order Anura; family Pelobatidae; genus Spea; species Spea multiplicata. The sequence goes on from VKOC01000003.1 coordinate 25,012,048, forward strand.
TACCAACATGTGGATTAGATATCCCAGTACAAATTCCACCAACCAAAAAATGGATGGCGTAAAAATGATAAAACAAGTATTAAAACTGACTTGTTTACATAACTCAGAACTTGATAAAATAACTGAACGATAGTCTAGGGTGTAGACACAAGCCTTCATTTTGGCATTTGATTAATGTAACTAATATGTATTAAATGAGAAGATAAGGACAATACCCTGCTATTGTTCAATGAGGCCAGTATTTGAGATCGGCATGCCAGCATGCTGCTAGAGAGTTACATGCCTACTGATCATGCCTTCCTCCAAAATGGCACACTGGCATGTAAAAAAATTAAATACAAAAATAAAATTGTATTTCTCTTAAGAACACTTTCCAGAGGACATGGTCCAACTGCTAAATATGTCTGCTATATCAGCAATATTACCACAAACCAGAACATTTCTTGCATTTATACCATGGGACTCACACCACTATATTTTTAACACAGCAATAATGTAGTAATGAATAAGGGTAGCAACATTTATTTATATTTATATATGAAGTATTTCACCAGGGAGGATACATTGAGATTTCTCTTATTTTATGTTCTGGATTCACGAACATTGCATTGTTATAATAGGTTACAATATAATATTATGCTAAAAGATTCTTGGTATCGGCAAAAGTCAGGAGACAGTTAAAGGGGGATCTCCATTTTTTGTGCCATATTTGTATTGTCAGGGTACCAAACAGCAAGTGCCAATTAGTTTTATTATTCTGTGAAGACTTGGAGTAAAATGTGTACAGTTAAGCTGTGATTTATATGCAGTGCAACCAGTGTTCCCTTTCCGAAAGAGACATCAGACACTAAAGGTCAGCTCTGGCCTGTGCTTTAATAAGTGCAGCTCAGCGGGCCATATTATCCCAAATACATATATTTTGCTATTTTTGTAAATAGAAGGTAACTTAGAACTTAAAATATGAATGTGGCCGGTAATCACATTTTCCTTGAGCTAAGAAATGATATTTGCCTTGACATTCATGACTCAAACAGAAAAGATCTACAGAGATCTAAGAGCCGACTGTACTTTCAAACTTGGCAACACAAGGGGGTTCTATTCCAGATCTCCCATTTTTCTCAGTCCAAAGATTATTTAAGAGCTCTCTTCTGGCATCCTCTCATCCTCTTCAGTCAGAGCTATTATCTTTATTAATTTATAAATTTCTTTAAGTGAGTGTTGATTTTTTTTCTACTCTGTCACTTAAAGGAGAATCTAGTGCGTGAACATATATGAAGTATCCTAATTTTCTGTTGATTTTTTTTAACCCTTTAAGTGCCAGGGCTTTGGACAGATTTTCTCCCTGGGAAAGCCAAGCAATTTCATGGTTTGCTATAGTTAGGAGGCAACATCAATAAACAACTCAGAGAAACCTATATTTTTTTTCCCGCGACTACATATAGCAGCAAATAAGGAAGAGGTCTGGGAACATTTATTTACAATTATCTTCAAATTGTCACATTGTGAATTAAAAACATACAGACTTGATGACCCTACTGACAATCACTTTAGCTTTTTTCTCTATCGACAGTGCCATTTAAAAAAATACAAGGTGCCTCTACACACCCTAGCACCGTCTGAGTCTATATACATGGATAAAGTCACTAATATGGGGAGACATATCTAGACATATATATACGTATATATATTTATTTATTTTTGACATGCTTACACATGACAGCTCTGTGAGGCTGAAACTAGTTGCACAACGAATAAGAAAAATCAAATGTACTAGTATCAGACAAACCATTAATTACATTGTCTAGTATCTCAAGCAAATAAACCTGAGCCGGTCTATCATATTCTTTCCCCCGAAGGTTCGATCACATAAAAAAGCACAAGATTATGTGTTGCATGGCAATAAAACGATTCCAGAAATAGTTATGAATGAGGACACGTTTTACATGATTAAATAAATGATGTGAAAGGTACTATGAATGTCCTTTCTAACACTGCATTTGGGTCGGAAATGTAGACGGAAAACATTATTTTTTAATGAGACCGGTATATGCTGTCTATAAGTATCCCAAAAGATCACCTTGAAATAGTGCTACTTTAAAATATGTTGAAAACTTGCATAGTCTTAGTAACTAGTTATTTTTGTGCACTGGAGCCATAAATGAACCCAGGCACTTCAAAATACATTTAGCAATAAGCATGGGTTTCACTGGGCAAATTCCAGCCGGCCTGCTTCTGAGGGCTCTCATTTCACGATTTCGCTCACGCAACCAGGGCCCAGGCACATTGTACACAGTGTACACAGCGTCTCGACCAAATCTCATATGTACAAATACAAGGTAAAATATCCATATATACCAAATTCCTGAAAGGAAACTAGGTGACAAGATCGGTGGGGGTGGAGAGGAGCCCAGAGATTAACTCAAAATTGCTTGGAATTCCTTGAAACCAAGCCTTCTCCCACCACAGAGATCCTGTTATCTGGGTTTCACCATTCTCCTGTTTACAAAGCGTGTCTCAGTCATGTCCCGACATCCAAAAAGGACTCAAAAACCACACATTCTACAGTGCATGTTAATATAGGCATACCCTCTGTATACAGGTATATCTGAAGACCAGCATTGTACTCTGCGGACATACTTATGTACATAGCCCACTGAAATGTAATTGCTTGTGTCCAGTCTTGGTGCTTTCATTAGCACGTTTTTGTTTATTTACAAGGGTAAAATATTTTATTAATGATTCAGTTTTTCAATAGAATTTAAAACATGTCCATTAATCTGAAACTTGCCACAAACACATACATTATATATACTTACACACACAAACACATACTACAGGTGACAGAAGAGCTAACCTTGATATAGCAATTTCCTAGTGACTACCGCTACTGTATCATTTATATTGTACATCGTTCCAAGCAACAACAGCACAAATATTAAAAGTAGTTACACGAGAAGACAGCTGAAGGGGAACAGGACAGGAGTATATGTGGGAAAATGTAGTTACAATTGATATAGCAAGACCTCCAGATGTTGCCAGCAATAAAGAGTAACATTACAGATACCAAGTGCAAGAAGTCTGCTCCACCATGTCGAATTGACATTCATTCGCAACACATAAAAGGATCTGTATATAGCTAGGAGGCTGGACACATCTGCACTTAGCCAGGAGGAATTAGCGAAGGGAACAGGTGTACAGAACAGCACAGCCCATTAAACACAGTTACAAACACAAACATGGCATTGGTTCAAAATGTCCTTATAGGTTTTGGGGTTTTTTTTAATTATTGAATTCCTTTTTTCAAAGTTTGTAAAGAAATCCCCAACATCCATACCAGAGATATAGCGTTGGAACATACAATAAAACAGAGAGGGACTCAACCACTAAGCCCCAGGTTTTCGGTGCTGCATTATCTACAAAATAATAACTGCACCCAAGTCATCATTTGAGATATTTACCACCCAATATTTCTTGCCGTAATAGCACATTTTTATTCGTATGAGCTATTTAGATGGCCAAGGAATCAATAGTCCATAGAAGGAGGTTTCGTGAACAGATCTGGCTTTGCGGTGACGGCCTAAATAAAATATTTGTGCTAAAGCACATGCTTGGGGATTCGATTTTTGTTCACATTAAAATTAACTGAAGTGGAACACAGAAGAAATGAGATGTACTAAGATAGTCTGTAACCTGGGGAAGCTTTGCTGATCTAGGATTTCATGCAAATAAGCATTAGGTGTTATATATATATATGGCTTAGATCCCCAGGATTGTATTTACAGCTTGTGTTCTAAATAGATATCCAGTATAGTAAATCTGAGTGTGACGGAACTGCTATTTACACGGTTGTCTAAGGTAATGGGAAAACTGAATTTATGGAACCTTTGAAAGTCATGTTACCCACGGATTGCCTTGTAACAGATCCCAAAGTGAGCACTGCACGCTTAGTCAATAGGAAATAGTTGGATGAATGGGACGGTGTGAGTCAGTGGCATGTTCTGCAGTTTTTAGTATCAGACAACATTCTACACGGCTGCAGAAGCCATAATGCCTTCATTCCCATGCATAGGGGTTTACGTCTTAATTTGCAATTTTTGTTTGTCAGGGAACCTAGTTGGCGCATGGAATCATGGTGTTGGGCGCCATATGTGACCACACCATAGGGTATAACGTATTGCTCACACTCAAGTGTTAATTCTGCTGTAATATATTTCTAGCTGTTAGTGTCTATATGCATAGATACAAAGGATCAGTAACACATCACTGAAGAGCAGACATAAACCACTGCACAACACAATAATTCCCACATACTGCATGAACAGCTTCATACCCTTTGCTATTAACACCATGTCATGTGGCTTTACACTCAGCCTCCTCCACCCCGCAGGAAAGTTGTGCCTGGTGGCAGTAGGGGGTATAGGCATCCCAACAGAACACATCAGGAGTCAAGTTACCGTGAAACGGGAAAAAAAAAAAGAAAAAAAAATACCGGAGGGCGTAAAATATTTCAACAGTGATGGAAGGTAGTAAATGCTGTAGTTCCCTCTAAGGAACTCAACTGCTTACCATAAACCGTAACTTTGCTGTCAGGTTGACAGATTAGAAAGATAAAGGTTGTGTTAAATATTTTTCCAAGATAAATTAAACTGCTCAAACACCCTGTGACTGTAACAAGGGCTGCACGACTTAACCCATGCCCGCTATCGCTCTTTTATTTCCTAATACGGCAAATATCAAATAGCCTGAAAGAAATATATTCACAATAGTGTCTATTATGGTCCGATTTGGCCATTGTATAACAAACTTAACAGCAGTCACATTCTCAGAACCTCGGCCAATGCTTGCAACTTTAGGGAGGGCAGCACTGCATTATCTACTATACTATTCACAGCTGCCAACATTTTAAGCAAAGAGGAGAGAAATCCTCCATTGCAACATGCCTGTTAAATCACTAAACACGGCATGGATAAGAAGCAATAAAAGAAGACCACGATAATACTTCACCGCATTCCTATGTCGTACACATCATGTTTACAACGCTTTCTCTTGTCAGACATGTGGTTCTCATAACTGCTCCTGGTGGTCACGCATCTGCATTAACCTCTACCACGCTACTGACCTCCAGACATCTAAAGGTTTTTAATTCCTATTTTTTTTTAGTAATCTAAGATAATTTTTTCACAATGGAACTCACTCAAACAAAACATATTTAAAAAAACAAACAAAAAACCAACTTATATTTTATGTTTCAAACACACTACGTATACCAGAGCAACATCCATCAGCATATCTACATTTCTCCCTATTTTATGCTTGAACAGTTATGATCACATAGTATAAAAGGTAAAATAAATCTGATTTAGATTTTTTTGCATATAATATTATAGCATTTGCTATTACAATTAAATAATCTGTTCCTTAAGCCCCTTCTTTGTCAGCATTAACTACAATCCTGCTTTTTAATTTTTTATGCGCCCACACAAAATTTTATATTGTTTTTTTTCAAGGACGGATAAAGCCTTTTTGTACCATTTTTAGATGTATAGTTTTACTATGAGAACAGTCCCATGTTCAGTTGGCCAAAATACCATAAAATATATTAATGTGTCTTGAATTTGAAAAAAAAACAAACATGCATAGGGTTCTGTTTTTCTTTTTAATGTTTTTTGAAAGGTGCGGAAACATGACCGTTAGCTTTTCCAAACCTGTAATTTTTATTTCTGTTGCATTTTTCCCCACCAACCGTAACAGGTTTTTATTTTGATTTGTTTTTTTAAACTTTTGTAAGGCTACTGATTGGTCACTCGCTACACATAAATGGACCATCGTGTTTATTGAGAACCTGAATCCCAGAGGACTGTCTCAGGTGCAAAGCAATCACCTCTACCAAGAAACATTGTTCACGGCTAACCAGCCAGCCACTGGGTAACATTTTCTTTTATAATTATTTTTATTATCTTATCTTTACCGAGGCTGCTGATCAGTATCTGATGCATATATGTTCATTGAGGACGCAAGGCATCCATTCATAATGAAAGTCACCAGGACGCTTAGTGGTGGTTCCCGAGGACATTCCTCTACAATGGCTTTCTCCGTGACATTTACATGCCGTCACAATAGGTTTTTGGGCCACTTTTTTCATGACGGCATTAAACTTCATAAAGGAACAGGTTCAAATTTTTCTCCCAATGATTACATTTTATTCATAGAGTGCAAGTAGTTTTATTACAATAGGAGGTGATAATGCAAAACTGACAATAAGATTAATAAGCATTAAGATATACTGGTACAGAAGGAGAAGAGGGACACAATTGTGATGCATGGCTTTAACAAAACAAAACACAAATGACACTGGCAAGCAAAATGCATAAAGCTGCATGACAAATGCAACAATCTTGCTAATTTCCAGATAAATAATTACCAATATGAAATATGAAAATTGACCCTAGAGCATCTGACCCTTTTTTCAGGAAAGATCAATATATATATATACACGCAACAAACCATAGGAACTATTCTATTCTGATTTCCCAGCCAGTATACACATAAAAAATGTGTAATGCAAGATATTGAAACATGGGAAAAGAAACATACCATGTGTAACCAGAGATTGTTGATGGCAGTTAGGCTCCTTTAATCCTATTTATGCAGATGTGCAGTTGTCTTGAAATGAATTGTTATTATAACACTGCATCACTTTACAGGCATCTGAAAGAAAACAAAAAGAATTCCCATTCCCATATGGAGCCACTGTTTTAGTGTCAAGAAATGTAGATGTAGCCAATATGAGGAAACACATCATGGCTGCTGCTGGGTATTATATCCACACAATTAGTTATTGGGAAATAACAGGCTGACTGCCGTCACAAATTTCTAGTTACTTGCGATATATGGTTAGCTTCACTGCACATATTCTATTATCTTGTGTTATACTTCTTTCATATAAGCAATCACTGAAGTAAAACAAATATCGGCATAGTAATCGACAACATATTAGTATTTTTGGTGCTTTCCTAGGCTTGTTACCCAGTTTAAATATTTGGGATATGAAATATTTTTTCAAAAATGACATCTTTGTTGTTCTAGTAATGGAAACTGAAATCTCTGCTATAAGTGATTGTGTTTTCTCTAACTCTAATGTCCAAGTGCACAGCTTTGAGTATATATAGGTATTAGCAGAATTAATACCAATTTATAATATATGGATGTATATTTGCATTTACTCATCCCTAAAGAGGGCCCTGCTCACAAGCGTCTAATCTAGAGAATGTTATTTTATGAACATTTTCATACTACCACTTTATTACCTGTATAAACAACCCAATAGACAGAGCAAATGCACACACAGGGCATTGAAGAAAAGAAAACTCATCTATGAAGTATTTAAAAGATCATGGTTTTATGAGCCGGACCATATGCTGTACTCCACATCAACATGTCAATAGCACGCTAAGTACATTTATGTTAAGTACTGCGCAGATTTCCTGACCAAACCTAGGGCACAGTGTGTAGCAACTTCATACCATAATATCGGTTAACCGCAGGAACACACACACACACATATCTCCCTCCTGTCAGCAGTGGTTAACCAGGGGAAGTTATACTGTTTGAACTTTTAATCAAAAAAAGACTCCTGATTTTATTAAACACAACATTACATTACACTACTCATTAACCCATTAGAAGGCCAAACTGTTTTTATCCAAAGGAACTAAATCTATTAAAGCATAAATGTGATAAATGTGCCACTTTGTAACACGCAGGCCATTTGCCTTTTAGTCGCCATGCAGTATACAAGGCATGTAGAACACTAGGAATGGATGCGATGATCCAAGACATTAAATGGAAACCGAAGTACTAATTCTGTTGTCCAAGTTCAATGAAGCGCACAGAATTTGCTCCTCTGATTCCAGTCTCTCCACTTTGTCACTTAACTGACAATTGCTCTCTGCTTCTGGGTCTTCTGAGTTCTCCAAATACATCCCCCTGACGGCAGGGTTTGGGAATGGGCTGGGGCTTGGATACCCTGCAGTTGTTCCATAAAGGAGGACCCTTAAACCATTAAGCAAACCCCATGTGTGATGTTCTTGCAGTTTTGTCACTGCCCATGATACATATTGGAAAAGGAGGAACACCAACAGATTTATTGAAATTTTCAAATACCTCATGGTGAGCTATGCAGCATATCTTATATGATAAAAATAACGCAGTACAGATTACATCCTCTTATGTCAGGATAACATGTATTGCCTTGGCAACAAGATGCAAGGAAATGATGCACGGTTGTTGCAACCATCAGCATAGTCATGCAACTGTAATGGATCCATCCACATCAAATTATGTTTGAAACTAAAATCATCAAAAGCCAGCTCTAGTACACTCAGGTGCAGAGTTCTTCCTGAAGACTTGGCTTTTGGATTGTTCTTCCGTTCAACCTTTGTTCAGTTTACTTACTAACTGTTGTCTGAACCTTTGGTACTGCGTTGTCACCCAAACTACCTCAGGCCTGGCCATTGTTGTCCTCTATGAAAATACATTGTGACAACTTAGCCATACCACATAAAACATTACTGCTGTTTTTAGATGCATCATCTAAAGCGTAAGCTTGTAAGCAGGACCTTCGGCACCTAACGTGTCAGATTGTCTTAGACTGTCAATTCTAGTTTGGTCATACCTTTTGAAGTACTGCATACGTTGTTCTAAAGATAAAATCATCAACATTATTGGGTCGAAACAGATAGACGACACACAGTTTCCTTTCAAGGAGTGCAGCCATTCCTTTTTTCTGTCTGCCAATTTCTTAACAACTGCACATCTGAATTATTAATGAACCACACTAACGACTAACGGAACAGCACCCTGTCTGCAATTACAGCTCCATAATGGACAGATATTAGCAATGTGACCGTTTAGCTACAATTACCCACCCTGCTGGGGAGGGGGCCATCTATCAAAGGACACCCTAGGAGATGCAGAAACTCAGACATGAACAAAACACTTTCAGAATGTAAAAAGTTTGAAATAGATTGAGACATGTCACATACAAACATTTACATAAATATGAAAGTTGGAAATACTACACACACACGTTAAAAAAAAAAGCTGCATAATTTTAGAAAAAGTAGCTCTTGAAGCAACATTTTTATCTATTACAACTATTCTCAGGGACATTCCAGGCTTGCCTGTTAAAGAGTCCCATATGGCAGCTGATCCCAAGAGAGCCATCTTGACCTAATGATGCGAGGTGTGGGGATGTTTAGATCCACCAATTCCCTCTATAACCCTACACAAAAGAATGGACCACATACCCAACTGGCTCCAGCATCCATGAGCAGAGGAAGGGATGGGTTCTGTGTTGTATTTCTGGGAAGTTTGCTGGTATTAAAATACAAGTATAGAGGGCTCTTGAAATAGACATCCAAAACAAATAAGAAGATGCCTACCCCTAGTAAATATAAGCTCAGAATAAAAAAAAAATCCCGTTTTCTATACTCACTCACACATATGATACCATCCTTGGCGACAGAGCTGGAACGTGTATCTTACAAGATTTTCCAGGTATTTAACTTTATTGTTTCTCTCAGCGATATCTTAAGTACCACCCGCAAAACATAAACACAGCCGTTAATCAGTGGCGTTGGACAGCTTTGCATAGCATAGACGTACACCTCATCAGGATACATAGTCGCATACACACATTATATATACCGGTATTTCATATTTCAGACATTTGACATGAATTCACGTTCCGTACAGTCTATTTAGTGTCCGTATAATTTACGTTACTTGTAGCAACAGCTGTCATGTAACTTTCAAGGTATGTAATTTGCTACTTTTTAAGGTGATGTTTTACATGGCATAACATAAATAGCCTTATTCAAGCAAACATTTTAGGAACAGATAGTAATAGGGTCCTGAAAAAGGAGACACTGGGTCACATAGCTATTCGACAATGTAAAAACCTACTACTAAGTAAGAAAACAGAACCGGAGAAAAGACTTTTAGCCACACGCTTAGTAAGGCAAGCACCTGCGGGCATAAAGGAAGAGTGTGCCACTACAAAATTATAGCATATCCTTAACTTCCTTACAAAAAGGTCTAAGTTTTTTTATTCTCCTTAAAATTCGGAGAAAGCTCCTTCCATGTAAGCAGCTTGAAACGTCTGAATGCAGGTTACTTGCTTTAATTCCAGATCAATCTGCTTGAAATCAAGCAGTAGTCCCTATAGAAGCGTTATTTACAATGCTGTCTCAGGACCCTATAATGCAGGGTGCAGAGAAAACCCGACTGGAAGCAGCAGCATGAGCAGACTATGCAAGTTTATTTAAAGACTTGTGTTAGTATATTGATTTTGTAGCCACAGGGCCTCCTCATATAGTATATTATTTAATCATCAACACAAAAGTGGCCCACCAGACATAGGCTGATCAAGGATAAGGTCGTTTATCCAAACAGCCGCTATGGGTGGGGGGCACAGAGCAGCATAACCCTCAATTTCATACAGATATACTTGTTGTGGTCACTTAGTTTGAGAAATCATCTTAGACACATTGGAAATTAAACTATTGTGTAATCGAAAGTAGAGTAGTCATTATTGTAATGTTACTACTGATGGGTCCACAGTCACAACTTTGCACAAAATAACATTTTAAGTATAACTTATAACATTATTACGAATTGACAAAGGCATTATATCTGCTTATGAGCCACAACTCACTTTCACCTTTACTGTCTCTTTAGGTGATGCTTACTAGCTGAAATTCCAAGTAAAAACAATTCTGAGGATCTCATCACAATGCATAGAATTCATGCAATTAAGTAATTGGCTGCCAAACAGTTATTGTATAAATCCAGGCTTGTACCCAAGGGAGGAACAGGTGAATTATGTGCCCTTTGGGAAGATCAATTACTGCGTAGCATTGCTTCACACTGCAAACCTGGTTTCCTGATCACAGTAAGTGATATGGATCGAGGAATTGATGACTACAACACTTTGCAACAAATAAAAATAAGGGTGAATTAAAAATATTAATATTTCATAAATTTCAATACTAGGATCAACAAAGTAGAAAAATGCACACAACAAACAAAACACAGATCAATGCACCCCTTTTTTTAAGGGGATCAATTACCTTCACAACTTTTAGCATAATGAATTTCTTAAACCTATCCATGGTTTGTATTTGTTCTTTCTTTCAGTTAGTGTATCTGTTTTGTACTTGAAATCTTTGGCATACCAGTTCTGAAGTTATTCAGCACCATAAGCAACTTAATTGGAAACAGATAACCTGTTAAAGACTAAAGATTAAAAAAAAAAAAAGCTTAATACTATCATATAAATGAACAGACTAGTCGCATGTTTTATTCATATTAAGGTCAATCATGCTAATGTTTTTTATTCATATTAAGGTCAATCATGCAAATCAGTGCAGACATTCTTTAATTATGGAACTTGCCCCCCGGTGCCTCTACTGAAACCAGGAAGTATATATAGCACATGCTCTATAAAACACTCATTGAAGTCAAGTGGGGTTCAGCTCTGTACTTAATATGCTTCCTGCTTTCACAAGATGAACACCTTATTTTCTTACTCCAATAACTAAAGATGTACGCACCGAGTCGCACTGCTGTCCATGGAAAATGGACTTCATATGCACTTTACACTGAAATTGGGCCAGAGTGGTCATTTAACGCTATCACTTTCAGGCTGTCCATAACAGCAAACTTAAAATTATAGCTACCTTATTTTTCTATTTATCATAAGACAATCTCGAACCATATTCTTTTGAAATCAATAAGTAAACTAACGAGCTGGTGGAACCTCATATACAAACTAAACATTCATCCAAATTCTAGTCTATTCATTAAAGTTTGGTGACTGTTCTCAACTGCAACCTTGACTCAACTATATATTTTGATAACAAGGAGTTGCAATGTTCCAGCTATAACTTAATATAAAACAGTACTCAATTTGGATTGAAATGTGGTTGAGACTTTAGCAAATCTGTGCATTGCTTTATTTAAGCAAACACTAAAAGTGGTCCCAGAAACCTGACTGACATGAAGACAGCATGCAGTGACGCGCCTCTATAGTCTGTGATAGAATGTGTTTCTGGAAAATTGTGAAATGTGTGTAGTTGTACACTATCAACAGACCTGGGAACTCCTGATTGTGCTGACCCAAACCAATTAATAAACAAGGTAACAGAGCCAGGTAAGGAAGGTTGACTGAAATGCACAGTAGGGTCGAGTGGATGGAGAGCAGAAAGAGCGAGACTTGCACTCATCTGGAGAATAAAGAATTTCCCCAAAATCCAAGTAGTCACCTGGGACACTAAGTTTCAGGGGTAGGACTAGGACACTAAGTGTCACATTGCACAAGTTGCATGTAAGCATGCAGAATACAATTCCTAGTATACATAAGTATGCTTCCTGCTTTCAATAACAAAATGTAATAAAATTATTAGTCTGTCTTTCATAAATATACCAGGGCATGTATTTTTTTATATTCTCTAGACAAGACAGTAATTAATTTAACAGACACTTTTTATAGTAGCCAAGCCCTTCCCGTTACCATCCTACACTCAGTGCCAGCACTTTGCCCAATTATTAGTTTATTTCACAGTAGCTTAACATATCATACGGTTATTAAATGTGTCTATATGAGCTTGGGACCGAACGCACATGGTTACTTGCAAAGTTCCTAAATTTTGACTTGTTTCACGGGATGTAGATTCATGCCATAGACTGCCCGCGTTGGACACGGACTAGCTGGCTTATAACATTGCGCATGCCAAGATATATGCGGAATGGCAGATTAAATTATCTCACTGGTTATTTTTAACTGAATTGTAAGCGATACTGTACTTTTCTATCTGGATCCCAACATAGTTTAAATCATATAAACTTAGCGTTTGCTCTATTTTTTCCTATCAAAATTTCCACTTTACACAGTAAAGTGCTGTCAAAACCCACAGACAAGAAGTATTCATTCCACATCTACCCTTTAAGTTTTCCTATTAATATTAACAGGACATAACTTATCACATAAAGAAATTAATCTCCTACTGCATGCTCAGTTTTAGAGAAATTGCTTACCTAAAAACACACTGGAATGCTAACATATTCAGGTAGATTAAGACTGATTTGGTGTTCTTTAGCTTATAACCCGCATGACAGTTTTTTTTTCTTTTTTAAACAGAGGCTTCTTCACCTTCTTCCGTAAAAAATATTTTTTTCTCATTCATATCTCTCCAATCTTCATACCTTCAGTATATATATATATATATATGTATTTAATTTTTATTACCGCTCATAAAACAGTTACAATGATTAACTTAAATTCTTCAGCCCACCTGCAAACTCAGTTTAGTGAATAAACTAATATGGCAAGAAGCTGAACGTTAGGTAGTGGCATAAGTAGCTCAGATTGACCCTTATGCCAAAACCTGTATAACGGACCGCCCATCCCCCCATCATATACCTGAAAACATCCCAGGTATGCTAGCCCACACTCTCAATATGGGATCTAGGAGGGGGCAAATCCAAAACACGTGGCTAGCTGCATGTTGACGGAAAAGGTTGTAAAGTTAGAGGATATATTCACAGAGTGGAAAAAGGTACCTGCAATTCATCCAACCAGAGATCAAGTACAGTAATCACAAGCCATTCCCAGACAACAATATATTGCATTCATGTGGAATAATGGGACTTGAGCTACTGTTGAAAATTAAAATAAATCACAACAGAGAAGGGTTTAGAGTGCTGAATTGTGATAAGAGTAGATAAAGAGTAGGGGCATGGATTTGGATCAACAAACAAATTAACAGATAGAGGAAAGGCTGAACTTGATGGACGCATGTCTTTTTTCAGCCTATATAACTATTTAACGGACTAGATCTTCAAAACAGTATAGTGAAAAAGAAGTGTCAAAATAAAGTTATAGGGAAGTGGGAAACGAAGGACAAAGGCATGGACTGGAAAAAAAAGACAGAAAAGTACTGGAAAAAGAAGAGAGTTTGCAGAGGTAAGGGGGTAGACTGGGTTGTGCAATAACAAGGGGGGCCAGGAGGCTGGAGATGTCACATGCCAAATGGGTTAAAGGGCCAGTTCTTTGAAAAATGTATGTAATCTAATTATGACATATTTCATAGGTTAAAGAGCTCAGCTTGTGTGAGCAATGACGTCTTATGGGTTAAAAGGTCACTCCCACAGAATGGAAATGGATGGTAAAGACGTGGTTGTTAAAATAATTGTATAATAAAGGCCCTTAAAAGGAGCCAATCTCCATAATTACATAGACAGTTTAAAGTATTTTTGTAAATACCCAATTTACAGCAATACCTTAAAATGTCTATGTAATGCTGATATGGGGACCAATGACAAAGTTAAGTGATGGAGTTCATTTCCAGACTTTGTTTTTTTGCATGCGAGTAACTCTGGAACTCAAGAAGTCTGGAAATAAACCCCATCACTTAACTTTGTCATTGGTCACCATAGGAGAAGTACACTATATAGCCAAAAGGATGTGGACACCCCTCCTAATTATTATGTTTAGGCATTTCTGCCACAGCTATCTCTGTAAACAAACATTGGCAGTAGAATGGTTGTACTGAAGAGCTCAGAGTCAAGTCAGTTTGGGAAGTTTCTGCCCTGCTAGATCTTCTTCAGTCCATAGTAAGTGCTATTATTGTGAAGTACGAGCATCTCAGCTCAGCCACATAAAAGCAGACCATGCACACTCAAAGAGTGGAGCTGCTGAGTTCTGAAGTGCATAAAAATTGCATGTCCCCTGTAACATTATTCACTACAAAGTGTTAACATCAGCACAATCACTGTGCGTTGGGAGCTTCATGAAATGGGTTTACATAGCAGAGCAGCTGCACACAAGGCGAAGATCACTATGAGCAAAGCCAAGCATCCTCTGGAGTGGTGTAAAGCACATCGTCACCAGACTCTGGAGCAGTGGGAATGTGTTCTGTGGCGTGATCAATCTTCACCATGTAGAAGTCTGATGGAAGAGTGTGTGTTTGCAGAATTTTAGTGAAGGAAGAATAATGGTCTGGGGCTGTTTTTCAGGGTTGGGCTAGGCCCCTTAGTTCCAGTGAAGGAAAACGTTAATGCTACAGTATATAGACATTTTAGACAATTGTATGCTTCCACCATTGTGGCAACAGTTTGGAAAAGACCCTTTGCTATTCCGGCACCACTGTGACCCTGTGCAAAAAGCTAGGTCCATAAAGACACTGCTTGACAAGCGTGGAGGATCTTGACACAGAGCCCCAACCTCAACCCCATTTAACACCTTTAGGATGAAATGAAATCCTGACTGTGACCCAGGCCCAGGCTGTCAGGGCATGACCTCACAAATGCTCTTTTGGCTGAATCGGTATAAACTTCCACATAAGAGTGGAGGCATTTCTATCCACTGGGAAGGGGGGGTTGCTCCTCCATATTAATGCCTATGGTTTTGGAAGGGAATGCAAAACAAGCTCATGTGATGGTCAGGCGTCCACACTTTTGTTCATATAGTGTAGGATAGTCCTTTTGGATACACTAGCATGGAAAGCTCATCCAGGCTTGAAATAGTAATGAAGTGTCATCTCTCACCTTTCACACCAGACATCATATATCTAGGCACTTGAGGACAGTCTCAGCCTCGCTGGTGTTGAAGCCCATGGTTGGAAATAAAGCAAACTATAAGTAACAATGCAGACACCAATACTAGTGAGTGAAACTTGGGGAACAGATGCATTTCTGCATAGTCTCATACAAAGGGATGTGAAAAATAAAATAGAGCACATTGTAAAAAAAAACAAACAAAAAAAAAACAAACAAAAAAATTACACTACAGTAGCTTAAATAAGGTTATAGGAAAAAAACATTTTTAATATATCACTAAATTTAAAAAGTTACATGTGCCCTAATACCGTATATTTTCAAATGTGCCATAAATATTACCTGAATTATAATTCTCTCAAACAAAAAAATAACATCTCCTACTAACATTCCCTTTTCTCTCTTTACTAATGCGAAAACCTAATAGACAATTTTGAAAAAATTGATGAAAACAATTTAAGACCCATGGCTACCTGGGATAGTTGAGGGAACATGTTCTTCGGTCATAAGACTTTTCAGAAACATGGTACATATAAAAAGGAAGGTACATGACACCATCATGAAAGTAATTTATTAACAATGAAAGTCTATATGGGAAAAGCCAAGAGACAAATGTGGGGCAGCATATACCATGCAAATTAACTAGAGACTTTTGGGCTTGGCAGGGCAAGTGTCAAAAGTAGACTGGAGCAAAGGCAAACGTGGCAAGATATACAACAGCCAATGAATATCTGAGCAAAGGAAAGCAACAATAGTCAAAACAAATTATGGGGCGGAAAAGCTTGGGATTGCCAGGACCAAGGAGTTGACAAAACAGTAGTACTGAAACATGAGTACAGAACAGCCGTTGGGTAGGTCTGCATCCACCCAGATGGCGTGTCCCTGACTGAGAAAAAGTCTTAAAAGTACAAAACCAGAAGACCAGGGACCATTGCTAGTCATCTTAACTCTTTAGGATAAATATTATCTTTCTATCAAATACAATAGATGAGCGTTTCATTTAATACATATGACATGAGTGCACATAGATCACCAGCCCATAACACTTGAGAACAGCAGGACCTGAATTATTCCAAGAGCCACATCACTGCAAGTATTAAATTAGACTGGCAAATATAAAATTTCAGCAACAGAAATATATGGAGAGGGGAAAAAAAACACGATTAGCCCATAAAACATTTTACAACTAGCTGATTACACAATGACACCCAGGAGAGCTGCAAGAACACACGGCTTGCTGATCCTTCAAAAGGCATTCTACTAATAACCTAGAACAGCTTATGAAAGCAATACTTAACAGTCAGACTCCAGAGTTTGCTTGCAACAACCCATAATACAATTTAGCATACTATATTATTATTTTAGTTTATTATACCAATAAATATCTACAGCATCAGCATGCAAAAATGGTCTACATGTTTATACGTGTGTTATATATATATATACATATACACACAAACATATCAATACCAGCATTAAAATGTGTATTTCATATTTTGCCGTTACATACATTGGGCAACCCCTTATCCAAAGCAGAATACATTAAAGCAATCACATCTAGGCATTTGTACACATCGTACATGCTTACTCTAGTACATTCATTCACACACACATTATATATATACTGCATGGTTTATGTGCACAATAAGGCATGGGTCTTGATATAGAATACAGCACACGCCTCTGCATGCCTAGCACACACCAAGCACACACCAAGCACACACCAAGAACACACAAGCACACACCAAGCACACACCAAGAACACACCAAGAACACAAAACCCAAGCGATCCACACCGCCTGAGCCTTCCAGAGACTGATAATGTACACATGTTGAGAATTTAAATTCCTCTGTTGCACGCCCTGATATCCCACACACAATCGCGAAACACATCCCACGCTGTGATACTCAAGATATCCGATACGAGTATATAAAGAGATTGCTATCCACACCTTTTAAATGCTGAACAGATATATTTTCCAAGGTTTTCAGCGATATATATAAAAAAATCTGCCTTCTTATTCTGGAGAGATAAATAAAAGGTATATAAACAGATTCCCGTTCCATATGCCATCACAGACATGCATTATATTTCCAAAGAACGCAAAGCGATACACAGCCCAAGCTTCCAACACGATCTAACTATATACCGTATATATATATAGAT
>VKOC01000003.1:25029932-25046819 GCA_009364415.1 Spea multiplicata
TTAGGCATCAAGAGTTTGGGTTCAAAACAAGGTTGATGAGTCAAAACATGAGATCCACTCACAGGTCGATGCTATCACTGCAGGAACAGCTTCTGTTGTGAACCTAACTGCAGGTACACATGTTACATACATTCTCCCGCCAATATTAACATATAACAGTACAGTACATGATGTGATACATGATTTAGCATTTTGATTTAGCAAGTTGTTTCATGTACATACTTGGTGTTTCACAGACATCTTTATAGATTTGAATACAAATGGTTGTTTTTTAAATATTTATACACGATTATAATATGTATTTGACTGATTTTTTTATTTAATATTAGGTGATCCCGCAGAAACTGATTACACAGCTGTGGGATGTGCCATCACCACTATCTCTTCCAACCTAACCGAGATGTCAAAGGGTGTGAAGTTGTTGGCTGCGCTGATGGAAGATGAGGTTGGGAGCGGAGAGAAGTTGTTAGGAGCCGCAAGGACTCTGGCTGGCGCGGTCTCCGACCTGCTCACTGCTGTGCAGCCGACATCTGAAGAAGTAAGTAACATTGTAATCCCATTTTGGGTTTAGTGGACTTCTCTTTAAATCTAGTGACTTATATAGTGGTTATATTGTTTTTTCAGCAGTGGTGTAGTGTATCTGTACAGTACAGCCCGATCTACTTCAAAGCGCTGTGAGGTCATCATCCAATTTTGACATTTACAGATCAAAATAA
Organism: Spea multiplicata; assembly: GCA_009364415.1. Classification (NCBI taxonomy): domain Eukaryota; kingdom Metazoa; phylum Chordata; class Amphibia; order Anura; family Pelobatidae; genus Spea; species Spea multiplicata. Next base: position 25,030,649 of record VKOC01000003.1, read on the forward strand.
AAAAATCTAATAAATCTGCAAGTGGAAAAAACAACCCAAATTCCATGTGTGAAATGTGAAAAAAATAATAAATAAATACTCCCCAAGAAAGCTGCTTCCAATAAACATTCTTCCTCAAAGTGTTAACAGCACAATATAACAACTCTGACCGAACGCTGGATATTTTTAAAACCCCTGGGGACTAAATTATTTTTAATGTAGTGTTCCCAAATTGTTACCTTACACCATTTTTTTATTTCTTTTTCAGCCAATCTCTCTAAGTGATTAAAAAGTTTAGTAGATGGATGTGTGTCTACATTACCTGTAGTGAATAACGTATTAATTTTAAGAAATCTTTGTTCTCTAGTTGTTATAATAAATCTGCAAGGTCGGGTTGGTAGCCATATAGTTAAGCCCTTAGATTTTCCTCAACTGATAACTGATATCTACTGCTTTGGTTTGACTGGGTTATGTAACCCAGTTAAATGCATCAGTCGGTGTATATTTATTAAGGAATTACATTTTTAAGACCTTTGGTTGCATCTGTGTATGTAATGATAGGTATAAAGACTTCTGTGTTCCAAGATATCGCCATTACCTTATAGTATATAACTTATTTAATGATGTGATCCATAATGTGCATACATAATATTTACATTTTTATTATATGACTTATTTTTCCATAGCCACGTCAAACTGTTCTCACAGCGGCTGGCAGTATTGGACAGGCCAGCGGAGACCTACTACGGCAAATCGGGGAGAGTGAAGCGGATGAGAGGTTCCAGGTAACCGGGAAGTGGCTGGTAGCATTATGTGCCAAAGCTCAAACTTCTAACTCTTCTATTTAGTTATGTAATACCATTGTTTCCCCCAGGATGTGCTGATGAGTTTGGCAAAGGCTGTAGCCAATGCGGCTGCCATGCTGGTATTGAAGGCCAAAAATGTGGCACAAGTGACAGAAGACACAGTCCTGCAGAACAGAGTAATTGCAGCTGCCACACAGTGTGCCCTCTCCACTTCCCAATTGGTAGCATGTGCCAAGGTAAGATGTTGTATCTCAATGGTTCTTCAGTCTATTTTTTAAAATTTTGTTGAGGGGCAGTAGTCTGAATAATGTAAACTTCATACAGTTAAAAATAAAAAAGAAATGTACGAAAACCTTGGTAACATAATCTTGCCTTCTCTCCACAGGTGGTGAGTCCAACCATTAGTTCACCAGTGTGCCAGGAGCAGCTGATTGAAGCAGGGAAGCTGGTGGACCGTTCTGTGGAGAACTGTGTGCGCGCATGCCAGTCGGCTACAGAAGACCCTGAGCTTCTGAAGCAGGTCAGCTCAGCAGCCAGTGTTGTCAGCCAGACACTTAATGACCTCTTGCAGCATGTTCGCCAGTTTGCAAGCCGTGGAGAGCCGATAGGACGCTATGACCAAGCCACAGACACTATCATGTCGGTGACCGAGAGCATCTTCAGCTCTATGGGGGATGCAGGTAAGTGCTTTTGGTGGCTGAAGAATTTCTGGATAGATGGCTCAAAAAATCTAAATTATGAATAAAAGCAATTTAATTTACATTTTTACATTTTTATTCCACCCTGGGCTTTTTTTTTTTTAATTTCCTCTATGCTGTCTAAGTTATACAGTCTTAAAAACATTTCACCCCCACACTGTTTAAGTTTTTTTAATTTATTGGAGATACAGTGTGCGTGTGTGGGGGGTACCTACAATTTTCATGCAATCTGTCTTGTGGAAATCGCATGGTACATCAAAATAAAATGCTCATGTCCTTTATAGCTTTTGATTGAACATTAATGTGTTTGAACCATTGGAATAAGGATGTCCCAACCAGTATCTTGGTCTGTCCATACTCTCAGTTTATGATCTGTTGAGCATTACCATTCCCAGTTTGGGAAAGTTGTTATATGTGTTCAGTTTGGAAATTGTTATCATGTTGTGCTATTGATGTTTTCATTCCTGGTTTGCGTTTTTAACTGATGTGAGGGATAAACTGACTTGGTTTTTCCCAAATACTGTTCTTAACAATAATCTAATACAGGGACTTCCAACATGCGGACCCAATACGGCCTCTAGATAGCAAGGTGTGGTTCGTCTGAGGACCATGTGGACTGTGTCTTCAGTACCCACAACCTTGTGGGGACCAAATCACAGTCCATTCTGTGCTTCTGTAGGGGTTCCCGCATTGTCTTCAGAAGCAATGACGTGACTTCCACGTTTACTGCTGTCAGTTAGACTCCCAGTCATAGAGAGAGGGGGTCATCCAAGGTAAAGAAAAAAACACACACACTATGAATAAAAATATTGACCTATTTAATACATAGTTACATTTTATTGATTACTGATCAGTCTCCCTGATGTCGGTGATCTAAACCTTTTTTAATTTTTATTTTACAATTTTATTATACACTGTGCATATTAATAATACCGCATATTGTTGTGAAAAATTAATGCAGTCCTTGGACACATACATTTCTGATGAAGTAGCTCTGAAAAAACTTGGATACCTGTGATCTAATCTTTACTGTAAACTGCATTTACCTGTTCCTGTGTGTCTTTACAGGAGAGATGGTGCGGCAGGCCAGGGTACTAGCCCAAGCAACGTCTGACCTAGTCAATGCTATGAGGTCCGATGCAGAAGCTGAAATAGACATGGATAATTCCAAGAAGCTTCTGGCAGCTGCTAAACTGCTGGCTGATTCCACTGCTCGTATGGTGGAGGCTGCAAAGGTTAGATCATTTGGGGAATTATGCATATGCTCTTAAGGGTAGGGATGTCCTTCACGAGGGATGAGATATAAGGATCTGAATCATTCACAGGGAGCTGCAGCCACCCCTGAGAATGAAGACCAGCAACAACGACTCAGAGAAGCAGCTGAGGGACTGCGAGTGGCCACCAATGCGGCTGCCCAGAATGCTATTAAGAAGAAGATTGTTAATCGTCTTGAGGTAAGTGCCACCTGCAGTCTATACAATAAAGGGATCTTAAGTGTATTAGAGACACTGTGCTAGATTAATTTGCAGTTAAATAGTAATCAATTGTGCGGCTAGCATCTCTCCTATACTAATAGTGGATTCCCTCTTTGCTATTTACCATGTATTCTCTACTCTTGCTTGATTACCCTGTTCTTTTTGCTCTTCCTCCTCAGGCGGCAGCGAAGCAGGCAGCGGCAGCTGCTACGCAAACCATTGCGGCTGCCCAGAACGCATCCATCTCCAATAAGAACATGTCAGCTCATCAACAGCTGGTCCAGAGCTGTAAGGTAAAGTCTGTTGTACATTGTTAGACACTAGTATATTTAGGAAAATAGTTATGGTAGATAATTATGGTTTTATTAAATATTATAACTAAAGCTATATGTAGTGCTTTATAAAAAATACAGGTTAGTTACCAATAATTGTATAGTGTCTCTTTGTGTTAGTGACTGCTCTGTTACTGTTTTTTTCCAAAAGGTTGTTGCTGACCATATCCCTCAACTGGTGCAAGGAGTGAGGGGAAGCCAGGCCCAGGCTGAGGATCTGAGCGCCCAGCTCACTCTCATTGTATCCAGTCAAAACTTCTTGCAGGTGAGATGATGAATGAGGTCTTTCCCTAAGTAGCCTAACGGACATATAGTTAACATACCTTGTCTCTTTCATGCAGCCGGGAAGTAAAATGGTGGCTTCTGCTAAGGCTGCTGTGCCTACAGTCACTGACCAAGCAGCTGCAATGCAGTTGGGTCAGTGCGCCAAGAATCTTGCTACCAGCTTGGCTGAGCTCCGTACTGCTGCACAAAAGGTAGAAATGTTATATACAAGTAGTCTGAATTAACTAGTGGCGCATAAAGTTAACTTGTATAACACTCATAGTTGTAGTGTTTTTACAAAAATATATGTGTGTGTATATACCTTAGTCCCTTGCACTCACTGAAATGTGGTTAACTTCCCCGGACACTACCTGCTGCTCTCTTACGACGGTCTACACTTCAGGCACACACCTAGACCTGGAGACAGACAGGGAGGAGTTGTTGGCATTCTCCTCTCCCATGCCTCACCTTTCAGTGTTTGCCACCAATTCCCCCTCTCTCCTTCTCATCTTTCAAAATACACTATGTCGATCTCTTATCCCCAATTGTTATATACCTATTGATGACCCATCCTCACCTGCTGCTTCCAAACTACTTTCACTTTCCTCCTCTCTGACGCTCCCAATCGATTACCTTCCAGCATGCACTGTGACGGTCATCACACTGACCTTGTATTCTCCCACATTTGTTCAACATCTTATTTTTCCAACTCTCCCTTCTGTCTGTCTGACCACAGCCTGTTAACATTTAACCCTTACATGCCTCACACCTCATCTACATAAAAAACCAAACTCAAACAAACCCCTCCACAAACCTACCGAAACCCTGTGAACTCAACACACTCCAGCGACTTCTGCCAAGTATCTCCAACGCCTCCTGTCCTGATACAGCTAAAGCTCAGTATAAGAGTCCTTGATATCCTGTAACTGTGTGCCACACCGTTCACATCAGCCATGGCATGCCACACAGACTCATCTCCTAAAACAGGTGTTCACGTACTGCTGAGCACCAGTGGAGGAAGTGTTGTTCTGAAGACCTCACTCATTACAAACTCATGCTGTGTTACTGTACATCGGCCCTTCATCTCTCCAAACAAAACTATTTCCTCTTTCCCATAACCCTATTTCCACCTTACCTCCCTCGCCCTCCAACTTCTCCACCAAAGAGCTTGCCACCTACTGTATAAACTCAATTGACACCATCAGGGATAACATCCTCCCTATGGTGTTGTTCAAATGGTACCCCGACCTCTCTTCTCACTGCAAGCCACCATAATCTGCTTCAGTCCAGTAACCCCTACTGAAGTTTCTAAATTCCTCTTGTCCGTCCACCTCTCCACCTGTGCCCTTAACACTGCACCTTCTATTCTCCTACCACCCCTCTCTGGTGTCCTTACCCCAACCCTAACCAAACTTTAATCTTTCCTTTTTCCTCTTGTGTATTCCCATCCTCCTTGAAATATGCCATCATCTCTCCCACCCTAAAAAAAACCTTTCCTTGATCCCACATGCCCATCAAACTACTGTCCAGTTTCCCTTCTCCCATTAGCTACCAAACTGCCAGAACAAATAACCCAAAACCAATTAAGTAATTTCTTCTCTTCGAACTCTATGCTTGACCTCTACAATGTGGTTTACATCCACGGGATTCAACCGAGAAGGCACTCGCTAAAATTACTAATGATCTCTTTGCAGCGAAGACAAATGGCGACTGCTCATTACTAATTCTGTAGTACCTCTTTATAGCCTTTGAACACAGTCAAACATCTCCAAGACTGAGCTTGTGGTAATCCCGCCATCCACTCTGTCCACAATTCCTGACATATATATTACTGTTAACAACTCTGCTGTTCAACAAGTTTGCTGCTTTGGAGTCACACTTGACTCTCTCCTTTGTTCCTCACCAAATCCTTCACACAAGTAACAACAAAAATATGAATCCTCTCTTGTGATATCCTGTCTGAACTATTGCAACCCACTACTAACTGGTGTGCCCCTCTCCTGCTTTTAACCTTGCCAATCCATCCTCAACTAGATTAATCTTTCTCTGTCAACGTTCCTCATCTGATACTCCAATGGCTCACCATATCCGCCAGAATCAAATTCAAGCGTCTGACCTACAGAGCCCTTAACAACTCTGCACCCCTATATCTCTACCCTCCTATCCAAATACTCCCCCAACAACCTTATTTGTTCCTCTCATGAACTGTCTTTTTTTCTACTGTCATTACCTCTTCCCGCTCTCGCATTCAGAATTTCATGCGTGCTGCACCCCTTCTCTAGAATTCCCTTCCCCGTTCCGTCAGACTTTCTTCCTCGTACACGATTTTCAAAAACTCTCTGAAAACCACCTAACACACTCAGCTATCGTCTCACCCCCAATCAAGCAGTCCTCTCTTACTGTTTTACTTCCCCTTCAACCACCGACTAGATAGTGAAGTCGCCAGAGCAGGGCCGCCTTCTCCTTTTGTACTGGTTTGTTATTGTGTGTGATTATAACAGCGCTACAGAATCTTAAGCGCTATATAAACAAATGTAAAATAATAAGAATAGCATTGTTTAGTTGATTTGGTATGTTTTTATCGTCCCTTGTTCAGGCTCATGAAGCCTGTGGACCAATGGAGATCGATTCAGCCCTGAATGCCGTACAGACTTTAAAGAATGAACTTCAGGATGCAAAAATGGCTGCCTCTGACAGGCAGTTGAAGCCCCTTCCAGGCGAGACGGTATTGGCCATTAGCTAAAACCCTAAATCTCAGTTTGTGATATGATGTCTAATTCATGTTTTAATAATAACCCACAAAAGCTGTCTTGAGCTGAATTTTTTAGCCGATTGCCATGAGATTTTGTGTTACATTAGGCTGGCAAATGCATATTTTATTGGAAGCAAGCGATGTGTCCCGGGTATTGTTTCCACAGCTTGAGAAATGCTCTCAGGATCTTGGTAGCACGTCTAAAACAGTTGGCTCGTCTATGGCTCAGCTTCTTACATGTGCCGCTCAGGGAAACGAACACTACACAGGTGAGATTCCATAAATTCAAACCGTTTGGCTATCTTTGCTTTATTACAGCTCCAATCCTGAATCCATTAGTTTATCTAAGTAAAGAGAATATGTGCAATGGTGCTTAATACAGCATGTCACAATTCCCACACTGGTTTAATAATGGCATTTTATCTGTTAGTTGTTGGGTTTTTTTATCCGAGACCAAGCAAATCAAACCTATAATAAATATATGCAAAGTAGCAGCGGATTATACATCTGTTACAGACTCATTAGTGTCATAGATACCTTTTAGGTTTTCTGTGGATAACTAATAGGATCCAATTTTGTCTTTATCTGGGACACCTGCCTGTCGTGACTCATCTTGTGTTCCCATTAAGGTGAATAATCCATCCCCAAGCAAAGAAAAATGAAAGGTGCAAAAATAGAAACAAGAACAATGTGGTTTGTCTTAAATTAGGTTATGCATATTACGGTATTAGTAGGCGTTGAAAGCAAGATTACTTGCCTGTAGCTGGATTGACAAAAATCCATCAAACCATTGTGTAACTGGCTTTGCTGCAGTATTTTGGCCAAAGCTTGCAAACCCCACCAGTAAACTGGCATTCCCGATATATACATAAATATATTTATCAATGGATGAGGGATGCTTAAGGGCCAGAGGGTTTGATGTAACACAAGGAAGATTTAATCTACTGAGAGGTAGATGAGTGGAACAGCCTCCCAACAAATGTGGTAGAGGTTTAAAACTACATAGGATAGGAGTATGAGTATACCGAATCTAAGACGAGACCAAGTGATTAAGGTTTTAACATATATATCAGTTATTGGATATCCTAGCATTAGCTTACGAATATTACTCATAATTGTTGAAGCTAATTAAATCATGCATGTCCCAGCATGGACGTTAAGAATTTCTGGTCTGTTTGAGACCAGGCATTCAAAAATGTCTAAAGGTCCTTCGTACCAATGTATGTCATTCTGACAAGGAAATGTTAAATTAAATTTGATGCGACGTCCATAAATTGTGTTTAATGTCTGTACTGAGACATGGACCCTGTTCCAGCTATCTCTATTCTGCTTGCATTAAAAGACTTCTTGTAGCATGTCGGTGAGACAGACTGGCACCAGTGTATCTTACTCATGGCTACAGACTAACAGACCAGAACCTTTCATGTGATGTATTTCCAGCTGTGAATCTGGCTGAGCATATAATAATGGATTGTCTGGCAAGAATTTGTTCTGATCTGCGTCCAAAGATTTGCGTTAAGGACTCATTCAGATAAACATAATCAGGCTGCCAAGAAACACGGGACAGTACAGTTCGCACTATATAACTGTGTATGTTACCTTATTTAGTGATAGCGGTGGCACAGATAACGATCGGCGTTTGTAATACTATGTAAAGTTTGGGAAAACTGTACTATAATGGCCTTTCTTGTCACTGATTTTTTTCCCTGTATCATAAAACTAGAAGGTCTTGGCTATGATCGTAATGTCATCATGGAAATGGAGTATAGCCCATTAAAGCAAGATCTGGGTGTTGTGTATAATGTTCCATGTAACAGTCCATTTATATATATATTCAGATGATTCAGACTTGCAGTTTGTAGCTAACATACTAGTTAGATCCAACACCTATAACAATGGCTATGATTCTAACTGGTGGATTGCTGAATTCAGGATCCTGAATCTCTCTAATAAACAGTTTTATTTTTTTTTTACAGTGCCTTATTGTATAGTGCTACGGTCACCAGAATATGGCCCATACCCCTGTTACTGTATTGTGCGTATTTAGAGATGTACTTTCCCAAAACCCTGAAAATTAAGTGTTAGTTTAAGTAAAGGTTATTAGTGTAAGACCCTTGACTTAATGGTCTCATGATTGGGGAATAAAAGTACGTAATAATGACCTGTATTTTATTGAACCTTTTGAGACATTTTATCTGTCGGCACACAACAAGCAGTGCCACATCCAATGAAGTGCTTAATGACTGTGATCTTGCCCTTCAGGTGTGGCAGCGAGGGAGACTGCTCAGGCTTTGAAGATGTTGGCACAGTCGGCTCGAGGTGTAGCTGCTTCCACCAGTGATCCCCAGGCTGCCAGTGATATGCTGGACTCGGCCCGCGATGTAATGGATGGGTCTGCCAAGCTCATCCAGGAAGCCAAGCAAGCTCTGGTGGCTCCAGGGGATGCAGAGATTCAGCAGAGGCTGGCCCAGGTCAGACATGTTGCATCTTGAATTAATTATGGATATAAAGGGCCCTTCTGCATCGATCCACATCGGAAGGGTCCTTTTTTAAACTATTTTGAACCGCACAGGGAGACCTGAAACTCATCTGAGGTCACGCAATGTCATATGTGTCACACCGGGCTCCCTAGAGGCATGGGGCCGGCCGCAGCTGCGACCCCTGTAGTTACGCCAGTGTATACAAAACTTTGGTTTTCCTTGTAAAGCTAATCTGCAACATATTATACATCTTTTGTAATAGTTATTTACATAAACAGTAAATAAAATGAAACATTGACTCTCAAATATTTTGAATAATGTATTATATGCAACGAGATACATGAAAATGTGCATATTCTGCACCTAATTCTAACATCAGTTATCTGTGAGTGCATAAACAGTGTAATCTTCGCTTCTATGCCCTTGGGGGTGCCTTGTAGGAGAGCCAAGGTTTTAGTGGACTGTGGAGTGGTCTTCTGTTGTGATGATGGGGTGAAGGAAGGTGTTTCAGAGCCAAAGTGTACAGCCGCCTTGTTCTTCCTTGTGGCAAGAACAGTTTAGGTGGAATGGAGTATAGCAATTTTATTATTGAAGACTGGGATCTCAACATTGTTGCTCTTATTTATCATCGTCATCACCACCGTCGTCATCATCATCTTTTTGTTGGCCATAGCCTTCCATGATCTGTTGAATTTTGTCTCTGTGTTTGTAAAACCAGTGACGCAGAAGGCAGAAGCAGCCGCAAATGAGCACAAGCAGCACTCCCGCACCTATAGCACAGTATATTGCCAGGTTTTTAAGGGTGTCCTTTATAGAGCGGGTTTCAGTCACTTTAGCTTGTGCTCCCTTTTCTTCCGGGGTGTTCATATTCCCTTTACTGTGTGTTATGGGAAGTGGCATAGCAAAGCCAGCAAAACTAAAAAGAACAAGCGCAGATGCACAGGAGACATTGTCTTCTGTCAAGCTGAGTGCTAGTCTGAGTTTATAGCCAGTATCTCAGCTGTTATACCATCAATGGTCAGTTATCAATGTCATAACTGGTGTCTCAAGAGGGTGCACAGGAATTATTAAAGAGACAGTCTTATGCAAAAAATGAGTTAAACAGAGTTCTGTATGCAGTAAAATGCTTTAACAGTAAAGAAAATATTGCTTAATTTTTTTATAGTTCAATAAACTCTCTGCTTGCACCACTGTTTTCAAATAGTTCCTTGGGAACCCCAACCTCAACAGTTGTTGTGCCATCATTATGATGATTATCTTCAAAAGGAAAACCAATGTTTTTGTATACGCTGACGTAACTACAGGAACTCTCAGTGGTCGCAGCTGTGACCGGGCCCGGACCGCACCGATCTAGGTTGGAAGGGTCCTTTATAAACTATTTTGAACCGGCACGGGGAGACAGGAACGTATCGGAGATCACATGACATCACGTTACCCTGTGTTAAAGTGGAGGCTGCTTGTGTGTGTGAGAGCATGCATGTGTGTGTGTGTGAGCGAGCATGTGTGTGTACGTACGTGTGGGTGTGAGCCAGCATGGGTGTGTGTAATTTGTGTAAGTGTGTTTAAGGCAATGGCAATGTGGGGGCAATGGTAGCACAGACCAGCTGTTGAAGGGGGCCCAGTGCACTTTTTTGCACCAGGGCCTGGTGGTTTCTAGTTACGCCCCTGGCTATATGCAAGTGTCTGGTAGGGATCCTGCTGCCTCATAATAAGCTCTTCCACAGTAGAGCAAGACATGTTCCATACCTGGAACCCTGACTGTTGCTGTTATTTGCAGGTGGCCAAAGCTGTCTCGCATTCTCTGAATAACTGTGTGAATTGTCTGCCGGGGCAGAAGGATGTGGACATGGCTCTAAAGAGCATTGGGGAGTCCAGCAAGAAGCTTTTGGTGGATACGGTAAGGTATTTCTGATGGGACTGGCCAGACAATATAACTTTCACAGCGGTGCCCCAACAGATACTTGTTATACATAACTCTTAATGGGTGTGTTATTTTTAGATGGTTCATGTACTAAGAAAGTGCTGAAAATGTCTGATTTGATATTGCCTTACTGGAAAGACAAGTTGGGTGTTAGAATATTTTTTTTATATATATTTTTTATATATATTATTTTGTTTGCTCATTATGTTTGGCTGTCGTACCATATACATGCATACCTTATATCTTTGTGTGCATACTTTTTATCTAAACATTTCAAAACAAAAGCTGATACCTTCTTGTAATTGTGGTTTGTAATGGATATTTTGCTTTTCTCTCTAAGCTGCCTCCAAGCACAAAGTCTTTTCAAGAGGCCCAAAGTGGGCTAAATCAGGCAGCTGAAGATCTAAATCAGTCGGCAGGAGAAGTGGTCCATGCGTCACGTGGCCAAACCGGGGAGCTGGCTGCTGCTTCTGGCAAATTTAGTGACGATTTTGATGAGTTCTTGGATGCGGGTATTGAAATGGCTGGACAGACGCAGGTCGGTTTCAAGCAGGTTGATTCTGGTCTTCTGGGAACTAGCTTTTAGGTTAACAGGCTGATATTGTATCATAATCTTTTGAGTAACCATAGAAGCCCTGAGTGCTGAATAATACATTTTCTCTTCACAATAGGAGCTCAGGCATGTAGAATAACATGATACTGAAATATTTGCTTCTCACATGTGGGTTTAACTATGGTGCTTTGTAGAAAGACAGTACAATAATACAGCATCAAGTTAAGATGTCCTTAGCTCAAGACTGCGTAGAGAGAGAACAGCCTCCAAAAACAAAGTCTAGACCCTGCCAATGTTTACCTTACATCTTTCTTCTTGCCCGTATGAAAGAGAACTTCACCAAGACAGTTTATGGTACTTTTACAGAATAAAGATGACCAGATACAGGTGATAGGCAACCTGAAGACCATCTCAATGGCATCCAGCAAGCTGCTCCTGGCTGCCAAGTCTCTGTCTGTAGATTCCGGAGCACCCAGTGCCAAAAACCTTCTGGCAGCTGCTGCGAGGTTAGAATTGCATGCTAAATATGTTGTGTACCTGCTAACTCACTTATTTTACCTCTGTGTCTGGGGTGATATGCTGGACTGATACGTGATTAATACCCTTATTAGTACCTGAATGATACAGGATTGTTTATTGCGGTTTAACTAAACAGAGTATGGTAGATAAACATACATGGGATATGCATATGGCTTTCCTGGATCTAAGAGGAGACCCATGACTGAAAGGTCTGTACATCAGGAAAAAAGGGCCAAATGTTTTTTTTTGTCATCAAATTGTATGTTTCTATTACTATCTGTGACCCGACTATGTTTTTATTCCTGTTGGCTCCTGTCTGTCAAGGTCCCCCTCTTCTTGGTTTGGTAGTAATACTAAAGTGTCCTGTTGACCTGCAGGAGGTCTCCTTAATTCTGAAAAGTGTAAAGGAGCCATGAATGGCACTTCTGCTCTTTGTAAGGTGTCCAGTGGCCCATATCCATAAACGAGACTTGCATCTTTTATGTACAAACTCTTTTTCTACGGTTTTATTTCTTAAGTTTTCTACTGTGTTTCTAAACATTTCCCTGTACACATTTCCCTGTATTGCCCGTTTCTTTGGTAACTATGACTATATGATTGTGTCCCCCTTTATTTTTCAATTTTAGAATATTTTGTCAATGCACTCTTTTGTGTTTTTTTTCTCTTTTTTTTTTATTTGGCTGAAAGTGAACAGTTTACCTGTACATACGTTATAATGTTCTGCAACCTCTCATGTCTTTTCAGAGCCGTGACTGAAAGCATAAACCAGCTGATCACCCTGTGCACGCAGCAGGCTCCGGGGCAGAAGGAGTGCGACAACGCTCTGCGTGAGCTTGAGGTCTGCTTAGCGTAGCGTTGCACTATTTCATGTGTTTAGCGGCTTGCTAATATTCTGTGGGTCACTAGCACTGTGTTTATTGAGGTTAGCAGTACGTTTACATGAGATCAAATATATTTTAGCAAGCTTGTTTTAAGCCAACTGAGACCTTTACTATATTAAGTAGCGTTTTGAGAGTGATTTAATTCCAGGTCTTTTTAAAAAAAAATTATCAAGCTGTAAAAAGGTGACTATAAGGTAGTTAATTGGGTTATACCCCTACTGGTATTTCCGTTTTCCACTACCATGCATTCTTAAAAACAAAATGTGTAATAACATTAAGGGTCCTGTAATAGACCACTGAAAATTGTTTGAGACCGTCTGGGTAATTCAGTGCTTGGGCCCTGGTCACCATTAGACCCTTATTTTGCATAGAAAGTTACCCTGTTACTCTGTCTATTTTATTTTCAGTTACAATTCTATTTCACAATGAAAACAAGTTTCATGTTAATATTGTCATACAGAACATGCAAGGTAAAGATCTTAATTACTCACTTTTCTCCCCCAAGACTGTGAAGGGGATGCTAGAGAACCCAAATGAGCCTGTCAGTGACCTTTCTTATTTTGACTGCATTGAGAGTGTGATGGAAAATTCAAAGGTAAGCTATATGCTTACTAACACTATGTGCACCTCTTACTAACACTATGTGCACCTCTTACTAACACCATGTGCACCTCTACCTATCAAAGTTTGTCCAGCAACCAAAAGATGTCTGGTGTGTGCCCATTTTAGGTCCTTGGAGAATCCATGGCGGGTATCTCTCAAAATGCCAAGACTGGAGACCTACCAACGTTTGGGGAGTGTGTTGGTGTTGCCTCCAAAGCCCTGTGTGGTCTGACAGAGGCTGCTTCCCAGGTGAGACATTTTGGACATTTCATGTGAAGCCACAGTGACTCTAGTTCAGAGGTTTCTAAAAAGTGGAAGAAACAAAGTATATTTATTCCACTCCTTCCAAACATTTTCCTCCTGTGGACTACAATAAAATGTGGTGTTATGCTGTACATCTACACATAACTTGTCATACTAATCATGGGGATACAGGTAAGCACTAGATAGCATGCACTTTGAACATATGATTGTGATTAGATCTAGTTCATTGCATTACTTTTGCATTACAGTCCTTCATTTCCCATAAGTCTTTGTGGTTTTTGACACATCCTTAACTTGGGTGATTAGCTTTAGAACCTTTTGTTGATATAATTAATGCTATGTTGGTCTTTCGTGTCTGTCAGACCCAACCTAACCCAGAATATTTTCTTCACAGGCTGCCTACCTTGTGGGTATTTCTGATCCCAATAGCCAGGCCGGTCAACAGGGTCTGGTGGATCCCATTCAGTTTGCAAGAGCCAATCAAGCCATCCAGATGGCATGCCAGAATCTAGTAGATCCAGCCAGTAGTCCATCCCAGGTATGTGTGATATAGTATGGGCACTTGTAACGGTAAGCAGTTGTAATTAAACACCAATAATCCAATGGTTTCACCGACCTAGTCTGTGTGATTCAGGTTTGTTTCAGTAAAGAAAAAAATCTAGTACACATGTTTTTCACACGTTTGTTTTTAGGAATGTATATTGTCTTGGAATGTGTTATTCCTTTCTGTTGAACGTTTGTGAGATTACCATTTCCCTTGTACTGTAGGTTCTTTCGGCTGCCACCATAGTAGCCAAACACACTTCGGCTTTGTGTAATGCCTGCCGCATTGCGTCGTCCAAAACTGCCAACCCCGTGGCTAAGAGACACTTTGTTCAGTCAGCTAAGGAGGTTGCAAATAGTACAGCCAACCTTGTGAAAACAATCAAGGTAAGACAATACATTTATAGAGCACATATTACAGTTGGGAGGCAGTAAAAATGAAAAATAACATTGACAATGGTTTTACATCAGCTTTGTCTAGTGGATGTAAACAAGGCAGTATTTTGTAGCCAATTTCAATTTTCCATTACATACAATTGAGCAGATGTAATCCGCTTGGGCATGCATTGGTATGAAGGATTTGTTTGATATATGTTTGTGTTATAAAAAGCAATTACAGGCCAAATATATGCATGATGGGGAAGACAACATACACATCTTTGTATCTGGTAGGAAAGTAAGCATTAATAAATATTTGAGGTTGGTGAGGTTTGGCTGTATATGAATTATCGAAATTGCAGTAATTTTAAATGCCCATTAGCAAATTTCTTATTTTTAATGCTGGTTAATTCCTTACCCTTCCTGACTTTGGACTTCATATCTATTGTCTTGCAAACTTACTCCAAGTGGTGTTGTTTTTTCCCCTTACAACGTATACGCCTCATAGGTACTGTTCCACCTTTGGGGGTCATCATATGATGGTTATGTCATGACACTCATAAAATATCATGACACTCATGGAAACTCAGGTGTGGGAACAAGCTTTCCTCATGGTGGAAAGTGCAACTTTCTTCTTTCATAGATGAGCAATTTCTTTTCATACAGCTCTTGTGTTGATTCACATTTTTTCAGGGAATGCTTAATTCAACATGATGATTATGTATAAGAAGTAACCGTTGCAAACTCTTACAACCATAGCACCCAATGGAATGTTCCCATAGTAACACCATTCAATCTTATTAAAGCTTTCACTTGCCGAATGCAGCACCCTACATTGCTGTGTGCCCTCTACTGTCTGCCTGTATTTGCACTTCATTGTATAATCCTATTGGGTATTTATTCTCTAATTACAGTAATATATTTTGAAATCATGTGAATACCATCTGCGCTTTATTTACTTTATCCATTTCAGACACTAGATGGAGATTTTTCAGATGACAATCGGGAGAAATGCAGCATCGCAACAGCTCCGCTCATCTCAGCTGTGGAAAACCTAACCGCATTTGCCTCAAATCCTGAATTTGCCAGTATCCCAGCCCAGATCAGCACCGAGGTGAGAAGCTGATATATGAAAAGTCCCAGCACCTCTCGATCACTTTAACACACATCCATCCACTTTTTCAAACTAACCACTTTTAACTAACTATTACGACTACAATTATAATTTAAATACACCATTACTGGTGCAAAAACATACAGATGTGAATATAGTAATCGCAAACCCTACTTCTATAGAATACTTTCTTGGTTAAGAAAAGTAAAATTTGGGGGTTTTCAGAACTTTTACACTGTTTCTAAATCTCCAGAATGTTCTGTTACCAACTGAAATCATTGTCTGGTAGAAATATTAGAAAAAAGTTAAGTACACAAATCAATCAAGTGAAAGCATATTCCATACCAGCAAATATTTGGAAAGATTTCTGACAGTTAAAAGCAACTAATATTTAATTATTAGAAGCCTATCTTAAACTATCTATTTAAAGATAGTATAAATTGTATGCAGTCTCCTTATTTTCATTTAGACCCCCATCTCCACAATATATTTCTCCTATCGAGTTATTAGAACTTCGTGAGGCCTCTTCCAAAAATATCTATTGTTACTTGTACCTGTGCTTAATATCTGATCCCCTGAATGCTGCTTATGTCTTCTGTATGTTTTATG
>VKOC01000003.1:25058105-25174020 GCA_009364415.1 Spea multiplicata
TAGGGCAGAAGGGAGTGAGAAGGGGTAGATAGGGCAATCATACTCCTATCGTGCCAAGTCTGCGAGTACATCCTGGAATCTGGATATGCCTGGGCATGATAGGAATGTGATTGCTGTTCCGGCGCTCAGCTGTGAAGCGCGCACCACGGGAAGACGGACGCCTCCCGCTCCCACTGCAGGACTCAACAAGGTAAGTAAGGGGAAGGGGCAGAGGGGGGCAGGGGCAGAGGTGGTAGATAGTGATACAGGGGGATAGATAGTGAGAAAGGGGAGTTTTGTTACAAGTTTTTATTCCTTTTTTGGGATGGGGGGGCGCCAGAGGAGTAGTCCGCACAGGGCGCCAGAACACCTAAGGCCGGCTCTGTCTGTGTGTGAGAGTCGATATGACTTAAGTAATGCGAAAAGACATTTAGCTGCTCTGTGATAAAATAAAAGCTTAACAGTCATAAAAAAGCAAAATAAATTCATAAAATTACTAACTAGTTTAATGGGAGGTCTTCAAAAAGCAGATCAAAGTGACCAAAGAATTTAACATGTCTGATTCTTCATTAAACCAGCTGCTGGGTAAAAAAAAGAAGGATTATTTGAAAAACATACTTGAAATGAAAATATTATGTGTTAAAGGGACCCTCCAGCCATCATATGCACTTTAATGAACTTAATAGTTGTGTGGTCCCCTTACCAATGCATGGCAGAATCCCCCATATAAATTTGCCTCTTTTCCTGCCAGTATTTGCCGTGCAGGAGATACGTTCAACAAAATACATCTCCATTGCCTTCAATGCTGACTTGGCAAACGTTATGGGCTGGGATCTGGCCAGAGCCCCATACAAATGTGCGGAAGTTACATCATTTCAATGGGAACAGTTTCCAGCCACTGATTGGCTGGTCCAAATGGCCAATCAGCGGTAAGAATCAATACACTGTGGAGGGCAGCTGCAGGGCTGCAGCTTCTACACTAAGTGTAGTTTTTTTAATGTTTTTTTTTTCTTTCATTTTTTTATGGAATGGACATTACTCACACAGTACTTTAATATGCATTTGCTTCAGTGGGGCTATCAGGGCAGTGCACTGACCCTTTAAGAGTACAAATCATTGTGTTGGATAGCTATGTTCTAGATCAGTCTGTGGTTACTGGATGTTTTGGTTTTGGCTCTAGGGTGGCGCTTACATGGTGAAGCTCTTCGAAGAGTATGCGACAGGCCCTGCTGTCCTGACGGCAGTATTCCTGGAGGCTATAGCTGTGTCGTGGTTCTATGGTAAGTCAAAACATAATATAAGTTCCTTATCATCAAGAGATTTAAATGTGTCCCCTACACGAAACATTCATACGTTACTTCCAGTCTATTACTGATCGCAGTAACTGTGAATAATGTACCATGGGTCTTCAGCTACCATCACCCAGATAAGGACAGTATGTAAAGTTTGCTTTTTACACACAATATTTTTCAAGGAAAGCTCAAATGGTTCGCTTAATGGTAAATGGCCTCCAACTCTTAGTAATTTTACAGCAGTAACGTAATAAAATAAATAGAAGAAATCAGAACAAACTTAGCCAAACTGGGTTTATTTATCCCGGGAGATTATCTCATTAACACATGGAAACTCATTGGGAGTGCTGCTCATCAAAGGCGGCAGGGGAGCAGTTAAATAAGACAGAAGTCTCATTTTCTAACAATAATACATGACACCAGGGCTGGCATGTAAATAAAGAGTCATCCACTTTTGTTTTTATGAAAGCGTTAATAATCAAAACTGCCTACTATTTTGATGTCGATGTTTTGTAAATGTATTTTCTTGGATTGATCTTAGAAAGGATAAAACATTTTCCAGTCTTCTAAACTGTTGAGTAGTCTGAAACAAAAATGTACACTTCAAGTAAGAAATATAATTTTACTTTGTGTTAGTCAAATTACAAATTACCATTACAATAAAATTCCCACCTGTTCCCTGTTGCAAATCTGCCCTTAACTTTGTATAACCTTTTGAAGGTGTCAACCAGTTCTGCCGAGATGTGAAGGAGATGCTGGGTTTCTCTCCAGGCTGGTTCTGGAAGATATGCTGGGTGGCGATCTGTCCTATGTTTCTCCTGGTGAGTCTTTCCTATTCCGGTATAGTCAGCACTCTCAAAGTCCTCATTAGTGTCTTTTAAAACTGATGTAACAGAACGCCCATATCAAAAAAATGGACAGAAGGTAGTTTGCTCTGATGTCATGAGTGTCAGTAGGTATATATCATGTAACCTTTGGGGACATCACAACATGCGTGACTTTAAGGAAATGGTGTGCTATGCTTCAGTTCCTCAACACATTTTCACAAAATAAATGGTTTTCTAAGAAAATGTGAGCTTCCCACTCCAGAACACTGGCTTTTTCCATGAGATAACCCAGACTGGAAACCGAAAGCTAGGAAAGAGGTTACATTTATAATTTATTGGCATAGACTTATATGTCTTCCTTGGTTCATTGGGTCACAAAATAATACAATCATATGTGTTTACACACAGTGTTATAAGAATGTCCTCACCATTCTGTGTTAGCTGTTCTACACAAAAACAACAGTATTCAACAGAAAGATCAAACAGAGCATTAATAACATTTATTAAAGCTTTTACTACATCAGTGTTTACTCATTCTGGCGTCTGGCACCTGAATATTGGACGTCACGTTCCAGAATTAGCCCTGGCGTTTCTTCTTTAACGTCTCCTCTCGGATGAGGCTTGAGTATCACCGTTGGGAAATCATGGTGATGCAGAAGGCCACTCTGGTTATGAAGATGTATTTAAACAGAAATCTGTAGATTTTTGGGCAGAACGTCAGCCGACGCAAAACGTTCTAATGTTCTAAACCACCCCACTTCAAGTGAAATTCTGCAGGGACTCGTGTTCAGTGTCTTCTATTATATTATTATATATTATTTATTTTTATATAAATATCCATGCTTTGCTGATGTTGCTATGATAGAGCATGAGTGTCTTGTATATATTGGTTACTATGCATCCTGGTAGTAAAAATATGTTTACAGACAGAAACAAAGCATGAGTCAGTGGGTTAAATGTTCCTTCTATTATTAAACCCTACAAATTCAGCCAGGAATAACAGCAGTAGAGAGGACTTTCAGAAAACATTGTTAACTTGGCTACAACCGAACTAATGATATGTCTAGAAGTCGACGATAATGTTATATTTTCATACATGTAGCATTTATATTATACATATAAAAATTAGATTCAGTACAGACTTTTAATCGGTCTAATCCGCAGAGCGACCACTTGAATGGTTCATTTGCAGCAGATTGACTTTGTATTCATGATCCTCATGAATAAAACAAACCATAGCTTTGCTAAACTTTAACAAACAACTTAAGGGGAGCAAGATAAGACAGAAAGTGTCTGAGTGTATTGCATTTCATTCATATTTTCAACCTTTTCCCCCCTCCAGTTCATCATTTGCAGCTTCATGTCCAGTCCTCCTGATCTTCGCTTGTTTAACTACAGCTACCCCAAATGGAGTGTTGTGCTGGGCTACTGTATTGGGACATCGTCTTTTATCTGTGTGCCAGTTTATATGGTATATAAGTTGGCTAGCACCCCTGGCTCATTAAAAGAGGTAAGTGAGTCTACAATGTCCTGTTAGCTATTATATACATCCCAGGGAACTCAAGGTTTTTGCCACAATCTTAAGGTGAAGGGGCAGATTTTCAGGGTCTCACAGTAATCTACACTGGTGTGATCACATAGAAGGCTGTCAGTTGGTGCTTTCGCTACCAGTATGTTATGGTTGATACCCTTGCTTCAATTGAGTATATCTTTAAATAATTAGAAGTTGGAAGGCTTCCCCGTGGATCGGTATTAGAGCCATTTGTTGTATTTACTATATAGCATCTTCACAATGAGCTATCAAAGGGTTAATTATTAGGGTTAATACATTCAAATATTTTGAAAGATCTCATGTATAATTATAGGCCGAAAGAGCCTTGCAGGATATCCTCACTTTAACTACTCAGAAAGCCTGAATTAAATATAAAAGTGTACCTGGAGAGGATAATCTTCCATTTAAATTACAATTTTCCTGTTTCTAAACTATAAAGTTTGGGGAAACTCTTTTTTTTAAATCTTGAGACCTTTAGTTTTCGTTGGTGTTCTACAAGTAGCAACATTTAAGGAAGGAGTAGTAATTTATAACTTTTATCATTTTTTTGCAGCGTTTTCTAAAAAGCATTACTCCGGAGACAGACACAGAAATACCCATGGGAGGTATTCACATGAATGCCGTGTAACCTGGAAGCAAAACCTGATCCTTACCGATTTGCAGACTTTACTCACCCAGTTCTGTGCCTGAGAAAACTCTCTGAAAAACTCTCTGAAACCTCAAAACTCTATAGTTCCTCCACAACATAGGTGCAGAAGACCCAATTAGCAAATCAGCCCAGAAATTACAGATCAGGTTACTTCCCATACTGGACTTTGAAGAAGACACCCTTGCCAGATGTTCTAGGGGCCCAACTCCAATTTCCAGTTGAGCCGAAATAAAGGTGATTTGCATGTATGTGTGTCAAAAATAATGAAAACTGTTAACTTTTAATTCTATGGGGAGAAGACCTTTGGAGAAAGAGAATTATGTACGCTTCTCTCCATCTCTAGTGGATCAGGAAACCTTTTGATAGAAATGCAGAGTTCTGTTCCACAAACTTCCTATGTAAGTGTTATTGCTTGAAATTATTATGCGCTATCAAACCCTATGCTCAAGGACTTAATCCTTGATGTAAATTGTCTGGTAATTGTGGATATACAAAGGGATGAACAATTATGAAAGGGACAGAGTTATATTAACCAAAAGTATTGCCTACAGATTCAGGGGAAAATATGTGAGTTTGTGTAGAGATACTGGTTGGTTTTATATGTAATTTAGCGGCACTGCATCATCTCTATTAACGTTAACCGTTAACGTTAAGGGTATGGAAAGTGTGATTCATTCCTAATGAACTACAGTCAGTTGCTTCGAAAGTTTCTATATGATGTGTTTTGACATGATCAGTTGCGCACATGGCTACGTTTTTCACTATGTAATCACATTTTCATCTTATGAGCTTTGATCGTTGGTTTTTGCCACTCACCTAATGTTTTAAAACACAATATAATTACCAGAGATCAAATCGAGGAAGCCGCTCAAAAGTCACTTATCAGCCTACTCAGAAATTGCCCTTTTTAGTTGACATTGTCTGTCATAAATTGACGTAGAGATGCCGGATATTCCCCCCTGCATAGACTTTGCTATTTCAATAAGACATAGGTTAAAACATCCTTTTTCCATGCATTTTGGAATGAGTGTTGATGCGTCTTGTGTTGCCAAATCAGGACTACGTCTTTACTATAAATACAAGAACTGCCTCATAAGTCACTACTTTTTAAAAAGATTGTTTATAAGCTTGTAGTAAAAACAGTTTTGCGAGTTATTATATCCAACCTGGCTGCGGTTTACGCGGATATTATTTCTATTTTGCAGGGTAAGGACAGCATACTGGGTTTCTGGTGCATCCTTACAGTAAGAGCAAAGGTGCCCCCTCTTATATGATTATTTTTATTATTTCTAATTACGCTCATAGGAGGTCTTGAAGGTCTTATCTAACGATACAAAGTGACATTAATCAGTAGAGCATGGAAAAAGCCCATATCTTGGGATTTATTCACTAAAGGGAGAGTTACCAGGAGAGTTTACAGGTTTGAACCCCCTAACTTTATTATGAAGAGCCAACATTGCAAGTTTCGCTAGTATGAAGACGAGAGCTGGCCTTGCATAATGTATAGTTCAATGCGATCGGAGACCTTGATGAAATCTTGACTTATCTGTAATTATGCAGAAGCTCACTGGGCTTGGATCTTCATGAATAGTGAAGTCAGAGTTAAAATCACAACTTTCCTGCAAACTCTCCTTTTGGGGAATCAACCCCAAATGTTTCATTTTTTAACATGCTATATGGCTGTTTTTAGTGTATATACAATGAAGAATTTGTAGTTAGATTTCCTCTCTCTTGTTCATTGAATATAACACACCCCAGCATACAGTTAACCTATCATTCCTGACTGTCTGCTCATCAAAGGTTTATGTTTATAACCATTGCGTAAGACAAGACGTTAACAAGTAGTTTAGTTAAATGCCCCCAGATTCACAGGGCATAGTTTGTTTCACAATAGGTAAGCCGAAATCCTTTAGTATCCTTTAGAAAATGCGTAAAATCTGTTAACACAAATTAAGCAAAACCTGTAGGAAACATCTATTCTCTGTTGAGTAGCTTTTATAGCAGGTCCTCTGTATGTAGTTAATTGGCTTTACTGTAGCAAGTAGGGTATTTTGGCTTGGCAGGGCCCGTGTCCTGACCCTGGGCAGCACTCCAGTCACCCCTCATGACCTATGCTCTATGCTCCCTAGTGTACATGGACCAGTTACACAAGTGATCACTGATCTTCCCAACCAGTCCATGGAGCTTGGGAGTCCAGTGGAGCGATCTGCCCTCAGTTATGCGTCAGAGGTGCCGCGCCACCCTGGATTTGATGTATAAGGCTAATAATACATTATTTGTTCTAAAAAATCTTAAATGGACAGTCCAGTACCCCATGTGGACCCACCAACAAAGCATGCATATTAAAGTACTTTAATATTATTATTTAGCATTATTTATAATTATAGCATTATTTAGCAGTAACACATCCTTATGAGAAACTGGCAGTGCACTTTCCCCTTCCTTTGATATTTTAAATACAACTTTTGGATGCTTAAAGCAGGCATTCACTGTTGGTAAAGATCTCCCGTTGAAGTCAATGGGAGCATTTTCTGCATATGCATTCTGGGGGACAACCCACGAGCCAGTGCTGGAGCGGAGTAGTGATGGGTACCGAGTACATAGATAGAGATAGAGAGTGATGGAGATAGAGAGTGATACAGAGTGTTTCTCTATCCGGACAATTCTGTAGACACATCAGTCCTAGTTGTTTTAGATGCTTCCTTACCAATGGGATCATAAAGGCAGACATAAGTTCATTTGAAGTTGTCTGATTAGCGTTACATCTCAAGGAGAAGGTAACACATATTTGTCTTTTCAATAATAACATAGAAGGAGGCATTTATCCTGGAAATGTGGTTGCTTCTAGAGAGAGTATCCTACATGTTGGATAGAGCTATGCAATGCGTTCTGGTGCAGTGTGCATTTCTGGCAGCTGATGATCTTAAGATAAAAATCTAAATACTGAAATGTTCCATTTACACTGTTCACCTTTTCACATAATCCAAACTCTGGTGTGAAAAAAGACAGCTGGATGATAATGATATGCCCCCAACTATAAATCCAATGCCGAATTCTGTTAACCTTAAACGCTGAGCCAGCTGATTCATCTCCAAGTAAAACCACTACATGTGATAGGAAATAATCAGCTTTTTTTCTATGTACAACAAATCCTCACAGTCAGCCACTGGGGTCCATGTATCTTGCAATAAGCTAGGAATTTGAGCCCATGATATAGCGACTTGTATAACACTTTCCTACAGACATATAATTTAAATTGGAACTCTGCACAAGAGAATTATGGTTAAGTGCGTGTATGGGCAAGAGTCTGTAGAACTTCGGGCGACCCTCTGCAGGTGGTTTCTCAGGTAAGGTGGTCCGTCATCCCCACTACTTCTGGCTCTGGTCCCTCCCAGCCTATATCCACATCCACACCTGAAATGTTAAGGGGTATGCTTTGTGATTTCATGTTTCCTCTCCTATAAACCCCAAATACAAATAAATATGGGCTCCTCAAATATAAAGAATGCTAACCAAACTGCAAGGACCCAACTCAAAAAAAGAAAATGTATATGTGAAGGTATCTGTATGTAATGTGTTCTCATTACAAACCACCTCAACTGCAAGACCTGCCACTATTACAATATATCACTATTTTTCTATCATTTCAATGCAAACGCTCACACATCCTACAATCACATGTACATTTACATATAGGAAGAACCCTTGTATGTCTGTTTGCATGATCTTTCATAGCAGGGATATTTACTTGTAGTATAAATAAAATAATATTTATCTACTGTTTGGTCTAGTGTGCCAATTGCAGAGAGAATTTAAGGTTGTATGCATATATATATATATAACAGAATATATGAAGGTGTTTATCTAAAAATACATTTTGAAGACTGTTATTGATAATCTTTGTTATTAAAGTACTAAAAATGTCTAATAGCACAAACAGAGTGTCCTATTGTAGATATTGACAGCTGGTGTGTTGTTTTAACACAGAGATACCAGCTGTTGGTATATATTTGTGTTGATCGGGAATAGTCAAGGCTTTAGTGAGCATGTAACTGGAGTCCTAGTTGTATATATCTATATATTATACTCTTTCACCTGTATATTATGTATCTGTAATAACTTATGCCGCCATTCCACTTCTGAATGTTTCAAGATGGATTGTAAATCATCAGTATGTGCCTTGTATTGTAACTGTATGAAATTTGATGCCATAATAAATATATCGAAATGATGTATGGTTTGTTCTTCGGCGCACTTTTACTTCAATAATTTGCACTAGGGCTGCAACTAACGATTATTTTAATAATCGATTAGTTGGCCGATTATTTTTTCGATTAATCGGATTAAAAAAAACAATATGCAAATTTTTCATTTATTTAAAATTTAATGAACTGGATGTTAAAAAAAACAACTTAAAATGTACATTAACATTCTTATTTTGTTATGATGTAATAAAAAAAACAATATTTTCAAAGTACAAGAACCCAAACACAATATTTAGAAAACTAGTTTTAATACCTAAACCACTCACTTTGCCCCGGCACTCAGCACCCGGCACTCAGTCTCCCACTCTGCCCTGCACCCACACTCTGCCCTTGCAGCCCACACCCCAACACTCTGGACCCTGCCCTTGCACCCACACCCCCACCCCTGCACCCAGCTCCTCCACTCTGCCCTGCCACCCTGCCCTGCACCCGACACTCACACCAGCCCAGCACCCCACACTCTGACCGCACCACACCCCTGCCCTGCACCCAGTCTCCAACTCTGCGCCTGCCCACCCCCACTGTACACCTAGCCCTGCCACCCCAGTTCACCCAGTCTCCCACGTCTGCCCTGCACCCACACTCTGCCCCTGCACCCCCAGCACCCCACACTCTGACCTGCAACCACACCCTCACCCCCATCCTGCCCTGCACCCAGTCTCCCACTCTGCAATGCACCCACACCACCACCTGCACCCACACTCTGACCCTCCACCCACACCACCACCTGCACCCAGTCTCCAACTCTGCCCTGCACCGCCACCCTGCCCTGCACCCACACTTACACCCTGCCCTGCACCCACCACCCCACCCACACTCTGACCCTCCCTGCACCCACACTAACACCCAGCCCTGCACCCAGTCACCCACTCTGACACTCACACATAGACATTCACACATAGAGAATCACTTACCTCAGCTATGGACCTCCACCTTCTTTGAGCTTCAATGAAGAAAAGGATGTTTGTCCGCGTGTGAATAAAGTTTTCAACTTCTTGAAGCTTGGAAGTGAAAACTTTATTCACACGCGGACAAACATCCTTTTCTTCATTGAAGCTCAAAGAAAGGTGGAGACCGCAGAGCGCGTAGCAGAAGCCGGGAAACGCTCGCGGAGGTAGGTAAAAGGAGCCGAGTGCTCCAACAACGAATCGATCACTCGATTAATCGATTTTATCGATTCGTTGTTTCAGCTCTAGTTGTATGTAGTACAGAACACTGTTGTAATTTCAATATCTTGCAAAAGTATATAGCAGATCCCACCACTATCCACACAATAACATATGTAACTGTGAAGAGCTAGTAAAAATTGAACTAGAATTTCAAATTGATATACTATATGTAACAATGTAAGTTCCCTATTCAGCTTGACTCTTATTGTTATTTCTTGGAGGAGGGCTACTAAAATGGTGAGTGCGTTGCAGTAGAGGACTGCATTGGGATGCGGGACCTGTCAAAAAAAGCTTGCGGGTATTTAGACAATGTACCTGCGGGTCCCACTCACTCCGGCAAGGCTGCCTTCGGGAACCCAGTGTAGTCACGTGAATTTACATCACGTCATATGACTGACAAGAGAAGAGACACTGTGCAAGCAACCCGAAGGCAGCCTTGCCGGAGTGCGCAGGAAATCTGCAGTTCAGGTAAGGGGGTGGGGGAGTTTGTATGAACTAATATGTGTGATTAGGGGAATGAATGCAGGATTGGACACACATGTTGCGGGAGCGGGTGGTAATGGTCAAATTCAGCGGGAGCGGGATTAAGAAAACAGTCCCATGCAGGGCTCTACTTTGCAGGATAAAAAGTCTAAATGATCCCAATATGTAGAACTTGAGTGAGAAGAGAGAGATTCAATAAAGTACAAGAGTGTATACCTGCAGGAGGATAAAACAAGAAGTCGGCGACCTAACAATGGTGCTAGAGGCTTAGATGTAGTGTAAGAGAGTTTTACTTTAATTAAAGAGTGACTGGTTGAACAGCTTCAGCAGAAGTTGTAGAGCGAATACAGTGCATGGGACAAGCACAAAGCTGTTCTGAATTTAGGACAGAACCAGGGCCAAATAAGGTTTGATGTCTTTGGAGCAGAAAGAATCTGGCAAACTACAAGGGCTGAAACATATTCTTTCTGTGAATACTTTGTACCAAGTCTTAGTGGTAACAATCTGTAACATTTTCAATTTGTTTTTCAAGTAAAAAGGGTTTTCTATTTTTTTCTTTACAGTACCATGCTAGCACCATCAAAAATGTACGTGAAGCCACAGAGAGCTTTGCTTCCAACCCCATTACCTACAGGCCTGTAGCAATTGCCCTAGACACAAAGGGACCGGAAATCCGAACAGGTCTTATCAAAGGAGTGAGTACTTAATAACCTAGTCCATGGTTGTTTCTCCATTATCCTGGTTGTATTTATCCTCCCTGACATTTGCTGTCTCTTGCAGAGTGGCACAGCAGAAGTAGAGCTGAAGAAGGGTGCTCCTCTTAAGATTACATTGGATGATGCCTTCCAGGAAAAATGTGATGACACCATCCTGTGGATGGATTACAAGAATTTGACCAAGGTGGTAAAACCTGGCAGCAAAATCTATGTGGATGATGGACTTATTTCTCTGCTGGTCAAGGAAGTGGGTAAGAGGATAATTATCAAGTTTCTCCTTAAATAAGTTACATGTGCTTCCTAGTTAGAAATCTGGTTTGATGCAAAGCAGTTCACGCTCACAGGGCTATGTCCGATGTATGTGTTTGTTACACAAAATACACTGTATTTGGAGCTCTTCAAAACTGCTTGTTAATTTTGAGAGGAAATCACAGACCTTTTTTATTTTATTTACTTTCACATGTTCATATCACACACACTCGTTTGGTAAGCTATTGGAGTCCAAAGCTAAGTAGTTATTGTTAGAATATTCTTTGTCTTGAATAATCTAATCTTCTCCAGTGATCAAACAGCAATCAAGACCACAGCTTCAATGTCTATCAATTAGGTTTATTAGATAACAAATGATCAATTCATACAATACCAATGCTGGAACAAATGTTGATAAAAGGTATTGTAGGCTCAGTATCTTGGTGAGATGTAGATGAGAGCGTGGAAAGAGACCTTGCCCTTGTCGTCATGCCAATTTATACCCCTTTACATTTGGTTAGGGTATACGTAAAAGAATCCTATTGGAACAGTAATATGATACACCAGCATTCCACAGAAGACCCTCTAAGCTACGTCACTTAATTGATACCATATGTTCCTACCACTCAAGTTGCATTCAGGCCTAAAATGTGCAGAACAAAATAAAAGTATAAAACTGATTTCTTACAGTTATATCTGCATAGGTATAATAAAGTAGTATGGGAAGCCAAAGGTTGCATTTCTTCTCTTGCTTATGGTGGGATAGGATAAAAGGGACATTTAATGTAATCTTAATACCCATAACCGTAATTCTATAATATATATCATTGAATACACACAGCACAGTTCAGAAACATACCGATGTGGATGATTTCTGTTTTGTACTCATTCATTTTGTTGTGAAATGTTTCAGGCAAAGATTACTGTCTGACAGAAGTGGAGAACGGAGGCTCCTTGGGTAGCAAGAAAGGTATGAACCTTCCTGGGGCCGCTGTAGATCTGCCGGCTGTTTCTGCCAAAGACATCCAGGATCTGCAGTTTGGAGTGGAGCAGGGCGTGGACATGGTGTTTGCCTCCTTTATCCGTAAAGCATCTGATGTGCATGCTGTAAGAGAGGTTCTTGGAGAGAAAGGCAAAAACATCAAGATTATTAGCAAGATTGAAAACCATGAAGGAGTGCGTAGGTAAGTAACAGTAAATGTTAAATATCCTTACTTGAAGCAAGGGGTGCTGATTGTTCATTTTGGTCTAGCCTATTTGGAAGTCACCAGAATTAGGAATCTGCACACACCACAGGAACTCAGGTGCTTGGCTGAGCCTGGAAGGGCCAGCTCCCCAGTAAATCAAAATAGAAAAAGGCTCCAGGCACTCAAGGGTTTCAGCTCAGGCAGGTTTATTGAAGGGCAACACCAACAACATTTCAACCTCACAATGAGGTCTTTATCAAGTTCATTGTGAGGTCGAAACGTTGTTGGTGTTGTCCTTCAATGAACCTGTCTGGGCTGGAACCCTTGAGTGCCTGGAGCCTTTTTTCTAGTCTATTTGGAAGGCATTGTTTTGTGCTGTCTAGAACAAATACCAACAGTAAGCGGCAGTTGTGTTAGGTTTAACATGAACAAGCTCTGTCTTTTCTGTATTGTATGATATTTTCTAATACAAAATATAAAAATTGGTTTAGGAAGCTCCTGGTTACTTCTCCATCTCTAGGCAATAAGTATGAGATGGAGGAAAGTTGCACCCTTTTCCAGTACAACCTTTTGAAAGCTGCAATTACACGGCAGATATGCACCCGCAACTCATATTTTGAAGTATCCCCAAGTGGGGAGGGATAATGGACAGAGTGGGAACACAAATGTACAAACATGGGAAAACATAATATGGTCTGCAGTTAGGCTGAATAATGGCCATTTATACACCTGAGCAAAGCTGCATGCTTTGAAGAAATGTATTTACTTATGCTATACTAAATAAGGTTTGATGAGATCCTTGAAGCCAGTGACGGCATAATGGTGGCACGTGGTGACCTTGGTATTGAGATCCCAGCTGAGAAAGTCTTCCTGGCCCAGAAGATGATGATTGGCCGCTGCAATCGTGCTGGCAAACCTGTGATCTGTGCCACTCAGGTACTGCCGGTCATTTCTTTAATGTTAGTGTCTGGAAAATGTAAAGCCCAATGCTGCCTTAAATCTAATAGATTATTGTGGAACTTGTGTATGGTAGTTTAACTGTGCGCTCGTGGGATAGGCCAATCTAGGAACAAAATTAGTGAGTATATGGCTTTTATTGCAGGCAGACAATTGAGCCAACTAGGTTGGGCCTCATGACCATTTTCTGCTGTTTGTGTCCAAAATACAATAAATTTATCTTGTTTGCTAGCCAGCCCACATTGTAATATTCTACACCACACCAATTATGTAGCACTACATAACTCTGGTGGGCTTCTATATAGATGTAATTGAGAGTGTTATGAATTAAGCCTGACTCCCTAACTAAGAAGTTTTGTCAGATGGGATGCATAGGAAATGTCAGAACATCAAGATTCTAGTTGCATTTCCCCACAGATGCTGGAAAGTATGATCAAGAAGCCTCGTCCTACCCGTGCTGAGGGTAGTGATGTAGCCAATGCTGTGCTGGATGGTGCGGACTGCATTATGCTGTCAGGAGAAACTGCTAAAGGAGACTATCCACTGGAGGCAGTACGCATGCAACATGCGGTGAGTTGGCTTTATGCAAACCTAGACATCTTTTTTTGTAGTACTATTTATAAAGGCCAGGTTCATATATTCCTTGTATAGTGGGTGCTTTGCACCCATAAAAATAAACTGCTATTGAAGCTACCAGTAACATTTATTCTTTTCATAACAAACATGTCTCTGAATACTTGTACATACAATGTTTATAAACAGTTTTCAGTATGTGTTTGAATGTACAGTGTGTATGGTTGGTAATGGTGAATTTTGATACAGCTGAGTTGCTGTGGGCTTCTGTGCTTGTCTGCCGCTTGCGCTGCGCGCTTGACTCCTGCATAAAGCTTGCTGTAGTCGGAAAGCAACATAGGCATTCAAATGACCACACATAGGGTGCGCTGGCTAATGCTTCTCTGCTCCTTCGCTACCATCCACCTCTCCTCTTCTCCTTTCCTTATATGTAATGAGAGGCTTTTGCTACAGTACTGATCCACTGCAGTGCCTTGTGATGGGGGAGGGGAGGCTGTGAGACCAGGCTTTAAATTCATGATGCTGGGTTGGTGTCCAGGCTGTGCCATGTACTTGGTAACATGTTATGACAACTAATGTGGGAAAGTGCTGACATGGATAGATACAGAGCCAGTGGCATTACTTTTGCAACACTGCTTGCACAAAGGTCTACTGTCCACCTGTCATGCATGAATACACGCTGCACTGGACGTTGCTTTGCTACAAATATAGAAATGTATATATTCAAAAGTAATGTTTAGGCGCACACTAGTTGTGCATCTTGTGGGGGAAGAATATCTAACTATGTATACAAAATAAGCTATCCCTCAAAGTGGATAATATATACTTATGCTTTTCAAGATAAATTTACACTGTAAATGGAAAATCCTAATATGTATAAATTTTAGGATTTTGTGTTAAGGAATGAAAAAATAGAACATTTTCCATTGGCCTAATTATATCTATTAAAATCCCTCCCAATTACTATCAGTAGACCAACCTAAGTTAAGTAACCACTTTATAGCTACTTGTATACCTAAGTGTGTAGCTTGGGGGGGGCGTTGTTGGCAATCATGGAATTTGCTCTATCCTTCCCCTTCGTTGTAAGTCTAAAGACAAGCAGTTGTGGCATCAGTTTTGCTCTATGAATAAATGGTGGTAAACCACTTAAACCATTCAAGGCATGAAAATAAGACTGCAAATGTGAAAATAAAACAAACACAGGTATGAAAGAAACATTAAAGTTCCCCAGTTGTAACAGGTTTTGGAAGAAATCCCATCATTCTCTATTTGAGGAATTTGTGCCCCAAGTCCTTGACTAAAGTTCCCATTTATTTATTGGCTGCTACACTTGCTTTGGCATGGTAGAGCTGAGTGGCACATTGTTCGAGCTCTGGGGCAGTGTGCTGAGATCTTTGGTAGTTTGATTTAATTTTGTAATTTGCTATACTTCAAACATTCGGACTTGGAATTCTGGTCACCCTTTTGTGATATATCCCATCCTAATTTTCTGAGGAGGGAGTGTGTTTTGTAGAGATGAGAACTCTCCACTTAGAAATACAAAAATACCGTATTTGCTCGATTTATAGCCCCCCCCAAAAAAAATCTGAATACTAATTTAGGAAAAAGAGAGCCTGAATATAAGACTACTCTATAGGAAAAATGTTTTACTAGTAGAAATTCATGTAAACTATTCTCAATCATAGCTTTTATTGAATATGAAAGAAGATTTTGTTTTTGTTTGCCAATCTGCCCCCAGAAATGCCTTATACCCACTATACACCATTGTGACCCATGATATGCCTTTTAACCCCTATATGCCACTCTGCCTCCCGAAATGCCTTATACCCCATGTATGCCACTCTGGCATATAGGGGGTTAAAAGGCATATTATGGGGCACTGCCTCCAGAAAAGCCATAACCCCCCCCCCCAGACTTACCAGTGCTCCTGACTCCCTGGTGTCTAGTGGGGCAGTGGGTGGAGGCATGTGATGCCGGTGCTTAATCATAGAAGCTACGGCAGAAGTGCCAGCAGCAGTGGGGGTTGTCTGCGTCCATCTGGCAGCCAGGGAAGGTATGCGCGTAGACAACCACCGCTGCTACCCACGCTTTCATCGGTGCTCAGTGAAAGACGTCCGGTGGAAGTGCCGGCAGCAGCAGAGGTTACCAGACAGGATGATACGGGTCCCCTGCAGCGCTGCGGGGATTTGGATTTTAGACTTGCAGTCGGACCTCTATTTGAGGTCCGATTATAAGTCAAGGGGTACTTTTCAGAGCATTTGCTCTGGGGGGGAAAACTTGTCTTATAATCCAAGCAAATACGGTATATGTAAAATGCAACCTTATTTTATTATCTGGGTTTCTTCAGTTGTGATCTGAGCTTTCAAGCTATTTAGCACATTGCTTTTTTGCTGACCCTGCACTAAGTAAGCATTAATTGCTCTAGCTGGATAAAAGATGTTGAGTGACAAATTTGAGGGTGTTTCTCTTTTATTTTTTCCGCCCCCTTTCTTACATGCATGTAAAAAAAAAAATACCCACACTGTAGATTGTATAGCCATACATAAGCTAAAAATAAAAGCACATGAAATGTTCTGCAATAATTTAAGAATAAATAAAAGTAGCGATTTGGAGGTGTAGTGCTATTTAGGCTTTAAATATAGGCACAAATATGTAATCGCAAAGTGTCTCAACCTCCATCAAAAACTAAAACGTTAGGAGGATTTAAACCTTTTCCTATTAGTTCTTTCTTAACCCCTTAAGGACAATGGGCGGTCCCTAAACCCATTGAAAACATGTACGGGCTTTGTCATTAAGGGGTTAAATATATATATGTGTATGTATAATATTACCTATTAAAATGGCACTCCAGTCATCTCCTTGCCTGACTACTCTAGTAAAAATCTGTGGGATAAAGTGCTCTTCTGCTTGTGTGTTCACTGTCATAGATGCTTATTGTTTCATGAGGTGGTTCCCTTGTCACCAGGCTGAAGCATAAAGCTTCTGGTAATACAGCAAACTCCCCATGTAGACTTCTATTTGCCAAAACTGATCAGTAAGAGCTTAAATTTTACGTTCTGTTCATTGGAGGATCTAATTTGTTTCTACTAAAGATTCAGAAATGTCTGTTGGATTTCACAAATTATATTGTGGATCTTAGTGCCCATAACCAGTGAGACAAGTGGGCATTTCATTTATATTGAATGATTAAATCAATTTGGATACAATGAGCACTGCAAGGCCACTAGAGCTGTTGTAGTTCACATCCTGTTTTTGTTTTTGAATTGAAAAAATGCAGCCTGGTGATTACATTTTATCTGCTTTTTATGGTATCAAGTTGGCTTCTTATCTCTTTAACCCGCGAGCTTCCCACATTTTCTCACTAACCGGTGACTCCTGACTATAGGTGCAGAGAATCACTCTGCTTTATTTTCTTTCTTGGTCTGTGTCCTTTCTTTTCTCCTGTTCCTTCTCTCCTCCCCTCCGGCTCACAGATTGCTCTGGAAGCCGAGGCTGCCATTTTCCACCGTCAGCTCTTCGAGGAACTTTTTCGCCTTACCACTAGTTCCACGCACCCTGCAGAAGCGATGGCTGTAGGCGCAGTGGAGGCATCTTTTAAATGCTTAGCAAGTGCGCTCATGGTGCTGACAGAGTCCGGCAGGTAGGGCTAAGTCTGCAACCCTGCCCCTCTTGCTTCTAACATGCTGCAGCTTCTCGTGACCAACCATTCCCTCCCCACCATGCCCCTAGCAAAGGGTCCAAAGTATGAGTTTCGTATGAATGGTTTTATGTGATGTAGGGCCTGTAAAGAGGAATCTCAGGGGCCTGACTGATGAGAATGGCTCCCACCCCCTTCCTTATCCACTCATCCCCATTCCCTGCATTGGGCACTTGCTGCACCCCCATCCCACCACCTATAGATTGCTCGTGAGGCGGAGGCAGCCATTTTCCACCGGCAGCTGTTTGAGGAGCTGAGGCGTGTATCTCCTCTGACCCGTGATCCAACAGAAGCGACTGCTGTTGGAGCAGTGGAGGCATCATTCAAATGCTCCAGTGGAGCCATCATCGTTCTTACGAAATCTGGCAGGTAGGAGAGGATGGGGGGAAAAGAGCCACATGTATATCCAGTGGCTTATGGAACACTGTGTGGCAGGTAAACTGATTAATGTATAACACGTGTTAATTTGAGGCATCTTTGCAGGGGGCATTTTCTGGTAGGGTGTTAAGGGTGGGTTCTTATGTGGTTCTGCAAGGCTCTGGCAGGTTGAAGCCTCTGCTCTAATTACAGGTGACCTTTCTCTTGTTGCTCAGTTGCTCTGTGACCTTTTCCTTTCTGCTATTTATAGTTGAGCTTTAGAGCTTTCTGTTACATCCTAGCATCCAATACGGATGTATTCTCAGTGATGTTCTCAGAAAAAAAGTAGATTGGTAAAACTAACTTCTTTGCTTGGTCTTCTACATCTGAGCTCCTTTTCTTCCCAGATCTGCTCACCTGGTGTCCCGTTATCGTCCACGTGCACCTATTATTGCCGTTACCCGCAATGAACAAACAGCTCGTCAGGCTCATCTCTACCGTGGTATATTCCCGGTCTTGTACAGGGAGCCAGTGAATGACGCTTGGGCTGAGGATGTGGACCAACGTGTTAACTTTGCCATGGAGATTGGTAAATATGATAATTTGTCAATGCTTTCAATATGGAGAATAAACAATTCAGTAACATTCTGTTTGGAGCATCTTGCTACTATTGAAGTGCCAATTAAGTAAATATCATTTTTTATAATGTTTGTGTGCTGCAGACATGCTTGGCTAGGGCTGTGGCACAATCCCAGACACTAAAGAAAAGAAAATTGAAATAATCAGTAGGAAATCTGTTTCCAGTGTATAGAGTAAAGATAGTTGATTGCTTTTTCTCTTATCTGTCTGTTTCCACCATTCTAGGTAAAGCACGCGGCTTCTTCAAGAGCCAGGATATTGTGATTGTGTTAACTGGCTGGCGGCCTGGCTCCGGTTTCACCAACACCATGCGAGTGGTCCCGGTTCCTTAATCTGGTTGCCTCCCATCTACTCATGTTCTCCCACCCCTTTCTCGGCACGTAGAACTGATTTTGCCCATTTCTAAAACACTCGCTTTTCTGGTTGTGTGCACAACAGGGAGGGCGTTACTGTGTGTACACGGCACTGCAAGTCTATTTCCTGCTGCTACTCGCACTCCCCATAGTGGCCAACAATCTTTTACGTGCTGCTCACTCCTTATGGGAAATTATGTAGTGCTGTTAGTGTTCACAGTTGTCCCCCGCTCTCCCTTAGTACAAAAGTACCCGGGTGTGCAGTAAGAGTGTTCTGTATATTCTCTGGGCAGCTGTGTAGCTTGTTATGTGTGAGGATAGGGGAAAAGCTCATACCCTTTTGTCATTGGTCCTTGTCAACCTTTCACTTGCATTGAGTTTAGTGTTTAATAAAACTATACAAACGCATTGTCTGTGGTTTTTCTGTTTGGGTTTTTTATTTTATATAAACACCCCCCCCCTCATTACTTTGATCCAAAGTAATTTTGTAGACTAAATGACATGCACAAGTATTGAATCCTTAACTGTGTTTAAATTTCAATGTTGGATTCTTATTGTGTGCTGAATTTTCTCCCAAGTTTTGTGTATTACACTGATCAATACAGAAATATATCACTCGCCACGTGGATCAACATATGTACCTCACCTGGGAAAGTTACAAAACATTTAAAGCAGGAAGTGGCAGTCTTGGGTAATCTACAGCTATTTCTGTCCTGCCTTTGGTAATCTGTCTACTGATCGCAGATATAAAATGAAATATGTTTCCTGCATTAAGATTTAAGGACAGGATTCGGTAGGAGTTTGAGTGTGCATTTCAGGGCCACTGATGGCTTTCCTAAGCTTTTTTTGCGGGCCCTTGGGTTGTACATAAGATTTGTCTTGTGCCGGGTAAGAAATTGCTTTATTCTTGACATAAACCATCCCTATTTTTATTGAATGTGTATGTCCGCCAGAAAGTTATATCATCTTTACATTACATGTGCAAAAGGGAGAACTGATGATACATTGTCTCATTTGAGGATATTCATTTTGAAACAGGTTTGCGCAAGTGATGTTTGAGATTTTTAGAAACATCCTGTAATATTACAGTTGACCTAGTAAGGCTTGTCACTAACATGTCGCATTAACATCTAATGAATGACAAAGTATACGTGTTACCATAAACACAACTGTTCACCATGTACTGGTATATGCTGTACATTGATGGTCTGACGTCAGCATGTTTAGTGGTGTTTCCAATGTAGAATCACACAGGACTGATGACGTGTTTTATTTAGGGAATATGTCAGTTCTACCTTGCAGTAGCTAACAAATGTACATATAAGGGTTTTGGTCAATATAAATGTGTAAATGGGCCACATTGTGATGGATAGACTGGGTCAGAGCATCTACAAAACGGCAGCTCTTGTGGGGTGTTCAAGGAAGGAAAAACGGTGAACTGGGGACAGGGCCATGTGCAGCCAAGACTAATTGATCCACATGGGGGGGAGAAGGCTTACCCTTGTAGTCAAATCCAACAAATGAGCTACTGTAGCTCAAATTGCTGGAAAAGCTAATGCTGGATCTGAACGTCGCAGTTTGTTGCTTATGGGGCTGCGTAGCCGCAGACCAGTCGGGATGCCCATGCTATCCACTGCCGAAAACACCTACGATGAGCACGTGAGCATAAGAACTGGCCAACGGAGCAATGGAAGAAGGCGGCCTGGTCTAATAAATCACAGAAAAAAATCTTTTATGTTATGTGGATGGCCGTGTGCGTCTCTTACCTGGAGAACACATGGCACCAGAATGCATGCGTGGAGGCCTCACCTCACAACTTAAAGAACTTAAGGGATCTGCTGCTAACCTCTTGGCGCCAGATA
The DNA here is from genome assembly GCA_009364415.1 of Spea multiplicata. Lineage (NCBI taxonomy): Eukaryota > Metazoa > Chordata > Amphibia > Anura > Pelobatidae > Spea > Spea multiplicata. The sequence goes on from VKOC01000003.1 coordinate 25,078,912, forward strand.
ACACAGCACACCTTCAGAGTTCTAGTGGAGCCCATACGTTGTTAGGGCTGTTCTGGCAGCAAAAGGGGACCTACACAATATTGGTCATAATGTTATCACACACTTTCTCTTCTTCACTACTGCAAGATAAATTTCCTATCATGATCCATCTTCAGAACTTGTAAAACATGGTTACTACCTTTTTATTATGCAAGGGTGCACGGTGGTAAGAATACATTCTTATCTTTACAGCCAGGAATGTATAGATTTGGTAAGCTGTAATGCACCACTTATAATCATAAACGTGTGTCTGTTACAACAAAATCCATATTTTACAACTACCTGTATAAACTGCAGGTATGGGTAGTCTGCTAACCGCTTCACATGTTGCCAACCACAATATGTTGTCACACTGTAATTAATTGTAAAAAAAAATCGCATTACATAAAATTTAGTTTGTGAACAAGGACCCAGTATCGCTCTTATATATAGTTTTAGAGATGGGAAAGCAACTCCAGAAAGAAAGAGCTATGCTTAACTACTCGATTGACTACTAGGTTGATAATTAGTGTATTGAGAATGGGGGGGGGGGGTAATCCTTCAATTAAAATTTGGCACCATTGTTCAGAAACCTGAATTTAGTGTGCACATGGAGACTGTGAGGGCATCTGAATGTTGAATGAAGGGTTACATAGTAATTTACTGAATTTACTGGGTTTACTGAAGAAAAAATATATTTTTCAGGCTAATTTGTAAACTGGGCTTTTGCAAAATTATTCTATACCACATCTTTAATAAAAACCAACATAATAGTGTATTGTGCATTTAAATATATGGTAATGCTGTTTAACCAATTATTACACTATTAGCATCAGGTGTAAAAAAATAATTTTCTTTGTTTAAAGTCAGAGATGTTGTGCTTCCTGTGTGATAAAAGAGGGCCACTCCCCTCATGTGGTTCATAAACTCCCTCCATATCAAAGGTAGAAAGACGTCTGGATCTTCTTGATTCCCTCAAATAGGTAAACTTCAGAACTTTTCAACTGGAAACTGGCTCACCAAAAACCAAGCCATCAGTTACCAGGCAATGAAAATACACATTTTCATGAAATCTGTATCAAAAGAACAAATGCACAAAAAAAAGTAGTCATCAAACCTGTGAATGCACAGAAAGCTTTTCAGGATCCAGGCCAGTTGCAGGAGAGCTGTGGTTTTAACTCATTTAGCTATTTGTTATGAAGGGTCAACACTGATAAGTATCTCCGAAAAAAGAGCTGAGCACGCCCTGCGCAATACATAATTCAATGAGTGATGGGACTGAAGAAATCTCACTGATTTCACCATACATTAGACTGGCCAACCAAGCTCTTCTTGCATTAAAAGTCCATTCTCTCACAAAGTCTACCTTTCGTAAAAGACCCCTCTTTCAGTTCTGCTCACTCCATCCTTGGAAGCATGAGCCGCACACAGCTGAGTGAGGGAAACAGTAGTACTGTACCCGCCAAACTAGACTGGATATAGAACATGGGGATGAAGGGGCTGGTACATGCTCGGAGCCTTTAACTTTTAATTATATTTTCTTGTATAAATTGTGGCGAAAAAATGGATAATGTTTTTGAACTCCCTTACATTTAAGACCATCAGTTTATCTGAAAAGTGGAGTGCTTCCTTTTTCTTGTATGATAGCGCCACCAAGTGGACAAAGGCCCTAATGACAGGCAGTTTTAACATGTCTGCTGCTCATGTTTAGCCGTAATTTTCTTCTTCCTCGTTTACTGAACCCACACAAGGTATATATTTTTTCAGGACAAGAAGGACTTTCTTTAGATGTCATTGTTTTGATTGTATCATATGATTTAACATTAACAAAAAGTATAAAATATGGTGAAAATGTAGAAACATAAATGACCTTTTTCTGACTTTTACTTGAAAAATATCATCTATAAAAGCTAATGAAAAAACCTGCTAAATGCATGTTATGGGGCAATAAGTACAAGTAGCATTTTGCTATTCCAAATCTTGTAATTCTTCCCCTATGTGCTATTTCTTTTGATGCAATTTACCCCACTAGACACCCCAGAGTATTTCAGATGTTAGTATTTTAAATATTTCCATGCACTAATTCTACCACCAGCCTGTCAAACTTTGTGGTAGTCATTTTTTTTCAAACAAATTTTACTTCATGTATGAATTTATAGCTCCTGGTATATGCCACTGTCATAACACCCCAATATGGGTATAGCATCATCCCCCCCGAGTACAGTGATACCGCACATGCATGGGTTTGCCTGGCAAAAGGGTCAGATTTGGAGCATGCACACTTTTTAAAGTTGAACTTTATTTGGTGATCCTGTGCGCATCCCCTATTAGGTACATCTTTGAAGCCGGCCAAATTAATGTGCCCAATAAAACCATATATTTTTGAAAAGTAGGCACCCCAGGGTATTTCAAGGCACTAATTCTACCACCAGCTTTTGTCTAAGTTAGCAGTAGTATTTTTTATCTGTATTTTTTCCCACACACATTGTCATCTTTCCCCCTGTGTTAATTGGGACATTGTTAAACTCAGCCAATGCAATTTACCCCATCAAATCATACATTTTTTAAAATTATTTTTAACATGCCATTATTTTAGCTCTTTCCGTGCAAGAAGTGTTTTAAGATAAAGCGCTAATTTTAGGACTTGCTCATAATTTTTTTTTTTTTTTGGTGATCTCAGTGTTGCTGAATGCCTCGACATTGAGGACTTGCTCATAATTTTTTTTTTTTTTTGCTGATCTCAGTGTTGCTGAATGCCTCGACATTGAGACACTACAGAAACACCGTTTGGGTGCAGAAAGTGAACGTAGATGATGTAAAGATGTAGCAAAGTTAAAACCACACCTCTCCTACTAATTCTCCCTGTAGTGTATATACCCCAGATGCAATAGTATCTTAAGAAAGAGCACATTCTGTAAACTAGTGAGCTCACTGGTGGCTTCAGTCCCAGTAAAACCTTTTTAAACTGCTGGCAATAACATGTTGTGTTATGATGGGGGGGGGGTGACATTTTACAATACATTCAACATTTCAAACACCGTCACTGTCATGACAACATTTATTCAGAAAGCTATAAATATTTTTCATGAGGTCAGAATTCAAGGTAGGTAAGGATTTTAAGCAGCATGTAAACCTCCTTAGTGTCCTTGTTGGCCAAACATTATTTAGTTTATAAAAGAGATGGTGTTTCATTTATTTTGTTTTAGTCTTGCCGCTTCATATACACTTCTTATCAGAATTAAGGCTTAGTCTTTTTATGATCTCCTTCCACTCTGCCCGTTTTTGGGTTACATATTGAGGTGTTATTTTCTGCAGACTCGGGCTGCCTGCTCCCCCCATTATCTGCTCACACAAGGCTTCGCTCACACATACTACGTACATGCCACAATCATAGCTGTTGTGCTGGGATGGAGAATCTTCCTCTCGATAACTATCACAACCATTAAGCAGAGTCCTTAAGTTCCTGGCCATAAGTCTGGCGTGAGGAGCATTGGTTCCAGGTGCCGAGTCATAGTGAAGAAAGACAGGGATATGTCGAACATAGGCAAGCAGGCTCCAGTGTGTGCCCCCTGCTTCTGACCCTGTATTATCGTTGACCGGCAGCAGGATAAGGTCTTTACTGGGCAAGTCCAGTGGCTGCAGGAAGTCAGGGGCATCTCTTTCACAGCACTTAACGAACTGGCTCACTTCAGGACTGAGGAAGGCCACTCGCTGAGATATGGAGGGATCTTGATTGGAGGCCAAAAACTCAAAGATGAAACCAATAATGTTATCATTCAGCCAGTGGGGTGGATCCAGGAGTGCAACATCTGAAGAGCGCAAGAGGGAGTCTCCATAACTTAGTAGTATTTTCTCCATCCTGAACGACATACAGAAGATGGAATAGAAAAAACACAAATCAGTACACAGCATAAATTAATCTTAAACCACATCATCTAATGTCATTTTGCATGCATTCCAATGCATTTTACTGCATGCATTCATTAGTTACCGTAGCAGAAGAAGCCTGGCATTTTAATTTATTAAATTACAGTAAAATGCACAAGAGACTCTAATATACATTTAACCTATATTAGAAGAAGAAAAAGATATAGACAAGATACCTAATGCATGAACCTTGACGGCATAAAGGTCACAATTACTTTTGAGTTTAGTTATACGAAATGTACGCTTTAGTACTCAACATCTGACCTTCCTGATTTTCTATGTTCTTAAATATTTGAATGCGCTTCATGACACTGAACGGGTATTTTTTTTACGTAACAGGTACATTTTAAAAATTCGAATTGTACAGATCAATGGTCCATTGAGATCAATCCATTACATCATTATTAAAGTAATATTGCCATATTGGCCATTTTTTTTCTTGGGCGCCTAAAACTTCTACATGTTGCTGAACACAATCTATGGAGTTTTTTCCTTTATTAACTTGATTAATTTAGTTATTCCTTTCTGTGAATAATTACAGTACTTCCAGGATACTGCAGGACAGCACTTAATAGGATGCGCTCAGCAACACGTGAAAAATAAAATTAGATGTCCAGGAAAAAAAATGGCTGATGTGGCAACTCTAGGAGGAAGAGAAGGAGGGGTGTTAGAAACTACATGGTATTTGTGACAAAAAAAAAAACATGCTGAGGAACATTCGATTTAATCCAATTTATATTCAAACTTTAGCTTATAATAACTATTAGTTTAATATTCCGCATTAATAAAATGAAAATATTCATCAGCTACCACGTGACACTTCTAACATTTATTAAAATTCTGACTCTGAAACACCCCCGTGACTCACAACAGGAGCTAAAATAAGGTCGCCGGTATAATGTATCTGCAACAGAGAATGACAGGTCATGCCTAGTAACGACATACATTACTTCCAGCAGCAGCCTCCACTTTCTACGAGGGCCTCCGTCCGCAAGCTTTACAAACGGACTTTATCGGTTTGACTTCTGTAAAGCGCTTTCATCGCTGTTCATAGTGAGGTTAAGGCAGACATTTTGTAGGAGACCAAAGATTCTGGAAAAAGCATGATAATTGTCTCCACAAAAATGGCGCCTGCGACGGAGACAGAGTTATAAAGCTGCTGAGCGAAAAATATCCGCTTAGAACTCTTTGACCTTCCGACGCTCCAAGATGACGTTTACATGATGTGCCAAAAAAAAAAAAAAACCCCTTCTCTGAAATTTGGCATTCTTTCTTGTGGACGGGAACTCGATTTATATTAATACATTCCTGAAATGCCTTTGTAACTGAGTCCTAGGAAAGGGAAGGGTTAGGACGGAGAATCAGGCGATTCCAACGTTCACACACATTTACTGAGGGGAAAATGATTCGGTGGACGCTGCTGTTTCATTTACGTTTGTTTATTGATTTATGTGGCACCATCATAGTCCACAGCGCTGTACGGCCGTCCAACAGCTTATAATATGTGGTGACATAAGTCATTTATTCAGGATAATATCGCTGGAAGGCAGCATTTCTTTCTTGCCATTTTGACAAATTGTTATGGTTATTTTAAGCTTCCTGTACTGTGTAGGGCACTCTTTTAAATCCCAAACAGTATATAAGCTTTCCCAAAGTCATTTAAAAACAGGTGCAGGCCGTGTCAGTCTAGACTGTGGTTGCGATATGCATTCCTCTTTACTGCGCTGATCCAAGGCTTTAAATATTCTGTGGAAGTCCTTGTCTTGTACGGTTTTGAACAAAACAACGCGTAAATCTTGGCTTCCCAAGAGGGTAATTCGAATAAAGTCCATATGGCATCAGGTAGTGTATGTCGTGGGGATTCATTTCAATATAAAATAATATCATATATATATTAATGCAGAAAGCCAGGGCTGTATAAGTGGTAATAATAATTCAGGTACAAAAAGGTGGATTAGAACAGTGCTTGCAATAAGTATTACGAATGTATAATGACCCATCAAGAGGTGAGGAATTGTTAAAATAGTATGAATCAGCCATATTTATTAAGAACAGTATGTGCTACTTGAAAACTTTTACTGATTGCTACCCAATTAGTACCACCATTGCTTGTTATAATAATGGCCCAATGTCTCAAGTTAAAAATACAACCAACTTGGAATAAGTTATGGAGAGTCCCGGTACCTTTAATACAAGGCAATATGTGGCTGTGGGGATCGGGGTCATTGAGAGGCCATCTGTGCTAGGTATAGGGAAGATCTATAGATTACAATGGACCAATGGTTTTGTGCTGGCGCTACCTGTATATTCTACCTCTATATAGACTACTATTATTGATTTGTTTTTGGTCAGCAAATTTGTCTCCTGAGGAAGCCAGGACAGCACCTGGTTAAACGCGTAGAGAGGCTGATTTTATTTTCATCCATTCATATCACTACTTACCAGAAAATTCCTCGTGGACTGCCTTTGCTTTTATGTTGTTGTGGCTCATTTTGTGAGCCATCACCTCTTGTAAGTTGCTCCAATAAATAGGGGCCACACTTTTTATTTACTTTACTGTGCCATAGTACTATTTCTTTTACACAGATCATTGGAAAGGACTGCATTTTAGATTGTCCTGGATACGATTTTTTTCACATCGTTTAACCCTGCGCTTCCCTACCTGAATACATTACACTTGTTTCAATAGTACTGTGAGGAGTACTAAGGAGGAGCTGCGGGTACACATGTTGTTATAATTCATAGAAGTGTCACATTTCACATACACACCTTGTTTGTAATAACTCATACGTAGACAGGTTTGGGGGTTAAACTTCACTGTCTAAGGCAAACTGGTACCTGTCCACACTGACCACTGGTCTGCAGAGTCTGGTGAGCTGCAGGAAGGCAGAAGAACTGGGGTGACATCTTGGAAGATTTAATGAAGTGGTGCGCGCCCGCCTGTAAAAAATAATAAAATACAATATAAAGGAGACAATACTGCCATGGCTTTTATATGGGTTATGGTTGCTGCCTGAAAAGGGGGTGAACGGGTAATGATAAATTGATAAGTTTTGCCTTCTGGCTTATGGGACGGATGGCTTACGTTAATACGGTAATTTGGTGTACAATGTGGTTTAGGCCGTAAGTGTTAGAAATGGTTACTTTATATCGAAGGTGAGGTTTTGTGAAGTTTAAATATAAATGCAACACTTTTATTGATCATTATTGAAGCCTAGATGACTTCAATTGCAAATGTGTTTTTTCTTCAGTGTTGGACGAGATTCTGCAATCAAAGATATATTATTTAGCACACCTGAGATATGTTCCACAAACTCATAACCTGCTATCTCTAATGCAATGTACTTGGGCATTTCACAGAACAAAGATGTCACAGAAAATGAACAAAAAGTACAATGGGAATGAAATCCACTTGACCTAATCATAGAACTGATCACTTGTTTGTTGTCAGCCTTTGGTTAAAGTTTCAGCCTTTGGTAAAAAGTTTCAAATGTGTTCATTACTAAATTAGAATGGTTTATCTATCCACACATTCACTCCTACAATATATTGGACCATAATAACTAATGCACCTTAAAGCTAATAACTTTAATAAGTTTCTGACTTAAGAAACCACACACTTATGTCAATCTTGAACCATATTCTTTGTGAACCTTTTTGTTGATTGGTTGTTTTATTTTTTTTTACCAAATCTTGTGCTCGTGATAATTCCTCACTACTCCCACAGTTATTGGGATGCCTGAATGCTTTGTTCTGTATGCCTTTCATTTTATAGCTTTACTGTACATGATGTCACGAAGAGATTTTTCACTAATTTAACTTGAATTCCTTTATACAAATGGTGCCCACAAATGTCTATTGAACTCTTATTACTACTAAATGAAGTCATTAATCTGTGTTTCATGTCAATATCATTCTCAATTGAGTTATTGTCTTAAAATAGATTTGTTTAAACAGAATGTCTCTTTGTTCCAAGTTTCACATTTTTTACAATCACTGTTAAATAAATTGACATAATCCCATATGATTAAGCATGTATCCTCGGGGGTTATCTGTGAATCTTCTTTCTGCTTATTACTTAATGTAATACTATGACAAAAATCCCATGACTGCTTATTCATGTGCAATGTAGAGTTCCACTACTAAATGCAAACCATCTTCTCCATACTAGTTTCCTCAATATATTTCACAATGAATCTAAGTAACTAAGCAAATTTACTTTATACCGTAAGTAAACTAATCCTAACAAGAATGTCGCTTGATGTGCAAGTCAATTGGACAAGTAAGTGTCCCACTACCTAGTCCCGTAGTACTGGAGAGTCAGAACCACACACAGGTAGAGTATGTGTTGTGTAGTGAATTGACATTTTATTGAGTAGGGATACTCACAGTAGACAGAGTAAGAGCTGCTAGTAAATTATGTGCAACAGAAAGGACAGCTAAGTATCAGGCAGGCATTTTGGAGTCTAAGGCAGGTGTGCAGGGTTGGTCTAAAACAGTGGTGTCCAGATGACTTACAAGGACAAGCAAGATGATATAGAACTTGCAAAGACTTAGTCAAAATCCAGAGGCGAGTTTGGTGGACAGAAAAAAGGGCTTATTTCTGCAGAAGTCCAAACAGGGACAGGCATAGAGCATAGTAAAGTACACAAGTACCGGGGTCAAACCAGAAGGTCCAATTCAATAGGTATGGAACAGAGTACAGGTAAGGTGAAGGGCAGCATGGCGTAGTGTATTGCTGGGAGAGTTTATGTTTAAAAAGTTTACATTTTTAGATATTTGCTTCTTTAAATTGATGTCACATTACAATAATTCACAAAAATTCTAAACTATTCTTAAGCTTTTGGAAAATCAGTAACCAAGAAACATTTTTTATGTGGGGGGGTTTGTGTTTCAAGAAAGGAAACATAGCTCAAAACCTTATAGTCTTACGACCTACAAGAACCAGTACAATGTGGAACTTCTGCTAATAATCTCATTATTTTAAGCATATAATTAAGTACTTAACTGGAAAAGATTTATCATGGTCTATGACATTGATCATCACAGGCTACTCATTTATTACCAGAGGATGGTCAACATCTGGCAGGCCATCTGGCTTGGACTATGGATCCCACTATATGCAGCCAATCAAAGTAGATAGGGAAATAGTGTTAGCCTGTCTGAATGTAATGGGAGCTGTAGTCCACACTGTCATCACTATTAAGAGGTAGGCAGAGAAATGAAAAGTGCAAGTATTTCACACAGCATTAGTTACCAGATTCCAGTGTTCCAGGCTAAGCTCTGTGTAGCTTTTGAAATGAAAACAAAAGTGAAGGTTCTATAAAAAAAATATTTGTTTGGAGACAAACAATGAATGTACCATTTCTACTAAAACACTGTTTACCCAAATTATCTTAACCCCTTAATGACAAGACTGTTTCTTACTCATAGTACATTTTGGGACAATGGCTCTTTTAACATTTTTCAGTGTTGCTGTTTAGCTGTGATTTTCTTCTTTCTCATTTTGTGCTCCCACACATATATTGTTTTTTTCAGGACAAACAGGGCTTTCTTTAGATACCATTATTTTTAGCATATCATCTAATTTACTATAAAAAATATAAAATATGGTGATTTTTTGTTAAAAAATGACCTTTTCTCACTTTTAAAAAAAACTTACTGATCTGCAAAAACTAATGAAAAAAAACCTGCTAATAGATTCTTCTATCTGTCCTGAGTTTAGAAATACCCAATGTTTTTATGTTTTTTTTTTTTTGCTTTTTTCTGCACATTATGGGGCAATAAGTACCAGTAGCGTTTTGCTATTTCAAAACCAATTTTTCCCCAAAGCTGGTCATTCTGCCCCATGTACTATTTCAGGTATCTTTGAAGCCGGCCAATGCAATTTACCCCCTCAAACCATATATTTTTAAAAACTAGACACCCCAAGGTATTTGAAATGCTGGTATTTTAAACCTTTCCATGCACTAATTTTACCACGAGCCTTTGTCAAACTTTATGGTAGTAAATTTGTTTTGTATTTTTTCACATGTTGTACTTCAGGTATGAATTTACCGCTCCTGGTATATGATACTGTCACACAACACGCCAATGTGTGTTTAGTAACATCTCCTGAGCACAGTGATACCCCACATGCATGGGTTATTTGGGAGGTAAAAGGCCACCTTTGTGAGGTGTGTATTTTTTGCCATTTAGACATCTGGTCAGTCTGTGCCCACGTCCCATATTTTGGACATCTTTTGATGCCGGCCAATTAAATTTACCCCATCAAATCATACATTTTTAAAACTAGGCACCCTATGGGAATTTATAATGCCAATATTTTAACGTGGGAATGTGGGAATTTTTGTGAAGATATAGAATTGTAGGACTTGCTCATAAAAAACGTATTTTTGTTTATTTTTTGGTGACAGTGGGGAATTTTTATGTTACCATTAGATTTTTTACTAAATCACACTGATTAGTGAGCTGGGCTCCATTGACCTTGCATGTTGAATGCTGTACCTGCATTCAACCTGCAGGAGGAGCTTGAGAGTTCTCAAGAGGGTCTGGATAAACCCTCTGTGAACTCATTCAGTTTTCTATTGTTGACGCCATCTTGTGCAATCACAAGGCTATCGGAGTAGGGGGGTTGTGTTGCTACATACCTCAATATGAGGAGTTTTTATAGAGAGTTAATTAGTAAAGAATATATATACACCAATCAGCCATAACATTATGACCATTGACAGGTGAGTAGATGATGAAGTGAATAACACCGATGATCTTGTTATCATAGCACCTGTCAGTGGGTGGAATGTATTTGGCAGCAAGTGAACATTTCGTCCTCAAAGTTGATGTGTGAGAGGCAGGAAAAATGGGCAAGCCTAAGGATCTGAGCAACTTTGACAAGGGCCAAATTGTGATGGCTAGACATCTGGGTCAGAGCATCTCCAAAACTGCAGCTCTTGTGGGGTCAAGCGGCAAACTGGCAACAGGGTCATGTGGGCAAAGGCTGGCCCGTGTGGTCAAATCCAACAGACAAGCTAGTGTAGCACAAATTGCTGAAAAAGTTAACGCTGGTTCTGATCTGAGGCTATAAATTAAACTGTAGTGAAAGAGAGGCCTTCAACCTTCATCAGTAAAAAATAACAGACAATTTTGTCCATACCTAGACAAAATTGTCGCGCTGATTTCAGTGGGTATTCCTGCCGTCAGTGGACATCATTTATCAAGAAATGGGGAGGGTGTGTGGCGTGTCAGGACCCCACACTCGAGACCTGGAGAAGCATTCAGAGTTCTCCAGATTAAACCGGAGAGTTCCCAGGTATGCTTTTATCACTTTGATCTAGACAAACAGGCACATTCATTTTATTCTCGATATAATATTTTTAGACATAAGTATTTGCTATATGTGGCATAATCTACAGGGCAAGCACCCTGACTCCTAACAGCCCTCAGGGTATCCCTTGCAAAGTACATCCTATTAATCTTTTCTTATATTAAAGTGTTAATCCCTAACTGGCACTAACATCTTGCACTGGGTAGGGTTACTGGCCGAAGTTGACATTTGGTCTCCCACTGTAAATAAGAAAGCATTTGACCAAGGCTTGCATTTTGGACCCTAACTGTGAGGATTACAGACTGATCATAACATGTGGAATATAATAAATACATGACTTTGACAGGTAGGTAAAGCTATACATACTGAGAACCATGATGTTAACCTTTTTTTCTGTTGTAATCATTTGTAAAATCTGAAACCTAATAAAGTTTACTCTACGAATAAATGTTATTTTAATTAACATATAAATATATTTAGATTAAACAGGATGGGTGCAAGGTGTTTGGTGGCTTCTCAATGCTGATACACAAAGCCTTTGTTTGAAATATTTACCCACCATAACTTATGTAATGGTATTTCTTAGCTACCCCAAGCCTCAAGTATTAAGCCAGTATCATAACCTCATGCTGACGAGTCCCATTAAGGAGGAAACAGCTGTCCATGAGTGGTGATCTGGCTATTGCACCTCTTCCCGAGTTTTGTCTAAAGGCTGTCTTGTACAGCGGGCAATTACTTTCAAGGGATCCATGTATAAAGTGGATACAGAGGCAAAAGGTGATAATTGTTAACCTTATTTGCATGTGCCTACCCAGAATCCCTTGTGGTTGTGGCAGCACCATGAGATTTCTGAGGGAAAAAAACAAGCCTTCTGGCTTGTCTGGGGTCTGTAGATGAGTGTTTAATAATACTTCTACTACCCCTTAAATTTAAATGAAAGGGTTTCCATCACCTTTACCCACCATAACTTATGTAATGGTATTTTAAATATATAAATAGTTCTGTCCTAATTATTATTATTATCTTTTATTTATATAGCGCCAGCAATTTACATAATCCCAAGCTCCTCCTACTTTTAAATGCATTTCTTTGGCTTTCGTTTAAGAGTTTCACTGGTCAAAGTAAGACCCCCAACTGCTTAAAATATGTCATTTATCTCTCTTATGTCAGTCCCATCCATTCCAAAGCTCCACATTTATCAGTGGACATTCTAGTCAGGTACAGCTTAGCACAGGCCAAATTCCTTAGGTCTAATGTATTTAACCATTTCATAACTCCTTGAGAGCACACTTGAATTGTAATTCCTTTATGATAACGTTGCTTGTAAAATGCTGCACAAACTATGAGGTAATTCAAATCATTAACATCATTTTACAAGCAATTTGTTCCCAAAACAGAATTGCTTTATTACTAACTTGCAATTACAGCACTAAAGCTAACCATGCTATAAGTTAGTAGAAAGGCAATATGATTGATCCTAGCAACTTTAGTAGATATCTTTAGTGGATAATCGAGCTGCTGCACTGCCATGGCTAAATATCAGTAGTATCTGCACTGCCTGGGGTATTGGTATTAAAGAAGCACTCATACGTGTGTGAGGAGGATGCCCCTCAAAGGAAAACATATCTTTTTTGGTATGTGTCTAGGGGTCTCTGTAGGAAATTCATCCAGCACTGATATTTATTTACAATGATGTATCTTTCTGCACTTGCCAACTTTTTGGACATAACCTGATTCCATCTCAGGTTCATTAGGGAACCAGGACTAAAAGGCAAATGTGCTAAGAAAATGTTAAACAAATGATCATGCTGCCTGTGCATATACAGGCAGGTCTAGATTGGCCATGTAGGAGACTGGGCAAATGCACAGTGGGCTACTGGCCAACAGCACATACTTAAACTTACTCTTTCTCCAGTGGCAGAATGGAACCAGCTGCCGGCTAGGTACTTGCAGCCAAATGCTGTGGACTGGCCCGATGGGTGGGGGTGGGGCAATTGCCCCCAGGATAGTTCCACATTGTTTAAACTAAGTGGTAGGGTGTCATGTGTGATAGGAGTGAGGATGTGTAAGTTTGTGCTCCCAGGTCAGAATATGCCAGCCCTGCTAAAAACGTATGTAGTAGTGCAAATATTGTTCAAAACATTGTTATATTATTGATGTCAAAATGCTTCTTTGTGGCCATCTGTAGAATTGTAGATAAAATACTGCTTGAAATGAAAACAGTCAATGAGAAACTTCCCAAGTCATTCGATTAGCAATAATACCTTGTGGATGCTAGCTTGGAAATTGCTTATTGGTCCAACATGAATTCTGCCATAAATCCAAAACACACAAAAACACCAAAACAAACACTCTTAAGCTCTATGTGATCGAATAGGTTGTTCTAATAAAACACTGTAATATGTTTGAAGTTTGTGTCCTCAGGATTGGAGGGCAGTCTATTTTATTGTATTTAAATTAGATTTTTACTATGCCAGGTCCTAGGAACACAACCGTGAACTTTTAATGACAAGGAAGTGCAATTATATTGTGTTTGTAATGGTCAGGTGACTGCAACAATAGAAAATATATGCTGATTCACTACATTATTAGCTCACACTCTGACCTCTCACATTGAAGAAATAGTACTTATAAATAATTACTATAGCGTGGTTTAAACACAACGATCTTTACAAAATAAGAGCAAAATAAACACCTTATCATTAGTAGATGTTTCGAACAGCAGCCTTGAAGGGGCAAATTATATTCATTATAAGAAAAACATTTATTTGAACTTATTGAGTATGGGATTAGTGGATTCCGATTTCTTGTGAGATGAAATGGGGTCTGAAGTGGAACAGGGGAGGTCAACTCAGTCATTGAGGGCCACAAACAGAACATTGTTTTAATAAGATAAAGAACACTGTGGTCAGTGATCCGCTAACTTAACTGGCTGATTACATGTTAATCTGAGAAGTCTTTAAAACCTGGCACGGATGCATATCTCAAGGTCTGAGCTAGACATACTTGAGTTAGAGAGATGTTTGTACATTGGGGTCTATTGACTAAAGAGGGTGCATTTGCAGAGGTGCTATAAATGTCAACTTCCTGAAATCAGTAGGCACTATGAAGGTCAAACCGTAGTAAGCTTCTCCTGCAAGAATGTCTAAGTTGGCCCTGCATAATGCATAGCTAGTATGAATAGGAATCATTTCCTAAAACTCTTCTGATTTGTCTATACATTATATAGGGTCAACTAAGTCCTATCTGCAGGAGACGCTTAGCAGGGTTTGCTTTCCTTAATGCATAGTATTACGACCCTATCGCATTTTTTATAACAGTAAAGCTCTTAATATTTTTTCATAAATTATAAAAGCCCCTCAAGCCCGCACAGACTTTTCATATTATTTCATATTATTGTGTGCCCCTCTACACAAAGGTTTCATATTATTGAGTATCGCTGGCTAATTCTGATGACCTATTCATTCCCCAGCACTACTGTTACAGGATAGGAAAATACTACCTTCTTAACATGTATTTCCTGGAGAAGACCAGAGAGAGGGAGAGAACAAGACCAAAATATTTTAATCATAAAGGGGGCACAGGAGGTATGTATGGAGTAAACGTGGTTGGGTTTGTAAGAAGGCCAAGGAGGCATTTGTCCCATAAGCTGTTCTAATTTAAAAGTTTTTGGGCCACTACCTGAAAATCCGTTGTCTTACTTGCACTTTCACATAATAGCCACCAAGGTGTCTAGGACAAAGAGAAGGACTTTAGCCAGCGTTAACAACCTGAATGGATCATTTCTGTACTCCTTTTTGGCTGTATGATTGAGCCTTCTAGGAGGACAGGGCATAGCCCAAAACTAGAGGATTATCTGTAATGCTAGAAAGTTTAAAGTTGCTTAGGGAGATGGAGGTGATGGAGGTTTAAGAATATATAGGGTAAATTTAAGATTTTCTTGATCATAAGAAAAAGGTTAAGACAACAACTGTCAAACTGCCTTGTTTCTCTGCCATGTTTTAGGGTAAATCAAGATTTCTTTATTTTGTAATTTTTGCAGGAAAAAGAGATACAGAAGGAAAAAAGGGGGAAGGGCGGGGTAAAACAGAAAAACAATGGTCGCAACAAGAGACCCACAGTAACATAGCTCAATACAAGAGGCAGAGTGCATTAGGGTAGCTCGCATTGCGCATAGAGAGAGCTACACATCAAAAGACGTATGTAACAGTACATCGTAAAACGGGCAGATCACATAACAACAGCGTACTTGTGCCCGAGAGAACCATATGACAAGAGGCAAAGTGGCACACATAAGAACCCCTATTATAAGGGTTTGCAAGGTAGTACAAAGGGCACTGCGTTGTTGCATATCTCTGCCATGTTTTGACCTCTCAAAAGTACCATTAAGGACATTATGCAGTACAAAAACGTAGAGAAACCAGAAATCACTCAAGTATGTGGAAATGTTTCTTCTCTACAGTGTTGGACATATGAGTTACGTACACTGCAAAAGAACAGACCGCAGAGTATCACATTAAAAATCTAAATGAGATGAGACTGAAACTAACTGAATCCAACTGTATTGTTAAAATACATCAATTATTAACCTAACCCTGTGTTATTTATTTTGCATTGTATCACGTCATGTAAACAATATACCTTATGTACACATAAGTATTACTGAACTCGAGTGAGAAAGTGAGAGGTGTGGAACAATAGAGGGTACGGTGGAAGGAAATGACTGAAACATTTGGCTCGAGACTAACCTGCAACAACAACTTTCCTATTAATCTTTTTATTAATAGTAATGTCCAATTAGAAATGCCAGCAAGTTTGCCAACCCGGGTTTCCCTAGCAATAGGTGTTATGATGAAGCCAATCATTTCTTACTCAGAACAATAGTTTCAAATACAACATATTTTTATGGGCAGTAAACAACCGGTCCTTGCTCCCTGGAGGATTTATGAACAGAAATTACATTATGTTCTCCCCCCCACCTCTCTCATACAAGATATTCCTCAAAATCCCCAATCCCCACCAAAGTTCCAAATTTATTTCGAAATAGCTTTCAACAGGATCTCGCCATGGTTTAAGCTCTTCTACATCACATCACTGCTGACTAAGCAACAAAATCCAATAATCTTGTATCAGCTACTAATACTGGGAGAGAAAAGAGCCTAAGACGCATAAGAAAGCTCTGTGGCGCAGGCACTCCACGTGAAGTACCTCCAGGATTAGTGCCTTGAACCTTCGGAATCTGCAGTCCTCAAAAACCCATTAGGTTAAAGACTATTACATTTCAAAAAACGCTTTAATCCTCATTCTTACTCTACATACAACATATTTTTTTTATTCTTGCTTCTGTATGTGTCCAAAGATTGGCATGAAAATAGTTTTACCAAGAAACCGTAAGAATGAAAGCAATCTCTAGGGTTAGAGCATGGTCTGCACAAAAAGCAGAGAAAGTATGCCAGATGTGCAAGGTTTCAATGAATTTTTTAGCGAGGTATGATGAGAAATGGAGAAAAATGTATTACCCTATCTATGGCTCACATTGAATGCAAAATATATATTGTGTTGCAATTTTTGCCAGGACATGTACACCACCACAATAAATGTTTCCAGTTTGGTTCAGTGTTACAGACTGGCCCTCCCATCCTACTCCAGGCACTTACCCTCTTCATGCTTACCATGCTCCTTGGATCCTTCCCAGTCTCAGGGGAGCTGGATCCCATGAAGATTATGTTTTTTGGGTGAGGGATATGTGGTAGCCCTTGTGGGTGGCCCCTTCCCAACTTCAGTACCAAGAAGATCTAGCTGTAATACAGACCAAAGAGGGAGCAGAGGGGTGGCATATCACTTCAGGGTGTAGGACCTCAAAAGATGGAGCTTAGCGACCATCACTGTGTGGGCATCTTCATATCCTGAAACAGAGGTCTGAACAGACTTTGGACCGATTTATTTTGGGACGATTTAAAAAATGTACTGGCCCTGTGCCTGGCCAGAGGCGTGCTCGTTGTGGGTTTGCCCCTGCCTCTGTATAGGCTGGATACACAACAGTTCTGTTTACTTTTTTGTACCAGTTAAATATTGTCTCTAAATAGACTTAAGCACTCTTGTGAGGTTTTCCATATCTAGATGGGTGATACATGAAATGAACAGTTTGACACTGAAATATTAATGATGCACAAACACAGATGGTGATTATTTAAAGGATTATGTTTCCATTGTAGTAATGGAATGGTTTGCAGTCACTGTAACCAACAAACATTAAAAGTATTAAATAATAAATTGGGACCGTCCCGTGTTAATCTGGACAGTTGTGGAGTATAGTGCTTTGGTGAAGAAATAGCAATGGAATAGATTTCTGGTAATACCCTGTACACCCTCCAACAACTTGATAAATAGTGCACAATGAGCTTATAATGATATTACAGTAATCACATGGCCAGTGCCTGAGTTTTACGTGGACTTTGTATAGTTTTTGTATGTGTTCCTCAACATTAGTTGACTGATTTTTTGTTCTATGTGCGTAAATCTGTACCGTTTCTGTACGTTAGTGATATTTGTATAGTACTGCGTAATTATTACAATTAAATGCTATGTAGATCTTGCACATTTACAAAGATTGTAAGCTCGTTTGAGCAGGGCGCTCCTCAAATAGTTAAATCATATACTACTTGTTATGTCCTGTCTACCCATTGTACAGCGCTGTGGAATATGATGGTGCTACATAAAACAATACATACGGTAATAATAAACAGAATACTCCTAGACTGGAAGGAAAGCATGTTTCTGGAGACTTCATTCTGCCTCAGTAGCCTATGCTGTGATGACCTTATTCATGTTTATCTCTTCCCAAGCTAATTGCTCTCTCTCCTAGTGGGAATCCACCACCCAAAAAAATGTTTATGTTCTGTACCTTTAACCGCATGGCAGTATCAGGAGGTCCAGAGCCAAAATGTATACAAGATGGAGATTTTTTCACGATTGGTTATTTATATGACAATGCATACATTCTTTTACTGGTAAATAATGTGTTAAAGTAGTTATTAGAGTTGCATTTTACATGTGGAAACCCACGCATTGTCACACTTGACGTTCACTAAAACACTTAGGTGCTTCTAAACAATAGAAGTAGTGCTTTGAGCTGGTGCTAGTAGCACAGGGTTAAACAGAAGGGAAACTCCTTTGAGATGTGTTAATGAGGGCTATTAAAAGATGAGGATCATAAACTCTATTGTGAGAACATGAATCACACAACATATGATCATACATGACCGTGATCAAAGTAGTGTATAATCACTCTTTTTACACGACTAGAGATGGCCTTATTGTTTACTGTAAAACATATAAGTCTCTTATCTTGGGAATTGCTACTAGTCTGTGCTTGGCTGCAACAGTACAGCAAGAGTCCTCAGAGCCTTGTAAAGTTTCACCCATTACTACTAATGTAGATCAGGACCATCAATATATATATAGATAGATAGATAGATATTGAATATGTCTGGAAAATCTATTGATAAATTAGGAATAAAAATGTATGTCTGTGTTTTATAACATATCATTAGTTACATTGTGCATGTATGCTAATAATTATAAAAGCCATGAGCAGCGGCCAACTCAACTAGCACTCTTTGGGCACATTTAAGTCCTAGGAGGCCATTTAAGCCGCAAGCCTATGCTCAGCCTTTGATTTTAACAGGAAAGGTATACTAAGGTTGAGCCCCCCCCGGACTTCATGTAAGTTCCTTGTACATTCAGTTGCTTATGCAGCAAAGTCCTTACTATTATGTACATTCAAGCAGGCAGTATCGCTTCGAAGAACAGAGAGTTCTGTTTCAACAAATGTTGTCATCAGATGTAATAGTTGCCATTTCATATTTAGCACAAAAAATAACTTATTAAAACTACTTGTTGCCAGTCTCAGGCCTGGACTGGCCATCTAGCATACTGGGCAAGTATGGGTAATAATTTATATAATAATATGATCTATATATATATATATATATATATATAAACAGATTTTTAAACACAATTATATAAATTATATCTACCTTCCTGCAAATGGTAACATTTGGGACACATGATATTGACCTTCATTAGACAGAGGGTCCTTCTGTTAAGACTTCCTATTGTTTGTCACAAAGCAATATAATAGTATGTTTCTTTAGTAGATTGGCATAACATAACATTGTATTATGTGAAACATTTTATTGTTTAAAGTAATAACAATAATAAAGCCTATGGCGGGAGTTTCCATTATAATAAAACTATATGGACAAAAGTATTTGGACACCTGACCATTACACCAACATGGACTTTTATGAGACTGCATTCTAAATACATTAATATGTAGTTGGTCCCACTTTGCAGCTATAACAGCTTCCACTCTTCTGGGAAGGATTTCCACAAGATTTTGGAGAGTTTCTGTGGGAATTTCTGCCATTCCCACAGTAGAGCATTTGTGAGGTCAGGCACTGATGTTGGGTGAGAAGGCCTGGCTCGCAATCTCCATTCCAGTTCATCCCAAAGGTGTTGGGTGGCGTTGAGGTCAGGGCTCTCCAGTCAAGTTCTTCCACACCAAACTCATCCAACCATGTCTTAATGGGCTTTGCTTTGTGCACTGGGGCACAGTCATGCTGGAGTAGAAAAGGGCCTTCCTCATACTGTCCCCACAAAGTTGTAAGCGTAGCATCGTACAAAATGTCTTGGTATCAAGAGGAACGGAGTGTATGGGAAGTGCAGAGCTGCCAGCTACTCGCCCGTGACATTCAGGTATTGTATACAAGCACACAGCGTGACTGTAAAACCCCTTTGTACATTGCTACATAATATGTTGGTGCTATGTAAATACATTAATTACAAACAGCACCTCCCTTAGTCATAAATTATGCTAATGTTGAGCTTAATTTAACCCTCTCTGCTGGGGGGTGTACGTGGGTCACTCGGTCATCACCGGCTGTAATGGAAGCTCTTTCTTCCCAGTAACACGAGCTCTGTGTTTTTTACTGCATGCCTCTGTATACGTTATTTTTAGGACTGACTACGCTCTCACTTCCCTATTCATCATGCAGGGCCAATACTGGAAAAAATGCATGAGAGAGCCCTGCATTGTGCATGACCGAATGGTTGAAGATTTAACTATACATTATATATTATGCAGAAGCTCACTGGGTTTGGAACCCTCATTGTGAAGCACCACTCTCCGTTTAGTGAATAGACCCAGACGTCTGTCAGGTCCGTCAGCTTGCGAAGTTCTATTTGTGTAAGGCCAGTCTCGGCGCTGTCACTTAGTGAATGCGTGCCGTCTCCCTCCCCGTGTTTACATTTGCACAAGCACTCCCTGTTGCACATTCGCACTCTCTTTCTCTGCAGTGAATGCCGGCCGCAGTCTCGGGCTGCTCGATAAATAGGCGGCTTTGTATAAACACCATTTGGACGGCAGTGAGGGAAGTCTCGCCGTACAGTATGTCTCTCGGGGCCATGAGGTCTCCAGCAGTGTGGCAGCTGTCCCCCCACACACTGTAGGCCTCGCTGTGATTTAGCTGCATCTCCTTCTCTCTCTACCTCGGACTGCATCCTATCGCCGTCTTCATCAGCGGTCCGTACCCGGGGTGTCTCTATGTTTAGGCGATCGGGGTGTCTGTCTTATTCTGCCCGTCTTTCCAAAGTAAATCTCTGTCTCTCTCTTATGAACACGCCTGTCTGGGCTGCTCCCTCCCCCTCTCTGTCTCTCTCCACCCTGCAGTCACATCCTGCAGTCTCTGTGTCTCTCCTGCTGCTGTCTCCGGGCTCTGTTCCTGCTGGTATTTGGAGGTGCTGTATGTGACCTGTGTCCCGCAGAGGGGGCCCTAAGCCTGTGCGGACCCTTTCTTAAAAGAGACCCCCCCCCCAAGTCGCCCCCGTCAGCTGTGTGTCGGCCCCAGGCCCCGCAAAAGCTGTGCCCAGGCCCATGCTGACTGTCTGTGGATCTCACTGCCTGGCTGTCTCCCCAGTTGTGTGTCCTCCGCTCCCGGGCCTGATTGATCTGTCTCTGGATTGCCGCTCCAAGCTGCCCGTGGGATCTGTCTCCGGCTGTCTCTTGACCGCTCATGTCGTACCACAGAGCTGATTAGACTGCTCGTCTCTCCCACTCTCTGGATGTCTCTTTCTGCTGTCAGGAGGCCTGAGATCTCCGGGGACCGAGAAGCTGGTAAGTGCCTTATTGAGTGATCATGTAATAACACAAATAATAGAACCCCATCGTGCCCACCCTTCCCTATGCATGTAACATACCCCAGCATGGCCACATCCACACCGTAAACTGCATGTTGTTCATCTGTCACTAATACCTGGTCATCGCACCCCTGTGATACGAGGGCCTGTGTGTGTGTGTGTGTGTGTTTTAGGACATATTACCATTGATGCTACCCTTCAAAAAAAAAAACTTCCCTTATTCATAGGATCCCATCCCCCACTGTGCTCTCAAAAGCATTCACAACTGTATCCCATATGTCTCAGCCCCATCTGCAGCACACCCACCGGAGATGGGACATATCAGGGAAATCTGATGTCATACGGAGTTGGGATTTGTGTGACTTCATGGTAGCTCGGATGTGTTAAGGTCAAAAAAAAAAAGCTGCCAGTATGTGTGGTATTTGTGGTATGCTTTTAGAGATTTGTGATATGTGACCAGTAGTTTCAAGTATGGGTCAGTTGTGAGGATCTTCCTATATAAGATACAGGACACGAAGCAGCTTCTCAGCACAAGTGGTATAGGTTAATGCGGGGGGGGGGATTTAAACATGAATGGGATAGGCATTAGGCTATCCCGAATCTACAACAGACCAAAAACTGCCGGACCGGATGGGCTGAATAGTTTTTATTTGACGTCAAATTCTAGGTTTCTCTAAACATTCTGGAGAAGTCTTTTAACATATACATTTTTGTTAGCATCATACACCGCATGTGCTTAGAAGTACTCCCATTACTCTGTATGACCTCACACCACACCCTTTAACCTCGCCTTTTGCTTTATTTTAATCCGCACATTCTTTCATTTTACACCCTACATCGCTCCATGCAAACTTCATTGCCATCTTGGTACCTGTGTGATACACTAACTCTCCATCTTGCGCCATACATCTCCTGTGTATTCTTCTTCTTGTTCCCGTGTTACCATGTAGCACAGGGGCGTCCAACCTGCAGCCCTCCAGCTGCTGCAGGACTACATCTCCCATCCTCCTCAGCCAGCCCCTTAGCTGAAAGAGCATTATGGGAGATGTAGTCTTGCAGCAGCTGGAGGGCCGCAGGTTGGACTCCCCTGGTGTACCAGAACCTAGTCGTGTAACGGACGTGTATTAACGCAGTCAAGGTCCGCCGTCGCTTGGCTTCCATCTACCCATGTTTCGACATGTAAAGGGCCCCCAGCCCTGTGCTGTGGCTGGCGTGGTGACATTGGTGCCCTGGGGCAGCACTTCTCGGTGTGTTTCCATGGGCGCATGACACATTATACCTCGTACTCACAGAAGGGGCACTTATGTCTTATAGACTGCCACGAGTGCAGGGGAGAAAAGCTGCTGGGCCCTTGTGGACTTTGGGCTCTGTCGCCGGTTCTTCCATTGATTTGCAGTTGATTCCTATTGATCCTCTAAAATCATACGCTGTAATTTGCTGTGATTTGTATAACTGCTTGTAACAACTGTTGCTCTGTATAACCTCTGCATTTAATGCCTATGTTATATTGTAGAACCTCTTCCTATCACTCTGTATAAGCTATATCTGCGTCTTTTTATTCCTTGCAGCCAATCGGTTGTGATTACCTGACCTGTGTTTCAATAGATTGTCCCCCAAATTTATGTCTGTCATTTTCTTCTCACCAGGTGAATAAGGTTGCCAACCCCCCATTGTACGTTGTGTATATACCCCGGTGTATCGGGTCATCTCCCTATGTACATTTTTTGTATTCCGACAATATTTGTTGGGTCGAAACTGGATATTCATTTTTAATGTAATGGAACCCGAATGTCACAGTGAGGTTTTCTTGCCGCGTTAGATATGTGGGAATGGTTTTGAGACCTTAAAAACATAGCGTTCTATGGACCAAGATGTAGGATAAAGCTTGGTTTGATAAAGTGTGTAGAGGAACATCTGTGGCTGGAATCTGCTGTGACCCAGATTGTCCTGTTTACGAAGGTCGGATGCCACAATGTGTCCTTTTCGCACTGGTAATCATAGAAATATGTCGTTGCAATGAAACATCTGAATCATAAGTGAGATAACTTTCAGTGCTCTGATGGGAGGTGGTCAGGGAGAGGATCAGCAGCTGCTCTCTGCTTCTTGCACAAAGGCCTTTTCATGTTGTGGGACGATGACATTTTCACATGACGAGAGACAACCTCAGGATATCCCAGAGCGGGAGCGCACGAGCTTCCTGCCCCTCTCATGCATGGCATCACTAGTTACGGTGACAGGCTTGCTGCGGAATCCACGGGCAGTGAGTCACCCATATATATGATCGTACCCAAATTGGCACAACCAGTGGCTCCCTGTCCACTGACAGACACTTCAGCTATTAATGGAATGAAAAAAGGAGCTCTTAAGGAGAGATCTCAACATCCATCTCATCATCACCAATGAAGAATGCATATTAAAGTGCATTAATAAAAAACCAATTACCTCTAGAGGAACCATGCCGTGTTTGGGTGATTAATGCCACGAATCAGTGGAAGGAAGTGCTTCCCGGGGGGGGGGGGGGGTGTTATACCCCACAAGGAGCTCTCCCTGAGCCGGAGCTGGCTGGTTTTGGGTATGCCATGTGGCTACAGGTATCAACGATGTGTTCAGAGGATGTGCTAGCGTATTCTGCAGAATCCCTCCATACATTAGTACGCAAAAACCAAAGTGGATATGATGGCTGGGGTGTCCCTTTTAGTATATTTCTTTTATATTTCGGTATATGTCACTTTCAGTTCCTTTCGTGCAAGTATGTGGCGTTAAGAAATGAGACGAAGTAATGTGGAATGAAATAAGGGACGTGTCTGAATGTTTTTATGCATACGGGTTACATTTTGTTGTGTTTTTTGTGATGTTTGGCAGCTTCCTCCTTGTGGTGTCACTGTGGCATACATAATAGCGGGTGTTATTGTAGCTTTCCTGTAGATCTGATGTGACGGCTTCCTTGTACCCGTGTCACTCTGGGACTCATTCCAGTTGCAGTGTTGCTGTAACCCTAGAAATGGGAAATGCTGGAAATGTAATGCTGTGTGAATCGTATTTGTACTGTAAAATATGAAGGCAGTATGAAAGTAATATGCTTTCCAAAAGATTGCGAGCAGGGCTCTCTCCACCAAATGTATCGGTTTGTCTAAGTCTGTGAATTCTCGTCTTGTCATACCCCTTGAATTTATGTATTGTATTAAGCGCTGCGTAAATTGTTGGCGCTATATAAATAAAAGATAATAATAATAAAAGGACAAGCTAAAATCAAACTCAAAATGATTCATTCAGCCTTTAAGATTAGTAGATTTGCTTTGATGAGTTGGAGACCAAGAAAGTGGTGCAATCGCTATGGTAACGAATGGAGTGTGGTTGCACTAGTTTTACAACTGTTTATAAACCTTATGCTTATCTCTGTTCTTTATCAGTAGTTAGTAGTATATGTAACCATCAGTTAGCAGTATTATGTCAGCTCCTACTGTTACAATCTCTTTGCCCCGTAGTACAGTAACTTGTTATAGATGTTCAAGTCTGTGCTGCTGTAAAACCTTCAGCTTTATTTTGCTGTAATAAGTTACGCTCTCTGATACCATTCGTATTGATGGAACACTCTCGCCGTATGTTTAAAGGAGGCAGCCTCGGCCCCGTTTTCCAACGCCAATAAAAATACATCCAGTAGCATACATGCCTCTGGCCTTCTTTATTAGGGACTTATCACCCTATTGAGCATATGGCCTCCATAGCAAGAAGCAGACCTCTGTAGCATCATCTCTGAACCGCTTCACACAAAGAACCCAAAAGGGAACTTAAACATGCATGGGATGTGCATAAAGCTATCGTGAATCTAACACAAGGGCTGAGTCTTACATCAGGAAAAATGAGCAGACTAGATGAGCCAAATTTATCTGACGTCAAAAGTTAGGTAAAGAAACCCCTCGGAATGGTAGGACTGGGGGCTCAGCTCTAGGGCAGCAGCTCCTATAAATACATTGCTTTTAACGACTAACCATTTGTGAACTTGCACTGAAAACGGCTTCTGGTGCGACGGGAGCATCGTTTTCCACCTTAACAATTGAACTATTCATAATGCAGGGCCAACTCACCATTCTTGCAAGATCGTATGCATAGTGAAACCACAACTCTCACCCCCACTTTAGTGAATAAACCATATTGAGTGGTCTCTTCCTTCATTTTTGCGGTTTCAGTTCTCCATTGCTAAATGGCAAATCAACCAGGATAGACTATTCCTGAAATGCGGTGAACTTTATTCATTCTTTGAGTATCCAGTATTTTTTTTTGTTGTTGCTTGAATCATAAACTGCACAAAACATTGTGTTGTTGTTAAAGCATGATGACTGAATTTCTGGAAATGGTACAGTCTTTGGGGTCTATTCACTAAATGGTGAGTCATAAATGACTTGTGGTATAAAAAAATGATCTCGCTACTTTAATTATGCATTGTAAAGGGCTGACTGGCAAGTATATCCTGAATAAAACGCTGAGCTGTCCCTTCAGAATGTATAGTTCATCTCACCACAACTTATGCAAAACCTTATATTTCTTGGAAAGTACACGGTAGCCTCTTTTTCATCATCATTTTGGATAAAAAGAGGGTAATTTGTTACTGTCGACATTCAAGTCCATAACGCCATAAGGTTCGATAAGAATGAATTGTTTCTAAATTAATAAAATCTACTTATCTAATATCCTAATTATATCTATACCTATTATTATTTTAATGATGAATCATTATAGTGAAACTAATTAACAAATTAATTATCTGGGTTTATTTGCTTAACTACAGAGCACAGTTAACGTTTGGTGCAAGTAGAATATCAAGACTTGTGCTTACATGGATTTTGCATGCGTCTCCCTAAAACAGCAAAATGTTTTAAATACATAATAAACAGATATTTAGAAAAAGAAATCTCACACCAAATGTATAAGGAAAAAGGATTGAAGAAGTGTGGGAAGGGAGGTGCGGGAAGAGAACGGACTTAAACCACATCTTCTGTAGGGCTTCAGTTACTTAATTCCTTGGTCTACAGGCGAGATAGTAGCTATCACTGAGTACTTTTATTGCAGGTTTTTGTATGCGTGTGTGTATGTATTGTGGTATGTTCCGAGCAGAGATTCTTAAACCATGTTGTCACCAGGTATATCACCTTACACTGACAAGCATTTGAAGATTCATATGTCTTTTCTGAGTCACATTGTCTAGTGACTATTGTGCTGTGATGTTTATCCTTTCTTGGTTGATGCGGGGTGGGACACTTTCTATGAACTGCTTGTCAGTGCCTCCCGTGCCGTCAATGTCTTAATACGGGACAGGCTGTCTGGCTACGCTTTGCTATGGGGTGTGACATGCAAAGGCCCCTTTTATAAGTGGCACTACTTCTTATGTCGGTGATGAGCAGGAACCATATGCTAAGACTGCAAAAATGGTACAATTTCATTATTATTTCAATAGTGTTCTTCAGTAGATAAAATATGAGGATATCATGGGAGCAATATGACTTTTTTTCTGTTTTATAAGGTTCATGTATTCCAAGTATGTCACATTGTTCATCAGTTGAATATGATGCGTTAGTGTGATGATTTTTACACTATGATCAGTGAACTAAATAAATACTATTGCCAGATATCTGTTATGTTTTTCTTTACTGTCAAAAGATTTTTTTTTGGTTATGCTGCATAATCAAGGCAACACGAGTGCCCAAAATATTGCTTGTTCTGACCTCTTGCACAACCTCATTCTTCTCAATTTTCCGCCACCTAATCGAGAACATCACTTCCACTTCCACTTGCATTTCTATTATGGTCATACCTGTAGACCCCAACCACTTTCATTTCATGTTCCTCAACACATAATCTTCCGTTAACTCTTTTCTGTATATTGGACAGTTTTGACTCTGAAAATGATTGGTTGCTAGTGTAAAACTATACTGTGCCTTCAAGCTAGGTAGAGCCATAGTGGATGAGAGATGTTTCTATTCTGTATAACATTGTTTAAGGTAAAGTTTACCTGCGGCAGTTAAGTGAATAATGGCCAATGGTTGCCCATATGTTTACGGGCAGGTGAAGAACATAGAACATTGCGTCTGTGCAGATTTTCACATGCTGTAAGGAGACATAGTATGCTTACTGCAGGGACTCCCGGCTTGGTATATGCTTACTGTGCAGACCGTCTACAGTCCCATGGTTTTGGCAGAGAGAAACCCCCCTTCTTTGCATAACAAGGGAGTTGCTATAAGTCGTCTAATCAAATACCTGGGAACAGGGCGGGATGGATCCCTGGAGCCAGGAGACTGTCGTAAATAGTTGCCCAGGAGCCTGCAGGGCACCTTCATGAAACTTATTATTCACAAGCAAGGGTGTCCTCTTTCCAGTTTGCCTTCAGTCTTGTTAAGTAATGATGGGGTTGTTCAAGTGTACGGTCTAACTTAAAAGACACAAAGGTCCTTAGTAGGTGTTACAAAAGGTCCAGAGGACAGTTGACAGTCAAGTTTCTCTCTTATTGTGTCGGAGAAGGCTGAGATTCCTGTATTAGCATATAAATGCATATATGTACATTCTCTATCCATAAATCACAATGACAGTAGTATTTTTGGTTGCCCATTGCATTTGTGCCGCAATAGCTTTGTTGTAAATAATGTAACGGTTTCGGATTTAAAGTTCTACTGTTTACGTTCATTTATAAACAAAACAATTTGTTTGTAAATATTTTCTTTATTCTCTTTATTTTCTTTATTCTTGTCAAGTTTAATTCCAGTTTCCAATGTAAGAATATAAAACGTTTCAATGATTAAAAGCAAATATTGGGCCATTTGTTTTGCTTATTTTTTTCCTGCAATTAAACACGTACAGTTTCCATATTGTATATTAAAAAAAGCCACAATATATGGACAGTTTTTGTGCCTCCGTTATTAAATTTGATTTTTTATTTTTCAAGGATTCAGATTATAAAAAGTAAAAGTAGAACCTAATCCATTTCCTAAGAGATATTGAAATCTGAACGGATTATTCATATACCGGTATGTCAAGGGGAAACTAGGACAGACATTGAGCAAATGTGTTTTGTTTTTCATCGTTGACATATAACAATGCTAGACTGATATTAATATGATGGCGTTGATACTATTATTGTTTCATGTAGCGGAACCGAGGTGAGGAGGACCCCGGCTCAAATGAGTTTACAATCTAGAAGGAGTTAGGGCAAATTACCCAGGAGGTAAAAGCGCTGCTGTTATGGACGGACCAGCCAGAAAGTATTGACTTTCTTGGTTGTTCCTCCAGTCCCATGTCATCAGCCTTCATATTTTATATATTTAACCCCTTAATGACAAATGACATGTACGGGCTCAAAATCTGCAGAAGGGTCAGAATGGAAGTTAATAGGGAGCTCTCATATACATTAAAGTGCATATGATGGCTGGAGCGTCCCTTTGACAGAAGTGCGCTTTCTCCAGGTTTGGAGCATTTTGGATCAGTGCTCTGAAGAACATTGGCAGTAAAAGTGAATAAACCTATGTTTACAGATCTTATGATAGAGAATTAATCAGAACAATACTCTGCAGCCCTGCCTGTGGAAACCACTAAAGGGACAGCGCAGCAGAATTCTTAGTATTAAGGCAAACCTTGGTTTTTGGCTTTAATGAAGCATTGCACCTTCCTTGTTGCCCAGCTTTGACTTGATATTGTTAATTCTGGGTTTAAGTGTAAATAGGCCAGTGGTACGGCAGGAGTTGTTACAACATGAGTGATTTCGGGAGGAAATGCTCATCGGATCGCCGGCGCTTGATTAGTAATTACAAGAGAGACAACAGCTTGTCTGGCGGGAGAGTGGTTAATGTCCTTGCTTCCTCTTTCAGTTTCCGTGTATTGTCCAAGCTGGAGCTGATAGGGTTAATTTAAGAGGTATGTGGAGGGCGAGGCCAGTGCAGGATGTGCAAAGAATGGCCACAGGGCTTTGTGTGTATTATTTATAAACCCGAGTATCAACATACGACTCTGTGTCCTACTTACAGAAGAGCTAAGCTCCGCTCGACCCATTCTCTCTCTGGCTTCATTGAAATATATATATATATTGAACGTAATTTCGGACAGACGGCTTTTTTTTGACACGGAACCAGAAATTCCGAGTGTTCCCCTCACATACGGATAAAAAAATAGCACATTAACGTTAAACTTTGCAATATGTAGGTGCATTTAATGCGAGTAGCTACTTAGAATAATTTCTGTAGCCGGCCCCCACCTTATGCATCTCTCAATGTTTAAACAACTTTCTTCATAGACACCTGGAAACATGTCATCGGTGTGTGTGTGTGTATGTATGTATGTATGTATGTATGTATGTATGTATATATATATATACATACACATACATATTTTTTTTTTGGGAGGGGGGTTACTTAATTTAGTGGGTAAATTTACCAAGCCATAGAAAGTGTCTCAGCAAAATGTGTTATTGTGTATTTATTTACTTAGATTTTGTGCCCTTGAAAATGTAATTTTGTAAGCTTGAATTGTATAGCGCTATATTCAGCTTTTTCTGTCCTTGCTTATTATGAAGACTGGCAAGATTACACAAAAATAATTTGTGTAATGCATATAGGTATTAAGTATTATTGTAATAATTTTTTAAATGTAGAGGTACTACTGATAAAAAAAAAAGGAATCGAACTGCTGAGGACACAGGATCATTGTAACAATATGTATTTCATAGTCCTGAGAGTAAATTACATGCTTCAGCTAAGAGCAAAAAGCTAAATGAAGCTGATGTAATATTGTGGCCTGGCTCAACACTCATAAGCAGTCTGAAGATTTTTGCCATGTTTTTTACTTTAGATTTTTTTTGACACGTTGTTTACTAAATAATTGAATCAAATATATGTACATGTTTTGGGCTACTGCGTTTTTTTTTTTCCAAAATGATCCCATTCCTCATGGCACTTTCTTGCGCGCACTATTGTCCTTCTTAGGTTATTTGACATTACGGTATTATTCTACTCTTTTATTATTCGCTTATGCACTTTATGAGCATATTAAATTGCCTTAATACTGCCTTAATGATGTTGGCGCTCTCATTATGTTCAATTAATGATTTAATTGTTTGTAATTCCTTTTTCCGACTTATTTTTCTTGTACAAAAATATGTAGACTATCTGAATTAGATAATTTTAGTTCACATCTTGATTTTTGTACCCCATGAGGTTGGAAGACGTACATCCATAGAGCTCTCTCTCTCTCTATATATATATATATATATATATATATATATATATAATATATATATATATATATAGGAGTCATGGTTACATAGTGCATAAGGTTGAAAAAAAAAAAGACCCAAGTCCATGAAGTTCAACCCTTCTACCTAACCTTCCTACTCTTGACCCTAATTAAGGCCATTTGGTTTTAAAGATTTGTCCAATACTGACTATGGAGATGAATGTGATTCCACCCCTGTGAATGTCCTGGTTTGCATTTGCTGCATATGATTCCTTTACATCAGCTGTTATTCTCCAAATTCAGTAGTGCATACCTGCCAAGTGCCCTTCTTAAAGAGGGACACTCCCTTTCTTGATCCCAAATCTTTCTGCCGCTCGTTTCTCCCCTTTATGTACCTCTTTTCTAGGAGCTAAGAATGTTTGGTGGTCTTGAGCAGGCCCTGACTGGCCGTCTGGGTGCTGGATAAGCCACGTGCCGACAGCACCCCGTACTCCCCCTGATCTGCTGCTACAACCGCAGATCGAGTGTTACAGCAAGTGGCCGTCGGCTGAATATGCCCAGCCACGCAAGCCTTAGAAGTCACAGTGATGTAAACATGCTAAATGCCCTTCCTAGTTACATAAATCACTGTCAATATGACACAAAGTTTCTGTAAAGCCCTGCCCCCCTAACAACGCCATTTCAAATGTTAGGAAGTGTGAATGAAAACAAAAGGGTCTGAATAAACAGGACTACTAATGAGACAACATTTTGCTGCCAGTTTCATATGATTAAGAAAAAGGTGAATCCGGTATCAATTGTAATGTTCCAACACTGTTCTGGTGATGGCTTGTGCGATACATCTAATCCAATTCATCTGGTGCAGAAACAAAATAACAGGACATGCACTGCTAGTGTAAATGTATATGTATCCCAAAACAAAATGTGGAGAAATAATACAACATAGGAAAACTAGTGCCGCAATTCATGTGAAATGTAGAGCATGTTGGTTAGATGGCTGCACACAACTCGGGGTCATTCTCTGCTTGGAGACGGACACAGTTGATCTTATCAGATGATTGCATGCAGATTTTGAATTCTTGTAGGAAAAAGCTGATCACAAGACTTGGAAAAGCTTTTATGGCTACCAGTTTGAATTTACTAGTTAAATGCCACCGGATTCTCCATTTACAAGTACAGCTTGGCTCGGTGAGGAAGTTCTCAAACCAGTCATGGTACTACTGGGTGAGCATGGAAGAATTGCTTCCCTTCCTTAATGTTATAAGGAAGTAGAGCCAAAGTACCATTAGCATCTCTCTGATCTGCTGATCAAACACAATCAGCAGTGCTTTCTGCAGGGAAGTATCGGCTCCTTCCCAGGAACACCCTCTAATTATCAATATTTCCTCCATCACATGGTCAAGAATCCATTTGTTTCATATCATACTCCAAGTAAGCAATGGCTAAGTTACATATTATATAAGCAGATGGAGAGTTGTGATTTCTTACATTATTTATCAACTGTATTATTCTGCATGTCATGGGCTCATAGCACTGTGAAAATTGCAAGGAAAAAAAGAGCCAGAGATCCCAGGGGGGTTCAGCTTGGTCATTAATCCCCCGAGAGTATATTTGAAAGTAACTGATCTCCGCATTTGGTTTTAGTTTTTTTTTTATGTACTTATGTGTGCATGTCATTTTTATGTCATACGGTTGAGAGCGAAAAAAAAAAAGCTTGTTTGGATGGATTATAGGCCCTGGATACTGTAGTGTGTCTTATTATGTAGAATAGTTTGATTTAAACCTATATTTTTTCACTTTTATGTTATATCATGTGTAAGAGCCACAATTTTTGTTACAGTATTTCTTTATACAAAATGGAGGAGCGCACAACCTAAAAAGCATAAAAAGCACATTCAGATTTCTGGGTTGCTGCTAGAAAAATAATCATCAATAAGTACACAAAACAAAGAAAAAACAGTGCATACAGCAAATAAACACCTACCTAAGGCATAAGTATTGGAGATTATCCACACTATATGGCCATTTGTTGCTCAGCCCGCAACTACTTCAAAGTACCCCAACTTGGGTTCAAAGTACCCCTTGCCTAGAATAATAATTACCAATTAGTACCAGCAGCAACCCGGGAATCTGAATGTGTATGCTCTTTATGGTTCTTAGGTTGTGCTCCCCTGGTGTCCAGAGAAGGCTTTAAATTGCTTGAGAGTCTCGTTGGGTTAAAATGCAGTGCAGGCCCTCTGATTCCGATCCTTGATTAGCAATATAGCTATGAAAATTAGATGGGACTAATGGGCCAAACTTCGGGTACTTTGACATAGTGTCGGGATAAGCAATATATGGTCATATAGTGTCACGGAATCCCAATAGTTAAAAATAAGGGGAAAAAAAATTATATAATATATATATATATATAAAAAAAAATTCTTGATGGAGTATGTATACTTACACTAAACGTTATCATCCCACAGGTGTCCCCCCTCTGACAAAGAACCGCCTGCACTTCTTCTGATGGGACACGGAGTGCCGCCATGTCCGAGGTGGGGGGTGGCGGCGGGCGCCGCCGCCTGGTGGATGAAGAATTCACGCTGCAGGTGTATCCTGGCAGCATCTCACATGATGTCATCTACTGCCCAGTTCCCGCCCGATGGCACACAACAGCTGCTGATGTCATCGACGCCCTCATTGCGGCACTGCGCTTGGATCGGGCCAAGTTCTACGTGCTGGCGGAGGTGAAAGAGTTCGGTGGAGAGGAATGGATCCTTAACCCTACTGACTGCCCTGTTCAACGCATGATGCTGTGGCCTAGACTTGCGTTAGAGGCCCGTGGCTCTGGAGAGGACTACAGATTCCTCCTTAGGGAGAAGAATATTGATGGCTCTATCCACTATGGGAGCCTCCACTCCTGGTTGAAAGTGACAGAGGAGCGCAGGCGCATGGTAGAAAGAGGTTTCTTTCCCCAGCAACAGGGACCAGAGTGTGAAGCCCTGTGTGGGCTACCAGATCTTAGTGAGAGGGCTTTGCTGGAGACACTTAAAACACGTTTTCGCCAAGAGAAAATCTATACCTATGTGGGGACCATTCTGGTAGCAGTTAATCCATTCCGTTTTTTGCCCATTTACAATCCCAAGTATGTGAAGATGTATGATAACCGAAGATTAGGGGAACGAGAGCCTCACATCTATGCAGTGGCAGATGCCGCCTACCACACAATGCTTAGGCGTCAGCGTAATCAGTGCATTGTCATCTCTGGAGAGACTGGCTCTGGCAAGACCCAAAGTACCAATTTCCTCATCCACCATCTGACGGCACTGAGTCAAAAAGGATATGCCAGTGGGGTAGAGCAGATCATACTTGGGGCTGGCCCAGTGCTTGAGGTAAGAGCAAAAGTTTGGCGATCATACAATATTAAGGGTCGTCATATAATTTCAACCATCTGATTAACGGGGAATTTGTTAAAACTGTTGCGTATAATTTTATTCCTGATTCCTGTCATCACAACTGACATTACTTTATCATGCTCTAAACATGAAATTACACTGTAGATGAAGTTTTGTGAAAGAGGTAGGTACGACAGACTTAAAATAATAAAATTATTTTTTTACCTCAAATTTCTCTGTAGAAGGGTATTGCTACTGATTCAAATAATCAGAGATGTTAAGTAATTATCATTTTTAAGGAGAAAGGGGTTATTTTAATTCAGTGTACTATCGCGTCATGCTATTATTTCTTCTTCTTATACCTCCTATCCTATTCTTTGGTGTATGACATTCAGGCGTTTGGAAATGCCAAGACTTCACAAAACAACAATTCCAGCCGCTTTGGAAAGTTCATCCAAGTCAACTATCATGAAACAGGGACTGTGCGCGGGTGAGTGCATTGAGCGTTTTCATTTGTATCGCTAAGCGAGGAACTGTTTTTTTCTTTTTCTTTTTCCTATATGAATAGGTTACGCTGTTGTTAATAATGTTGGTGCCTTTAAATCAGTCATTGTCGGATGACCATTCTTGTCTTCTCAGAGCTTATGTTGAGAAATACCTTTTGGAAAAGTCAAGGCTGGTTTATCAGGAGCAGCTAGAGAGGTAATTGGAACCCTTGCCATCTTAGTGAATAATTGTTTATTTGATGTAGACCTCCAGGCAAGAAAGATGTTACAATAGGAGAATGTATTTTGCACGGCCTTTGTTCTACATTTAGTTTGGTTGATGTATTTAACTTTTCTTTGTAAAATATTAGCCCTTGACACAACTACTCCAAAGACTAACTTAACACTTTAAAGACACAGGCTATTTTACACCCTGGGATGCAAACCGTTTCAGCGTTTTGCTGTGTCTTTGTCCAACCCTAGTTTGCCTTTTTTTCATTTAGTGTACCCGCGCAATTGTTTCAGGGAAAGTTGGGGTTTATTTTTAACCATACCTGCATGTATGACTTAGGCCGAGACTGGCCAACTGGCACACTGGGCAAATGCTCAGTGGGCCCTGGCCAACAGTGCTCCAATAAAGAACACAGCTAGGCATATCAAGCTGTTGGCCGCACCTATGTCACAGGAATGACAAGTCCCGTAGGGTAGAGAGCCACTGCAGAAAAAGGAATCTAAAAAGCAGCAGTTTATTAGGCCATGTGTCATGAAATGACCAGCAATTTTTTATGAAAAAGCCCAAATAGGTTTGTAAATGTTGTTATGAGCAAGGCCATAAATTCCATTGGGCAAGAGGAATAGCAGGCCCAGGTGAGCGGGGACCTTGAGCCACCTGGTGGCAATGCCCTTGTGCCCCTTTGTACTTGCCCCTGTTTTGGAAGTAGATGTGACATTCAGAAGACTGCATAGGCTAAAATGAACTAATGGGAGCCCTATGCCAGGTGGAGGAATACACACAACCATACCTCCTAAATGCATTTGTAGTGCCTAGGACACAAGTGAATCGGCATATAGGTTTATGTAACTGTTGTACATTTTTATTTTATTATTCTAAATTGTCTACACAATATTCTGCAGGAATTACCATGTCTTCTACTATCTGCTGGCTGGAGCCAGTGAGGAGGAAAAGACAGAATTTCACCTAGAGCGTCCTGAAAACTATCACTACTTGAACCAGGTGAGACATAGACAATCATATACTACAGGGGCGGCCCGCGTGAGATCGGCAGCCAGGGCAACCAGGATTACAAGAGCCCTGCTGCTTACCTGTGGGAGGGTCTTTTGTACTGCACAGAGGAAGCGGAACTCAGCAGAGTTCACGTGACATCACATGACTCTGCTCTTCAGTACAAGAGAACGCAGAGGGAGGCCGTGCCCTCTGCTGAAGTCTCTGAGCGGCACCGAGAGAGCTGCAGTGCAGGTGAGGGGGTGAGGTAGGGTGTTTTAATGAGTATGTGTGATTGAGGGAATGAATCTGTGAATGAATGAGTATAGGAATGAGTGTGTGTGATAACATGGATGCGTAAGTGCTGGAACCTAGGCATGATAGGTCTGTGATTGCTGTTAGCAATCACACTCCTATAATGCCAAGTCAGCCAGTACATGCTGAAACCTAGCTAGCTGCCCCCCTTGTGTATTGATGCTGCCAGCAGTATGGGGTCTGCACATCACTTACAGCCACCCTGTACCAGTATGTACTGGCTGACTTGGCTAACAGCAATCACAGTCCCATCATGCCTAGGTTCCAGCATTCACTAGGTTAGCAATCATACTCCTATCATGCCAAGTCATATTGCTGAATTTTTTTTGTCCAATGGTGTGTTACCTACTTTTATTAAAAATGTGGGTTTTTTAAAATTATTTTTAACGGTCGGGGTCATTTTCGGTTTCATCTAAGTGAACCCTGAATTTTAGGTTTTGGTCTAGAATTTTCACTTTGGTGCATCCCTACAATAAATAGAATTATTTCATTTTTAATTATCCATAATTTGTAGTCACAAAACTTTCTAGGCCCAGAAATCAGTGAGAGTAAAAGTAAAGGTTTTGTGTCATTTACTTTATTTTAATTTGCATATCTTATTAAAGGCCATATGAGTGCGGCCCTCGCACGTATACAATTCTGATGAAGTGGCCCACTGCAGAAAAAACTTGGACACCCCTGATATACTAGATCTAAATTGGTTAGCATTGGCACATTGCCAAATGCCCTGCATAAGTACCTTTTGCAGCGATTGTCAGGCTTATTGTATGGTTCTAGCACGTAGAAAGCTTCAAGATAAATTGAAAGTTTCTGCTCTACATCCAACAATGTGTTTTGCTCATGCATTTTTAGAGAATACGGAAGCCACGTAGGCAGAGCTGGGGAGAAAGTGATTGTGAAGATGAAATTGTGAGTATTATGTCACCATGTTAAATGTTATGCCTTTGAATTTTGTTAAGGCAGTGTAATGCTTTTTTAGAATGCGTAGGCTTTATATAAGTGCTTGTGTATATATTTTACCTAAGTATGACCAGTATGCTGGTTTTTATGGTGTAAGAGATTATATGTTTTGGCAAGTAAGCCAAAGAAGAAACACCAGGCGCCCTTGTTCATGTATTCCTAGTATATCAGCCCTACGAAGCTTAACATGCTATTCTGCCCTTGTTATGCACCATGCTTTGTTATTATTTATGCTGTGTGCAGTGCCGCTGTAGGTGAGACGTTTGTGTGTTGCAGGACTCCTTAGGAGGGGAAGGTGAGGATCTGAGACATGATTTTGAGCGTTTACAGTTGGCAATGGAAATGGTCGGGTTTCTGGCAGCCACACGAAAACAGTGAGTAAGCCAACTAAGAGGCACCGTTGAGTTTGGGAGACGAGTAGCCCAGTTTCCTCCCAAAAACACAATATTTCATAGTTAGAACTGCTGTGACATCTTGGTTTTGTATGTTATCATACATTTGGTCACTTTCCTGCTATTACTATATAAGCTCTTCTGTAATTTCTGAGCAGATCATAAAATGCGGAGTAGATGGGGCCTTATAGTACCTTCTTATTTATTGTATGCTCTCCTTTGTGCTGGACAGTTCCTCTCCATATTTTAATTTTTCCCTGTTTATTCTTCTACAGGATTGTGTCTCTCCTGTCTGCGATCCTTCACCTTGGGAACATCCAGTACAAAAGAAAGACCTATCGAGATGAATCCATTGATATTTCAAACCCGGAGACGCTGAGCATAGTCTCTGAGCTGTTGAAGGTAATGGCAGATTACAGTTCTGCAGAGGAAAAAGATGCCAAGTCTCCACCAGAAATGAATTCTTTACGATAGTTGAAGAATGTGACAGCTGATAAAAATGGCTTAGCCCACCCAGACTGCCATATTATCTGAAAACAATAAATCCACATACACTAGTTTTTGGCTTTTTATATCCGCTATAGTTATGCTTTGCATCTTTCCCACAAAGTATTGAATTTCCATAACATATTAATGTCTACTGCCTCTGTTGGATGATGTTTAATAAATTTGCAATCTCTTCCAAATGGCCACATTCCAGTTTTAGAGGAGTTACACCCTGAAATGGAGTGCTTAAAAACTTTTTTTTAATGTTATGTATATGTACACACACACACACACACACACTTTCATGCCTGGACAGAACCTATGCTTCAGACTGAATAATGTGCTGTTTTTAATTGGGTTTATACACATAGTTTCCATTAAGTCCCTAGTACTGACTATGCAAAGCAAAATATCTTAATGGGGCTCCTAGTGTTACAGATTTAATACAGTTTTAAAAATCATAATCCAAACTGGTGGCAAATGTGTAGTAATATGTTCTGTAAGCTTACTGTTGTATTATCATTTGATGAAACTATGCAAGAGAAATGGGTTGGGAATGGCTGATGGCGTTGGCAGGGGCAAGCCTTGGCTGCTTCTACTTCTAAATCAGATACATTGACAAATTGACCGGATCCTTTCAGTGATCCAGTTGTGGATTTCTATGTAGTGTGTTTTGGAAAATGTGTATTGAACAGGATTCCGTGTTGTACATTGCGTGTATTGTCCATGTTTTGAAGTGGTGGTATTGATAGGCCATTTGTTTGGACTTGAACCCGAGCCCAGACATTGTTAGCCTGGGGCATATCCATTACTACGTATCCAAAATGCATTGAAAAAAGGAAATATTTGTTTTGGATCGTTATATGTTATTGTGTGTGATTTTTAAACCATTTTACTGCCTCTTATTATAACAGCCCTACAGAATATGCTGGTGCTATATAAATGTTACTAAAAGAAGCCTTGAGCTACTACGTAAATGCTAAATCCCCATTTAAGATGGGTGCTTATGGCTGTTTCACATGGAAGGACTGCTCTGTGAAAATTATGTGGAAGATTAAGTGCTCTTGTTTTCCTGGGATAGCATTCAATATGTTTCACATTTACATCCCATCTGCTTGTTTCCAATGTTTTCCAGTATGGAGTCATGGTTCCAGCTGGTTTCCAGTAGGGAAGGGGGGGTCTTCACTTGTAAACAGCTGGCTCCCTAGTCTCATTCCTGTACATTCTCCATAATGTGATCTCGCAACAGGCATCTAAGAGAGCCAGACACTGCCACGCAGCTTGGGGTGAGCTATTTAGGATGGAGATTAGGATCCAATGGGGAATTGTTCACCCAGTCTCTATTTGTGAAGTCTTTGGGAAAGAAGAAGACAAAATAAAAGCACAATAAATGTCTTAACAGGAGATACAACCTAAGACAGAAAGTACTGAGATGCATGACCTGTCCACATTTCCATTGGTTTGTGATTCTAGCATTCCTTAACATACTTTCTTAAGATGAAATCTGCTCATTCATTTCTCATCTTTCTTTCTGGAAATGTGATAAATATTGTGTTAAGAATGTGCCATGTTTGCCGGCTCCTTTAACCCCTTCGTCCCCCTTAGGGCATACCTGTATGTCCTTTAAATCTGTGACAAGAAGCCCATTAGGATGTACAGGTACAAAAATGACTTTGTTATTTGTAGACCCTGCTGGGTTCTCCCATTGCTCCCTCAACTGGGTTCTCCCATTGCTCCCCCAGCTGGGCTCTCCTGTTGCTCCCCCCTAGCTGGCTGATCACAATTATTGCAATCGGCAATGCAAGGCTATGGAGCTCTGCTTGCTGATTACATTGTGATCAGCACAAAGAGATCAGGAGGAGTAGAGGGAGAAAAATAGTTTCTCCTCCTTCCAGAAAGAAAAAAAAAAATGATTGGGAGCCCAATGTTATCGCCATGACATCACTGACAACAAAACAGGGTTAAAATAACAAAAAAAGGAGAATAATAAAATATTTATTTAAATAAATATAATATATTATTTTTTTTTTAAAAAGTGCCCTTCCACTATAAGTAAAGAGAAAAAAAATAATAGAAAAAAAATGAATACTCCCAAACCCCTTAAGCAAACAGTATTAAAAAAAAATCTGTAATGAGGCATAATATATCAACCATGGTATGTGAAGTATGACCGTAATCGGGAGATATCGCTGAACATGAATTGGGTAAATTAGAGTATTGTAAAATAGGAAGAAACATTCTACAACCCCAGGTTGTGCCAGTGTGCTGAAGGCTGAAAATTTTGGAAGGTTTCAGTCAAATGAGTCTTTTAGGTTTTTATTTTACTAGGGATCTATATTTTCTTCCTTTTGTGCATCCATAGCCTTGTAGTTCTTCATTATGTAGACACAATCTTGCCTGAGAAAATGCTGGAATAAGCAATACAATGGCTGTCTGCATATTCCCGTATTTAATGATTACTGTGTTTTTATTTTCTTGATGGTATGAATCAGACTGATGGCAAGATTAGTAAATGATTAATCAACTGCATCCTTTTCTACATTAGAGGAAATGCATTCACGAGTCCAGCGGTCAATGCACATTTGGCAAGCTCTTGATCCCTTGTGAGCATTACCAGCACAAAACAATTAGTAAGGGGCTGAGAAACATGGTTTCAAGGTACAGAGGGCTATGTTCGCTAAGGGGAGAGTTGTCGGCAAAGACCTTACCTGGCCCTGTATAATGCATAGTTAAGCCAGTGAGCTTTATTCAGTCTCCTCATCCATTCAGTTATGCATTAAGCAGGCTCAACTCAGCCCTTCTCCCGAGAGAAGCATACAAGTGCAGGCTCTTCAGTATTAACAGTGAAGTAAGGGGACCGGAAAGACTCGCTTGTCAACTCTTGAGCTCCTTTCGAGCATAAAAAGGGAAAAATCGGAGTATTCCAGCAAGTAGGAGAGATGAGGACAATCGTAGTTGTTTTACATGATAAGCAAATAAACCCCCAAAGAGTGTGATGGGCTCTGTGGCTGCTGTGTGGTCATATAATGCAGCCATAGGGTGTGCGCGGTATATTTGTGTAGACTCCTGGTGAGTTGCAGAGCTTCATATGTAAGCTCCTTTTGTTTCTGTGAGTGGGAATCACTGTTATGCACTGCTTGTTGTGCTCTCTTTACCCTTTGTACAGTGCTGTGCAATACATGATGGAGCTATATAAATATTAGAAGAACTTAGCATGTTTTTATTCCCATGTGTCTTTCTGCTTTTCAGGTGCGGGAGGAGATGCTTCTGGATGCTCTAATTACCAGGAAGACTGTCACTGTTGGAGAAAAACTTATCCTGCCATATCGGCTGCCGGAGGTGAGAAATGTATGGGTCGAAGGCAGCAAGGGCGCTTTAACTTGTTTGTAAAAGTAAAATTGGATATTATCTGTTAGCTGAGTGGAAGTCTGTTGACTCCCTACACTTTCAGCACTTTTTTATGAATACTCATTGTTGTAGCAAAGGTGCTTATACATAATAGCAGATATCGTGTGTTTAAAGGATATGTAAAGTTTCTAGGGAATGGTTTGAAGAACAGCTATATGCATAACTATCTGCCAGTGGTCTCATCATAGATATCTAATTTGCTCAATTTACTGTTGGTCTCCCACAGGCCATCACCGTCAGGGACTCTCTTGCAAAGTCTCTTTACAGTGCTTTATTCGATTGGATTGTCTTCCGAATCAACCATGCTTTGCTTAACATCAACAGCAAGAGCATAGAAGATGGAAGTCAGGTGAGCAGGGTGGATGGAGGGTCGTAAAACAAGAAAGTGAGTTTGTTAGGGGCCGGAGAGTGGGTTACTGGAGATAAGCTACTGAAGAGTGGAACAAATAGCAATGGAAGCTGGAGAAAGTGTGATCAACAGGCAAGAATTTGCTCTCTGCTGAAGAAACTTAATGAGGTTTGGGGAACAGAATGGTTCTCCAAGAACTGAGACAAGGGAAGGAAAAGACATTCCCCAAAGGAGTT
The DNA here is from genome assembly GCA_009364415.1 of Spea multiplicata. NCBI lineage: Eukaryota > Metazoa > Chordata > Amphibia > Anura > Pelobatidae > Spea > Spea multiplicata. Next base: position 25,120,824 of record VKOC01000003.1, read on the forward strand.
TTAGTGGTAATTGTGGCTGTGATCATTATGGCTAATGCCTTGCTTTTAATAATACAGTTGTGCTCTTACAGACTCTCTCCATCGGGGTTCTGGATATTTTCGGGTTTGAGGATTACGGCAGTAACAGCTTCGAACAGTTCTGTATAAATTATGCCAACGAACGACTGCAGCATTATTTCAACCAGCACCTCTTCCAGCTGGAGCAGGTCAGAACCCCATATAATTTATGTAAATGTTTGTCTCTGCATGTCTGAGGAATATCCATCCCTGGTAGCTTTAAATGAGCTGACTCTGAGATTCTAAAATTAACCCTTTATTAGGCCACCGTGAAGATTCTATGCGTGATGTGCCCAATATATTAACATATGGCTCTAATACCGGTCCTCCATAGAAACATTCAAAATAAAGAAGCAGAGGCTCAGCACTCAAATGATAAGGTGAGTTTATTTCACGCAGGCAACGTTTCGACACATAGGTCTTGAGAAGGCTTGAGAAAGACCTGTGTGCTGAAACGTTGCCTGCATGAAATAAACTCACCTTATCATTTGAGTGCTGAGCCTCTGCTTCTTTATTTTGGATTTATTGAAGCACTTGGTGGTACCCTGGCTCGTGCACCATCTCACAACTGAGTGCTGTATTGACCTTTTGTTATTTAGAGATACATTTAATGAAGTCATCTGCATTGAAGTCACCTGCATTTGAATGAAGTCACATACTGGTAACAGAAGCACCAATTCTGGGAGTCTTGTATTGGGAGTAGTGTAGAATAGGAAGAAATCAGTTCCAAACTGTATGGCCCTGAGAATCTGCCCCTTCACCCTGAGACTCTAAGATTAAGGCAAAAAATCTCAAGACTCTGTGTCAAACCCTGAGAGTTCACATGCATGGGAATGTCTTTTTACCAGCAAATATTATATCTTTATTTGCAGGAGCTATATCGGTCGGAGGGGATCAGCTGGAGCAATATCACCTACTCGGATAACGTAGGCTGCATCAATCTGATCAGTAAGAGACCGACAGGCCTGATCCAACTACTAGATGAGGAGAGCAAGTAAGTGGCTGTCAATTTTCTCTTTGACTGTCTTGCTCGGATGCATCTTTCTATATTTTTTTTCCATTTAAAAAAACTGTAGAAAAACTTTTCTCATACATCTGTATTAAATTTTAGAATGTAATTTGTCTTCTCTCTTTCCCATTCTTTTCCTCTATCTTTTTCTATCTAGTTTCCCACAGGCAACTCATCAAACTCTGCTGGAAAAATTTAAGCGCAATCATGAAGGCAACGCTTACATTGAATTCCCAGCAGTAATGGAGCCAGCCTTCATCATCCAGCATTATGCCGGCAAGGTCAAATATGGGGTTAAGGTAAGATCCACATGAGAGACGAAGGACATATAAGGGGTCTGCATAAACAATGTTTGTTCAGTCATCCTTAGTTTGGTTCCTCATTTCTCTATAGGATTTCCGGGAGAAGAACACAGATCACATGCGTCCAGACATAGTGGCCTTACTTCGTAGCAGTCGAAATGCCTTTATTCGTGGGATGATTGCTATCAGTCCAGTGGCTGCTTTCCGATGGGCCCTGCTGAGAGCTGTCTTCCGAGCATTGTGGGCATTTAAGCAGAATGGGAAGAACAGCGGGGGCAAGAAGACAGGTGAGGGACCTTAGAGTGTAATGTGAATGAAATGTGCAGAGTTGTCTGTACTATGGTATATGTGGATGGTACTTATTAATAAGTATAATAGGGGATTTATTTGGCAAAGACATGTAAATTTTGATACAGGAGTTGGGAGTCTTCTGGGCTCTGTTGTGTCCTAAGTAGTTTGTGATATCTTTCAGTCAATCAGTATATTGAAACTTAAAAGGGGAACACCCACCAAACTTTTTTGTTACTAGTATCACTTTAAAAGTATGTTTTAAAAACTATTATTGCATAATCTATGGATGTGTTTTGTTTCTGTTATTTTAATATCAGTACTTCTAGACTCAGTGGCTCTTTAATGCCTTATGATGAACAATACAGTGACTCAGTATTTATCCCCCAGATAGACACCATATCTTATGAAAATGTACAAAGTATCTGATTTTGTTGGATGTGCAGAACTTCATTTGTATTCGTGTAAATAATTAGCTTAGTATGGTGTCGGAGCAGCCGCAGTCACCCTGGTGTGACATGATTACCTGCGATACAGGTCTGTGTATTGAAACTAGATTAAATAAAATCCAGTCCTCTACATTATTACATAACACAGTGTATTTAATGCTTTAAGAAAAATATTTATTTTTCCATGGGACTTCCCCTTTAAGCTTTCAGGAAACCATTCAATCAAATTATATTAACATTACCCAGCCTCCTGCGCTATTAATTTCTTTCTTCATTATTAAGTGTCCAATACTACGAAGGACACAATTGTCTGGAAGACTATAAGATCAATCCCCCAGTTGAAATGAACAGCATTACAGTGAGTTTGTGTTTATTGACTAGCTGAAGCAGCAGGGGCAAATAGGGCTTCTTGAACAGACCAACATGTGCTAAGAGTGGAAATGTTATGATGCTCCCGTGCTCTCACCTCTGAATAAACCAAGTGGGTAACGGGTTTGCTTTTATTTGCCTCTGGTTCCTGGGGTGCGTAGATGTATATCTGTGGGGTATTCTGTCTCTGTCTTTGCTGGTAGTTGGTTACTCTGCCCTCTCTGGTTAATCTGTCTCTGTCTTCTCTTCCTGTGTGTTTGCTCTCAAGGCTCGGGCTCCCCCTGTACACCGGGGCCCCCCGGCTCAGCTCACAAAGGCCTTTCTAGCTTTAGCTTTCTGCAGCACCCCGTCCACCAAAGGAGCTTACAGATCCTGCAGAGGTGTCAGAACGACCAATACAGTAAGGCACCCATCCCAGAATCCTCTGCAATTGCACGAACACAGCGCTCCTGTGCCAGAATCCTTTATAATCGCTCGTTTACACATACAAAAGAGGGCTTCAGACCTGTGGCTCTTTCTGACTTCATGCGCAGATCTGTATAATATACTTGCGCACAATCCTGTGCCAGAATGCTCTGTTATGCACACCTTAACTTGACTAGAAGAACATTTAATGCCAAATGTTGAATATTTTTTGTTGTTGTGTGGAATAAGTGTGGGTTTTTTTTCTCTCGAAAACATTGAAAAGCTAGGAATATTGGTTACGGCACTAGAGAAGCCTACAATGCATTGCTGTATACTGATATATAGTGTCAGATAAGGATTAACGCTTATGACGGGGACATTTGTATAGTCTCATTTTTTTTTTTAAGTAATACAGTGAGTTCTGCAACATAGAGAATTATAAAACAACCATTTCTACTTAATAGATTGCAACACCCAATAGCATAAATAGTTCAATAAATGTATAAAAAATAGAGGCAGGCCATGGTATTAAACTGCTTAAATAAAAACACAGCCTTAAATGGGATTTCAACTTTTTTTATTCACCCATTTTCTCAACTAGACATATGCCTTTGTCTAGTTTGTTGTTCGTTCCCATTTATTGTTAAGTTTGTGGACAGGCAGAAGACCTCAAAACAATAATTTTCTATAGGGATCATTGCTTTACTGTCTCAAGTCCTTGACCATAAAATATCTGCTGGGCTTTGGTCAAAGTGATAGTGAACCCAAATAGCAAACTTGGAAAAAGGGCAAACCTTAAATGTACTTTACTTGTACCGAATAAGCAATGTTCTGATTACCTAAATACGTCAAATGACATATTTAGGTATTAATTGGCAAAAATGACTAATAACATTTGATGAATCTGCTCCTTGGCATTATAATAAAAGTCAAACCAAATCCGATTCTCAATTAATATATTGTCATCAGTGTTGTGTATTTTTTGTATTTGTTGCAAAAAAGATGAACTTAAACCAAATTTGTCCTAGCAAAGCGGCAGATAAATGTAACGACAGTAAAAATATCATAAGGCCTTTCTTCGTATTCAGTTGGCTTTATACACCTTATTCAATGTTAATAAAAGGGAGTTGGTTGTCCTTTCTGCTGAGGTTGTTATCCCATCTCACTTTTTTGCAGTTTAAATTTGTTCATTTTCTGAAATTTTACAAACAACTTTGCTGGCTGCTTCTCAAGGGGCAACCTTAAATTGGATGTCTATAAGTTTGAAAATAGGTCTTGTTTCAAATTGCCAAAAATATTCCCCAATATCATACAAACTTAACCCCAAGAGCCACTGAGACGTGTCCTGCTTGACCACTGGCCTAAGCCTATATGATTGAATGAAGCCTGCTTCAAACACTGTATATAATCCATGTAATCGTACATGCATTAGCCACCAAGTATAGGTTGCAAGCTGTATAGACTAGAAAGCTACCCACTGCTGATCTTCTTAGTGCATATTTTACTTATTGTATTGCAATGCATTGCAGGCATATCTAGTATTACACGACAATATTCATTTTTCCAACAAATCTCAGTTAACCTGCGGATTTAATTATGATCGAACTGATCTATTGTAAACATATTTTTTTTTATAAATATGTTATTGAAAGAGATTTTAATATCAGATGAGTCTCAACGGATTCACAATTGAAGTAGAACATTACAGAATTTTATCTCTGATGCAAGAGTTCACCTTAAGTAATAGATAAACCAAAGCATATCTATCTGCCAAAGTGCTTTTGTCGTGACCACGTTTTGTTTTAGGTCTCGGATCTTTTTTGTAGTTTTTGTATCTGGTTTTTTTTTTCTGTATTGTAGCATTAGTGGATTGAGACAAATACCCTTTCTGTATAACGGTAGATGTGTAATTACCATTTCTGTTTGACGACAGATGATCTTTGTGAATATTGCTTTCCAAAATCCTGCTATAGTAGTCTTTAAAGCCTCCCCTCTAGTATAGATTCTCCACGGCATAGACTTTGTGAATGTTTAGTACAGTTTGAACCTCCAGGTACTTCTTTTAAATGGGCTGTACATGAAGGGTCCGCACACACATTCCACATTACTCTGATCCATTGTTGCATTTTGTTGTCATGTAACCCCATTTTTTGCATGTTCCTCTTCTGTGTTGCCTGTTATTAATTATTTCAAAACTCCCCTTAGCATGTGACATCCTTGGAATACCTGCCTCCTCTTGCTTGAGAACGCTGCCTGCTGCTCATGCCATCTTTCTGCCTTAAATTGCTAACACCATTTTGTATCTCCAGGAAAAGTATGGAACGGCAGGATCTGGATGCCTTTCATATCACACCCAAACAGACATTAGGGTATCACGAACTAGAATAGCGTAATATGAACTAGAATTGTGTAGTATGCACAGCGTTTTTGATAATGTAGACACATTATAGTGATTCAGACACTCAACATTGAATAGGGAGACATGCAACACCTGTAGTGCTACACACCCATACTAATGCAGGAACATATACTGACCAACAGCTGGAGGGACCCCATGTGCCTCTTGGCCACTGCTCCTGAAGATCTAACGCTCACGTTGTTTTTTCTCAGATATTCCTCGTCGCACTCCACGTACCCCCCTCTCTGATCTTCAAGGAGCAAACACCATCCAGGAAAGGAGCCCTTGGTGAGTTGCGTAGTAGCCAGCATTATATTTTGTATACCAATTCCTTTATGGTAATCCAGCCTTTTTTATTATTATTATCTTTAATGTCTGATGTAATTGCTTGAGATTTCCTTCTAGGCTCTGCTCATTCTTCTGGTGTCTCCCTTCTTTACTGTTCACATTTCTTTATTGGCCATTTTTATTTACTGGCCTGTCTCATACTGTGCTTTTTGTTTCAGGGAGCCAAATTGGGCTACAAGAAGGCAAAGTCGTCTCTCATCATCCACTTCTTACCTGGAGGGTGGTGGCATCTTTATTAATTCTCCTGGCTCGACCCTAAATAGCACCAGCGACAGCAAGCTCCTGGAGAGAGCACATGGCATCCTCATGTAAGATATGACATCAAGGACAATAACCTGGCAGACTGGGATGTCAGGACAGAGGTGTGGAGGCAGTTGTATCCGAGGCAAAGATTAACGAGGATTGGTTTAATATGAGAATTGATAATGAGAACTATAATAAATAAACTAGATAAACAGAAGGAAACACCATTTCACATTAGATGATCATTCTTTTTTGTTGGCTGCCTTTGGCCCTGTGTGTTTAAACTAAATAAAGGCCAAGTATGAGATATGTTGGGCAAAACCACTGACCTCTGGACTTCATTACTTATTGGATATTGAAGGCCACTGTCTAGGGCCCAGGCAGGTCGGATGGGTCTGCCATTGTCTGTTGACCCACTATAGCTCAAGGGAGCATGAGACTGAGCCTCCACCAGGACAGAAGTCACATACAGAATTGTGAGGGAGGTCTGTGAGTGGACATTGTGTATACAAATGGTATAAAGCAAGACCTATTGCAAATCTAAACAAGTCCTTGTTTTGACATATATTTGACAAAGCATGAATAATCATAGGAAGCCAGCTAGGAAAGCTCCATAGAAGGATTGTAAATTTTTCTTGTTGTATAAGTTCACATTTATTCTTATTGCAGGAGAAACAAGAACACCAAATCAAAACCTACCCTTCCTAAGGTAAGCAATTTGTAACGGCCATGCTTTCGTTCTTGTAAGATGTAGTACATTGTAAGGCAGTCGGGCACAGAATTGGAAGATGTTTTCAACTCATGAGCCACCTGCACCTCCACCACTGGCAGTTGACTGGCTTTGAAGTCACATCCTGCCCTTGCTGTACCACTCCACTCTTGGTCAATAAAATAGAGTGTGCCATCATAAATATAACAAGGGGCAGTATGGATATAGGTACACAGGGGACATTTTCATAAGGCTCTATGTCAGATAGCATTTAGGAATGTGTGAATGGTGGAATACAGTAGTGGTCTGTCATAGTGTGGGCACAGAGAGAAGAAGTAAAAAGGCATTGGAATAAAAGTGAATGGAGAAGCAGGAGGAAGGACCTAAATAAGTAACAGAACAGAGGGAAAGGGCAGTGTGTTCTGAATTTATTATGCACTAAACATGCAATATAATAATTCATGAAGTGCAAGTATCTTCACATTATATGCATGCGAGAATTTCCAATCATTGAGTAATTAAGTAAAAAATGTTCGTATATCTCTGTCTTTAGCACCTGTTGAATGTGAAGTCTTTGAAACATCTCTCTAATTTGACTCTGCATGATCGGATCACAAAGTCCTTGCTGCACTTACATAAGAAAAAGAAGCCACCTAGTATCAGTGCCCAGTTTCAGGTCTGTTTCTACCCACCCTCTGTTGTGTAATTTCTGGTGTTTTGGGATATTCCCTTTGTTTTACATTATCTAATCTGTGTGCTTTCTCTGTAGGCATCTTTAAACAAACTGATGGAGACACTGGGTCAGGCAGAACCATATTTTGTGAAATGTATTCGTTCCAATGCAGAGAAGGTAATAAGGTCTCCTGCATATGCCAAAGAGAATATGTTTACTCTATACTTTTAGATACATCATAAAATGTGGTATTTTTATTCATATGGGACGTTTAGATGATTGCAAGGGAACCCAGTGGATTAATGGATGATATTGCTTGTTCACGAGTGTGATAATAGGGTAGAGGACCATGCTTCCAATTTGCTCACTTAATATCAGTAGAATATGTTCACTGGTGTGTCTACAGGCATATAATTCAGCCCTCTCTTGGATATTTAGCTTTGTATATCATTTTGTGTTTGTTTTCTATACAAATACATTGTCTTGACTGTATTAACCTGCAGGTGCCTCTGCGCTTTAATGATGCACTGGTGCTCAGACAACTTCGTTACACAGGGATGATGGAAACCGTCCGTATTCGCCAGTCTGGCTACAGCTGGAAATGCTCTTTCCAGGTTAGAAAAGGAATTGAATAAAAATAATTACCAGCTGAATGATTGTAGCTGAGTTGTGTAACAAATGATGTGCAGATAAGTAACCCCTGTCCACTGCCTCTTCTAGGATTTTGTAAATCAGTTCTCAGTATTGTTGCCGAAAGATACGGCTCCCATCAGACAAAGCATTCAAGAGTTCTTCTGGCGGATTGGGCATAGTCCTGATCAATACCAAGTCGGAAGAACTATGGTAAGAAAATGTTTTGTTGTGCAGATATATCATTTCTTTTTAAAGAACCTACCTTTGGGGATATGGGAGCGCACAATTTATTTTTGCTCTTTCTGTCTGGGAACCATTTATGTTCAATCAGTTCTTTCAATCATTTCTAACCTTTTAACATCTTTCTATTCCCCACCTAACCAGATTCACTCCCTTTTTGAAGGTGTTTTAAATATGTCAGTTTTTTTCCCATCTGTACAGTAAACAAATGTATACATTTTCTATAAGCTGATTTCTTATCACATCCTTTTTCTTCTTCTTTGTGTTAACTTGTTTCATTGTTTTAACTTTCTCTTTCTTTCAGGTCTTTCTGAAGGAACAGGAGCGCCAGTGTCTACGGGACATGCTACATAACACTGTCCTGCAGCGCATCATTCTCCTTCAACGCTGGATAAGAGCAAGGCTCCAGCAGAAGAGGTTCTTGCAGCTTAGAGATGCAGCAATCACAATCCAGGTTTTTATCGCTACCGAGTGATCTTCGCATTATGTTAACATGTTTGTTGCTCAGTGTTTATTTACTGTTTTTCTGTTTGTTTGCACAGAGATGCTGGAGACATTACAAAAGGCGCTGGAGTGCGGAGGAAACTCTAATTAAAGCAGACAGTATTTTCAATGCTGCTGTCACTATTCAGGCGTGGTGGAGATGTCACAGGGCACAGCGTACTTACCTACAGATGAAGACCTCGGCTATCACCATACAGAGCTACTGGCGCGAATATTGGTTAGAAAGGCAAAGAGCTGCTATATGCATCCAGTCTGCATGGAGGGGGTACGCTCAAAGGAGCCTGTACAAACATCAGCGGAAGCACATTATTGCTTTGCAAGCGACTTGCAGAGGTTACATGGCCAGACGCAGGTAACACAATTCACAAAAGTTTAATTGCATAATAACCGTTTTGGTCAATAGATCATTTTTGTGACTGTTATGCATGTTATTCAATAGGTTTCCCTCATTGAAAAAAATCAGCTTTGACTGTTTCCTGAGCAAGCAGGATGGTGGAGACTCAAGACTTCCTTCTCAGTCTCCTGATGTTGAACTAAGTCAGTGGGAGGAAGTTTCTTATGGGATGATGGCCATCCAGCACCCCAGGGACCCAATTACTAATGAGGAGGTTCAGGCTATTGGGGAGATTCCTGCAGAAGTGCATATTAGAGAGAGACCGAAATCCCTGGAGAACCCCAATCAAAGGAAAGTTGTCCGAGCCAAGAGAGAGAGCCGTCGCATGAGGGAGCTGGAGCAAGCACAGTTCAGCCTTGAGTTACTGAAAGTGCGTAGCGGGGGTGTATCCCCTTCAGAAGAACGTCGTTGGTCAGCAGAGATTATCCTGGACCGGTTACCAGACACTCCGGAGAGTGAGGGATCGCTAGGCAGTCTAGAGCTTATCAGCTGTGATGAAAATCAACATTTCTCTGAGAAGTCTTTGGCTGAGTCAGTTTCCAGGGTTAAAAGCTCTGCTGGTGGATGCGAGGACTCTTCAAACTCTGTTCTTCCAGTTTTTACCTCTGGACCAGTTAACACTCCAATGCATGTCTTCTCATGCTCTCCCACAAAAGGTCTATCCTCCACTCCTATTCAAAATACTGAAAGCACTACCAGTATAATACACTCCTATGGTGAACCTTTAAGCACTCCCATCTCCACATCAATGAGATCTCCCTCCTATGAATCATTGACTCCAAATATTTATGACCCCATCATTTCACACTCTGAAAATAAACCAGATTCTCCATCTCCAGGGCCAGCCAACTCTCATCCTAATGGCATTCTTAGTCGCCCATCACAAGGATCCTCAGAGTACCCTAGTACTGTGAATGTGTCATCCAATGGACCAGTGAGTTCCCCGAGTAAAGTTGCTTCACCAGATCATGCCATTCAGGATTTAACTAGCCCCCAAGATCCCCCTTCACCAGGTCAATCACCTTTTCAGAAAAACTCTACTTCCCATCACCCTCCATCTCCAGCTTCTAGTGCTGTAGACATTTCATGGGGTACATCTAACAGCTGGAGGCAAAAACCTCCTGGACTTGAGATGTCAGAAAGTGCCCCTGCTAAAACATCCGTCCCCATGCCATATAGAACTCACCTTCGTGAACCCATTATTTCCAGCAGCCTACCTACCTTCTATGTCCCAAACCAAGAGACATTACGGGGTCAAGAGAGTAATGAGCCAGGTGAAATACACACAGACTCCGTCCTGAATCGACTTCAGAAACGTAATGAGGAGAAGGAGGAACTCCAGAAGCAGTTGCAGCAACAGAGAGAGCGACAAATGATGGAACAAATTCGCAAAGAGAAACAGGAGTTAGAAAGACAACGTAGACTACAAGGACTTACAGGGGACTCTGAACATCAAGACATCACCGCAAGAACTTCCAAGAAACCATCTGAACGGCCACAGTCTCTTCTTCTACAAAGTCCACACTTGAAAGGTCCCTCTAAGTCCACAATGGAGATAAAAGGATTGACTATTGGAGGAATGGGTGGCTCAATTTCACACAGTGAACGCCCAGTTAGTATGTTTGTAGAACAGAGCGTAGCACGGGAAACATCCAAAGGGAATGGTGTGGGTGAGGTGAATGATGCAGCTAGAAGACCTTGGCTACACAGCAGTGGAAACTCCAGCATGTTTTTTAATCCCAAGAGGAATGTTCGTATTGACTCTGAGTAAGTGCCTCCTCCATGCATATCTTGTTCTGAAACAAATTCGCTTACCTTATTGAGTAGTTTATCAACTTAATGGGTGCTAATATTTAAAACATTTTCTCCTCATTTCTGAAAATATTTTCTACAGGAATAGAGAATACAGAAAATCCTTTCTCCCACATATATACAGTAGCATAATGCATGGTCAAAAAAGTAGACATTTTATTATTTCAGGTAAAGGAAAAGAGCTTGTGTTATTTTTCAGTTACGATTATTTTGCAAAACAGACATGCTGCCTGCTGGTAAGCTATACATTTTAGAAGCACTGCTAGTACACATTACTGGCCCTAAATAATCCTGATCTCAGGTAGACCGAGATGACAAAGCAACGTGTAAACAAAATGTGAACAGTCACCTATGTTTTAAAGTTAATGTTTGTTTTCTTGCCAAGTTGGGTTTTGTATGACCAGGAGCTAGCAAGAAAACTCAAATATTGTGTTATAGCATTATTGTTTCCATTTTATGCCCAAATTCTGGGTCTCTTTTTTTTAACATTTTTTTTATTCCTCTTTACCTACCTAGTATTTTTTTGCAACAAAATGTAAATGGCAGGACACACTGATATTACGTACGCATACAGACCAATATACAGATACTGAGTTGGGAGTCGGGTAGGCCAGTGTGCTTTTATACCATGTGGTGTGTATTTAGGCTAGAACTTTCACCTTAAAATGAACAGAACAAGAAGGCTCAGAAGCTATGTTATGTTTTGTTATAGTGAATTTCAGCCTAGCTTCTGATCTCTTATGTGACAGACAAAAGCAGCATCGGTTCAGGATGAGGGCAATTGCATGCTGGGAACTAACATGGTTCTTGTTTTTATCTTTCCTGATTTCTACAGAAGTAAAAGCTGAAATAAGGAAACAAAATGTCCTAAATTTGCAGAATGTGCTTTTGCTTAGTGTTAACTTGGTGTTGTTGTACAGTGCGTTTCTGTTTATCTGGATTTGAAGGATTGAAAACCTAAATATGGCCAACATCAGCCCAATTATAACATTGGCCATCAGCTGTTGGAACTCACAATGTCATCAACCCAGTTTTTGTGTGAGGAAATCAGGAACAGAAAGGGTTTAGAATTATCCTGCTTTTTCTCATTTGGTACTTTAATTATGTTGTTTGGATGAAAAAATGACATATTTTCTCCACTTTCATTTGGCACTGCTTTAAATCTACAATCTGAGATCTTCCTGCAATAAGTGTTAATAAGCATGGTTTGCCTCTAGGACAAGATGTAATCTTTATATATTTAATATTTTATTGCAGTATTTCTTTGAGCACCTTGGCTTCCATATTCACTTGAATCTGTGAAAATGCATTTATCTTCTCATTTTCAGTTGCTGTAGTATCTGCAGCAGCTGAAAAGCTTGTTGAATGTCCATATGTATTGGTGTGTGCTTTACTTCTTTCTCTGTGAGCCCATCTATCTTTTGATTCCCCTTGGTTCTTCGTTGTCTACCTTTCTCCGACCCTTACAGTTCTGCTGACTGCATTGTGTCTTGTTCCAGTGGTTCTTCATTCCAGCCACAACGTGGTGTACGTGTTGAGCCTGCAAAGAGACTGGATGCAACCGAGCCAACAGGAGTGAGCGAGGTGAGAATCAAATTCTTTGGCGGCAAAAGTTGCCATCAAGAGAAGACAAACTATTGAGTCTTTTTACAGTGTAGCTAGATTCTGACCATGTCGCGCACATTGCCTTCAGCAGTCATTTAACCTATGTTAATGTCATCCCCCACCTTTCTTGTGATATCTTTTATGTGTCAGCCCAAATGTGCGCAGCCACCTGTATCTGCTACTGACTAATTCCTGGAGGCAGAGCAAAACACCATCGTGATGTTTCCACAATGTATCTTGCTTATCTTGGTGATCTCATTTTTTTTTCTACGTTTAACATAAAGAACAAATAATGCTTCAATCTAAGAGCCTGAAAACAAAAGTATGGTCTAAAAGTATTATATAGATAAAACTACAAGTAGAGCAGTGGCCATTTAGATTATCATATACCCATACAGCCACAGGATAGTCGACTAGCAAGTATAGGTTCCAATGTAAGAGGTTCGTTTAGAATAATGGGTTGGAGGCAGTACGATATTTAGTTTTGCTGTGTTATCGTCTGCCCGATAACCTAAAAGCTGCTGAGTTTACTTTGGATGTTTTTCTGGTACTGAGTAGGTCACATCAACAGAAGTGCAGACAAACAAAATTATTTGAAGGCCTCTATAGATGAGCCCAAGCAAATCAATAAACATCTATATTTTAGGCTTGTACTAAGTTTTTAACACTGGAAATCTTTTAATGTAGCCTGGAGTTACTTTCATCTACCTAATCCAGTTTATTAATGTCTGATATTCTAGGGATGTGTCTTGGAATCCCGCATGCAGGTTTTAGCCAGCCTGGTAGAACTCGCTTATCTGCAATACATTTTACTTCTGAAAAATGATTTTCAATCTTATATATTCCAATTGCAATACACGTGTTCCTACCTATCAGAAGCAACACTTGGGAGATGAGACCATTTGCACAAGAATCACGTTTTATACATAACTTCAAATTTGTCTTGCCATTGTTGTTTTCTCTGTCATTCTTTTCTCCCTTTCATGTTAATTGTAGTGTTTACTACTTCTCTGATCCCACCTCATTCTGGTCTGGTTTCTAATATTCCTTCTGTAGTCTTTTTCATTCTTGTGTTACTTTCCTACTTGATGTAATGTTTCAACGTATCCACCTCATCCTACTGATGTAGACTTGTATTAATTTATTTGTCCATATTGTTTCATTTTCCTCCATGTGCTTGTTATGTTTATTTTGGGGTCCCCCATGTCTGGTGTCATTCTGTCCGTCAGGCCCCATACAGAAGGAAGGCGCGCATGGCACGAACTCGTTCTGATTTCATGACTAGAGGAGCTCTTGGGGGGGGGGACTCTGAGGAGGACTCTGATGAACAGGTGTATCGGACCCTCCCCTGTGATCCTGCTGAGGAGACAGGCAGACTGAGCCAAGCTTGTCACAGCGACTCGGAAATGGTAAACTCCGAAAACAGCCTCTGTCCTCTTATTCAGAGAAATAGAAAAATACTCTTGGTAATGCAGATGCTTAAGGAACAAATCTTTCAGCTGTGTAAAACAAGTCAATCCAAATGTTTATCCCTTCGGGATATGACAGCGCTGTATAAATCTGTAAATAATAAATCATCACTGTACACTTACACCTTGACCTACGCATGCACCTGACCAGTCTTATCCCTCTCACGTGGTCCTCACAGATAAAGAGGATGCTGTAACTCTTCATCCTGCGCACACGGGTACTAAGACTTGTAAAATTCACCTCCCACTAATACAGGTGACTTTTTACCAACTGGTCTTTAGCAAAATCATGCACATTGGGATGGAGTAATTTCAAGTGCAATTAAGAGAAGGGATATGGAAATGTGTTACAATATTTTAATTTGGGGAGGCTCATGTAAGCATCACTCTTATTTTGGAAGGAGGAAAAATAATGTAGTCGTAAATCTTACCACTCTATGGAGCAATTTTATTCTCTTCATTTATTTATGCTAAAGAGAACAATACTTGGAGCCATACTTGGAGACTAACACATACATCTACCGTGTGCACAGATAGGAAGACACATATCACTACGTCTTAACACATAGACGTATATATAGATGGCATGGCATGGATATCAAAAGGTCTCTTGAGTCCTTATAAACAGTCATATTTAAATACAATATTTACTTCTGTTCCCTTTTTCGTAGGTAGATAAAATACACTCAGCACCCAGTTCCTCATACTTCCTACAAAGAAAAGACACACACTCGGCACTCATTTTTATACTTGTTTTTTAATGCATTTATTTGAGCAATTTGAATGCAACCACTCCAGTCCTCATGTTTTTCTATGTATTAAAAAGATTGTAATGCATAACACCATAGAAAACAGAAATAGAAAAGTTTTTGCTCCCTTTTATGACTTCTGTAATACACAGTATCAGTAAAATGTAGTCCTCGCATACTCCTAGAACACAAGTTCTAGGGTCACGTATTGTTTGGGTTCACAATGTATAATTCTTTTTCTTTCAGATGTTGCAGAAGGTGCAAGGAGTAGAACGGCCTAGCAAACTCCAGAAAGCAGTGTCTCAGGGGGAGATGTCTCGGGTTCTACTCTCCCAAAGGGCTTCAGAGCAAGACACCAGGTGAGTGCTTGCTCAGACATTTTTGGTGTGCTCAGAAAATGTATTGCATTTGGACAAGTTCTCTAGTACAGATCTCTAAATCTATAATATTTTATTACAGGCCTCAGAGGGGAAAGATTCGCTTCTGGGGGAAGATGAAGGCAGCGGAGAAATTGACACCTCAGTCAGAAGTTGTAGAAATGGAGTCTTCAGGGAGAGAAGGAAGCACTATCCATTACAGTGATGGTGAGAGGGAAATAGTCGGGCAAATTCAACCAAAATCCAACCCCCAAAATCTGAGATCCTCTCATTGTCACAAATACTCAGATGAATATATAGCACTTACTATTTTCTTGTTACAATTATTTCCACTACTGTTACTGTCTCTACCACTGTTTTTTCTGCACTCCTGTTTTCTATTCTTAGCCTGGTAAATACTCACTGATCATTTGATAATGTGTTCTTATAGTGGATACAGGACTGTGGCTGGTGCCTCATAGCCCAGACCTTAGTCGAGGACGTGAGAAGGAGAACAAGGACCCGTCTCCCAAAGTGCAGCGCAGGCGGAGTGTGAAGATCAGCACTGCAGCCTTAGAACCTGCTCAGTGGCAGGACGAGCGTGCTCAAATCATTTGCAGTGCCAATGACCTGAAGTGTATGGATGAGTTTCTACAGAAGAAGGTAACACCTGCGATTTTACATGATCATGTATAAATTAGCACAACTCTGACCCAGGTACAAAGGCGTGCATAGAAATAGTAAGCTGAGCTTATGCTATTTGGACAAGTAGCTAGTGGCTTGGTCTTGCGTTTGCGGCACTCACAGATGATCTCTATTGCGCCATTCTTTTGGGGGTTTTGTAATAAAGATGGCATTGTTGTTTTCTTATATTTGCCCATTATGATTGTAGATAGGTGACCTGGACTCAGAGGATGGAAAGAAGGATTCCATGGTAGATGTTTTGTTCAAACGAGCCATGAAAGAATTCCGTCAGAACATTTTCAGCCTCTACTCAACATCACTTGCGGTGAGTTTGTTATGGCCGTAGGTAGTTTTTGTTTCAGGCTGTAGAACAATCAAAGGTGAAAACATTTAAATATTTGAAGGCACTTTAAATGTGAAACACCTCTTGACAGGGTGAAGATGGAAAGAGTATCCGTTACAAGGACTTAGGGTCATTGTTCGAACAGATTCTGGAAAAGACCACTAGGCAACAGCAGCTTCGAAATTGGAGTGAATCACCAGTTCAAGTTTGGATCAACACCTTCAAGGTTTTCCTTGATGAGTTTGTCACAGAGTATAAACCTCTCAATTACACATCAGGAAAGGTAATCAGAAGCTGATACTGATAAATTACATAATTCAGGGCAGGGGGTATTTAAGCAGCCTTGTGCTAGATGATGATTAGGATATATTTATATAATTTCCGAGTAATTCTTAATTCTGATTTCATCTCTTAACAAGAGCCAAAAGCCGGAGCGGAAGAAGAGGAGAAAAAAGGAGTCTGATATTGTAAGTCTGTCTCATTTTTCTAATTCTTTACCTTTATTTTCTGTCCTTAAAGGTGCTGTCCAACTTCCTCTGCCTTGATAAGCAAATAAACTTTAGCCGATATGTAATTTTTCATCCAAACATTTACTTGCATAAAGCACAAACTTATAAGAAGTCTTTCAGTTTCTATGGCAGCGGCCTGTCATGTTTCTTGGCCTTCCTGCTCTTTCCTATAATCCTTCTAAAAATTCTCTGCTGTCCTTTTTTTTTTTTCAGGTAGAGGAGCACAATGGTCACATATTTAAAGCTACTCAGTACAACATTCCTACATACTGTGAATTCTGTTCCTCCCTCATCTGGATAATGGACCGAGCAGCTGTTTGTAAATGTGAGATTTGCAATTGTAAACTACCACCCACAATGTCATACATGCTCTGTTTTGTTTCTCTTTGATAAGCTGTAGCCACACAAATATTTGCATTAAGTGTATCAGTAGAGCTGATAAATTAGTAAATTGATAAGCTAATAAACGCTAATAATTGGGCTTTTAAACAGACACTTCCCATCAATGGACACCAGTTAATTTGGGTCAGTCACACTGTTTCAGCACTAAAGTGAATTAAAGTTCACATCTGCAGGAGTAACAGCAAAGAGCTGATTTTCTCTCCTCCTTTTGTAAAACATCCTACTGAGGTGATGGTGCAAAAACAGGCAGATACTGACAGATTCCGCCTGCTGTATTGATGCCGCCAGCATTTCCTAAAAATAATTGTGTGTGTTGTGATGTTCATAATCAGTACTGTAGTTCTCTGCTAACCCAGGGCAGCGACACCATCTGTCTCCTCCACACCTCTGTCCTTCCTGTTGGGCATCTGAAAATTCAGTTTTATGTCCCAAGGCATATAGAGCTAGTTGGCCAGAATTAGCCACTGTTCATTATACTTTACTTTATGACTAACCCCTATGAGCGTCTGCTGCAGAAGACTGGCCTGTAAGATGCATTGTTAAATTACTTTAAGGTATCCTCAACCATCATGCAAGGCAAACGTAGCATTTCCTCTTGTAGGAGTTGACTGTTTTGCAATGAATTAAGGCAGCGATCGGCGCATGGAGCAGTAAGCCTAATGTGGCTGCTTGCTGTCATGCCATCAGTAATGGGAAAACCCCTGTCTACATGTAGCCAGCTGATCTGTACCTGAGTAAGCTGAAGGCATGTAGAAAACAAAATGTCTGATCGCTGCCTGTGCACATTATTCACTTTGAGTTGTGTGACTTTTTAGATCATTATTAGTGTTTCTTGGACAACTCCATGTGTAATTTATCTTAACTCACTGTGTGACAAAGCGAGTTTGCAGCAAAATCAATTTTGTGTCTCAAAATCAATTTTGTGTCTCAGTGTGTAGATTTGCCTGTCACAAGAAATGTTGCTCCCAGATCAACACAACATGCAGCAAGAAGGTGAGTTACACGCAGAAGAATTTTAATTTTATCTTCTCTTTGGAGCTATATTTTTTTCTAAGTCTCTTCCCTACCCCTTTAGTACGACACAGAGTTATCATCCCGTCACTTTGGAGTGGAGTTGTCTCGTCTCACTAATGAGGAGCGGACGGTTCCTGTGCTGCTGGAGAAACTCATTAATTACATTGAGATGCATGGGCTGTACACTGAGGGCATATATAGGAAACCTGGCTCCACAAACAAGATCCGTGAGCTGCGACAGAGTCTGGACACAGGTGGGAATTTCAATTTTCCAGCTCTCTTATTATCTCCTAAATGATGGACTCCCTTCCAATTAGTTGCCCACCATTCTTTATTTTTCCGCTGTATTGTTACATTTTGATCTTGTCATGTCCTGGAAGTTCCAGGTTGGCTTTCAGTTCTCCAGGTTCTCTGAAGTGCTCCACCATAACTCTGTTATTAGAGATAGGGCATATGTATGATTTGACTTAAGCATCCATGCACAGCAGATACTCCACATGTTACATTACATTTACTTATATATAGCGCTATATATTTTATTATAAAGACGATAATTTAGATTTATGGTACAGGCAAGAGTGGCGCTACCATCTATTCAGATGAAGCAGCTCGCCGTTGGTCAGTGTGACCTGGATTCCCAAGAAAGTTATATATTTAAGTGGTTTCCTATAAACAGTATAATCATTGGCATTGTATCCCTCAGTGTATGTATAATTATTCATTCTATTAATTGTTTTAAAGACAGAGCTCAAATACCTACAACCGAACCTGTGTGTAAACAGCATTGAGTGTGTCTATTGGGCCAATTTACCACAGCTGTGGGATATACACAGTGTTTGCTTTGGCTGTCACCTGCATTCTTAAAGGGAAATTCCTGCCATTTTTTTCATTACTAGTATCCCATTAAAAAAATGAAAATATTGTGCTGTTGTGTTTTTAAAAGTTTATCCAATTTCTAGTTTTTGCATAATGTTTTGAGGCAGCTGCACATTAGCCATTTGTATGTTTTGTAGCTTTGTTAACATAGTCTGATCTACTACTTTATAAGTCGTTGGTGAGACATTTTTTTGTACTAAGTGCATTTACAGAGACTCTGCTTGGACAATGTTATTAATAAATTAGCGGTGTAACTAAAAATAGAAAAAATACTGAAACGTTTGCTAAATAATATTTTCCCCAAACTGCATGTGGATTGCTGTGGAAGTCTGTCTAAATAACTAAAATGAATGCCATGCTTCCTGCAGTCACCATATAATTACCCAACCTGAGGTGTTTGGCTGTGTTTTATAGCATTTTATTATACAATTTGCATTTTATTATTCTCCCATCTCTTCTAAGAACCTTTGAACATTCACAGTCTGCTCTAAGTGGAAAAAGTGGTGACAAGAAAATGTGATCTTAAACAGCAATTGTTCTATTCAATCTGGGAAGGGTTATAAGGCCATTTCCAAAGAGTTTAAAGTCCATCATTCTACAGGGAGAAAAGTTGTTCACGGCTTAGGTTTGCAAACCACTATACTTCTGGAACAATGCTGTTTGGACAAACCAGACCAAAGTGGAGATGTTTGGCCATAATGCATAGTGCCATGTTTGGCGGAAACCAATCACAGCCTATCAGCACAAATACTGTATAGCAGCTGGTGGTGAAGGGGTGAGGATTTGGGAATGTTTTGCAGCCACAGGATGTGGGGTTTTTGCAATCATTGAGACAACCATAAACTCTGCTGTATACCAAAGTACTTTAGAGTCAAATGTGAGGGCATCTGTCAGCTAAAGTGGGCAGAAATTGGGTGATGCAATAGGACAATGATCCCAAGCACACCAGCAAAACTATAAGAGAATGGCTGAAAAAGAGCAGAATCAAGGTGTTGAAGTCCAGACTTCAACCCATTTGAAATGCTGTGGCGGGACCTCATGAGAGCTGTGCATAAACAAATGCCTGCAAACTTTAATGAACTAAAGCAACTCTGTGGGCCAAAATTCCTTCACAACTATGTGAGACATTATTAGTCGTACAGAAAATTGTAACCTATGCATTTGTCTGTCACGCTGGATTGGTGCCTTTGCTGCATGCCCCATGTGACCGAGAATTCATACCAAGGCTCTGCCATTACTGTTTAGTGCCAGATTGTGTTGTGTGCAGGGAGGAGAGGGGCTGCCGAGGATCATGTTGTGTGGTGGAGGGAGGAGCTTTTGGATTATATTGTGTGCAGGGGTAAGGCAGGATCAAAAAAGAGAAGAGCGGGAGAGAGAGAGAAGTAGAAGAGCAAGAGCAACAGAACAGACAAAAACATGATTTTATAGCACATATGGTAATAGCTAATACTTGGTATAATTTTTTTAAGCCATCGTGAAGGAAAGACATGACCACGTCTAATTTGCGCTTAAAAAAATGTTTTAATATTTATCTTATGGATTGTTTAAACCACATATGCACCCCTAAATGTATCTTTTTGTATATTAAATTGCGGATCATTCTAAATCTTTCATGTAAATTGATCTATACGATTAGAAACCCACCCTATGTCTTATTTATGGTGGAACTTGTCCAACCAATATTTGTATGGGTGGGGAAAGAAGAAGGAAAACAGACTTCAGGACAGGAATCTAACTGGTATGCTAGGTTTGGCACCTTCCCTCCTATGGTCTATCTACTTTTAATTCTTTTTCTCTCCCACACCTGTTGAGGGAGGGTCTTTTTTTCCCCTGTCATCCATTGCTCACTGACTTGTCTGTTCTCTCCCTTGTAGATATTGACAATGTGAATCTGGATGACTACAACATTCATGTGATTGCCAGTGTGTTCAAACAATGGCTGCGAGAGCTTCCCAACCCACTGATGACTTTTGAACTTTATGAAGAATTTCTCAGATCTATGGGTAGGAAATATGTGAAATGCTTTGATTAGGATCTTCCCAAAAAACTATTCTCTCACTTTCTAATCTGCCAACTATGTCTTGTCGAAGGGCTTCCCATTATATATATATATATATATATTGCTCATACATTAGTATTTCTACATTAAGCTGCAGTATTCGTACATTAGTCACTCTCTATATTTTTAATTTTATTCTCCTTATCAATGTAGTGAGCACTCATTACATTTTTACCATATTTAAATCCTACAGGTTTGGGTGAAAAAAGAGAGACCGTGCGGGGAGTTTATTCAGTAATAGATCAGCTGTCTCGGACGCACATTAGCACCTTGGAAAGGCTCATCTTCCACCTTGTCAGGTACCACGGTTGCGATTGCATTAATGTAATGTTATGATCCGCAGACTGATGGGCATGTCGCCCAGCTTTATTGCAATGCTCACAGTTTTATAATTTTAGGATCGCCCAGCAGGAAGAAACCAATCGCATGTCTGCCAATGCGCTGGCCATAGTATTTGCTCCGTGTATTCTCCGGTGCCCCGATACCACAGATCCTCTGCAGAGTGTGCAGGACATAAGCAAGACCACTGCGTGAGTGCTACTAACCAACGGAGAATTGTACTAATGTGAATTAGAACAGAGCTCTATATTAAATACAAAGCTAGCACACTGCACTAATACAAGCTCTTACCATACATGTATTCTAGATGTGGCCTTTAAATAGAACATAGAAACCTTAGGAAGGCTTTCACTTTCTTCAAATTATTGGTAGTACTTTTGTATTTTAACATTAGTATAAAGTTCTTATAGCCAACATCAACAATACCTCCTTATCTGTCTATAATCTTTTAGCAACCAAAGATTGTCTGTTTAAACGATTACTCATTTGTTTCCATATACCTTATTGTTAATTTATCTTTTTAATTTAGGTATAAAGTGCCTTACAAGAAGTGCAAATATCTAATAAGCAGTTATCTGTCTTTGCAGTATCATTGTTTGTGTAATATGCCCCCACCGCAGAGCTCCTCCTATGTGATACACTACTGTTTATGTTATTGTATAGCTCTGTGGAATATACGGTAACAATCTATTGATCTCTATAATCTATCACTAGCTACATATTTGCACTTCCTGCATTTTCCACCGTGAGAGCATATATTAGTAACAGTAATATTATAAAACCACCTCTCTATCCTGGCTAACAGTTCCCTCTGTGACACCTTGTTTCTCCATTTTGTTTCCCCTCGGCAAATGTAGTTGCGTTGAATTAATTGTACTGGAGCAGATGAATAAATATAAAGCCCGTCTGAAGGACATAAACAGCCTGGAGTTTGCAGAGAACCGAGCCAAAAGTCGTCTTTCTCTGATCCGTAGGTCAATGGTGAGTGTCAATGGGTAGTAAAAGAAGGTACTGCATCTCAACTAACCTGCTGTGACTCCTTCCCCTGCTCGCTGTCTTTAACTCCTCTCACCCCTCTAACTTTCTGCTTTCCTTTCATCTCCTTTTCTAATCCAGAAACCCGTACTAATTGCTGTTAGATTTATGAGCATAAATCGCAGCTCTCTGCCGGTATGTATATCAACCTCAGGCTGTCTGTGACGCTCATTTGCACTGTCCCCATTTCCTCAAGTTCTGTTTTCTTTCATTACCGTTAACATTCATCCCCATGGTAACTCATACATGACTTCCTTTATATTCAGCCAGTATTGTCACACAATAAATGTTACATTCCTGGGAATTCCTTCCTAACAGCGGAGTACACTTGTCTTGTATGAATGAATCACTCATCAGCCTGTGCTTTCCTTTCATGTTGTATTGAAAACTCCATAAAGTACTAAGTGTCATCCTAAGTGTAGCCTAGAACCACATGTTTAGTACCACATAATAGCATCTGAATTTTATGCACAGCATGTTTGTATATATGTATATAAATATACTACCATTCAAAAGTTTGGGGTCACTTAGAATTTTATTTTTTTTTTTAAGAAAAGCACATTTTGTCTATTAAAATAACATCAGATGGATCAGAAATAGAGTGCAGACATTGTTAATGCTGTAAATGATTATTGTTGTTCTAAATGGCTGATTTTTGTTTTAGTGGAATATTTTCATAGACGTAGAGAGGCCCTTTATCAGTAACCATCACTCCTGTGATGGATAATTGATCATTAGAAAACCTCTGCAATAATGTTACACAGCTAGAAATGTCCTTGTTTTTCCACGAAAACAGCTATGTGACCCCAAACGATAGTGTAGGTATATTATATATATATATAATATTAAACACAAATGTTTGTATACGTACATGGCATCTGTCCTTGTTGTATGTTCAGCCAATGTACCTGTTTTATATGATACAATGTATGCTAAGGGCATAGACAGGTGTCTGAGGTTAATAGGCTGTAGGTTGCTTTTCCTAAAGGTAAGAATTTGATTTTTGTGCTTATTCGCTTATTATCTAAAGCAGCTTTTTAAAGGACCCCATTGCTGTGTTTTATGCACATCATAGTAATGGTAGAATCAAAACATGACACAATAGCACGACACATTTTGAAAGTAGCTCTTGTTATGTTAGCATAACAGAACATACATTGTTATTGCTTTTTTCTAAAGTTGTGTAATAATTATTTATATCTTTTAGTATACAAAAAATACTGTTTTCACCTTAATCAACCAGTATCGTTTTTATTAATTGTGGAAGGCCTGACAAACTAATTGCATGGCTAGAAATATTATGTTAACCACACCAGAGATAAAATATTTAGTTTCTCACCTATCGGTTGTGCTGTGTTGTAAACAAATGTACATCTATACTGTTTTCAGTTTTATGGTGATTATTTTCAGTGATGGAAGCATCTGATACTGTATGTGTGTTGACGCACTGTCCTTTGCACAGGGGAAGGGACGTTTGCGCTCAAGCTTGAGCCCAGTGATTTCTGGCCTTTCCACCGTGGCCCCTGATGCGGGCGCTGATCACGTGTTATCAAACATTCCTTCGGAAGAGGAGTCTACAGAGCAGAAGGAAGCAGCCATGCAACAAGAGGAGAGAGTTTTGGCCCAGCAGATTGAGACTCTGCAGAAGGAGAAGTAAGATCCAGAATGGCAAATATCTATTACAGGAGGGGGGTTATGGCTTACAAGCCCATTCCGTTTCTGTTTACCAGGAAAAGTGATTATCCAAAGGGTGATAGAAGCATGGTGTTCGAATATAAGATGCTTTCTGTGCTATTTATACGATGTATTGTAAAATATGGTCTAATGAAAACTCTAGGTCCTCTGCTTTTGTGGATGAAGCAGAGCTGGATATTACATTAAATATATGGTACCATCTGCAGCTATGTAGTTCTGAACTATTGGCCACATGCACCATTTTGAACACAAAAACATTGGTAAAGGGGATTGGGCAAATACATATCTTGGTGACTAAAGAAGTCAGCAGTGGTGATCACGCATCAAGTTACAAGCATACTATGTCCCAGATGTCTGTGCCACTCAAGTTAACATAAAGAACCAATCCTGGTCCGTTCTTTTGCAGCAAGCATATCCAACAACAAGTTTTTGGCTTGCATTGTGGAATTGTGATGACATACCTGTTTTCAATATTAGTAAAGGATGCGTGTGAATTTACAGGGAACTAAATGAAGCTTTTTGGCTAAGTAACATAGAATGTGAGTCAGGATACTGTTCATCCCACACAATTACTGAATTTAATTTTAAAGCCATGGTGTAAGATACACGTCGGGCAAAACCAAAGAAAGAGCTGGATGCCGTTTGGACAGTTGGTGAAGATAGTTTAAACGTTACACCGACAGACATTTTATAAATGTAGTGAAGAATACATTGCCTATTTCTGCGGTTGAGTAAATTATCAGTGTCTGTGGCAAGGTTTGTGAAGGTCCATAGAACATCACTAAATTGCCCACCACTGACCCCAATAAGTGCCCACCAAGAGCAATTACATTTCTGACTAGACAGCTACTAGAGAAGGATGCATATTTATATTTCATATAAAAGTTGGTGGAGCTATCGTTCTTTATGCAAAGGTCATTTGTACTTTACCCAATTTTCACATCCCTATTTTTAATCACAGGGAGGAGCTGGCCTATGAAATGCTGGCATTAGAGCCCCGCGCATCAGATGATGAGACCCTGGAATCGGAGGCATCTCTTGGAACTGCAGACAGCTCAGAAAACCTGAACTGCGACTCCGAGGGTGCTGTGTCAATTCGATCTGGTATGGTACAATTTTCCAAGAATCTTCTGTTTCACTGTATTCATGTATCAGTGATTCATCAATGCCGTTAACGAATCCATTGAATATATAAAGCTAAACATGACGCCATCCATATTGGAATTTATTCACCAAAGTGGTTCACAGATTTCACTACACCAATCCATGTGAAATTATTTTGCAAGAAAAGCTGAGCAGGAAATTATATAGTCAGTGAGACTACAAGCCACTGCACTGATTGCTCTGCATTAGGCAGTCCTTCCTGCAGGAGAAACTAGCCAAGTTTGTGTCTTTTTTAATGCATAGTGAAGTCAGGGAGTGGAAATTATATATCTTTTGCTTTAGTGACTAAACCACTTATTGTTCTATAAATACAAGTTTTGCAACTCACACTGTAACGGGTTCACCAAGAGAGCTGTAGTAACTCCCAGAGATCACCCACATGTATCCTCCTGTCGTCCCCGGAATCACTTCCAGCACCAGTCAGCATGCGCACCTTGGAACCCTGCTATGTGTACCCAATAAGTAGACACAACTACCTTGAACTGAGTACAGCAGGAATGAATAGTTTATTGTAGTAAAACATAGACTGATATAGCCACAGAACTTCATTAACATAAATTAACAGATACATGCATACAGCCCAACCTTTAATCCCCGATCAGCAATCCTATTGATGGGATTAATTAAACAATGGAGTTCCTGCCTGTTTGGCAGCCAGGCTGGAGCCATCTCCGACTACCTTGGGGCCTTGTATGACAGGTCATTCTGTCACACACACCATCAGCTTATTTGTCTTTTCGCTTTTTTGCTTCTGCAGAGAGAAGCTTTGCTTTAAGCTCTGCCCGAGGATCACGATCTGAGCTTACAAGAACAAGGAAACAAGTCAAAAGGGAAGGGGATAGCACAGACGGTGGAGACCGCAATCTTTCCTCTCCCATCGCCTCATCTTGCCTTCCCCATCTGGGCCGTAAGAGGTTCCACTTGCATCCAAAACCCCCTTTCTATCGAGCGATAGGAGAGAGCCGAGACCAATCAACCACTGACTACCAAGACCCAGGAGCTCCTATGCACTTCACCACCAGGGGGACCTTCAACCCTGAGAAAGGACGTCAAAAACTCAAGAATGTCAAACAATCTCCTCAGAAACCCAGGGACCCACCAGAGGGTGGAGACCAAAGGATTCTGGGATCAGATGGCAGCTCACAGTCTCTTGTGCTATTTGGGAGCAATGAATTCATGGTGTGAAGGATGTACACTCTGTTTTTTGTTACTTGTTGGAAATCCTGTATCTGCCAAATTCCCACAAAAAACCTTCTCGCCAAAACCCATAGCTTCAGCCTTGTGGCTCCTGGAGAGCCAGGAGTTACAGATGGCTAGGCATGCTCTGCCAGCCCACGCCATGGACCATGAGGGGCCACGTTTAACAAAAGCCTTATCCAGCTGACTCCACACCTTGTGGAATATCCGTCACAGGACTTCATAACCAATCCTCTCCTAAAATACTGATCTTGCAAAAGAGAGGTTTTTATTATAATATTATTATATTAATATTATTAATTTTATTGGTGGTTTCTAAGCCTCATTATAAATAAACCGTTCCTGTTAATTTAAAGCAGCATCTGCACTGTGGTCACATAAAGCTTTGGAAGGATGGGACCTCCCAAAATGCATGGCTTATCCTACCTATGGGAGACAGCCTCCCATTTACCCTCTGTCTGTCTGCTCGCTACATATGAATACTTAAGACATCTGTGAACATTTACACGAATCCCAATAAAACTTTTGACCATTTGTGTCAAACACATTCCTAAGATCTCATTCAAAACATTTGTTAAAGCCCAACACCAGAATATCAAAGGTAAATCCTTTGGGATTTGTGTATCCAGAAGTCTTAAGTCTGTTAAACAGGATATTATGTACCTGAACTGTGTGAGGACAGACTTGGGGTCAGAACACCCTTTTGGCTGAAGATACCCCCCACATAAGCCTGCTGAGACTTATAAAGGGCAGATCCTTCCAGGCTGAATGTAAATATCGTGTATCTGGAGGAAGCCACTGGGTGCAGGTGAGAACTGACTGGTGGTAGCGTCGCTGTTGTATGTATTCAGTAAAATCGGTGTAATATTTTGGCTGTAAAACTCACATTGCGAACAAACCCCAGAGCTTATTAAAGAACAAAGACTGCAGAATGTCAAAAGCTGAGGAAGTGTCTTTTTTCTGTGTTTTAATTTGAAGTTGTAAAGTAACACAGTGAGGTTACATGAAACAACCAGATTACAAACATCTCTTACCTACATAAAATCCTGAGTATGCACAATAGTTACTCACTGGAACGTAAGGGAAGAGGAGAGAATGATTTAACAAATTACAGTTTGTGTCCAGTTTTAGTTTATTGCCATTTTGTGCTCTCTCTACGTGGTTGCTTTAAACATATCCGCCCTCCTAGGGATTGATGTGAGAGTGATCACTAATAAGGTTGAATTGAAAACAAGATTTTTATTTAAAACAAGCAGAAAATCCGGTTATACACAAAAGAGCTGGGTAAATAGAGTATTCTCACAGAGCAAAAATAAGACACATGTGACAGTTATTGAGAACTATTGCTAAAAATGAACCAGAGGGGTTTGGACATATATTAAGAAACAGATCTAACAGACGGAGACTGAATAGAAGTTGTTTTAGGAACGGCTGACATGTACTGTGCTAAAAGGAAGTAGGATGCGTGCTGCATATAACAAGGCAATGCACACACGTTCCAGCGTTCCTTTTTGTTACAAATCTACTAAAACAATAGAGAGGTGGGAGGGCAATATATAGCACAGATGAATTTGTTGTTATATCTTTGATGTCTTGGGTTTTATAGGCGTGGATTTTGTTTACATGGTAAAATGTAGTAGCAGGTAGTTGCATATTCAGTTTTTAAACATGTCACATAGCAGTTTCTCCATTGGGGTGTTTCCAATGGTGCGGTGAAAGAACAGAAGTTCGATGCGTTCTGATGAGATGAATCGAAGGGACGGAGAGAGGAGAAGAAGCTTCCCAAATCTGAGAGTAAAGACATAAGACTATATTGAGACTGTTTTTGCCTACAAGCGTGGCTAGTATTACCAAGGTCTATTTCTATATATGTATATGTTGCCTTTTAATATTAATCATGAGTACAAAATGAGAAAAACTGGTTACATATGTCCCGTGCATGGGTTACCTCACTGGTTGGGTAGGGTAATGACTCCTAGTATGTTGGGCCAGCATCATTTGAGATTGGTCTTGCAAGTTTTCTACTTGTTCAGGGTCTTTAAGACCCCTTGTTTCTGGAATACAACAGGAGAACATTTTGAACTGAACATGTTGTAGCATGTGTGAGACATAAGAGGTTGTAATTAGTTATATATATATATATATATATTATATATATATTATATAAAGCAAGCACATAAAAACAAATGGATAAGATTAAATGAGACGTAGGAATGCCATGACACCACAGGGTGCTGTGATTGTAGGTTTGCTTGATGGTTGAGAATAAGGGACTAGAGAAAGGGCAAATGGGTTTGGGTACTTGAGCATATATCACGAAAATCAACCTTGTTGATATTAAAGTAAATGCTTAATAGGTGTCTTACATTTAAACTACATGGCTCACAAATTACACTACCCGCCGAACTTCTTTGTATTAAGAAGTGTGAGGAATGAAAAGCCACAGAATAGCCAATTCTTGTGCCGAAATCTTTGCTTACTGATCTTCCATACTCACCAGGCTTAAAAAGCAGGACAGCTTTCATACAGGCAAACTCTGTGGGGTCAACGCTGAGCGACTTAAAGCGACTGATGGTTTCTTGGAGAATCCGGACATCTACACTGGAGGAGATGGATTTCCCATTGACACTGGGAGACAAATCTGGCACAGACAGCAATGGGCAGCTTTCCAGAGGCATAGACCATTGAATGGCACATAAAAGGAAAAGCTCGCTCCACGCCTCCTCAAGTAGAATCACCTGCAGCAAGGAGATATATAGCAACAATTTGGAATGTAGTTTAACAGTGGAATAAAATATGTGATTGTATCTAATAAAACAAATAAAAGCTCCTATAAAATAGATTTTTCCCCATTAAAATTATGAAATATTAAGGGCAGCCCCCATACTACTGTGAAGAGTGCATCCAATTTTGAATTCAGGTTAGGGTCTTAAACATCAATTTACACCATGTGGGTGGAGGGTATAACTGTGATAAGTAAGAAGGGATAGAAAGCCCAGTTCAGGGGTAGACATTATAGTGTTAATCTGGCTCTTACCTGATCCCTGAAAGGAAGGTTGGAAAAAACTGGGAGGTTCTTGGCCCATTTCACAGCCATGAAGAGGAGACGAGCCGAGGTTTCATATACACCTTCTGGACTGGATGTGGGGAACCCAGACATCTGAAAATCACTTGGAGTGCGCTCAGGTTCATTGCTTGTAACATCAATGTTCTCTTCAGCTGGAAAGATAACAGAAGGTCAGGGGAGTGATACGGTGGTTATCTAGACTTATAAATGCATCAACAGCATTAAACATATTTAGTCAATAAATGTGCTGTGTGGCTCAACAAATGAAACTTTTTTTTAATGCTACAGCAGTGACAGAGAAATCAGCAATTTAACCTAGTGGAAAAAATAACCTATTGGGCATGAAAAATCATGTAGATCCTGAGAAAGGAAGATAAGATAGCTTCACCATATATATATATTTATATATATCATTTTTTAAATTGTATTGATTTTTGATTACTTAAACATGTAATGATGTTTACAGATTAATCTTGTGTTCAGAATTGTAACATGTACAATTGCACATTGAACCCCTTTGCCCCTATAGTACTATTATTACAACTTTCTCACCTTCCTCTGGCTCTAGCTTGGCACATGTTTCTGCTGTCATCAAGCTTGCCATGAAACGATGGTTGTGCGGAGGGCTGAGGGTCCCAGTTATTACAGTAGGAACAGAGGTCCGGAGGTTGTTGACAGATGGGCAAGATGGGAGAGGTTCTCGAGTTGTAGCCAAGTGCTCCATGCGACTCTCAGTGTTCAAGTCTATGCTGTCCAGACGGATCTGAGAAGTGCTGCGTGGCTGACGTTCATTCTGAACAGCTGTAGTGGGTAAAACAATACAATGTGTAAATTTACAAATCATGAATATCCCTCAACGTTTCAAGATACAGATACAGGTGTAGCAAAAGGCAAGGCAGACCTACAAGTGGGCAGGTTTGGGACATGAGTACCCACCTGCCTTACTGGAAGGGCCACCTTGCGGCACTCTGCTGCAGAGCATTACATGGTGGCTGTGTGGAGCTGCTACAGCACATATCTCCATTGGTTTAATGGCTGCCTGAGGTTTGATGGGAGCAAAAGTGGGACAGTGACTCTGTTTTAGAGTTATGTCATCCATCTGCAGCCTAAACTGGCTACAATTTGTATTTGATTATAATGAGCAGTACATTATATTGCTGCTTATTGAAAATAAATGAAAGTATGTGCAACCCCCCCCCCCCATTGGTTATCACTATGAAGCAAGAGATCATCTGTACCCTGTTCTCATACTATGGTACCCATTTTATATATATATATATATATATATATATATATATATATATATTCCCACTTCTCTGACGCTTACCGTCCTTGTTCATGCCAGTTTGGAGACATTTCTTCAGCCTGCATGCTTGACATTGGTTTCTGTGGGCTTTATCCACTGGACACAATCCAGTACCTGCTTGGCATCTGAAACAGAATAATGGTGTTCTGAAAAGAGCCAAAGGTGATCGAGTGAGCAGTATTTATTGAAAGCTACAAGACAGATCTGCATT
Source organism: Spea multiplicata (assembly GCA_009364415.1). Taxonomy (NCBI): domain Eukaryota; kingdom Metazoa; phylum Chordata; class Amphibia; order Anura; family Pelobatidae; genus Spea; species Spea multiplicata. The sequence goes on from VKOC01000003.1 coordinate 25,151,737, forward strand.
CAGACTGACCTTCAACTAAATGGCACGTGTGGTGATAATTTGCCCTCAATGCCGCCTCCACCCGTGTATAATAATCCATGAAGTGCCTGGTGCCATAACCCTTTCCTACCAGTTCACCCGGCTCTTAATTCAGCCCCACCTGTGCTTCCAAAATAACTTAAAATAACATTCCATGTGCCTGGAAATTGACTCACTTTTGTACTGCATTTGCCAGTCTGCTTAAAGGGTTGCTATTGTAAAAAAAAAGGAGAGCAGTTTAATGTTACAAAAATTATTTATTTTGTTTTCCTTATACTTCCTTTTTTTACTTACAGGCTGGGGAATCATGTAATCTCTATCTGCTTTCTATACTCTATAGCTCCAAATCATTTTTTGGCTTGGAATGAATTCAATAACGTGGAACATTTCACTATGCAATAAGAAATGCATACCCAGTATGCTTCTCCTGTTAGCAGGGCTGAGCTGCTCCTGCATTTCAGTGACAGAGACAACACTTTTTGCTCACTGTCACTAAATACTAGCGGAAAGGAAAATACTAACAATCCATTCTCCTCACACAGAGCTTCCATGTATGTTCATAGGTGTCCCTCTTATTGTCACTCCATTGATCCCCTTTTGCTCAAATTTGGAACCAAGGAAGAAGTTCCATTTACACTAAGCTCATTCTCTGTACCTGTATATGAGTTTCCTCCGGACACTCCTCTTGAAGAAGCCACTGCAGCCATTGCAGGCGTAGATGCCGTAGTGTTTTCCGCTGCTGCTATCCCCGCACACACGGCACAAAAGTGCAGGGCTAGGGACTGGAGCAGGACCAGGAGCAGGACTCGGAACTGCAAGAAAAAAAACAATGTTAAGGAGACGTCAAGTAACCACTCCAGCATACCGTGTATCAGCAACTATCCACATCCTATTATAGAGGCTCATTATGAGACAAGCAATCGGTTCTAATAATGGTCCTGATGAAAACCGCGACTCCAGATATCTGTTCTCAAGTAGGAACCTAAACTGTATTATGCAAGTGAGAAAGGCACCAGCTTGGGTGCTTACATACCATAACTTCCCAATTGAATATGTGCATGCATACAGATACAGGGTACAAAGCATGTCCACCGTACCACAATATTAAATCTCTATTAAGCTAAGCAAAACCTTAACCTTTATCCCGCCTGCTGACAGTTTAAACACTTAAATACAATAGACATTTTTAGAAGCTTTTTCATTTTGTGTATGAACAGCCTAATTTCATATCACAATTAAGTGTTCCCAGTAGTAATGCATGATAAAACGATTATTTATGGGAAAGGTACATCAATCCATTAATAATACAATAATACATCAAATTCACATTACTCAACTCCATCTTGGCTACAGGGTTTAGTGGTGCCAGCCACAAAGCTCAAAGTATGGTGCTCTAACACATGTGCACAAAAATAAATATTGTGATCCTCCTGAAAGCGAATAACAGGAGCGTAGTGTAAATTGTCGCTTTTGATTACATCTGATTTTCAGAATAGACGTCTCTGTAGCACCATGACCTTTAGAAGAACAATGTGGACGGTGAGAGGTCATGTTGGTTGAAGTGACAGAACACTTTCTCCTTACCTGACTGACTGTCTTCTGCACTGGTGCTGAGGACAGATCCGGTGGGTGAGGTCATGTCACCTTGATTTCCCAATGTATTTCTCTAGACGATTCTCCTTCTGCTACCGAAGTCTAAGCTCTTTGCTGCTCCAAGGAGGACGATCTCCCAAAGTTCTGCTATGTTTCCAACCTTTATCCAACCACCTATACCGCAAATATCTTGGTGCGGTGACTGATTGTAGCAGGTGACCAAAGGAAGCAAGAATGATGTTTTCGAAAAGAGGCATGAGACTAATGAAGAGGTTTATCTTTCTCTTCCTCCCTATCTTTCTTTAAGAGTTTTCTTAGGGCCTGGAGATTAGCTCTTAACGCTGTGTAAGCAGATGCCTCTTGTTATCCTCTTAATCTTTACCATCTACGAGAAGATGGAGCAGTCATCCAGCCCCATGTCTCCATTTTGGAAGTTTAGGGCAGATAACTCAATATAATAGCCCAGTTCAAATTATGAACTCTGTGCCCCCCAACTACAAAGCAATAATACAATTTTACAAAATGAAGCACAGCCTTTATGTCAAACAGCAAATATCTGCATTTCAAACAAATCAAAGTGTGTTTTCAGAATCTTTTCTCTCTATGGAAGTTCACTTTTTATTTCAGATTTCAGAGTATTATGTGTAGCCAGAAAATATAGGTATTGGGGAGAGAGTCCGGAGAAAGGTCCAGTAAAGTGCTGCATGCTTTATGATCACTTGTGATCAAATTAAAGTAACATGTATAGGGTGGAGGGAAGGGAAGACTGGATATTAACTTTTTATCGTAGTTAAATAGATCATGAAGGTTGTAAAAGGGGTGTATATTACAAAAGAGAAGGAGGTATTGTCTACACCTAGAGGATCTGTTTCTCAGATTTGAAGCAACAAGTTATGTTGCATATGATAAATGTATTGCAGCAACTTTATTAAAAGCTAATATGGTGACTGGGTTTAAGCAGGGCAAGCAAAAGCCAAATAATATAATATAGTGGCTATCAATATCAAGAATGCTCAATGCACATAATCTGGTTCTTCTTGTATCGTCCATGAAAACCTATTACACTTACTTAGGGGGTGAAAGGGTAATTTTACCATTATTTACAACTAAAATGAATCTATGTTCAGGGCACAGTATGGTTTTGCCATCAGCAACAAAAACCTACTATGTTTTGGTTGATAAAAAGGGTTTAATTTGAGAACAGAATAGCTACTTAATGTTAAATTATGGTAATTAGAAAAAAATCCCCAAGTAATCCATTTATCTATAAATGAGAGGAGAGCGAGAGAGAAGAGGAGAGGAGGAACCCCCCCCCCAAAAAAAACCCCAATAAGCCGAGGAGTACGTCCAAAGCTCAGGAATCAGCCAGCAGATGGTGGGTCCATGATTGGAGGGGTGGGTGAAGAAGTGGTAAGGGAGTCTGCTACAGACCAGGAAAAACCTTGTGTGACCTTAATATTGATCTGTTTCCATTTCTGTTTCTTGCTTTCTGACACATTCCATTAAATCCTGCAGCCAGAGGCGGAAATATGACACTGTACAGTAAATAAACATTTTTAATTTGCCAAAATTGAATAAATATAGTCATCTCAGTTTAACCCGTTTTCTGCCTGTTCGACATATCCTGTTAATGTTTCATTTTATCTATTTGTGGGGAATCTGCCAAGGAATAGCTATATATATGGGGTTATGTGTATGTGATTGGTTCCACTTTTGAGACTTCCTGTCAATGTTTTTATAAATGTCTTAATTTTTGCCTTATCACTTACTACAAATCCATAAACCTTATCAGTTGACTAAATACATTTATACCATTACATTGTCATAATCAGATAGCCTCTTATGTATTTTACCCAACAGGCAAGAAAATTGATGTAAATTACAGAAAGCCTAATAGAATGTAATATAAGGTTTGCCGTGATGTGTCAGCCTCACATGAGGACATAAACATTCCTAGTTCATGGACTTGCTGTCCCTCGGTGATGAGATCAGGACAGAGTGTTAGAAGCCAACAGCGTTGTAAATCTTATAATCCCACGCTAATGCGTTTACACATTGTATCAAAGTGAGACGCGAGCAGCTGTTTTGTGGGCAGCAACAGTATGACCAAGTAGCCCTGCCTAAACAATAATGACAATTGCGTGTCTCTCTCATACAATACATGTAACATGTAAAAGAAATATCCCCATACAGGAGGCATTGGTGCATTTGGAGGTCACAACCTGCTTTGTGTAATTTAACATCCTGATCTGCGTACAAGTGGTTGTAGAATGGGCAATGTGAATCTTGTGTGTTTGGTGTTAATCATAATGGTTTTGGACTGTTACATAAATCTGCTGTTACTTCAGTCAAAAGACATGGGAAAGAAATGCTACCTGAAGAACACTGAGTTTTGTGAATTGTCCTCAACTTGACATAACAGCTAAAGAAAGAAGAGTAAAAAGGCAATGTGTGGGTTAAACACAATTGTGTGGGTTCAACTCTACATATGTTATGATGTGACCCAATTCAAAATGTATGAATTACCATTTCATTGCAGCGGATATTTTAAGAGCATTGACATCTTCTAGCCCAGGTTTTCACAAGGTTGCTTCTTATTGCTGTTTTTACATGGTGGTGATGCCCATATCACACAGTAATACATCGTCTCTTTTAAACTTGGTCTTTTCTCACATTTGAAGAGATGTGAATGATGTGGTTACATTGAGCTTGTTCTCAGAGTTACTTAGAGAAAACATAATTAAACTTCACTAAATTGAACTTGACTACAGTTCAGGTTGACTCAACTGACAACTCCTAATTAACGTCTAGTCCAAGATGGGCAACTTAATGTTTAAATTAAATCAGCAGTTGTGGCCAACATTATCCAATTTAATACAGAGTAGCAATGATCAACTTGGCAAAAAAGTAGAATCTTTTGTGAATGGGTTTAGACAAATGGTTTTGAGTCACCTCTGTATCTCTGTAGGCAATTCAGTCCTTTGTGAATAGAAAAATGATACACCTTATTCAGAGGATCATAATCAACATTTTGTTTTATTTAACAGATTATTTAATTGAAAATTAGTTTTTGTATTTCCAAGTGTTACTGGCTATTTTGGTAATATTTACTTTCTAGGCCACCCTCATTCCTTACAACATTATTATTAGTAGTACTACTAATAATAATTACTAATAATAACACTAAAAAAATTATAACCAGGGCAGTGGGGGGAATATGTATACTGGGTGCAGCGCATTACACATGGGAATAGAACTGGGTCAGTTTAGTTATGCTCCTGTATTTCCTGTGGCCATTATAGTATTGTACTAATCAAGTTATATCAATGACTAGTAAAATAAATATTTTTTTCACTTTCACAATAGGCTTGTGAAAGCTATGTAAGGGCCTGGTAAATCGAGTACATGCTCATTTTGATACACTTTAACAGACATATTTAATGAGTTAAAACCATTGGTTTATTGTTATTATCAAGTTTTATTTATATAGCACAATCAATTCACACAAAATCTTCAGAACATACATTCACAAGGTATGACAAAACTAGAACTGACATTATGATACTATTATCATATACATACATTATGATACTATTTTCTGGAGTCTATTATGTGAATGTTTGTGATAGATTTAACTCTGCAGCTTTGGTCAGTTATTTACGTAATTACCTTAATAACTTTGTATTAATTGTGACATAAACATTCCTCCTGGAACTTGAATACAGCTCAGAACATTTCACATCCAAAGACATTCTAGAGTAGACAAACAAACACAGAATTATGTAGATTTGAATACATGTATTTAATACTAATAATAATAATATCAATAACATCATTCTATTCTAAGTAGCTAGAAATCGGTGGCAACAAGTTTGTGCATTTCTAATCTGATAAGACTATGGTAACCCTAATCTTGTGAAGCCATGACCCCAGCTATTAAGCATCTTGTACCATGCAGTAATATTCCACATTTCTCTGAATGGTATATGGAGTATGAGCCAGGTGAGAGGTCAGGGATAGAGCTGCGTGTGACAGCTTGCGAGAGGGACGTGGAGTTTAGCTTGTCATTTGCACCGCAGTGCGGTGTCAGTAATTCCACCTTATGTCATTCTACATCCTCCTGCTGATCCGGATTACTATCACCTGTCAGGTGAGGGTGACTGAGAGCTCAGAGAATCAGGGAACGCTTCTCACTATAAACATCCTTTATTACTTATATAATGTATACTTATATATATATATTTTCAGTGGAAAAGTCATGCTGATTAATAGCTCTATTGGTTGCTAAGGTAACTAGACCACTGTAAATGTTGTCCTAAAATCTGTTTTAACACGTAGCCCCCAAATATACAATTACACTGCGCACAGCCACATACACTTACGGGTCACTTTTTTAGGTACACCTTGACTTCATTCTTCGTGGCATACTTTCTACAAGGTGCTGGAAACATTCCTCAGAGATTTCAGTCCATATGGACCCGATGGCATCACGCAGTTGCTGAATGTCGCAGCTGGAATCGAGACTCATTAGACTTCCAGTCTTCCATTGTCCAATTTTGGTGAGTCTGTGCGAATTGTAGCCAGTTTCCTGTTCTTGACTGACAGGAGCGGCACCCGGTGTGGTCTTCAAGGTTCAGAGATGGTATTCTGCATACTTTGGTTGCAACAAGTGGTTATTTGAGTTACTGTTACCTTTCTGTCATGACGAACCAGTCTGCCCATTCTCCTCTGACTTCAACAAGGCATTTTCATCCACACAACTGCCGCTCACTGGATATTTTCTCTTTTTTGGACCATTCTCTGTAAACCCTAGAGATGGTTGTGCAAAAATCCCAGTAGATCAGCAGTTTCTGAAATACTCAGACCAGCCCGTCTGACACTAACAACCACACCACGTTCAAAGTCACTGAAATCCCCCTTTTCTTTCACATTCTGATGCTCGGTTTGAACTTCAGCAAGTTGTCTTGACCACGTCTACATGCCTAAATCCATTGAGTTGCTGCTATGTGATTGGTTGATTAGCTATTTGTGTTAAGCAATTGAACCGGTTACCTAATAAAGTAGCCAGTGAGTCAACACGTAGCATGAAGTATTTAGTGGATACATAGGACTCTGGACGTTCTTGGGCACCCCACAGCTCATTTGGCTCCCTCCACTAATCTTAAATATTTGAACAAATAATTGCATATATTCCTGATATTTGTCATTTCAGTGGGAGTAATAACAACTATCTTCAAATTCTGGGCATGGGGCCATCTATGTGTATTATGGTTGAAGTTACCACAATCCTATAGTAAGCCATGATCGATAAATGCTAGCTTGTGTTGTTACTAATTTCTGCACAATAATGAATACAGAAAGCTAAACAGCAACGCTATATCCTCCCCAATGTTAAAACCTTCTCCTTACAGAAAGCATGCTAGAAGAAAAAAGACATGTTACAGGCTGCAAACATGCACCGAACTGGGGATTCAAGAATATTTGGGTTCAAGAGTATAACTTACCGTTAGGGAGATGTTTACGTTAACCTTCTTTAATCCAATGCATTTCCTTATCTTTACTATTTCCTGGAGGTAAGTTAACATGCTTCATACAATATAACCCCTTATCTCAGTAATAAAGGCAATTGGTCTTCCAGGGGCACAATACACATGATAGTGGTTAATTTACACACAATAAAAGAGGCATGATTCAGAAATATTATTATTTGCACGGACCAGTTAAAGTTGCAAATGGAAAGGGAACTGTATCTCTAAATGCCATTTCACTGCTTGGTACACAATGGTCAACAATATGGAGGGAGAGGTCATGGTGAGCAGGCCAACATTAAAACCATTAAGGAATGACATGTAACAATTACACATTTTCAGTTTTCACTGCATCCATGATGGGCTGTTTCCCATTTACAGTCCAAAGCTTGACAACATATTACTTTCTAAATTTAAACATCAATGACTGCTTTTGCTCACGTGTTGGTTGTATATGTCAAAGAACAACATCCTCAGAAGAAGAGGACATACTGAGCATCAATCTTATTTGGGGTATGTCATATAGACCACTCCAATGTCCTGACCTAGATCTCTGACAGCCACCATCTGTGACAGTCACCATCCTCCTGCCATCAGCAGATTCCTGATGCTCAGACGGCTGAGGCTGTCAGATCTGTGTCTTTCATCCCTCTGATGGGGCTTAGCCACTCCCGAATCATTTAGAACATCCAAAGCTGATCAAAGCTGTATCAGCCTGTCTGTCTTGCCACTTGCCACCAGTTGGCTAAAATGTTAAGGAAAATGGCCAAGAATAAATACACTACAAGGAATATTAAATAAAATGGGAACATTTGTGGCAGGGGTTTAAATTATTAAACAAAATAGTAACACATTTATTGAAACATACTATTTCTCTGAACTATGTATCAAGTACTCCTGAAGGTCTCCAAAAGCTTTTGTGGCGCGTCATCTTTTCCTGTGATGGCAAAATAAAACCTTCAAATAGAAAATCCAAATCCATAATTTATAAATATGTTATAACTACCTGTATCAACTGCTGTGACTCTCCACATCCTACAACCTTATTGCAAGGATATTATTTAGACTTAAATGAACAATGAACATTTTTCTCTAAATGGTAATTATGATGAACTAGTATTTTATTTTATGAATAAATTTACCATAATGAACAATTTATGCTGTAGTGCTGTACATACTTGGAATCTGGAACTTTGACAACTCTGTACAGGATGTAATTAACACTACTGCAATTATTCCAGCAATGAGACGTAGCTGCATGTGAATATTGCAACCAACATTATTGGATTTGGTAAAGCTGAGTCCAGACGTGGACCTCCTTGCTCTCTTGTGCCTAGAGGGGTACCAACTGTACCCCACTGACGAGGCCAACGTTGGTGGAAACGTACGTCTGGGGGTTTTGGTTCCCTTATGCAGAGGAAATTTGCATCTCATTTATGTTCTGGACTGAGATGGAGATTTTTCCTCTGTAATGGAACAAGAGAGGGCAAATTTGAGATGCTCTTAAGCGGGGATGCACCATAAGGCAGACTATGAGGTGGCTGTCTGTTCTTGGTGAGCATCTCGCATCCTTTTTGTATGGTAATTGGTCTTCCAAACGCAGAGAGCTGTAAGTAGAGATATTGGGTGCCTTATGAAAAGCCCTTCACATTACTGTGATGTGCTATATGCACAGGCTGCACATAACGAAGGTCAGCTCCGCAGGTGCATTACATGAGATAGCTGTATCTAAACAAAAAACTAAAGCAAAGCTGCTACACTATCACTTATGTTCAACAGGTGGCACTACAGGGTAATTTAGTTGATTCCACTTTGGAAAATGTATATGCATTTAGTTGCTATAGGACTTATTCAGTTTAAATAAAATCAGGGAACTATTGAAATAATTCAAGATATAATAAAAACAGCATGTCACATATGCAGGAGAAGCATCTGAAGATGAAAGGTGAAATGTAGCAGGGGATGGTGGGGTTATTAAGGATCAACTTCTATTTGACTCAAGTAAAATGTGTATTTTTGCTGCACCGACTAAAAATATTTCCACTTTCCATGCAGAAACATCACAAAAACATACATGCCCAAGATGTTCAAAAATAATAATGTACATTAAAGCAGGTGTGTATTAGTTGTGTATCCCTTACATGGGGATTTTGTTCTAAAAAGGTGAACTAAACCCTTGGAAGATGTGACCAGTGGGCAGGTTTAAGCTTTGCCATCCATCTGCTAAATAACCAATAATCACCTAGAAGAAGTAATCCTATCAGCAGAGTCATGGTGAAGTTATCTTCACATCGAGCTGCCTCTCTTACATAACTGCACTGTCCTGGGTATCGTTCTCTGGATGGGAGTGATGGGGTTACATGCAGCCCTACCCTAGTGTTGCTATAAAATATATCATATGTATTTTATGTCCATAAAATACAATCAATTAACACTCATGTGATTCGTAATAGTGTACGCTAACTACAAAAACGCCATTAATGTTACAACACACTTTAGAGTATGTAGAGTATGGTAAGAGGCCCCGAAGGACAATCAGTTCTAACCAGCTGTAACTGTATGCAACTGCACTCAACGCTGGTCAGAAGCATCAGCCGCAAATCTTGCACGCTTTGAACAAGCGACGGGCAAACAGTGTTAGGCTCTGGTAAGCTTGCCCTGAATTAGTGGGGAAAGAAAACAGGAAAAAGTAGAATTCTTTTTTTTCTTTTAATTAAGTGCATGCATTTTACAAAATGCCAGTGGTTCAGTTTATTGTAACAAACTCAAATAGTATACATGTATACAAGTATATATTTCATCTCTTTCTTCTAAGCACCGAGTATGATCAGCAACAGTCGAGAGAGCAGGGTTATTGCACATAATGCTCGTTTGAAAAAATAAAGCTCAAGTTTACATCTTGTTATGTTTGTACGGCAGTGCATGGAGTAACAGACCAACCCCAAAGAGACCAAGACCTTGATGTAATGCAGGGTATGACGCAACTGAGAAAAAATACCCTGCAGTTTACAAAAACTAAAAACCTTTACCCTTTCCGGGTCCTAACGATTTTCCTACTTTAATTGAAGTTTGCAGGACAGAAGTGTTGTCCAATGCAGCAGGCATATGTGCTTTCCCAGCTAGCATTGGTACTGCTGGATAAACCGCTCGGATTTCTGTCTCACTAACGTCTGTTGCTTCCGAGTTGCACAAGCCTCATCAATGGCACTGAGAACCTTCTGCAGATAGAAAGAAAAAACACAAACAAAAACAATGACTTTAAAGTAATTACTTCCCTTGAAACCAAAATATACATTTTCCGTGTAAAGAGAAGCATCACCCATCCACTGACGATAAACTAAAACATCATATAATGCCCAATACACTTTTAAACTGAGAAAGAGAAACACAAAACAAATTCATTGGAATTCTTAAGCTCTGCAACTGTAAGAAGTTATACATCAGCTAGCGCTGTCAGTGTACTCATCAGCTAGTCTGTAGAACTTTTTTAACACAGAAACACAGTGACAGCAGATAAGAACCATTAGGTCCATCTAGTCTGCCCATTTTTCCTGATGTAACGATTACCACTCTCTCAGTAAAGTAAAACTTCCTTACAACACATCTAAGTCTTTGACGTCTAGTTTTTTTTTAATGCGTATGTTTGCTAGGAAGGCACATAATTAACCGTAGTGCTGGATAAAATTCTGTTTCAAAGTCAGCAAGGTGGCTAATAAACCAAACAAATGGTTCAAGACTGAAACATAGACTATTTCTGACCAAACTCTGACTGACCTGAGCCACAACTTTGTCTTGCAGAGGGATCCTTCTCTGGATCTCTTGATTGGCAGCGTCTTTTTTATGGAAGATACTGTGATCCTAAGAAAAAAAAAAGGGAATCAGTGATTAAGGAGTTGGACACGTAGGAATCTAGTCATTGCTTAAGGAGGTTTATTTTATAAAGCATGAAAAGACGGTGGTGGTTTTCTAAGGAAAAATGAACATTATTCCAATCTCTACTGGCATCAGCTTGTCCCGTAAGTCTCAAAATGGAATGTAATTTGTAGATATTCTTCCTTGGACACAACCGGGCATTTTGCTTAATTCTGAGAAACAGTGTTAGAAGAATAGGCTACAGATAAACAATTATTTCATAAAAACAAAGACACAAAGCAAGTGGCCTTATGCCTTAGCACAATCTAGAAATGACCACAAGGAGCCAGTCTCTGACCAAGTACACACGTATATCCTTAAAACTTGCATACGGTTACGTTTCTAAATCTGTGTGTCCACAAGCTGTTATTCATACGATGGTACAAGTAAGACCTTTTAGTACCAAGGACATAAAATGCAGCTGAAGCACTTCGTCACAAACATCAACCAAGTGCAGGCAGACAGCATTAAACTTCAGCTAAAGCCCTTTGAGAAAAGATCCTCTTGTACTTAGTTCTGCTGCTGATCTATCACTACGATGCGGTTTACTACACTGAGAACCGATGCGATATACTGTGGTCTGTATGCTACTTACATACAAAATTAGAACCAGGTAGGCAAAGCATTCCCATAAAATTACAATTCAAACACAAATGTGCATTTTGAATGGGTAATTGTTTCAGTATAAAATAAATCAGCTGTGAAGGAAATGTTTAACTACCTCAAAACTGGTTTTGACTGCCTAGGGTATGATACGCTTTATGATGCCAAGAAGTTTGTTTACTCTATCTTCAAGTAATAACAGGAACCTAGCTGTGAAGACGCGACTTCCATAAAAATCCTACTCTTGGCTTCACACACTCTGCAGTGACAATAAGTTACAATAACTCAATCCTCCAAAATGTTTAATAGTACTAGAAAACTTCAACAAGCCCGCACAGCACTCTAGTTAATAATCAGTGCTGGGAATTAAAATAAAATCAACAAAAAACAAAAGCCCCTTTGAGCATAGAGGCCTTTTTCAGCAACCTGGGAGTTAGGATGACCATATGTCTCAGATTGCCAGGGAAAGTCCGATAACGGGAGGACCCCTGTCTGACAGTTTCATTCTGGGACAACAAAATGTTCATGAGCCAAAATGTTTAACATAACCTGCTAGAGCTTGTGTTGAGCGGAGGTCATAAGGCCATGTTAAAATAGTGAACAGTTTCATAGGTGGATGTGTGTCTGTTAAGTCGTCTTCAAGAATTGGCACAATCTCTGGACAGACAGGTATGCTGCATAGGAAGTTATCTTCCCCATAGAAGATATGGGGAGCATAAAATAGTAAAACACGAGGCAGAAACACAGATAGGGCAAACAAATACGAGGTCCAATGGTAGGCACAGAAAGCGAAAAGCAAAACAGAATAATAAAAACAAAAAGACGGGAGAAAAGGATCTATAAAGAGTTGGTGTATGTATAAAATGTAATATGAATATTTGTAAGCTACTCCCCAAACTCTGCTGCCTGTGTCTCCAAATTCCAAAATGAAAATGCGATCACCTTATTGAGGAGTAAGGAAACTGTTTCTAATCATAGGAGACGCCTAAATCCACAATTGTTTTAAAGCTATTTACAGACAGAACTGCCGACACAGCTAATTACTGGAGAAATTACAGAATAGTAAAGCCATATCACCTGCATCAAGCTCACCTATATAATGGAAGTAGGAAAATGTATAAGTGGGAGACATTCTTCTAGGTATTTACGTATATTAATACCACTTAGCACAATAGCAACAAATTTACTGTGAGCAGTACTACTAAAATACATAAACACAAAGTTAATACGGAAAAGCCTTGTCCTTTTTGTCTGATATCCGTTAAATTCTAGGATGCTATATATTGATACAAAAATACCCTATCACATACCTTCACAAATAAGGTCAGGATATTGTTTTCCACAGCTGGTGGACGGAGAAACTCTTCAAATGAGTAATCCCAATCAATATTTCTATGTCCCAAAATTTCCACTTCTTTTACACACATCACCCTCCTGATAAGAGATAAATGCAACAGATTTAAAAATACAGTATAACATTACCAATCTTGTCTCTTATATAAATAAAAATGAAACAAACAAATATGGTAACTACAGAAGCCATATTTGTGCCAGTAAAGCCAATCTTGCCATAGTGGTATAGTCCTGACCTCTTAGTAGATACATAGATCTAGATTGTAAGCTCGTTTGAGCAGGGCCCTCATCACCTGTTGTCTCTGTAAGTCAATTTGTTATGTTACATACTACTTGTTATGTCCTGTCTACCCATTGTACAGGGCTACGGAATTTGATGACGCTATATAAAACAATAAATAATAATAATAATACTGTTTCTTCATTATGAGATGAGTTTAGAATGACCAAGGGTCAAGCAATATAGGTTCTCATATGTCCTATTTGGAACATGAGGGAGAACTGGTATGCAGTATGGTTACCAGCCATTTAAGCACATTCCAAAGATTCCGCCAATTTAAGGCTGGGGGATTCAGAATTTTGCCACAAATCAGTTATAACTATTATGAGGGCAAAATGTTGTTTATCGCAGTAAGTGAATTTATGGACAAATAGGGTTTGAAGTGAGGTCTTGTCTTAAAGCAGGTAAAGTAATGGGCATAATATACGATGGGAAATGTCCCTGCCTGTGGTCCAACTCTGTTTATTTTATTAATATTAATTCTAGTATTCTAGTTATACTGAAAGATTTGGATTAATGTGTAATGGTGAATCTATTACTTCAGTACAACAGAAGAAAGTTTATAATCACCATACATACCTGTTGGTAACCACAAGGTTGAATTTCTTATTCTTGTTTGGGAGGCAAGAGTATCTGAAAATTTCTCCATCCAGCTTTTTGATACTGGAATTCTAGAATAGACATAAAAAAACACTGAGAGCAAGAGGGGGAAACGGATGCAATCCTACAAGATGACTATTACTAAAAAAACAAAAACTTCTTTATAGTTTGCCCCAGTTGAAGAAAGTGGGATAATACAGAAGTGCTGCTCTCATTAAGGTTTTGTTCAAATATTCATTATATACGAGTACAGAGCTTATATCAGCAGGATTAACTACATATACTTTTGACTATAATTAACATTATATTGTTTATAGTTATTAATTTTGTTTACATTGGGAATTCCCTGTATTTATCTTTATATGTTACAGATTCCTTATTAACATTTGAGACAATAGTTTATTTGTTTCACTTGTGTTTATTTTACTTAATGAGGCATTGATGCACAGATTTTTGTATCGAGTATTTGCTGGGCACACTTGAGCAGATAATTATAAGGGTTATATATTAATGGTCATTGGTAATCAAAGCAGTGCTTTCTAGGACAAAACTGGTTAGGTTGTTGAATTGACACGTAACACCTACACCGTGCTGATTTTATTTATTGCAATAAATCTTTTGTTTTATACGAGAAGATATCTGCCTCACTGTCTCCCAATTGATGAAAATGCCTGTTCCAGTCTTCCTTTATTGAGTGTGTTATCCATGTTTACGGACAAGTGGAGAAACTTGTACCCAGCGGCCTTGTCCTACCAGAGTAGGTATTATCTCTCTTGGTCTTTTTCAGATCTTACATTATACTGGAGTGTAATCTCACAAGATCTTTCCCTACTACTTTTAATTTTATTGAAACGGTTAGTAGCTCTACAGAATCTACCCGAGGCCTATTAATAAAGTATAATAATACACTGACTAGACTAATTTGAAAAGGAATTACATCACTGCAGTATAATCATTTGAGTGGAAAGGAAAAAGCAGAGAAAGATATTTTCAGCAAAAAAAAATAATTTATTGCTCAGAGGACAGAGTACAAATGTATACAAGGTAAAGGATAAACAAAGGTTTTATCATGTTTAGTCATCAACAAGACTATAATTAACCCTAATATTGGTGCTGCGCAAGTGTAAATATTCTAAGAGGCATTCATAGTAAGGGAGATAAAAATAACTGCACTTATAAGGACACGGAAGGTCACTACAAGACACAGACTTGTAAGAACAATCTTAGGCTTCATCTATGGTACCTGGCCTTACGATAACCTGTGAAAAGTGAATATTACACGAGTCGCAAGTATCTCAAATGTCTTGTGACTTTAAACAAAAATACAAAAACACCCCCCCAAAAAACCCCCAATACACATACTCAGATAAATACAGGATCGAATCAAAGCTTAAGGCTACCAAGGAGAGGATTATATATATAAATCATATATGCCCAGCCTGGAATGCAAAACCGTGGGTGCATTTATAAAACTCAACAAGTTACAACTATTAAAGACATAGAGCCTCCACACATACAGGCAATTCACACCTGAAAAAGACACCAACATACATAATTATTCTATCATCTGTTCCTTTAACAGATCAGTAAATACTTTGGTCATGGTTTTCAGTACATCCACAATACAATACCACTTATAGGATTGCACTTTTGCAATGTCAGAGCATAACGGTGCAAAACGAATTGTGCTTTTTCATCTAAATGAGCAGGGGTATTGTTGACTTAGAATCCTGCGTAAATGTGCATTATTGAATTTGCTCAAATATTAAGGGGAAAAAAGTTTATCTGAATAGTCAACGATATGAGAGGTCACCTTTTATTTAGAGACTTCCAGAAAAATGTGGTCTAAGCAGAAGAAGATCACATACTGAAAAATGTAGCCGGCACTTTGGGAATGTGTGATGTGAGAACAGCCAGCAACCCTACAAATGTGGTTGTATGGTCAGTTACACTTCACACATTAACATCCAGTATTTATAGTTAATGTAGGCCGAAGGAAATCCCATCAGCCCAGTACTGAAAATACAATCAAGGTTGATGAAAGCCAAACATATTTATATAGTCCAGGTGCTATGACATGCTAAGCTTTTTTCTTTTTGGTGTCTTAATTTATCTGTGGTATCATCATTTTAAAATACTCTTCCCTAATGATGTTGATTTTTTGGCCGCAGTACCTAAATTATTTAATCCATCCAGAAACAAAATTATAACACTCTAGTAAGAATGACTTTTTCCTTAGGTTTGCCTTACATTCAGAACTATTCTTTGTTTCTGCCACAAGACGCAAAGTTTCCTGGGGTCACTTAAAAAATCAGGGCTATCTTATATTCAAGCAAATATGTTTTCAAAATACGAACACTGAAAATACTCACGATTGGTCCTTGTTCAAAAGAAGGGATGTTAACAGTGCATTGTTACATTAGGTTTACATGTTGCAACGCAATCATTTTAAAATGTATAAACATTAAGGGAGTTTGCCCAACTTCATACATAACAAGCATTATTAATGATAACGGTAGCATAATGACTATGGAACAAGCCAACCAGCTGTATTGACAATGGGAGCATGCAAAAAGCAGTTGTATTGATAATGGATAACATTTATCAATGACGGATATCACAAGCTTCACATTTTGTTTTATAATGCACACCACTGTGGAGTTGATGTTTAATTCCTTTCACTAAGAATATATCCAAAACGCTACTAAGTGCTATTACTAAAACATATTCAATTCCCTGTCACTGTACTGGCATGTCTACCAATGTTACCAAAATTATAAGGATGCTTTACAATGTATATAATACAGTTTTCTAATATTGTGGTGTGTTTTTTCCACACCTCTCATTCAGTACTGGATAATTCATGGAAACCTATTATATTGGACTGCCCAGTGACGCACACTTATGCACTCAGACCTGCACATTAGAGTTCAGATGACTTGTGCTCTTGGAAACCACAAAGTTAATTAGAACATCACTAATAATCTGTGCTTATTAGACGAACAGTCTGTGCAAAGTGTTATCATATATCTAATTATGCTGTTTTTGCATTGGAAAACCTACAAGTTTTTTTCAATAAATCCCCACAATGTGTGGAGAAGATGGTAAGCATTACAATGCAAGTACAACCCTCCACCAGTGTTAGGTCTGGGTAGTACATTTACTATGTAAAAATCATACACATGGTCAAAAATAACAGAAAATAATGTACAAGTACAAATAGGATAATTTGTTATATATAACTATATTATGAATTAGAATTTAGTAAGTTGAAAGTAAGGAAACCAAACATGAAAAGGGTCCTACGGGGTGCTACATTACATACACACTATATATTATATATAAACACTAGCCATTTGGCAATCTTAATGTTTAATGTGGCAGTAAGTGTTTAAGTCCCACTAAAGGCTTTGGAAAGTACATGGCACCTCACATTGTATTATATACACCAATGTCTCTCAACAACTAAATGCAATCCTTGCAACTGAACCCCAATTAAAGTTTTCTTATTCCTGCTTATTTAGTACTTCATAGGATACAATTATTATAGAATAAGAAAACTGGTACATTCTTACAAAAATACTAATTTAAACTACAAGTTAGAATTGAAATGCAAAAGCAACAGGAAACCTGAAAATGCAGATTTTAAACTTAAAGGCATTGAGAAAGAAAACATAAGGCAACAAGTCACAAAATCTGGCCTGAAGCTCCTCATGAACATGCGTGGCTGAGAATGAAGATAAGAAAAAAATGATTTTTACTCTCCTTCATTCCAAATTTTGCTGCATGCGTGAAAAAGAGAAAGAAAAATAGAAAGGAAGGTTAGAAATTTCTGTCAATTTGCTGTGCGATATTACACTCCTTCACAGACACGGCTGCTAAACAAGAGGGGGAAAAAATAAAATTAAATATATCATCTCTATACAACACAGAAGCAGGACATGGTGTGTTTTGGTCTAGAGTGTCCTTTGCTCTAAAGCCAACCCTAGCTCTCTTCAATGTATGTGACATCTTGAGGCGGCAGGTGAGTTTAATTATGCTTTGGCCAATTCATATAACCAAAAGCTCTAATTTATATTATGTTTATATATTTGTTGCCCACTTTATTGGGGTGAGAAGCGCAGACAGTTTTTTTTTGTATATTATGTGACATCTTACCCAGATTATTTGTAAAAAGTATGTTAATCATATAGAAATTAATATGCATACTTGTGTACTTAGGGATAAAATAAAAATAAATCTACAAGGTGAAAAGTGAGAGATGCCACAAAGCTCACATTAAGCATTTCCTCAAACTTTGGTCCATGGAATGATGGTCCTGAAGTAGTGAACCAGAAAACTAGTGTTGGCCTCTCCTTAAAGCAAACTAATCTAGTATATTTCTTAGCAGAAACATTATAACAAAACATTTTGAAATGTCAAGAAAAGAAGGCCAGACACACACATAATATCTTACAAAGTGCATACACATGGATTAGTACCACAGAATGACTGGGATAAGGGTCACTCCTGAAGAGTTTTATGAACATTTACCTCAAACAAGTTTAAACCCTGAGCTTCTGTTTCATTGTACGGTCTGATTATGCCATCTTCATGAATAAGTCGAGGAGGACGTAGTGGAGAAACATCTTCTGTAGATTCAGCAACTCTAAAGGAGAGAAAAAAAATGAATTGCCTACTAGCTGAAACCTGCAATGCTAGAAGCATCTTATGAAATGATCATTGACTACAATGACTATTTGGCCAAGGAGGTGTATTTAACTTGATCAAAAATGCCAAACTGCCTCTCTTACCTCTGTATTCCCTGGAAAGTGCTGCTGGCCATGTCAATGATTCCACCTGTCGGGCGAGCCACAACTCCGACAAGACCTTTTCCTATACCCTTGAAAAAGCCAGCTGCGCCCTCCTTCTTTGCTCCTGTTGCAAACCAGAAGATGTTGTTTATGTGCAGTAAAATCTTTATACCACATATATCCATTTGCAAACATTCTAAAAATATCACAATACATGTTCTTTTCCAAACATCAGCAGATAAAAACCTTATAAAGCATACATTTCCAGCGGACAACTCAGCCTTCTGCTATTTATGGCCAATGGTTTTTGGTTGGCAAATAATAATAATTTATAATGAATAATATTCACTTAATAAGTGAAAAGTTAAATTTAAATAGTAATTACAGCCATCTTCATCTAAATGTGCAGAAAATATTGCTATCACCCTGCTATTACAGTACTCTAACATGTAATTTAAAAATACAGGAACTTTTACAAAGCTTTCTTGTTTCTATGGCAACAATGCCGGCTTTCTTAACACGTTAATTGTGTGTTCATGGCAAAAATGAGCAATGAGGCAAAATGTTTTAATGAAAAAATTATTGCTACGAAAAAAGTGGACATTCAATGATACCACGGATGGTGTTTGTAATGCTGTATGTACTAAAAGTCAGCATAGTAGATGGAACAGCACCTTTAATAGTGACTCTACAGTTATAAACAACATATTCTGAAAATCAAGAGTGTTACACAATGACGATATACCTTCCACAGGCTTGGTGATTATTCCAGTTACTCCTCCAACTACACCCTGCAAAAAAGAGCTGTTTGTAGACATTTACAATCCAAGGCAATGTGATTTAAACATTTGCGGAACACTGGTATATATTTGTCATATATTTTAATGGTGTTGGAAAGCAATTTTTAAAACTACGGCATTTACTAAAATACATGTTCACACACTCTTTTCCGAAAGCCAGAAATACGAACCTCTAACTCAGGGAAACTGGCATCGGTTATACCAGAAATTATGATTATTTAAATTGATACTCAATTTCAGGGACACTATTTAATAGTTCGAACGTTAAGGTCAGCTTCAGGTAGATGTGTTTTTACGCTGAGATCCTATAAACATTTGTTTAGTCAATAAAAACATACAGTGTTAACAACTGGACGTGCCAAGTTACGTCCATAATTGGATATGTCTGTATACGATAGAAAGTGTTAATCTCAACAAAAATATATTTGGATACAATGTGCCATTTTCTGCTGTATTATTTTCCATCCAACATAAATATGCTACATCATTATCCCTTTAATGACTATTAATGCTAATAATGAGATTGCGTTGTAATCATAGAAAACAGGGCTGTTTCATAAAATCAACAGGTAAAGTTACACTAGGTAAACAACCTATTGCTTAAACACCATCATGTGATTTTGAGGGAGGGTTATTTTTTCCTCTTGGGGTCTACTTTGCTTAGATTATATACGGTAAATTGTGAATTAGAACCTGATGTCGGATCCTATATTTTAAGTCATTCGAGAATTACCAGAAGGGCCACTTCATAAAAGACAATCTGTAAACAAACCATAGTTGTAGATAACTGTGGCTAAGCTGGCTAGATTTCAAATCTCTGGAACTATGTGCAAATACCACATGATTTATATTGTCCCTCAGATTTGCCTGAGAGATCTAAGAAAAGTACACATATGTTACTTTTAAAAGACAGAGTTAACGGATACTTACCCGCAACAGTCCCTTCCCTCCCTTAGCCAAACTATCGCCAAAGTCCTTGGGCTGTCTTCCCATTTCTTCTCTCCTTTTTTGCTGATACTCTTTGTCCATGGTTATGGCAGCCAGACCTTTACCAACAGACCCTGTGATGCGTGACACCACACCAGCTGCACCCCCTACAGACGACAAATCAAGGTACTATTACTTGTAAGTTCGCACTCTGGCCACTGTAAAAATTTCACATAGCATAACATTTTTCTGCCTTTTAAATAAAGTTCTGATAAACCCTTTACCCAAATTAAAGACCTCATTCTACAGATTTGAAACATCAGGTAACACTATATGAATAAACGTTTTGTGACACCTCACCATTACACCAACAGCAACTTTTATAACATTGCATTCTAAATACATAGACATAAAATTGTTTCAATGGCAGTGGAGGGCTCTGTGTGGGCCGGTCAAGTTCTTCTATACTAAACTCATCCAGTCATGTCTTTAAAGACCTTGCATAGAGGACAATCACACTGGAACAGAAAAGGGCCTTCTCCAAACTGTTCCCACATTGGAAGCATAGCATTGTCCAACGGCACTGGACACCTTTGGGATAAACTGCAACTGAGACTGTGAGCCAGGCCTTCTCATCCAACATCAGTGCCTAATCTGCTCAACTGGATGAATGGGCAAAAAGTCCCACAGAAACTCTCCAAAATCTTGTGGAAAGCCTTCCCAGAAAAGTGGAAGCTGTTATAGCTGAAAAGGGGGGACCAACTTCATATTAAAGTCTATGTATTCAAAATGCAATGTCTATATATTGTATGTTTAAATAAATATTGATAATATTTATTTGTGGGTGGAATATGTTCTATCACTTACTTGTCATTTCTAAACAAAGTATAAAGCAGATTAGAAGTACACAGAGTAAATGTCACACACAACAGATGCTAAGCCTCCATCACTGGGACCACTGGAGAGGCCTGACAGCCAGCCTCCTCCCTACAGACCATGGGCCCTGGCTTTGTAAAGACTTCTGCATCTACCCCCAGCAGTATATCATCCCATCACTTGCTGAGGGCATTATCTCTGGCAGACAGCCAAGATCTGCAACCAGGGAGTGACCACCATTGTTTTAGTTTAACGTCAGACCCTCCCCTCCAAGGTGTACTAGTATGATGTATAAGTCAGTCCCCTAGTTCCACCACTACAGACATTAACCCCGGCCAAAACTCGGAACTGATTTTGGCCAGTAATAGATAGTGGAGGTCGGGACATCATTGTATTGTTAATCCCTTTACCTACCCTGTTGTCTCGGGGAAGCAGATTAAGGGGGCCGTTGTGTACCTATTGTGTCCCAATATCTTGATTTATGTTAATGTGTGTTTTGTTGGCTATATCCAGCCATGTGTGTGAAAAATAAAGCAGTCTACATTATGGTTATACCCTACACTGAGTCTTGGGCAGTGACTGGAAAACCGGGGAAAGAGCGTGTTGTCCCAGGCTAAGGGAGCACAAGTCAGCGGAGGTAGTCGGTCAGACTCCATGACATTAAGCAAGGCTTTAAAGTGAAATAATTTCTATGTCAAGAATCAGACATCAAAGTGTATCAATAGAAACATTATTGAAACACAAAACACATCACGCATTATGGTATCTTAACTGACTTTTCATTTCACTGGGGTTGCAATGTTTAGTATATGCCTTGCAAAGATGCAGGATGTGTCAGACAAATGTTTGGTTGTAGAGTCCAGCTGCAAACCAGAAAGCAACAAGAACTTACCCACTGTGTGTCCAAGAAGGCTCTTTACTCCAATAACCAATCCCTCAGCAAATTCCTCTGGACCTTGCACCGCTCCCTGCCAGAACAAACAGAATTATCTGTTCAAACA